>OX104116.1:32790952-33470320 GCA_944474755.1 Limnoperna fortunei | reverse complement strand
CCAACCATAACACGTCTTTGAGGATACACGTCACACTACACCAACCATAACACGTCTTTTGAGGATACACGTCACACTACACCAACCATAACACGTCTTTTGAGGATACACGTCACACTACACCAACCATAACACGTCTTTTGAGGATACACGTTTACTTTTGGATAAAAGCAAATTAATTAAATTAACAATTGTGCATGTTTGTAAACTACGTCAATGGTGTATTAGCGTTATTTAAAATAAAAATAGCAGTATTTTGATTGGTGTGAAAAAGGAAAATGCGTATATAAATCAAATTTGGTTACAAAGTGAAAAAATTATACACATGTGAATAGGGTACATGTATTGTCACTGCTGCAGCACTTTCTTCCCAGATTCACCTTACCTGGTAAATACGGTGCATAAGTGTGGAAAGTTAATAGCTAGAAATTTTTGTTTTTAAATATAAGGTAATTTTTTATCGTGGGGGAGGGTTGTCATTACCCATGTGAAATTAATAATAAAATGCAGCATACCGGTTAGTACTGTTTCTTTGATTTTTATTTTGCTGGAAGAAGAAGTAAAAACGTGAACTATCTGTTCAAAATCATAGGAAGATGATTGATAGGTACACCTAATCTATTTCTGCTATGGAAACGTTTTAATGAAATAAAATATAATTTTATTGAAACTTTGCTTTAAATTAAAATGAAAAGCGTTTATTTATTGCACACTACACCAACCATAACACGTCTTTTGAGGACACACGTCACACTACACCAACCATAACACGTCTTTTGAGGATACAAGTCACACTACACCAACCATAACACGTCTTTTGAGGATACACGTCACACTACACCAACCATAACACGTCTTTTGAGGATACACGTCACACTACACCAACCATAACACGTCTTTTGAGGATAAACGTCACACTACACCAACCATAACACGTCTTTTGAGGATGCATGTCACAATACACCAACCATAACACGTCTTTTGAGGATACATGTCACACTACACCAAACATAACACGTCTATTGAGGATACACGTCACACTACACCAACCATAACACGTCTTTTGAGGATACACGTCACACTACACCAACCATAACACGTCTTTTGAGGATACACGTTTACTTTTGGATAAAAGCAAATTAATTAAATTAACAATTGTGCATGTTTGTAAACTACGTCAATGGTGTATTAGCGTTATTTAAAATAAAAATAGCAGTATTTTGATTGGTGTGAAAAAGGAAAATGCGTATATAAATCAAATTTGGTTACAAAGTGAATCAAATATACACATGTGAATAGGGTACATGTATTGTCACTGCTGCAGCACTTTCTTCCCAGATTCACCTTACCTGGTAAATACGGTGCATAAGTGTGGAAAGTTAATAGCTAGAAATTTTTGTTTTTAAATATAAGGTAATTTTTTATCGTGGGGGAGGGTTGTCATAACCCATGTGAAATTAATAATAAAATGCAGCATACCGGTTAGTACTGTTTCTTTGATTTTTATTTTCCTGGAAGAAGAAGTAAAAACGTGAACTATCTGTTCAAAATCATAGGAAGATGATTGATAGGTACACCTAATCTATTTCTGCTATGGAAACGTTTTAATGAAATAAAACATAATTTTATTGAAACTTTGCTTTAAATTAACATGAAAAGCGTACGTGTATGTAACGCACACAGTTATGGAGAAAATTAATGAGTAAATTTGTAAAAAACATAGAAGCAAATTGTTTAAAGCTCAAATAAGTAAAAGAAGTAGCGAGTAACAAGGTTCATACGGGTCGTGAAATCCTGGAATAGTCATGCAAATTGAAAAATAAAATACATAAAAAGGTCAAGGAATCAAAAAAATTATTTAAAAGTCATGAAAAAGTCCTGAGATTACCTGTCATATATCAAACATTATTGTCGGACTTTGGCATATATAGCCAAACAATTTTTATTATTTGTAGTCGAACTACCTAATTTATTAATTCATTGAATCTGTTATTCTTCTGATACCTTAGCTCATCTTTCTATGGAAAATAGCAATTGTCAATGACACAGTCATTCTATATTCAGACAAGGTCCTTGAAAAGTCATGAAATTTTTTTAGACAAAAAAGGTGTATAAACTATGGAGTAAAATGACAAATAATTAATACAATGTAGAAATATTCCATCAGCTCTTGTGTAGCGTGTTTATATTTCACAACACATGCATACGTTATGTAGGATCTTGCGGTCCGTATTTCGATTTTTTAGACCAGATTCTTCTATTGACCAATCAGCTATTCAAACTAGGAAATATTGCACCTAGGATGATGGCATCGCTGCAGAAATCTATGACCGTCATCATGACTTAGTTGATGGCAATTGAAAATCAGTCGATCAATGTGTCCGTGTAACCCTAAACAACTTTTACAGAAAACGCATTTCTGATTATTGTATACATCCTCACAAGTCAGGGTTTCTGTGTCAATGTGTCCACATGTGGACACAGAAACCCTGACATGTGAGGATGACTATTGTATGTGTGGTTCATGCTAGTTTCTCACATAATATTGATTATATTTAGTTTCCGTAAAGTAAAATCTTTTTGCGTGGCATCATTGGCTGTTAAATAAGGACACGATCTGTATTATTGCTGGTCCTTTTCTGTTATTAAAAATCTTATTTTTTCTTACATGCTTCATTTCCTTCAATTATTCGTTTCATTAAAAACTTAAGCGGTTTTACTAATATACAAAACTCAACTTGGTGAGATCAGTGGAAGGATAAAAACTGCTTCTGTGTGAACAACAGGTAGATGGTGCGATGCTGCTAATGTATTGGTGCGAAATGCTGAACCTTTGAAATTGAAGTTCGGCCGTTCTAGCTGTAAAAAAACTTAAATAAAAACACATAAAAACAATCAGATTTACTCAAGACCCCTCCCCCAAAGACTTACCGATTGACACAAACAATCTTATGACTGTCATGAATACCTTTATGAATATTTAAACACACAATCTGACATTATTCGGTTAATTTTGTTGTTAGTTTGAACCACTAACTGCGTTCTCCTTACAGGTAAGAATATCTAATTAATATATTACAATTTTATAAAATGTCATCAGCTATTGTTTTTGTATGGTTAAATATTTCTTCAGTTTGTGAAACATAATTTGAATTTTAATTTACGATTAACAAATAATATTATAAACTGCAGGAAAGGTATACTTCTAACTAGATGTGTAACTTGTGTAAGATTTCAGTACAATTTGTTTATTATTTACCATCTTGGCAATAGCTTTTCGATCAGTAAAATGGATTTTATGAAAAAAAGATGTTTAAAAAAGTTAAACTCAGAACAATAAAAAACAAAACTAGTGTTTTGAATTCAAATATATATTGCGAGACACCAGATATCGGCGGTGATGCTGTATGCACTGTTATATTATACCGTTACACGAAACACAACAAAAGAGCATGTTATTTGCAGAAATACATTTATCTTCTGTTGACTTTTATTTATCCCCTGTTGTCTATAGTGTTTATCTTGTATTTTTAACAGTGAGGCCAAGCCTGCCTTACAAAATGACGTTGTACAGAGTAAATTTCCTCTTAAGATTAAACTGTTAATTTTATCGTATAAGTTATGGCAGAGTGGTTGAGATTTGGAAGTTTTTAATTAACTTCATGAGATCCAACCACTAATTCGCTATACAAATTTCAATACTTTTACATGTCTTGGAGACCAACACAATTTTGTTTTGGTCATACCATACCAAGACAACACACAACTATATAATAAATGGTGAACTACGACCCAAGTGTGTTCCATATAGAACAGTAAGTTCATATACAATAAAGCATGTCTTCATGGACTGTGTTGACGTGTCCACATTAGGGAACGTTTTATACAGTGGATTCTTATTTAAATTTGTTAACAATTGTACTGTTCGGAACGGAAATTAATTTATATAGAATTTAATTTCTTGACATAACAATGCTGGAATTTCATATTTGATCATTTTAATCCCTTTAAGTTTTTGTGTGTATATACTCTCATACTGCGTGAGGTTACCGATGTATTTTACAAAGTTGTTTTTTTAAATTATAAATTTATAAAATTGTTCAGGTCTGCAATATATTTGAAATATTACTTTCTCAACGTTACACATTAATCAGTCAATCTCTTTGTCTCCCTGGGATCATACTGGGAGGGTTCCCAGTGCTCTACCCACAGAGCAGCCCAGCGCGTCCCCGGGTGGCGGATAGGGGAGACCCTCTCGTTGTTTTTTTTTTTTTGGGGGGGGGGTTGTCAGGTCAAAATACGGAAAGCCTGACCGCGGACCATAGTGGGTAACGTGGTTGGAGAGTGCCACGCTCCTTGCACGATAAAGACCCCATTTGTAGATTTCGAAAGAGAGTAGGCTCATTGTAGCCGCTACAAAAGGCTAAATTTTTCGACAGCATATACCAGACAGACAGCAGCGACACCAATAATAATAAATTAACAATATAATCTGCTTAATTGCCGTGTATTGATAAGGTTAAAAAAAGTTCAAATCGGATACTCAGCCATTTTTGTCTTGAAAGGTATGCGGAAATAGCCGAAGATGATCCATTTGTAAATGGTCAAATTAGTAAACGGCAACGACCTAGTCCGCAGTATCCTATCAAAACAAGGGTGATATATAACGTTATTTTATTTTCATTTTAGGACCTTAAACTCGCAATAGGTTAATAATTAACCTATTCTGTTATCCTTACGAAACCTATGCATTTTTATATATCACTCCAAATGTTTAGACTTGTTGAAGTTCTGCCTCCTAGTCTTTAACCATTAACATAAAATTGGAATTTAGATTTTTTTATGGACATCTATTTGCGCTAAAGTACATTACTATATTAAAATAAAACATGTGTTCTAAAGGTGAAAAAAAGTATTTCCAGTGACAAGATAAAAAAAGAAAATCCATTTTGCCCCAAATACCAGAACCAGACCAGAGATACAAATTCCAAATATTAATCATATAAATATCTATAATGTTAATTACAATAAATTTTTATATAAAAAGAAAAGAGCTTCATTTTAAACTGACAGTGGATTTCTAATGACAATATCTTTTAAATGACAGCTACTCAGTGTACAAGATCTTCTAATGGACAGGTCTATGACAACATACTGTTTGCAAATGAAAATGTCAAATTTATAGGTAAGTTTGTCACACATTTATTGCTCCATCCATATGTTGACACAGCCTACATATATATGGTAAATCCTTTTATAAATAATTCCAAGAATACCAATGATTAATAAATATAGGGAAATACATTAATATCAAATGAGAAAGCATGGGAAAATGTTAATGAAGAAAATATACGTGATATGACATGGTGTATTATATATTAAAAATCTTTAAAAAAAACTAGTTTCTTTAATACACAGATATATTATACTAACCCTGGAAGTCTTAAAATATTACTTTCTGTCAAAACATTGAAAAGTCTCGTTTTGTTTATAAGGTGAACCGCCATTAATGAATAGTTGCTACTGCGTCAGTAATACTTGTGATCCAATGAAAATAAAAATAAATGTCATTGTACAATATGTTGTCGAGAAATGTTTCCACTTGTTTGAACCTCGTTTGGAATATATACGTATGAACATCTGTTAATAAATATCGACTTTTTTTGTAAGTATACATATTTTAGACTTAATCTTTTGATAGTTGTGGATTTTATATGCAGATCTAAACTTCCCTTGGAGACTATGTAAGTTTTAATATGTTTAGATATCGCCAGTGGGATAAATGTCTTATACAAATGTCGAGATATAAAAGAAAAGAAGAAAGGCGTTTTGTCGTTTTGTTGGTGTAAGATTTTAAATACAAAAAACCCCAAAAAACTGCTACACAGATAGTTCCATGATAATTAAAACCGGACAATTCTTCAAAAGTGATTGTTTACGAGGTTAAACAGTGGACAAATTTATTCCAAATGAACTTAAGGCTATTTCACGTGAAAGCAATTTAAAGGAACTATCAGTCATTTTTTAAGATTTTAAGGTGCATCAAATACATAGGATAACAAATTAATAATGAACATTTGTGCAGTAGTTAATAACTTACTACTGCGTTCCATATAAATAAAAAAGAAATGAATTGTAAATTTTGAAAAGATTGTATATGTAGTTATTTTTAAAAAAGATTGTCTCATTCCCCAGGTCAACGTTTTATCGCATAACCCGTGCTTAATTGACAAGGATTGCCCGTTGTCTTTTTGGAGTTCGGGTGTTTTCTTAATGTACTCCGGCTTCCTTCACCACGCCTTGATATCTGAAATATTGCGTTAAACAACTATTAAACAAACACTTGTATAACCCGCGACTTGAGAAGATGACCGCTATATGTTTTCAACCTTTTCATATTCTTTCTTAATTAGTTATTATTTTGAAATCGTCTGTATCATTACCTAACGACCTGCCAGAGAAAAGCACCAATGACTACTACAGTCGATAAACACAACAACTCAGTTTTCCAAACGGGCACTCGCAAACCGGAATATTCAGGTCCAAGGTTATGACTAAACTATATTTTATCAAAACACGTTAGTGGTTAATGCTTAAATATTTGACGAAAACGCGAATTTCTTCTGTCATATTGGGATACTGTGACTTTTTCTTAAAGAAGACATACACCTCATTTTCACCGTCAGTCCACATTCGCTCCCCAATCATGTGGGAGTTGAAGTGGACTCAGAAACCCCTATCTTACTTGGGAGGACGTTTTTATGCCCCCGCGACGACATGTCGGGGGCATTTAATTTTACTCATGTCCGTCCGTCTGTCCGTACGTACGCACGTCCGAACAAATTTCCGTCAAGCTTTTCTCCGAAACCTTACATGAGAACAATTTGAAATTTGGCAGGGTGGTTCAGTATCACAAGTTGTACGTCATAAGCAACTTTCAGACCTGTCGGACAACTACTTCCTGTTTGGGACTTCATTTGTACGTAAATATGTCCGTCCGTATGTACGAATTTCCGTCAAGCTTTTCTCAGAAACCGTACATGAGAACAATTTGATATTTGGGAGGGTGGTTCAGTATCAAAAGTTGTACGTCCTAAGCAACTTTTAGTCCTGTCGGACAACTACAACCTGTTTTGGACTTCATTTAGCGGGGGGCATCTGTGTCCCATGGACACATTCTTCGATTTTTTCGTTACAAGTGATAAGAATGTTACATAATCTAAAAGTAAAACATTAGACTAATTCACATATGTTCAGTCTTAAACATTCTTACTCGTCCTTCCGGTTGTGTTCTTTGGTGTATCTAATTCCATTTTTCCTTTGGTACATGTAGCGTTTAAATTGTAATAATAATTGAGATTAGGAAAATTCGGAGGAAAGGCGAAAATTACACAAAACTGTGCTTATGTTGTAATTTTTCAAAATACGTTTTATTTATTGATTTTATTTTTTTTTTTGCTATCGAAACAAAATTTTAAAATCTTCATATGCCTGAAAAAAAATAATGTCGGTTTTGGGTGGGATACATTTGCATAAATACATACAAATGACGACTCCGAAAATATCTTCTATATACGTACGCCCATTATTTAGCATATTTTGAACTTTGTTCCATTACTATGCGTTAATATTAAGGTTACAAAATAAATTGACAGCTTTTTGAAAAAAGAAGTATTTTTAATGCTATTATTTTTCCGTTATTATTGCCTTCAGAGAATTTTAAAAGATCACAGATTTAGATGAGAATAAAGTGCATGTCTATTTCACTTTGATACTTACCTTAAAGTTAAATAACATTTGGGCATTTATTTTTGCATAGTAAGTAATAACCCTTGAGGCATAAGATATTAAGATTTGTCAAGCACACTGTTTATCATTTTGTACTTCACACGAAATGTCAATTAAAACTTTTTTTTTCAATAATTTTTTTAAAAATAAATATATTATATTAACTTCCAGAAACGTTTGATGTTACGAATACATGATACTTTTTCATTATCATACGAAAAAAATCCTGCCGACTCAGCTAAACTAAGGTTAACTCGAATTATTGGTGTGTGACATACTGAGATAAAGGCTGCATTAGGTAGCAAAGTTAGTGTATATTCAATTTAACTAAAACACGTTATATAATTTACAGAGCAGCTTAAAATGCAGTTTGCGTGTTCATTTAAAAGACATGGTTTATTAAACTTCACCTTGTCCTTGTACTGAAAATACTATCCAGGATATGAATTTTGTAAATTGTAAGTCATGTCCTGTTGAGTATTTAGTATTTGCTGATGTAATTTCCACATTCTGTTAGTTTTTGTGGTCGTACTTCATTTAATTTTTTCTTGGAATGTCACAAAAATTATTAAATGTATAGGTTACGTTTTCGTAACGTAAGTACAAACAATAGTATACTAAATTACGTCAAGGTTTAATAAATGTTAGCAATAACATTGATATATACACATATTTAAGGTATGTTGTCGCATTGTAATAATAAAAAGTATTATTGACAGTTCGACATCAACAGAATGCTTATCAAAACTTTGTTTTCTTTCGCAAACAAATAGATTCACATTTCTGAATTATACTGCAGCTTATCTGGTACATATCTGTTTCCTAATGCTACTTAACCTTAAGATAAACAATTCGAGGTCATATTATTTTACCTGGATTAGATTTTTACGTAGTTTTTAACTCACAAGGCCAGTGTTGTTTTCCAGAGTATAAACTTTTTACATGTTGAAATTTAAGGCAAGTATAATTCGTTAATTATTCAAAAGATACCTTACAAATGCTATTGAAGAAGTAGCGGAAAGTGTAATAGCGCTGTATTAGCAAGATCTGATATATCGGTTGATAATTATTCATTAGAACATTATAATTTTGATATGTTTTTTTTAAAGTTTGTTGTTTGATGTTGTCGAAAGAGCAGTAAGTTTACTATGTAACATAAGGGCGTGACATATGCTGTAAAGAAAACATTCAGGAATATTATAAAGTGTATTCTAAGGGTTTCAATTTTTTGTAATAGTAATCAACTCCTCCTACAGTTTTCAACCCAGATCTCTGAAACTTCACTGAAAGATTGCACAAGTAATGAAGTTGTGCACCCGCTATTACGGAAGTGTTCCAGGATTTTTTCCCTTATTTTCCAGACTTGGGAACTTAGTCATTTTTTTTAACATTTGCAGACGAAGACAGTACCTATTTTGTGTTTTATCAACTGCTTTTACAGTTTCAATCTAGATCTCTGAAACTTCACAGAACGATTGTACATGTATTGACGTTGTGCACCTGCTATTATTGAAGGTTCCTGAATTGTTTTCAGAATTTATCAGACTTGGGAACTTATATGGTATCTATATTGTGTAATCAACTCCTCCTATAGTTTTCAACCCAGATATCTGAAACTTCACAGAAAGATTACGCATGTATTAAAGTTATGCACTTGCTATTCTGGAATTGTTTTTTCCTAATTTTCCAGACTTTGAAACTGAGTAATTTTGAGAACATTTGCAGAAAACAGTGCCTATTTTGTATAATCAACTCCTACATTTTTTGACACAAACTCAAACCTCATTCCAACAAATAGTTTTGAGGCACCTGCTTCGCAACCCGGCCATTTCATACTTGCGATTTTTTGTGTTTTAGATAAACAGGCAACTTTCATCAGTATATCTGGGAAAGAATTATTAAAATTAAAAATTGCCGTACTACAAACAGTACTTTTCGACCTATACAAACTTTAAGCAACCCTTATCATTTTCTTAAGCATGCACGATTGCTTTAATTTGTCATTTATGAAAATTCATTTATTAACTGACCCGAGTTTTTGGTTAATTATATACAAACTTGAATCAAAGTGGAATACAAATTTAAATTAAGCATTTTCTTGTGTAAAAACATATCATAATAAAATGTATCATAGCTGTTTAAAGTGACGATTCATACAATTTCGTTATTTTGACACCTGACTTGACATCTAATTAATCTTATCACCTTGTTGATCTTGTATTATACCAATTGATATGCATATAGAAGCGTTATTATAATCATTTACTTAATATTATTATATATATAATTGTATTTGCATAAGCTACATTCATATTATAATTGATGATATTTTTATTTTCAATTCGTTTGTTCTGACAGATTTCTAAACATAGCACAACGTATAATTTCGTCTAAAAACTCATACCTCAACGTAAGGGGGAAATCATTTTATATCAGTTACAGTGAAATGAATCATTTCAAGAAAAAGTTGTTTAATTTGTTCATATGTATACGTTAGAAACAAACTGTAAAAATAAAATGTCATCAAAGATACCAAGGTTAATAGAATTTCCTACGCCAGACGCACCTTTCGTCTAATCAACAGTCATCAGTGGCACTAAAACCTACTAAAAAAACCAAACGATGAAGATGGTCAGAAAGTTTACAACACATTATTCGACTTCACTGAAGTAAGAATGAGTAAGAATTCTCTATTAAAAATTAAAGCTTGGTTGCAGCAATAAACATAACACTTATTCTACGAACCACTCCTACACTACTCCCAAGTCAGGACTCAAAATCCTGACTAGAGAGAATGGCCCATTCCTTGCTAATCTTTGATAGGAAGCTTTAGCTGATTTTTATGTGGGTTGTAAGAGGATACATAATTGCATTAAATCCGTAGATATGATTGTCATTGATAGTTTGGATCATATCTAAACATAAATTGTTATTATATTTGTACATATTGAAATGAAAGAATTATAATTAGTATTAGTCACATCACTAAATGATGCCTAGAAGTCGTCCATATAAAAAAAAACGATGATTTGGTTTATGTCACCTTGCAGGACTCCAAGAATTTTAGACAATGTCAGGAAACAATTTACGCAAACATTGAAGATAAATGGTGTGACGTTAACTCTTCGTTATCTTATTTCCTTATCAACCTCAGAATCAATATCAAGGGGGAGTACATAATTTATTTCTAAATACAACCTTAGACGTTTTATTGATTGATTCCTCCGTGTTGTTTACAATATGACACTCCTTTTGTCCACTTGTCATAATTAATTGTTGGTACATGACCAGACATCCTAGTACGCCTGGATAAATATGGATTAAACCGACAATTGATTATTCTTATTGGTTTGGACATACAACACAATATGAGGTATGTTAATACTTTCATATTTATTTAAGTGTTAAATTCAGAATGTCTCATATTTTTATCAAAAACAAAAGATGATTGTTTTGACGAAAGCAGCACGGTTTTATATTTATAGTATATGTCTACTAAATTTAGTAGCACATAGATAAATAAACATGTAATTTGTTCGTTGTGGTTTGATAATTAGACGAACTTGATAATTTTATAATATGGGTATCATTGATGGCATTTTTTAAAATAGTTTCCCGTAATTTCCATTGGACAGTAATCCATCAATATTTAGTATTCTCTGATATCAATATAGACCGATTTACGAAATTTGTTAACATATGTTACATATTGCGTGCAATTGTAATTGACAGTTGAAAAGACGTTGCGTTCTGTAAAATAACATCTTATTGTTACAGTGGTACTACATTTAAATGCACAACTGACAGATTATTAGGGCCCGCTACTTTGTGGCGGACGCCCTATAGTGATCAGTCCGTCCGTCCGAAACAAATCGTGTCCGGGCTGTAACTTTTTTATCATTTGAGTTAGGCTTTTGATGTTTTGGAATGTGGGTAGATAATATCAAGGCGATGTGTTACATACCGTGGTTGTTGACAATTGACATTGAAAATTGACCTTAATGTAACATTATTCCTTTATGAATGACAAATTCATGTCCAGGCTGTAATTTTATTATCTTTTAAGTTAGACATTTGCTATTTGGAATGTTGGTAGATAATATCAAGGCGATATGTCGCACACCATGGTTGTTGACCTTGACTTAAGGGTCGGCTGGACCCACAGATATAGATACCATCTCACTGATATCTTTTATTATAATAAGATTGAGAGCTTACTCATAGTTGTTTGCAACAAATGAATGAAATGAAATGCACTGCACCATGAACTGCCCGCATACTATTTGTCGAAATATAAGGCAATTCTGTTTTTCACATCATCAGGCATCGAATATATAGTTCAAGTAAAGAAAAAGTCACTAAATAATTTTATAAGTGAATGTACTGTATTATTACCATTCAGTTATTTTTATGTTCCGCCAACAAAGTTGGAAGACTTAGATTTTTGGTCTGTTCTTCGTTCGTCCGATCGGTCGTTCGTCCATTCCACATCCGGTTTACCTTTCGCGTTTAACGTTTACTATGAAGATGACTTCACATCTTCTTAAAACCTTGTACAATGTTACAACATGATGAAATCTCTACTCTCAAGATTCAGCAGGGCTGTGTCAAATATTTCACGCTGTGGTGAACTTAGAAAAAGGAGGTTGCGTTAACTTATATCTGAGTAACTAAAATTAAAAAAAAAGTATCAGGACTGATATCGGAGGGTTTGACAACGTAAATTCCAAATGTCTTATGAATAGTAGGAGGTAGAGCTGACAATTGGCTAAATTTTTTCCAATGAAGTTGAGGCAGTACATTTTTATACGGGAATAGCTTTTCACAAACTAGTCAAAGTAGATATTTATACAATAGTTGCCTATATAGAGGGCATTGTCATGATATCTTGACTGCACAAGGGAGAGTGGTATTGCCTGAAACATTGATAATGCCCGAGTCAAAGGCGAGGGCATTATCAATGTTGAAGGCAATACCACTTTCCCGAGTGCTGTCAATTATCATGACAATGCCAGCTATATAAGCAACTCTTGTATTTATTTCATTGAAGAATTAATTTGTAGTTTACACTGTATTATTTTATTTGTAGCTGTATGATTTGGATGTTGGCCGGATGATATATCATCATTCGGCATTTTCACAATATACACAGTCAGTTTTCTAAACTGAATGACATTTTTTTCTTTATTTATGTTGCAAATTTACATATATTTATTTATATATTTAAAAAACAGTTTATGTTGCTTGTTACTGGAGAGGGCATTACTACGACGTGATAACGCCCACGGGCGTTATCACGGCGTGATAATGCCTTCACGTCTAATTACTGCATATTAATGGGCGTTATCACGGCGTGATAATGCCTTCACGTCTAATTACTGCATATTAATTGATACCAGCTGACCTTGTTTTATCCAATTAAAACAAACAGAATGTTACTGAAATAATCAGAAATAATTGCCTCTTTGCATATGTTTTCCCATCTTGTTGATAACTATTACTTCTTGTTGTTGTAAGTTTGCAGTTGTCATATTTTTTATGATAATACTTACAGTTAAATAGGCTAGTTTAAAACAAATATTGTTATTATTTTATTTCTATTTCGTTTGTTTTAAATAGTGTGTCTGTCATTCTTTACTCGCTGTTGATTTAGAACCTTTGCATTAAAATTACCGTAGATAGTTTTGCATTTACTGTTTTTGAACATCATTAAAACTGGTCATTGCGTACAAGAAGCCTGCCAATCTATGTATATTTTGCCGTCTGTACCAAATTATTATATCAAAGTAAAATATTTCATTCTTTGTTAATACAAAAGTTATGTGTGTTGTTACACATACTTTATACATCTGTTTTTGTAACCGAGAATATTTTTTATTCTAGGGGTGATTCATCGGTCACCATGACGTTAGTTGATGGAAAAGAAAAGAGTCAGAATGGTTTTAGCCCGCACACAGAGCGTAGCAGCGATGTAGAGATACCTGCTGAGGAAGTTCATGTTTCTGATAATGCACTAATATATGGAGTTACCGACAACCCTCCAATCCACCTAACAGTCTTGTTTGCATTTCAGGTAATAACAACGAAACGAATATTTGATTTCGACGAAACGCGCGTCTGGCGTATTAAATTATATTAATCTTGGTATCTTTGGTGACATTCCGTTCTGATTTAAGACAAAAATTACTATAGAAAATCGCCCTATCAAAATGAAAAAAAAAGTTGCATTTCAAAACGTTGAATGTTTTGAGGAAGTATGTGTTGACTTCAAAATATAATGTTTTGGATCTACAAAAGGAGCTTAATCTTAATCATAAGCGGTAACCGTTTTTATTTGTCAGGCAAAAATCCTCCATCAAACTAAGCTGACTTTAACTATAATAGGATATTTGTGCACTTAATGAATGTGAGTATAACCAAATAAATTTTGTTTTCAGTAAATTTTCTTAAAATTTCTGCCTGTTGAAAGGCGCCGGTGCCACCCTGTCGATTGTCAGGTGGGGGCATTGTTTGTGTCTAACAGATACTATTTAATTTCTTAAAAATATATTTCCACTAAAATATCAACCTTTAATAATACGCTCTGGGACATACGTTTCATTTAGTTTGTTTTCGTCACAAATTTAGCTTGCTAGTCGTTAAATAGAAGCTCAATCCATTTATAAAGCCGTACAATACATCTTGAGTAAATTTACATAAATGTACTGCATTTAAAATTGGCATTGAGTGATGATGTTTAGCCAAACAATGCATTAAGTTTTTGATTTCCTTTGCGGTCTAAACGTAAAAAAGCCTTTATTTTTACAAAAACCCCATAGATGATAATGTATCAAAACAACACAAGTGTGGACACCTACATTATAGTTTTATTTTGTTGATACACTTCAATGTACTTTAAATGCAACTTTTTATGAAGAAGTAAATGTACATTTTAGATTTTTACAATTCCCATGTTTGCACAACTCATTGACAACTACTAAAAATTGCAAAAGAAGTTAAAACTAACATAAGAATAGTACACAACTATTTTCGATAAAATATAATTACATCTAGAAAAGGATAATTCATAACATTCATAACAAAGTTAATGATGCGTTTTGTATTATATTCAAATAAAGTCGACAATAAATGCCAGAGCAATGATAAATCTCTCTCCAACTGCTTATAATAAAGTATTTCACACAATGAGTGTAATGAAGTGTTTATTTCTTCATAGCGTTGACTTCGATTCAGGGAGACAAAGTTATTGACTTATTTCATTTTCCCGGAAATAAACAAGGAAAACAAGAGAATGGTGTAGATGTAATACTTGTCATATGGTAATTTCACAAAGAGCATTACTAAGAAAGAACAATACTAGTGTCTGAATTTCATCCTAATCACGTGTACCTTCACAACATTATTTTCTTTTGATATATAAACGAGTCAACCTCTAATTGTGTTTCTAAGTGACACAAATAAAGTAAACTGCCTTCTGTTCCCTATTGTGGTCTAGAATTTAGCTTTCGTTGACTATCCATAGATACTATCAGCATTATTGAAATATGATGTTATGAGTCAATGGAACATTAACATGACACATTAGACTTTTGACAGTCTGTTAAAGTTTAAGGTCTGTAATATTAAATATAGAAATTTACTTTACAAACATTGCTTTGATTTAATAAATAGTAAATGTACAAAAAGAAATTTTTTTTTTTTTTGGGGGGGGGGGGGGTCATTCCCTTCATAACTTAAATGCAAGAATTAGATAAACCAAATTGAAATAGTCGATTTGTACGGTCTGACTCTTACAGAATTTGTAGATTTAGGCTTGATTTAAATAGTTTTCCTTTTTATTTCAGCAAGCACTCCTATCACTTGCTAACCAGTTGGCATTGTCTATTATGGTAGCTGAAGCAGTGTGTGGAGACAAAAATGGCATGTTTAAAACAAAGTTGCTTAGTACTACATTATTCATGGATGGTATTACAACGTTATGTATGATTCTGTTTGGCGTAAGGTATGATTTAGAAAGCAGAACTACCAAAATTTATGTAATTTTAAAATACAAATAAAGGAAACGAAAATTACCAGGGTTATAGGCAAAACCATAGATTTACACAGTATCACCTTCTCTACTAGTTTAATTAAACACCATCTATCAGTTGTAGGGTTGTTGGTTTTGATGATTGAAACTTATTGAAAAGGAAGTTTACCAGTAACATTTTATATTAAATGATCGCCTTCTAGCTCCGATACACTTGAAGCAACATTGTCCACCTTGTAGGTATTCTTTAGTAATAAAATATCTATATTGAAATACTCATCAAGATTTAAATAAATTTAGTTTGCTTCAAAGTTTGTACAAAAAATAGAACAAGCTTTTTTTATAAAAATAACAATATAAAATATACTATTTCTATGTATGTTTATATATCCTTGAGGTGAACATGTCTCAACAATACCCATGAATTATTAAACAGATGGTTTAATAGATTATTATATTTAATGTATACAGTTATACAGTTGCAACAGCTGTACTTCTACTCATTTTTTACATTTAAATTATATTTCCATGACAGGTAATATGTCGTCTTGAGGGATACATAAAATGCATATTATTTGCGGTTCTTTAACATGATATCTCTATTGGTAGATTACCGCTTTTTCAAGGAGCAGCGTTCGAATACACTGTACCATTATTAGCGTTACAGACACTAGATCCAGATCGGTGCACTCCACAGATTATAAGCCGTAAGTGTTACAGACTACTGATTAGGAAATACCAGAAATTCGGTAATCTAGAAATGTATTTGTACATATAGGCATTAAGAAGTTTGTAGTCTCATCAGATTTGAATGGTTCTGTATATACACATATTAAATATATGATAAATGTACAAACAGAAAAACTGACATTCCATTGATAACCTAAATGCAAGATTTATACTGATCCCGCCTAAATAGAAATTAATCATACATGTGTGTGTATAGCTTCCAACAAAAACCCTATATATTTCTCATTTCAGAAAATGCTTATTACAACAGTTCAATCAACATATCAACACTGATTAATACAACTACAAGTGAAGAAGACATTTTGTATGGACAAGTTCAAAAAGTATGTACATATAATACACGTACAGGACATCTTAAGAACTTTTCAATTTAAAACATAGTATGGAGAAATCCTCTTATCAAGAGCTGAAATCGCTGCATGTAAACTAAATCTATAGAAAAGTTTTTGAAATTTTGTAGGTGTATGGTTAAATTTGGAATAACGGAAACAATTAATTTAAATGTAATTTTAAGGAGAAATTGCAGTTTCATCAAGTAGGAGTCGTTTCCAAGTGCTAATAATTAAGTAAGGCGGATTTGTACTCGTTCCTGTTTTGCCAATCCGTACAATATACATTTAATTTTGCAATTTTTTATCTTAAATCTTAAATATGTTAATGAATGTTGAAATAATCTAAAACATTTTTTTGCAACAGAACAAGAATGTGAAACATAATATTGTGTATATTAAGCCCAAAAGTATTATGCTCGTTGGTCGTAATTTAACTGTGCAAGACAATTTTTTTTTACAGTTGGAAGGCAGCTTGATGCTAGCAGGTACATTACATTTTTTAATTGGAGCCACAGGCCTGGTTGGTGTTCTTTTAAGATTTATTGGACCAGTAACAGTTGTTCCTGCAATTTTGTTGATTGGACTTTATATGACCAGAACAGCTGTAAAGTTTATATCTCATCAATGGGGAATCGGATTAATGTAGGTTTCAATAGCCAAAATATAAATAATCTCTTATTTATTTAGTGATGTTTTTGATGGTCACGAAATTCTTCCATGTAACTTATCGTATATTTTAACATCCTTAAATCCGTAATATAAAATGATTCAAATTTTACAATCATGTTACCATCCATTACTTATTTTGTCTAATCTGTCAACTATGACGTCTGTGTCAGTTACTGCTAACTAATGAGTTTTTTTTGTTATATTTATTTGAAGCGTCTTAATCTTTGTACAATACACTTTCATCATGCCAGTCAATATATTAAGGGGTAATCCATGATGCATTAATCATTGTTATGTTGGATTAAATGGAAAGTAAGCATACACATTTTTCTGAAAATAGTTATGTTCAGTTGTATATCTGCATTCATCTCTGTTTACAGTTTGTGTTTACTGTAGCTTATAAACTTCATAGTGACCTGCACACAGTGTTCAACAGTAGAATATTGTGATGGTTTAGAAAAAATCTATTTTTTAAGGTTGAAAGTACATGAGCTGATCTAAATATACAAATTTTTAGCAACTGATTTTTCTGACAGGTTTGATCCAAAATAGCTAATATGCTTTTAAAATCTTTTCATCAAACTAGCTGCCAATAAAACCAAATGTTTATCCACCATATTGGTGGATAAATAATAGCATTTATTGTAATAAATGACCTTTGTAAATACTTGGTAAATATGATGCACATTATGCTAAAATTTTGTTTCTTTGACATTTATTCATTTGCTAACGATGTGTATGATTCCCTGCAAAAATAAGGACTTTTAAACCGTTCGACCACTAGGTATAAAGCAACACTGGTTTCTAGGTAGCCCATAAACAGGATTAATTTTATATTTTTGACAATTCTCTATTTGTCTATTATGATTATAGCTGCAATATAGTGCTTGCTGGATGTTTAGTAACGCTCGGTGGATCAGAGTTACATTAGTTTTGGGATGCGTTAGAAATATAGTATGCAGAACAGTTTTGTCTTATTTATTCTTTGAAACAAACAATATTTATATACAAAGTGTAGTTTGTGCAAATTCATCTGTAATAATTCTTGTTTACAGGACTGCGGCGATTTCCATCATCCTCTCTCTGTATCTAGGGAAATATTTGCTGCCAATACCAGTATGGACAAGAAAACGGGGATGTCATACGATAAGATATCCCCTGCATCAAGTATTTTCTGTGAGTACTGCTAAATAGCTCACAATGTAATTAAAAACTTGAACACTAAACGGATGAGTTTTTAAAGTGTGTGTGTGTGTGTGTAGCCAAGAAATTACACCAATTTATGCATTGAACATGATCATGAAAAGTATTAATAAACCGAAAAGCCTAAGAAATTGTTGAAAGTTCTTACTACATTTCTAGTATAATACATTAATCCTTAATGTCATATATATCATATCTTAAAATATCTTTAAAATGTAAAGATAAACAATTATTTTTTTATAATGGCATAACTAATTTTTTAACTCGGTCAGAATATGAATGACTCGTGTGTTTTAATGATTCGTGGACACAAATAGACACATATAATAAATTGTCTTGTAACACGATTTCTGAAATTTAATGCAGTATATTTAGTTAGTTATTGTCTTTTTGTACTCTTTACTGACATCTGTATCTTGCATTCGAGTCCCTACTGTTGCACTATATAACAATATGTAAACTGGTGTCGCCTTAAGGTGCCGACTTACTATTATTTTTAAGGTCCTATGGTAAATACCGAAGTTTTTTTTATTACTTCAGATATTAATTGCAATAATGATTGGTTGGGGCGTCAGCGGGATATGTACAGCTGCTGGTGTAATCACAAATGATAAAGCCAGAACAGACGTGGGAATAGACATCGTGAACAATGCCAGTTGGTTTTATGTACCGTATCCGACACAGTTTGGTCCCCCAAACTTCGATATCAGTATATTTGTAGGATTTTTCATTGCTACAATCATATCGGTGTTGGACTCTATAGGAGATTATTATGCTTGTGCAAAGACATGTCACGTGCCTCCCCCTCCATCACACGCTGTGAATAGGGGTATTGCTATTGAAGGGTTGTGTACAACTCTGTCCGGTATAATGGGAGCCGGGCATGCAACTTCTACATATGGTGGGAATATTGGTGCTATTGGTATAACAAAGGTATGATTTGGTTTGTACAGTAAACTATTGTGGGATTATAATTTTATTCTATGGGAGTCTATCTAAATGTTTCGAATTGATTTTAAATTGTCATGCAAGTTAAAGCCAAAAGTCATAAAGAGTAAATGCATTTCTGCACTGCTGGATATCACATATACCTTTTGCTCATTTTTTAATTTCTTCCATGTGCTTTTTGCAGTTCAGTTTCAAAATCTATATTACACTCCAGTGTTAAAAATGACAAGTGACAAATCTTTTACAAACAAATTAGCAAATACAATTTTTATTATTTCGTTGATATGATATACTTTATTGATGATTTTTGTTTCAGGTTGGGAGTCGACTGGTGTTTTTGCTTTTAGGTGTCATATACGTAGCATTCGGACTGGTTGGAAAATTTTCAGCCGTCTTCATCACTATACCCCATCCAGTCCTTGGTGGTGCTCTCATTACAATGTTCGGAATGTTTATAGGGGTAGTGCTATCTAATTTGAGATACGTTTGTTTGTCATCTACCAGAAATATTGCAATTATAGGGACTTCAATCCTGATAGGGCTGATGATACCTTACTGGACAGAACTCCAAGGAAAGGATCTCGTATTAACAGGTAATAACTAGAATATTACAGGCGTAAAGAATGTCATCAATGCAGAAATCAATAAATACAAACATGTTGTAAAATTATGAAATTGTTGTTGTGTGTTTTGTAACTTTTTTATGAGTCATGCATAGATAAAAGTAAAGAACATCTGCGTAAGTAACTAAACCAAAAGAGTAACGTTCGTCATGTGTTCTAGATGCTACGACTTTTTTCACATTAAGCTCGTTTGTGAGGAGTATGTGTTATTCAACGCCAAATTGTAATTTTAGCTGTATCATGAGTGTCTTGAATTGTGAATTGGTATGGCCGTTTTCTACCTGGTTAGTCCCCTTTTCAACCTCATGTACAATATAATGTATCTTTCGTATGTGTTATCTCATTCTATTTAAATCCCTCTTAAGCCATGTGATATCTCATTCTCTTTACATCCCTCTTAAGCCATGCATGTCACTAGTAACTTATAGTTTCAATTCAGAAGAGGTGTGGGAAACATTTATATTGTTGACAGCATGCTAAATGATAACTGGAAAAAAAGAATAATTGACTAACAGGGAAATTATTGTCAACTATAAATGCAATAATTTACCATGCTGTAGTCAACCAAGTTAAATCTGTTGAGAAAGGAGTTCGTTACCAATGTTTTTATTTAAATATACAATATTCTGGCTATTCTGATCGTAATTTGGTTTTTATATCTATGTATTTGCATATACATCCATAGCTAACGAGCAGTTTGATTTAAAAGTTACAATTATGATATATTTAAAATATTTTTATAGGCAATTTCAGAGTGGACAATATTTTGAAAACACTTCTTGGTAATGCCAATTTGTCTGGAGCTTTGTTGGCTTGTTTCTTAGACAACACTATTCCAGGTACGGTTGTGATAAAAATTTAGAATGGATTTGAGATTTAAGTGATCAAATAATACTTGTACAATTTTCTGAGACTGGGTTTGTACATTTGACATAATTTAACACGTTCTAGGGATACAAAATTATTCTTTTAATGTTTAAGATAACAGCACTTGGCAGTGTGTAAGGATGTTGCAAACATCCTTTACAAAAAAAATTATCCGTGATAACCTGTCCATATTTAATCCTATGATTCTGTTGTTTACATGTCACAAACAGTCTTTGACCTTTCGGCCATTTTTTATTCTAACGGGATCTAATATTGTTTACTAACGTTCGTCTGATTTCGTGACATACAATGTTATGCGGACAACCCAGCGAGATTTTTCCCGGGTCAAAAGCAAACGGCAAAGCACTAAGGGTTTCGAATCCATGAAATCTACTGCACCGTTGGTTAAATTTACTATGGAAAATTTCCATACTGAAATAAAAATCCGCTGGATTTCAAAGGATTTTGAGGAAATAATTTTTGATTTAAAAAAATAATTTTTGTAACTGCAAAAGGAGCATAAGCTCGACCACACGCGGTAAGCAGTTTTTAGTTGTCAGGCAAAAACCTCTACCAAAACGCGCTGACTTTTACTATAGACTTTGTTTTACTCGCGTTCGATTCAGTACGATGGTTTACAAATTTACAGTTCATCAAGGGGGAATTTTTATATGAAAGCATATAGGGTTTTTTTTAAATTTAATTGAAAAAAATCTTGAAAAAAATATTTTTTTGTATTGGGGGTCAAAATAAATGGTTCTTTTGTGGATATTTGAGACATATCATAAGTACATGACAAAATAATCATAAGAAATACTGAAATAAATCAGAAGTTGAATTGTTAACGTAGGCGGGCAATTAATTTTACATTTATTTATAGCCACTTAATTTCTGCAAACAATAAATTGATAATGTTAACGCCTATAATATTCGATATATTCCTTACGACGCGAGGTATTTTATTCCGGTTCAGTATTTTTATCTTTATTTATATTATACATAAAGCAGTTGTATAAGCAACTTGTCAAACTCGGGGACAGACAAAGCAATGGTTAAACACAAACTAGTGACAACAAAACAGACATACAACACAAAAACCGTTTGATAAGAACATCACTAAAACCCGGGTCAGTGTGCTTCGTATGGGTAAGCAATTCTTGTTTACACGTGGTACTCTTCGTATCAGTCAGGTAACATGTTTTCAATCGTTCAAATTTTGTGTTTAAGGTACCTTGGACGAAAGAGGAATAACATCATGGCAAAACATTCCATCAAAAACAGCTGAAACAGAAACCTTAGTTTCAGATTATAAAGAAGGACTAGAAGTTTATGAGCCCTTGTTTCCAAAAGCCTGGAGGAATCACTGGATTCTAAAATACATTCCATTTTTACCTGATCCGAAAGAAAAAATTAAGATAAACATTTCAAGTGCTAATATTAATTATGAAGAAAACACTAGAATATAACTTGAATGAAATGCAGTATGTATTGTTGCTAGTAACATGCCAGAATAGATGTGATTTTGTTCTTTCAAACAAACTTTGTAAAAGTTTTAGTGTATAGATATTTTATGTCTGCGTTTTTGGAGACATTTGTATGATCCTTTTACATGATTTTCTGTAAATTTACCTTCATTAGAAGGATTTATTTGTTAAGGCTAAACCGTGCTCTGGTTTAGTTGTTTTAAAACATGTAGCTTCCAAGAATATCAACAATGCAAGACTAAATGATAATAAGTGTAATGATCTCGAATTCCGTTTTAATAAAACTTTTCCAATTACTCGGTATTATGATACTTTTTCCAGTTTTACATAAACACTGTTATTCCATAAAAATAGGGTTAAATATAGTAAAGATTTATGAACACCAAGATTATTTTTTTATTAGGTCAATTAAAAAAAAATATACAGATTTTTGATCTCTTGTTTGTATAAAGTGTGTTTTACGCCACTTTCAAAATAATCTTGCAGTTATATTGTGGCGTCTAGTTTTATTGAATCGCCCTGAAAGCCCTAGTCTGTCATTTTATTTAATAATGTTTTAATGAAAACTAACTACCATGTTTTCTTTGGTGGTGCCTTTCATTCCATTTATAAATTTTGTGGAAGTGCATAACACTGTTCAGATGGACATTCAGAAGTCAACAGTTATTATTGAATACTTTGTAATAATATGTCCAGTGTTAAGACATTCCTGTTTGTCATATGTTAATAAAGAACCAGATAGGTTTATAATAAAATAACAAAAGGTTTGTTTTGTTGATTTGCATCCATAAATACCATTCTGCTTATGAATACTTTATAAGTGAGTATAAGTCGGCGCTGATGTCTCCATATTTATATGATATATTGCCAATTTAACTTGTCATTGTAACATAATGTTTTCATATTGTTAGATTTGTTTTTTTGGTTGACCTGCGATTTTTACAGTAGGACGTAAGTATGTCAGACCATGTATATTCAAACTAAGGAATATGTAAGGTGTTTGTTATGTCAAAGAGAAAGTAATGTTATATTAAATCATCCTGTAAATTCATCAGTATCCAGGAAATATACGTATTTTGGGAACTGCTTAATTATGTTTATTCATAATAGATTTTTAAATCTTTACCGTAAAATCAGCATTTACTTTAATTAAAATTTTTTGTTTACCAATATCAAAACAAATTCAACTTTTCTGATTAGTTTTAATTTATTTTAAACAATATCTGTTCCCTTTAAAAATAATGTACAACAAAACAATGCAGTAGTGGAAGTTATGCAAGTTTAAATGAATGGTTGCATGGGTGTTAAGAGCCTCTACCTCATTGTGAAAACAATTATATTTATTTTGTTCAGAAAGTTCTAGTTTGAAATATGATGTGGTTGTCAATGATAATAATCATCGCCTTTAAAATACATTAACATCATGCTTTATCAAATGCAATAGTAATGCAAGTAAAAAATTGTAATTTTAATTTTCAAGTGATTAGAGGTAATTTTATGAAAATAAATGTGATTTAAATGTTAAATCAGATAGTTACTTGACTGAATTAAAAGTTGGTCATCATCAGAAATCTAGCCCACCTATTACCACAATATCTGGCTGTATCTTTTCCTTTATAATGGATTTCTTTCTGCCATTTGCTTTGAATGGAAGGGTCATATTTTAAATTTGATTACGTAACCTTGTTTATGGAAGAATGGTGGTTTTTACATGAAATTTGAATTAGAAACTGCTTACTATGAGCTGTTTACACGCGAACAAATGAGTTATTAAAGATATCTTGACCCAAGTCACTTAGGGTTAACCATATGTACGTAAGCATTTTATTGTAAAGCAATACACATATGTTGGGTTGGACTTCTTGAGTTAATAACCGTGTGTTGTACTCCGTTCGATCGACTTGTATTTTCTGCAATACTTCATTGGTATAGGACCTATTGAGAATTGTGTAAACTATTCTATTCACACATATTAAATATAGGATAGATATCAGTAATATTTTGGAAACATTTTTTAAGTTTTACAATTGATTGATGGATTGCTGTTGTGCATTCCTTAAGCAATATTTCCACTATATTCATAACGTAGGCTTGATATGATAATATGTTATACGATGGTCCTCCATTAAATTTGTTAGCTGCAGATATCAATTCTAATAGAAGGCACCTATTTTAGAACCACATAGGATAGTCAAGGACTACACAATGTTAATAGTTGTAAAATGATGATTTGCTTGCATTCTGTCAACATTAAAGTGTTTCTTATCACATCTAAAACCATACTGAGGTAGCAATTGTATACACAGTGTCATCATCATGTTTTTTCTGCCTTATTTACTCATCAAATATTACAGAGAGATTGTGAGTTCGATCCCCGTCAGTGCTCCAACCGAAGATATTATAGGCGAATTTGTTATAGCAAAATAAGTATAAATTTTAGCTTTAAACTGGTTTCAATCAAGTTTTCAAAACTGGTTTTCATTTAAATAATTGGTTTAAGTTTGAAGAATGAATAGAACAAATAGGTAGCAAAGATTACACAATTATATAAAGAGAAACCCATTCAAATGTTTAGTGCATATTTCTCTAGTCAGATGACTCCCAGATTAATAGCGACCTTTTTGGAGATTTTGCGAGTACTCTGTTTTTGAAATCGTGAACATTTCAAAGGAATTTGTTAAAAAAATTGTATGTTGGTCTTCTCAGAAAAAAACAGCAAAGCCATGTTCTAGTAAGGCTTTATCTTGTTTCTTACATGTTCAGAAGATTTTTTACAACCTTTTCACACAGCAACATTAGTGCTGCCATTTGTTTAGGATTCAAACCTAAAAACCTAAACCAAACCTCCCCTGATGACGAGACTGAATGGTTTTCTGAACTAGTTCGGTTCACGCAAAACAAATCACACCAATTATGCTCACAATAGTTCGAAACCGGTTCTCGTCAACAATTTGAAGGTTGAATAAACTATTCCGAAACCGAAACTAGTTTTGACCAATTAAATTAGCCTTGAAAGTGCGATTTGATGCTTCTCATTCACAGTAATGACTGTGATGCTATGTACAACTTGGAAATGTAACCCAGTGATCTGGTAACCATTTCATGCAAAAACGTTATTAAGATATTTCCATCTTATTTTTCTTTAAAAAAGACTAGTTGATAGCCCTTGAAAATTACAGGCATACCGTAGCCGCTACAACAGGCAACCACTATCCATTATGTTTTAGGACGATCTACAGTTAAAGTCCATTAGTCTATCATATTTGCCAACTGATGTGTTATTTTTATGCCCCCGCGACGTCATGTCCGGGTGCATTATGTTTTACTCATGTCCGTCCGCCCGTACGAATTTCCGTCAAGCTTTTGTCAGAACCCGTACATGAGAACAATTTGAAATTTGGCAGGGTGGTTCCGTATCACAAGTTGTACGTCCTAAGCGACTTGCAGACCTGTCGGACAACTACTTCCTGTTTGGGACTTCATTTATCGGGGGTATTTGTGTCACATGGACACATTCTTCAATTTTTTCAACTTGCTTTCATCCTGAATATTTAGCTTAAATAATAGTAGCTGAAAGTTTACAATTCAATCTATTTTGAAAACAAAGTCAATGTGTATCTAGGGTGGAAAAATCGGACAAAATTCCTAAGAAAAGAAATATTTACAATGTACACAGTTGTTTTGTTTGAACTATAAAACATATTCAATATTTGTAAGTATATTAAATCAATAAACTTTATTTTTGCAAGTAAGCATAAAAGTTTAAATTAACAAACAAGCTATTTAGTCAATTATGTGGTTTCTGTAGAAACACGCGAGTTCCCCTGGATAATTCGGCTTTTCCGCTTGTGAAAAATGAAAAAATACAATGGTATAAAACTCCCTCAAAGTAATAACAAAGTTAATCAGTGGTGTGACCTCAATGGCGTTGCTTGTTTGAGATAGATAAAAACTTTTTCTGCAGCGTAATAAAATTCTAAAACGTCTAATAAAACATCAGCGATACTTTACAGCTGAACATTTGTTAGAAGCTGCTAAACACTCACTTAAACCTGATCATTTTTAGTATGAAAATCCTCTGCCGTCCAACGCTTTTAAGCCTTTAACGGAAGCATGGGACTACCTTTCGTTAAGGACAAAAAAGCGTTTGCCGGCAGAGAATTCTCAGACTTAATATTATGTAATGTACCAATTTTTAAATTTTATTATTAATTTAAACATACACTGTATTTTATTTGTATAAATATACACCAAAATGGATGGACACAAGACAATACTTATGAAGATCTCTCTGGTTTACAGTTTGGTACTATCATATTATAATAAGCATGCTTCATATTAAATTAACAAACATTATGAAGGTCAAATAAGAACTCAATGAAAACACAATACATGAAATGGATTCTGGAATTTATCGCACCATAATTTCTTAATGCATACATCAGCAAATGATCAGATTTATTTGTTCATTATGTTTGTGCATATAATTCATTATAAAGTAAAGTAAGACCTACTCATCCCGTTTCATCATGCTAAATAAAGCGGCACAAGTAATAAGGTAACTGCAATACTGATAAAATATGTTTTAATGCTCTATATCTTTTATTATTGAACCAGATGTGTGCAAATATTTAATCTAAAGAAAATGTGCATACTTCACTGGCTTTTTAATGATTAAATTTGTTTTAGTCCCAGATTACAAAAAGCGTCTGTAATATCTGTTAGCTATATTTTATAGGTTTGAATCTGTTGTTTTCCGAACCCAAGATTTAATTATCTGATGAGCTATAGCCTGTTCTGGAGGTATATACAATCCTTCAGGATGTTGTTTAGTTAACATCTGCACCAATTCTGGTCGTCTAAACCAACGAGCATCTTCCAGTTCTGTTTCGTCAATCTAAATTTATTTAGGAAAGAGATTTGGACATTAACTACCTGTATACAAAAGCGTTTAACTAAAAAAGAATGTAGAGCCTTTGACGATTTTTTTATCTCTGCGGAACTACACAGAGCTGCCATTGTTGGTAATGTTTCATCCCGGAGTGATTGACCTGGGTATTACACATATTATCCGATATTAAACGGTTTAATGCTTTTGACTATACTAAGCTACTCAATCTTCAGAACTTATATGGTCTCACTATGATTTCATGATCGTTATGGGAGATTCCATCACTAAAATACGATCTGACATTTTCGCCGAGTCATAGAAAGTCTCTCCTATAACAGGATTTGACTTTTTCCTAGACATGACAATGAGTAATTCGACGGGTGTGTAATAAGAGACAGGCATTGCTTACTCGTCAGAGCACTTGAGTACATCCATGGTTTTCATTGGTTCGTATTACTCACTTTCTGTTTTTGTGTGTTTGGTTTTTGTTTTGAGTGGAATATGTTATTCTATATTCCAATTTGTAATTGTCCCTTAACTATCAAGTTCCAATATTTACATCAATAACATATCAGTAGATCTCAACAAGACATTTATGAGTATATAAAAGCATTTCTCCTATGTAAAATATTAGACAAAAATATATAATTTTCTTAAAACTTGAGGCTTGCTTGAAGATGTTACCACGTAAATCAGCATGCAATAAACAATTTATATAGCTGCAATACCGGTCGCTTGACCTTATACAACCAAGCAATCAAAATGCACAGATATTCAACATATGATAAAAAATATTTTCTCCTTAGTGCTAATTGACATCCGGGTACTTAGTAACTGGTATCTTGTTGTTCGCAGTCACTTTACCTGTACTAAAGGAAGGACTGTTGCTCGAGCTGTTGGTAAAGGCTAAAGTTTATATTCTAATGATTTAACTGTTCACTTAGTGTAGCTGGGAACATACTGGGAGGGTTCCCAGTGCTCGACCCACAGAGCAGCCCAGCGCGTCCCCTGGTGGCGGATAGGGGAGACCCTCTCGTTGGGGGGTTGTCAGGTCATAATACGGAAAGCCTGACCGCGGGCCGTAGTGGGTAACGTGTTTGGAGAGTGCCACGCTCCTTGCACGATAAAGACCCCTTTTGTAGATTTCGAAAACGAGTAGGCACATTGTTGCCGCTACATAAGGCTAAATATTCCGCCCCTACCCAAAACTCCATACTTTTCCAGTGGCAGTCAAAATTGTATTCCCTGTGACCCATCCCACCCCCATTTTCCGTTGATTTATTGTTTGTTAACTTGTTCCCGTCCTGAATATAGCTGAAATACTGCTCGCTGGACGTAAAGCAGACATCCAATCAATCAATCAAAACTTAGTGTGGCCTGCCTATACATTCACTGATCTTATAAATTCCTCATTTGACTAGTTTGTTCTGATTGGTAAGTTTGATATAAATGTATTTACAAACACAATTACCATCTCAGAACAAGGGATCTTCATCCAATAAAAGTGCAATATGTAATATGTAATATCATGTAATATTTGGATCTATTTCATTATTTACCAGCAAATATTTTAAATTTAGAACCGCTATGTAAAAACAATCTGTAACGATTTCTAAGCAATAAACAAGTTTCTACCTTTATGATATCGGAAGTAGCATACGCCAAGCAGCCAAGCATTAGTGATGCAGGAAAGGGCCAGGGCTGGCTGGAATGGTAATCCACGCGCCCTACTGTAATGCCCGACTCCTCTTCTACTTCACGTCTACATGTATCTTCTATGGTTTCTCCTAAAAGTTTAATAAATCTCAATAAAATTAATCCAGGTAATCTGTCATGCCTGCATTAATAAAGCAGATTGATGAATTGAATTACTATCACAATTATTATTGCCCGACTTACGTTTAAACATGGAATAAATAAATGCTCACCATATTGATACCCCCGCTTTCACAAAAAGTATTCAGTAAACAGTAAGTAGATGACCAAGGAACATAAAATGTACTCTATGATAAAACAATATGCAAAAAATCAGGCTTCTGCATACCAAAGTTGAATAGAAATTGTAACGGACGATCAAACGGACGGACAAGAGTAAAACAGTATACCGCCCTCTACTTCGAAGCGGGGGTATACTAAGCTTATTGTTAGTAATTTTTTTCTTTAAAAAATGAGTACTTACAATTGTTCTATAGCCGTGAGAATGACATTGGTAGTTTAGCAGCTTTACAAAAGATAGTTGCACGTTGTTCAAAACGGTGGTCCACTTAGTATTAGTAATAAATCATCCGAACAAGTAAACAGACTAAATACAAACCCGGTTCCATAAATCCAGCTAAGCAAGAATACATCTTAGGTGGAAATCTTTTCCCTCTACCAAGGAGGCACCTTTTCCCATCAGCAGATATAACAAGCATGATAACAGACGGATCCGTCCTGGGGTAGGAGGTGTTATGAATCCCTGCAAAAATATAATTAAAAAACTGTTGCAATTGACCATTGGTTAAGACATAGATTATAGTAAAGGTCCAATAGTTTCATGCTGACATGCCATAAGTGTGGTCCCTCCAGTCCTATATTTATAGACAACACAAAATACAAAGCTTAAAGCTCCATCGGTTACGATTTAATCAATAAAATTTTAAATTAAAAAATCAAAATACAAATATTTATTATAACATGTCGACAAAAAAAAATTAGCATTCGCGTCGCTCATTGCCTCGAATCTATAAATTTTAAAAGGTTAAAAGGATTAAAAATATATTGGCCGTCTACCGAAAGCACCCCGTTAGGTCAATTCAACACAATTAAAAAAAAGAAACATTTAAACAAATAAAATCAATAAATTTAGCTGAAGAAGTGGCGATATAAACAAAATAAACATGGCGTTTCGTCTGCCGACCACTGAAATGCACACAAAACTGTTGGCCAATTAAATGTTTGATACATGCATGTATACGGTTTATGTAATCATGTAAGTTTTGCTCCTTTGTCAAAATGTATCTATAGTCCAAAGAAATAAGACATCTACTACAGAAACACTGTTCAATGAAACTTCAATTAATAAGTCTAATCTAAATACGGTAAGAAGAAAAGCTTAAATGCTGAAGGTACAAACGTATATATTAAAAAGCTTTTGAATTGTAAGGCAAAACTTATTCTATGAAAATAAAACTGCTCTAAAACTTATTTAAGAAAGTCGTGAAAAAAATTAGACTTGTAACTGCATTTCTGGCACACTACCAAAGCTCCACTAATAAGAAATTCAACGAAAACAATCCTTACATGTTTATCTGGTTAACAAAATCTTATTAAAAGTCAACAAATAAAATTGAAGAATGTGTCCATGGGACACGGATGGCCCCGCTAAAGGAAGTCCCAAACAGGAAGTAGTTGTCCAACAGGTCTGAAAGTCGCTTAGGATGTACAACTTGTGATACTTAACCACCCTGCCAAATTTCAAATTGTTCTAATTTACGGTTTCTGAGTAAAGCTTGACGGAAATTTTCATACTCGTATTGACACATTTTCACATCGGCCCAGTCGAAAACAGGAAGTATTTGTCCGACAGGTCTGAAAGTCGCTTAGGACGCACAACCTGTGATACTGAACTACCCTGCCAAATTTCAAATTGTTGTTGTGTACGGTTTCCGGGTAAAGCTTGACGGAAATTTTCATACTCATGTTAACACATTTTCATATCGGCCCAGTCGCAAACAGAAAGTAGTTGTCCGACAGGTCTGAAAGTCGCTTAGGACATACAACTTGTGATACTGAACCACCCTGCCAAATTTCACATTGTTCTGATGAACGGTTTCTGAGAAAAGCTTGACGGAAATTTTCATACTCATGTTAACACATTTTCATATCGGCCCAGTCCCAAACAGGAAGTAGTTGTCCGACAGGTTTGAAAGTCGCTTAGGACGTACAACTTGTGACACTGAACCACCCTGCCAGATTTCAAATTGTTCTGATGTACGGTTTCTGAGAAAAGCTTGACGGAAATTCGTACGGACGTACAGAGGGACGGACGGACATGAGTAAAACTTAATGCCCCTGACATGTTGTCGCGGGGGCATAAAAATGTTATTTTGATCACTCTATGGGTATTCCAAACATTAATGGCAATCGATTTAAGGGTTTACTTAATTCAAGCGAACAGTATTGAAGCTATATTTAGGACGAGAACACAACTTTTTGTATACTTTTTCGACAGTGACAAAAAGGGATCTTTTAGTACAAGAAGTGTAGCGTTCTCAAAACACGTTACCCACTATGGTCCGCGGTCTGGCTTTCTGTATCGTACCAGGCAAACTCCCCGCCCGCTTTTCGACTACATGAGGACGCTATATTAAACCTCCGTTTATCATATAACTATTGTAACAGATCAACATTGGTCACATTTAAACCTTAATACATGTATACGTAGACCTTGAATCTAATGTAATTCTTCATGATATATTAGAAATTAATGTCCACACCATACACAACATACCTTTGTTTGTTTTACACTCTGTATTGTTACAATTTCTTTTGTGACCGCCTTCTGCTATTGTAGTGGAACTGCCACAGGTGGCACAAAACTTGTATCTGTCTAACCAATCAATTACTGTTCGAGCTTCAGCCAGTAGTCCTGCATCAGTAGGCTCCAAAAACAACGTTCCAGGTAGAGCATCGATGAATGTTCCGTTGGGCCATGTTTTCTGTATGTCTGCTGTATCTTTAATATCTACTGCAAAGACAGCATCGCCCTCAGAATCTGTAGCACTGTTAGTTAATCCAAGAAAAACTATAACTGCCTTATCATTTAGGAGTAAGTGTATTTCCTTGTAACTTAACTTTACAAGTTCATATTTCCATTTACTTTTCGGTGTTGTCACAACAAATGGTTTGAGTTCAGAAAAGATTATGAACTTCGTAGATTCTTCCTTCATCTTTCTTTCTAACCAATCTTCGTCTTTTCTTTTCTCAGAACATCTACTAAGTATATTATACGAAAAGTAGTTCCGTAATTGTTTGTCGGGGTTTTCGTGCTGTACATGCTCCATTATTAAGCTGGTAGCGTTAGTCTGGTTCCAGAAATTTGCGATATCTAAAGCTGTTTGTCCAGTTTTATTTACCAAATTTACATCACATCTAAAATATTCAGTAACAACTTACATTTGATTGTTAATTTAACAACTCTCCAGTCACAAAAATCAGACTATATTTAATTTTATTATGAAACTAGTGGTACAAATGTATAATTAGCAGAGATAGATGCTTCCAGAAGTAGACTCTTAATAATCCTATAATATGACTTTAGTCATTTCCTTATTGGTCCTGGTATAGCAGCTGATACTTCTCTTAACATATAAGTTATCTCCAGGGCTAATATCGATCGTTGACATTTTTCCATTTTCAAAGGCTAATATCGGTATTACACTAGGGCCTAGGTCTAATTCCTAACACAGAATTTCGGCCTTATTTACATTGATAGTTTTCTTATATTTATATCCAAAATATGTGATACTGCATGCTACATTATCTCTAGGGGTAAGCTAGAATGATATTGGGGAAATCCAAGTGCTCGGCCCGAAGACCTGCATGCCTAGTCCCCGGTTGCGGATAGGGGATGCCCTCTCCTGGCGTGGTTTTCATGTCATTATACGGAACGTATGGTGTTGCAGCATAGTGGGTGACGTGTCTGATAGTGTAACGCTACCAGCACGATAAAGACCCAAAAGAAGGCTCATTGTATCCGCTATAGAAGTCTAAAATTCCAGCCCCTACCCAAAGTTCCATACTTTTCCAGTGGCAGTCGAAATTTTGTTCCCGTTTTGATTAATTTTTTTATTTAAACAGGTTCTCGTACTTAATATAGGTGAAATACTGTTCACTGGACGTAAAGCAAACGTTCAATCAATCAATCTTTAGGGATGGGAGATATATCACAAAATACCGGTTATCGCAATATCACATCGCATGTAGCTGAGCCAAAACGCAATATAACGGGATATTTGTAAACCATATATGCGATGTGATCGATTGATTTTTGCTTAACGTCTAGCAAGCAAAATTAATCGATCTTATCTCATGGTGACTTACAAATTTTCTGAAATAATGTTTTTTGTCTCAGCTAATTTTTTTTTTAGTAAATCATACAAAGATGCAAAGATATGATAGAAATTTTACGTATTCGCGAGTGAAAAAGACAAAAGTTCTATTAGGAGTGGAAGATCACACGGGCTTCCCGAAAGCGCACGAAAGTACTTGTTTCTTCGTAAACCAACAACTTTTACATTTCCTATAGACGCTCCACCGTTCAATATCAGACGTCCAATCAAAACGCCAAAACAAGTACGCTAAACAATAACAACGATCTTGTTCATGGGTCTTGATTGGTTGATGCAACAAGTACAGATGAGTGCGCGGGAGGCAAACTGTACCAAAAATCGGCTACTAACGGAAGAAATAACATTTATGCTTATTGCAAGGAACCTATATACCAAGTTTAAAATAAATTCATCTAGCGGTTTTTACGTTATATTTCTTGGCAAGAAAAATAAAATAAAGGATCATAACTAAAACTAGTGCATGCTGATTGTGTTGGGATGCCAACACAGAATGTCTCCCAAACAAACCCCATTGCCACTATATTCCGTTGAGTGAAGCAGCGATACCAAAGTAAACTTTTAACACAGGATTACCCTGGGATCATATCAAGTTTGGTTCTCATTGTTCCTGTGGGGTCAGTTGTAAGGTGGATGCATGTCCTTGGGGTAGGGTATGCTTAACAACAATCCTTAGTTTACATGTTTTGTCAGTTTTCTATTCCTCTCCAGATAAAAGTGAAAAATTGCTCAAAGTAGCTTTAAATCTAATTCAAACAATTAAACCAAAAAATTGTAGTTTTTTTCTGTCAAAAAAAACCCAACAAAATCTGCAAAAGTGTTTATTTGTTAAAGACTATTGTATGTGGTAAATAATTCAGAGTAAATCTACCTTAAAAAGACACTGGGTATAAAACATACATCTATAATTCTGATCTTACATTCGTTTACGTTTATAGTCATTTTTGATTGGTCAAAAGGCCATAAACCAGTACTTCCCAGATCCGTTCACACTTTCATGAACGACTTTTGGGGAACTACTTTTTTTTGCTAAAAGTAAACAAATATGGCGGCCATGTGTCTTGTATGCTTCAGACAATAAATTAAGCAAGTACACTCGAATTTTGGCGATTCAAATATCTTGAGCGATGTATTGCTTAAACGGAAAGCTATTTAATTGAACCAGCTGCAAACATTTGTTTTACAGACAAATACATACAAGAAAATATTTTAACAGTACACTTCGTTTTGGATTCATTGTACACATTGCTGAATGACGGAAATAGCAGAATTCGAATGTGGATGAAATGCGAGTGTGAAGGCATGTATAAACGATACTTTGAAATTGCGTTTCTTGTAATTTCAATTATGAATCATTTCAAATACACACAATAGCCGTAACGGTAAAATTACCTTTTTTTCGCGGTCACAACAAATCAACGAAATAGCAAGATGCACGAATTTGTTACCAACTCCATGTCTCTGCACAGCTCTAGCAATTTTCACTGATAAATCCATTGAACAAACGACAACTATTGTTTTTCCTCTTTGTATTTAAGAAAGAACGTCTAGCTAGGTTTCCGTTCCGTTGAACAGATATGACGTCACATATGACGTTATAAACCGCGGGTACAATGACGAACATTAGTATACGGAATATTGTTTTTTGTTGAGTCTTCTTTTGTTTTTATTAATAATCTTCTCGGCAAATCGTAAATTGTATCTGTTGTCAATGCCAGTTATTCACTTCAAACCGACCACGTCTTCGTCTTCAGTTCGTTGTATATATTCCTACGCGTCACACACTTATAATAAAATTTTATTTTGGGACAAGAATGTTAAATATATAAAAACAATTTTGGAAGAATTATAAGGATTAAACGCTTATTTTCAGTAATTCATCGATGTATGAACGAGGTCGACTCACTCACAAACGTTTATTTGTTTGTGAGTGAGTCGACCTCGTTCATACATCGATGAATTACCGAAAATAAACGTTTAATCCTATAAAGGATTATCTTTCTTGGTATGATTTTCAAGAAGAATACTATGTTTCATGGAGAGTAAGGAAAATGCACAGTCTCATTCTCTGGGTGGGGGGGTTGAATGTTGTTTAATGCTTCTTTCAGTAATTTTTTAGCTCACTGCTGTATCATGGCATCCAGTTTTTATTGGTGGAGGAAGCCATAGCATAGTACCAAGAGAAAACCTCACACATTCTGTAGAAATTGGTAATCCTTGTCAATAAAGATTGGAATCTAACACACTTTACTCACAGTTAGACTTTATTACTCTCTGTGACATTAATTAAGTATTATTTATTGTCTTACTATATTTCAATCTTAATGTGTAGCCAGCCACATGCACGAGAACTTTTCATATTTAAAAATTCAAAGAAATAAAAATGGGGTTACATTATTGTGGCACCAAGCAGTGAGACTATTTATTCTGTATTCCTTGCAAATTTCCCTTTACAGGTCATCTTTGTCTAAACAGTTTATAGAAATAAATACTTAATTACCCCTGTTCCAGAAAGAGCTTAATTGCATTGATGTGGCCAAATCTAACAGACAACATCAATCCTGTCCATCCATTCTCATTTCTTTGGTCAACTTTAATTGAAGCTACAAAACAAAATGGTGCCTGTTTATATTCTACATTTTAAAAACATATTATTGATCAATAATTTACAAATTGTAAAGCCTCAGTCTGTGCCAGATATTTGTGAGTAATAACAAAAACCTCAAATTTAACACAAGATAACAAATACTACAGCACACTTTCTATTTAGTATCAAATACACACAACCCAATTTTAAAATATAGCAAACAATACTTATGTTGTAGCTAAAGATACAACCAAATGGCACAAAAATAGAGTTATGTATAGTATAACACAGTTATCCACTTTGGGGTGTGTGCATTTGCTGAATTGAACTGTATTAATTCATTCTTAAATGTAAAATGTCCTTGAATGGAAATTAATAGAATAGATTTCTTAATTGATGTTAATTAAAAGTTCATTCAATAAATCAACCAATTATCTTAGGATAATTATCTACCAAAAGGTAAAATTTATATTTAAATCAAGGTCTAAGTGACATATAACAAATTTCATGCAGTACATAAATTGGTCCAAAATGTAGAGACTAGTAACATTCACTAACCACACTAATAAGAATTTAAAAATAGGAGGACATTTTAATTATTATTATCTGCTGTTTTAAAGCTTTGGGTTAAAACATAGTTGCAAATAAATACCAAATACAATGCTTTTTTTTTTTTTTTTTTTTTGGGGGGGGGGGGTTGATGCCTTTGACACCATCCAGTTTTTATTGGGAAGAAAGCCAGAATGCACATTGAACAAGCCTGACCAGGAAAACTCCCATTGCTTATCATGTAATCCTTATTACATACTGGCCAAAGTAAGGCTCGAACCAACAACCTCAGTATTGATTGATTGGATGTTTGCTTTACATCCAGTGATCAGTATTTCAGTTATATTCAGGGCAAGTTATACATAAATGGAAAAAATGGGTGGGACACAGGGAATAAAATTTTGACTGCAGCTGGAAAAGTATGGCGTATTAGATAGGGACAGAAAATTTAACTTTTTGTAGCAGCTGCAATGAGCCTACTCTTTTTTCTAAATCTACTAGTACAAAACGGTCTTTATCATTCTTTATCTTTATCGTCTTTTCTCCACCATTCAGCTGACATCTCTACAATGTCTAATTAAATCATTGTAACACTTTTTTTGTATTCATGGCATTGTTGACAAAATTGAAATTGTGGAGTGTAGAATTGTAGAATCGTATTGGTTAAAATTTGATCCTAGCTAATATGCAATGAATCAGGAAAAAATGATCCACAATGAACTTTTTTTACCAAATCGATTCAGGAATTATGCAATTCTGGAACTCAAAATTGTCAACCATGCTATGATTGCGAATAAAGTGTAAAACTTGAATAAGGTGTTGCACTAGTAGAAATATCAGTGAAACTTCAAAGACATTAAAAAGTATGTAGCAATTCAAGGAAACAGCTAGTTTAATAGCTGATTATCTGTGTAAAACCCCCTTGTAAATCACTCCTGGCTGCTCCATTTTGAGTAATGGAACCTCTTTGAAGCTCCGTCTATAAAAAAAGGGAGCTACATTATTGTAGCTAAGTATTAACTGGCACATAATTAACACACGGTATACACTACCTACTCAGCCACTAATGAGGTTTTATCTATCATATCTGTATTGAAATTTGAGCATGCTCCTTGTAATAAGTTTTTTATATTACCTTTTAAAAGATGGCTCAATTCCTCTGTGTTTCCACTTGCTGCACAATCAAAGAATTTTTCTATAAATGGTTTCTTGAAATCTTCTGGCCCAGTTCTGCTTGAACTCATAACTGACAATTTTCTGAATAAAAAATAAATGGTTTATAATTTTTAACAATCTCACCATGAGATCTATATAACTTAACAATAAAAGCTTAACATTTTTTCTTCATATACTACATCAACTTGCAATATCTTACATTTGTACTAAACAAGCAACCATTTTGGATTTTGATTTCTGATCTTGCATAAACATGTGGAGTATTTCAGCTATTTTCATTTGATGAGAACTAGTTAACAAATAATAAATAAGAAATGGGATGCCCAGAAAATAGCTACTAGAAAGGTTCAACCCAACAGTCTTTGGTTGAGATAGAAATTAAAGTCTTTGTAGCAACTACTTGTTTTTTTAAACTATGAAGTGGGTTTCTATTGTACGAGAAGCATGTTACTCTCCAAACATGTTACACATTATAGTAGGTGGTCAGGCTTGTAACCTTGTATGTACTAAATTTACTAACTTACTTACTGAAGAGATAAGATGGGTGCAGCTATTTAACAAAAAGATATCCACGCACGGCAAAACCTCATTCCCCACCACCACACCCCCCCCCCCCACCCCCAAAACAAACAAAATAAACATAAAAAAAAATCATATGAACAATTTTATATAGTGTAATTCAGGTAAACTTTAGAGGAAACAATGATCTGCGGAAAATTCACATGATGCACTGCCACTGACATGACATTCTAATAAAAATATTTAATGTCCGGACAGATCGTTTTATTTTACAGATTGTTGCCAATTAAAATATGTCTTCAAATTAAATGACTTTGATACCTGTACAGTTGTCTTCCATGGTAAAAAGTGCGTCCAAACATCGACAGATAAACCACATACTCGTCCCGATTATTGACCTTAGTCCAAAGGTCATACACTATTTAAAGGTACTGATGTACTGATGTTGTAAAAGTATCAAGTCAAAAGAAAGAATCCAAAATTAAGCATAATGTATCTGAAAACAATCTTGAAAGTATGCCTAAATCTCCTTTAAAGAAAGAAAAAAATGTACCAAGTCAAACAGACAAAACATACACAGAAAAATCTAGAAAAACAAGTGAAACAAAACCAAAAAACCCAGGAATTAACAACACACCCAAAAAAAATCTTATTATTGGGAAACTCACACTTTCGACCAATTCGAACCTATGAAATTATGAAAGGTCACACAGTTCAGAAACAATTATTGTACACCACACAAAAAGCCTCATCACATATACAGTTATGTACAGAAAACTATGATTGTATTGTAGTGCATCTTTTTACGAACGATGCTAGAGATAATAACAACATGGAAAAAGTATGTGACGAATTTGAGAGTCTTATCAATAGCATACATGTAAAATGACCCTCAGCATCAGTCATCATTTCACTGGGCATATGTCGAGAGGACTCTCATAATCTTAATAACAAAATACAAGAATGCAATATCATCCTGAAACACAAATTCTTGCACAAAAATTTTGTACAACTTTGTGAGTATACAACACTAAGTTACAATGGTAGAGCTAAATATAGATTTCTGAGTAAAGACAATGTACATTTGAACTATGAAGGGGTTAGAGTGTTTGTTGGAACCCTGAAATTTTATTTATGTAAAGCTCTAAATATCAAAAGAAACAGAACTCCATACTTTTCTGGACAGAGTAGTAGACCTATTTTTGGCTACAAAGGTAGCGACCATAACTACCTTAACTCATGGCAGTCATGGTAATAATTAAATATTATAAAACAGATTCTTCATCTTTCTGTTTATAGGATATGACAATTATATTGTATGAACAATTGAATGGTTCTATCTGTCAGTATATATACTGTATCATTATGTAAGCTATGTATTACTATTGTCAATTACCAAAAAATATGTTATATCATTATGTAAGCTAGGTATTTACTATTGTCAATGGTGTTTTATGTTAGCTATGCATTTACCTGTGTCAATACTACCAAAATATGTTTGTATTATTATGTTAACCATAAATTTACCTTAACAAAAACAAAAAACAAAAAAATGTCTAACATTAAGGAAAGGAAGATAACTCCAAATATATAAAGTGAAAAAGTTACAGAAGTCTAACATAATTTGTATTAATATACATATTCTTATAAGTTCAAGTTTACTAAAGTTCATAAATTTGAAAGAAAAATTATAATAAAACCATTTCTTATTAGTTCAAGTACTAATTTGCTTATATATCAACCACATTTGCTCAGTCAAAATTGTAAAAATGAACAAAATTCATAATCAAAGAAGACCTGAATCTTTATTAAAAATATCTATGTGGAATATCAATGGATATAAATCTAAAAACTATAACAAATTTACCGATGATAATTTTATTAAAAAATTGGAAAAAAATGACATATTCTGTCTTCAGGAAACACACTGTGATCTTGATAACTGTTTAGAACTGCAAAACTTTCCAAACCCAGTACATCTCATTCGTGGAAAATCTAGAAAAACAGGCAAAAGATCTGGGGGCCTTTCTATATATGTTAAAAATAACATAAGAGCAGGCATCAAATTTTTAAATCATAGCACAAATGATTTTATTTGGTTGTCGTTAGACAAAAACTTTTTTGGATTTCATGATGACTTATACATATGCTTTGTTTATGATCCCCCAGAAAACTCGAGTTATTCTAAAAAGCTGGATTATGATATATTAGAAATTATTGAGAATGATATTGTTAAATATTCACAGTGTGGAAAAATCCTTTTGGCTGGAGACCTGAATGCGAGGACTGCAAACGCTTTAGACCATATTGAGATGGACTCGGATAAACATGTGCCACTCTTTGAAAGCTATAAACTTGACTTAAATCTTTTAAAGAGATTAAATAAGGATACAATTTTAAATACTAGAGGGAAGCAATTAATAGATTTATGTACCTCTTCTAATTTAAGAATCCTAAATGGTAGGACATTTGGGGATCTTTTAGGCTCCAATACATGCTATCAGCCCATGGGCAGTAGTACAGTTGATTATATGTTAATATCTGAAGATATGCTCTCTTCCGTTATTTACTTTAAAGTTAACAATTTATTAGCTGACCTTTCTGATCATTGTCAAATTGATTGTCTGATCAAATGCTTCTTAAATACTGAAAAGAAACTTTCTTTAGGAGTGGAAATGCCAGAAAAATTTATCTGGGATGAAAACTCCACTTTAAAATTTCAAACTGAATTAACTTCTGATGTCACTCAATCTCTGATTGATAATTTTAATAATAAATCATATGACTTTAATAATATTAACAATGCTGCTGAAGATCTTAACAATATATACATTTCTGCAGCAAAAAGAATACTCAGAATAAGAAAAAAGAATATAAACTCTAATAGAATACATAAAAAGAAGAAAGATAAACCCTGGTATGACAGTGACTTAAAAACATTAAAAAAAGACCTGGATCACAAGTCAGCTTTACTAGAGAAATATAACAAAGATCCTATTGTTCGAGGGTCTTTCTTTAAATGTCTGAAAAACTTTAGAAAAATAAGAAAGGAAAAAATGAGAAAATATAAACAAAACCTTATTGAACAGTTAGAAACTTTACATGAGGAAAACCCTAAAACCTATTGGGCACTTTTAGATCAACTAAAAAATGAAGAAAGTAATTCAAACAAAGCAGAGTCAAATATTAATGTAGATGATTGGTTTAAATATTTTAAAACACTGAATACTGACATAGTTCAGAACCAGGATAGATTGATCTTGGAAAAACTAAATACATTAGAAAATAATAAAATATTTAATGAATTAGATTATAAAATTAAAGATTCTGAAATAACCAAAGCTTTAAAAAGCCTTAAAAATTCAAAGGCATCAGGTTTCTCTCAAGTTTCTAATGAAATGATTAAAAGTAGCCAAGCCTACTTACACACAGCCTTAAAAAAGCTTTTTAATCTTGTTCTTTCTCATGGTGTGTACCCAAAGTCATGGGGTATTAGCTACATTACTCCTTTACATAAATCTGGATCTAAACTAGACCCATCAAATTATAGAGGAATTTCAGTTGGAGATAATATAGGAAAAGTTTTCAATAAAATCTTAAATAATAGACTAACAAAATTTTTAAAAGATAGAAATATTATTAAAAAAGAACAAATTGGATTTGTTGAAGGATTTCGAACCAGTGACCATATGTTTGTTTTACAAACATTGATACAAAAATATGTTAAAGAGAAAAATAAGCCACTATATGCCTGTTTTGTTGATTTTAAAAAGGCATTTGACTCTGTGCCTCACCCTCATCTTTTGTATAAACTAAAATCATTAGGAGTGGGATCAAATTTCTACAACATCCTTAAAAGTATGTATGAAAAATCTCAGGCATGTGTTAAGGTAGAATCAGTAAGATCAGATTTCTTTAACTGTGGAATAGGTGTACGACAAGGAGATAACCTAAGTCCTACCTTATTCAACATTTATATGAATGACCTTACAGAATATTTTAATAATTCTTGTGACCCAGTATTTTTAAATTCAAATAAATTAAATGCATTGATGTATGCAGATGATGTAGTATTACTATCAGCAACAGAAAAGGGTTTACAAAAGTGTGTCGACTCTTTACAATTATTCTCCCAAGATTGGAAAATGAACATCAATATAAGAAAAACTAAAGTAATGATATTCAACAAATCAGGCCGTAAGAGCAATGTACAAATAAGATATAATGAAGAATTACTAGAAAATGTCCAAGAATACAAGTATTTAGGCATTGTTTTCTCGTCCTCTGGTTCATTTACCACTGCGAAAAAGGAACTTTATAAAAAAGGTTTCAAAGCACTTTTTAAACTAAGAAAAAATTTTTCAAACATTACTCCAAATCCTAAAGTTATGCTCCACATTTTTAACCACACGATTAAGCCTATAGCTCTCTATGGCTCAGAAGTCTGGGGCACCTTTTCCTCATTAAAATTTCAAAATAATGCAGAAAAATATATAAAAAAGGAGATAGATTCAAATATCCTAGAAAAATTACATACTCAATTTTGTAAATTTATTCTTGGTGTGAGAACCAGGTCCTCTAACAATGCTTGTAGAGGAGAACTAGGAAGTATGCCTATTCTATTCTCTATATTAATAAATTTAATTAAATATTGGTGTCATATAGTTAAACTAGAAAATGCTCCTACCACCTTACTAAATGAAGCATTTAAACTTAGCGAAGAAATGTCAAATAATAACAAAGAATCTTGGGTAGGAAGTATAAAAGAAATATTTAAATTCCTAAAATTAGATTATATTTTTAACAATCATTCACATTTCAAAGCTAATTATATTATCAAAAGAACTAAAAATGCTATTACAGAAAAATTTATTTCTATTTGGAAAGAGAACATGTACAATGATGAAAGAACATCAAAAGGAGGAAATAAACTTAGAACCTATAGACTTTTTAAATCTAAATTTGAAATTGAAAAATATCTTTTTATAGGAAATAAATCAAAACGTCAATTATTAACAAAATTAAGAATAAGTGATCATGACCTTAACATTGAAAAAGGTAGACATAGGATTAGAAGTTAAGGACCGTGTATGTAAAGTTTGTAATTCAAATCTTGTAGAAGATGAATTACACTTTTTTACCCAATGTAACAACTATGACAATGAACGTACAGACTTTTTTGTTTACATATCCGAAAAATATAAGAATTTTGAAAGACTTTCAAACAAAAATAAATTTATTTGGCTCATGTCAGCAGAAGATGAAGATTTAATAAAACTATTGTTTAAAATAACATCAACTTTTAATAATATAAGAAAACAAATATTAAATATTTAACCATTGATCATTATAATTTATTATTATTATTATTATTATTACTATTATAGGATCGGTGTGTTTCCTCTAGAAATATGTCATGGGTCTAAGAGAAATTGCTGTTTCTTTCTCTTCTTTCCCCCTTTAGTTTTAATACCCAATTTAATTTACACAACTGCTTTTATCATTATTTGCATTACTGTTATGATTATTATTTTTATTATAATTTTACCAATCATACAAATGTTTAAAGTTTTACTTATTTCCCTTAACCTTATTGTATTGTACATATTTATATTTTATATTTTTATTTTTTCTCTAATGATGATTATATGCTCAATATTGGGCGCAGTGATTTGCTAATAAAATATCTTGTATCTTGTATCTTGATGTACTAGTTACCAACTAAAACGTCCGTTAGCTGTTCGTCATATGGCTGAAGAACCGCTTATTTATCTTATATTATTTTGTTTCTTAAATATATTTATTATGAATATAAGCGCAGCCTAAATGCGAGCATCTCAAATTTGACGTCAAAACGGCACCCTATCAGTGCCTCTACATTCCATTGCTCACGTGGGTATCGTAACGACTCGCCCCACTCTAGAGTCGCCCATCGCGAGTCGCCCCATATTAATAACGAGTCGCCCCACTCAATAACTGACGTCTTGTCCAATTTTCTCCAAACAGATAACAGTAAATTTAAAATAACGATAACAGCAATTATAATAATACAATAGGAAACAGAAAACAGTGAGTTCAAAAAATCGAAAAAACCAGCAGAATCTCATCGAAGCAGAGGCGTAGCATCGCATTTGATATCGGTACGGAGGAAGCGGTGATTGTCTTACCGGCTGCTACGCCTATGTAATTAAAATGAGAGGAGAGTCAAAAGACACCAATAAAATAGAAAAATATGATTTTTTTTATTTCTGAAAATTATTGGTACAGCATGCCGTACCTGAAAAAGTTATTGGTACGTGGCGGAAGACGTACCGGCTGCTACGCCTTTGCGAAGGGTAATACCATTAACAGCAAACAGGGTTTTGATTTTTATTATAAAAGGTAACATGTCAATTTTTAAGAAAACAGATAACAGCTAACGGTTGAAAAACAGTTAACAGTTGTTTTAATTTGAAAAAAGTTAACCATGTTAACTCACATGTAAAAATGTTCAAAGGACATTAACAGAAAAGATCTTGAAAACAACTTAACCCAGCATATCTGTCACAGCACAGAAAACAACTTAACCCAGCATATCTGTCCCAGAAAACAACTTAACCCAGCATATCTGTCACAGCACAGAAAACAACTTAACCCAGCTGTCACAGCACAGAAAACAACTTAACCCAGCATATCTGTCACAGCACAGAAAACAACTTAACCCAGCATATCTGTCACAGCACAGAAAACAACTTAACCCAGCATATCTGTCACAGCACAGAAAACAACGTAACCCAGCATATCTGTCACAGCACAGAATACACCTTAACCCAGCATATCTGTCACAGCACAGACAACAACTTAACCCAGCATATCTGTCACAGCACAGAAAACAACTTAACCCAGCATATCTGTCACAGCACAGACAACAACTTAACCCAGCATATCTGTCACAGCACAGAAAACAACTTAACCCAGCATATCTGTCACAGCACAGAAAACAACTTAACCCAGCATATCTGTCACAGCACAGAATACACCTTAACCCAGCATATCTGTCACAGCACAGACAACAACTTAACCCAGCATATCTGTCACAGCACAGAAAACAACTTAACCCAGCATATCTGTCACAGCACAGACAACAACTTAACCCAGCATATCTGTCACAGCACAGAAAACAACTTAACCCAGCATATCTGTCACAGCACAGAAAACAACTTAACCCAGCATATCTGTCACAGCACAGACAACAACTTAACCCAGCATATCTGTCACAGCACAGAAAACAACTTAACCCAGAATATCTGTCACAGCACAGAAAACAACTTAACCCAGCATATCTGTCACAGCACAGAAAACAACTTAACCCAGCATATCTGTCACAGCACAGAAAACAACTTAACCCAGCATATCTGTCACAGCACAGAAAACAACTTAACCCAGCATATCTGTAAAAGCACAGAAAACAACATAACCCAACATATCTGTCACAGCACAGAAAACAACTTAACCCAGCATATCTGTCACAGCACAGAAAACAACTTAACCCAGCATATCTGTAAAAGCACAGAAAGCAACTTAACCCAGCATATCTGTCACAGCACAGAAAACAACTTAACCCAGCATATCTGTCACAGCACAGAAAACAACTTAACCCAGCATATCTGTCACAGCACAGAAAACAACTTAACCCAGCATATCTGTCACAGCACAGAAAACAACTTAACCCAGCATATCTGTCACAGCACAGAAAACACCTTAACCCAGCATATCTGTCACAGCACAGAAAACAACTTAACCCAGCATATCTGTCACAGCACAGAAAACAACTTAACCCAGCATATCTGTCACAGCACAGAAAACACCTTAACCCAGCATATCTGTCACAGCACAGAAAACAACTTAACCCAGCATATCTGTCACAGCACAGAAAAGAACTTTACCCAGCATATCTGTCACAGCACAGAAAACAACTTAACCCAGCATATCTGTCACAGCACAGAAAACAACTTAACCCAGCATATCTGTCACAGCACAGAAAACAACTTAACCCAGCATATCTGTCACAGCACAGAAAACAACTTAACCCAGCATATCTGTCACAGCACAGAAAACAACTTTACCCAGCATATCTGTCACAGCACAGAAAACAACTTAACCCAGCATATCTGTCACAGCACAGAAAACAACTTAACCCAGCATATCTGTCACAGCACAGAAAACAACTTAACCCAGCATATCTGTCACAGCACAGAAAACAACTTAACCCAGCATATCTGTCACAGCACAGAAAACAACTTAACCCAGCATATCTGTCACAGCACAGAAAACAACTTAACCCAGCATATCTGTCACAGCACAGAAAACACCTTAACCCAGCATATCTGTCACAGCACAGAAAACAACTTAACCCAGCATATCTGTCACAGCACAGAAAACAACTTAACCCAGCATATCTGTCACAGCACAGAAAACACCTTAACCCAGCATATCTGTCACAGCACAGAAAACACATTAACCCAGCATATCTGTCACAGCACAGAAAACAACTTAACCCAGCATATCTGTCACAGCACAGAAAACAACTTAACCCAGCATATCTGTCACAGCACAGAAAACAACTTAACCCAGCATATCTGTCACAGCACAGAAAACAACTTAACCCAGCATATCTGTCACAGCACAGAAAACAACTTAACCCAGCATATCTGTCACAGCACAGAAAACAACTTAACCCAGCATATCTGTCACAGCACAGAAAACAACTTAACCCAGCATATCTGTCACAGCACAGAAAACAACTTAACCCAGCATATCTGTAAAAGCACAGAAAAGAACTTTACCCAGCATATCTGTCACAGCACAGAAAACAACTTAACCCAGCATATCTGTCACAGCACAGAAAACAACTTAACCCAGCATATCTGTAAAAGCACAGAAAGCAACTTAACCCAGCATATCTGTCACAGCACAGAAAACAACTTAACCCAGCATATCTGTCACAGCACAGAAAACAACTTAACCCAGCATATCTGTCACAGCACAGAAAACAACTTAACCCAGCATATCTGTCACAGCACAGAAAACAACTTAACCCAGCATATCTGTCACAGCACAGAAAACACCTTAACCCAGCATATCTGTCACAGCACAGAAAACAACTTAACCCAGCATATCTGTCACAGCACAGAAAACAACTTAACCCAGCATATCTGTCACAGCACAGAAAACACCTTAACCCAGCATATCTGTCACAGCACAGAAAACAACTTAACCCAGCATATCTGTCACAGCACAGAAAAGAACTTTACCCAGCATATCTGTCACAGCACAGAAAACAACTTAACCCAGCATATCTGTCACAGCACAGAAAACAACTTTACCCAGCATATCTGTCACAGCACAGAAAACAACTTAACCCAGCATATCTGTCACAGCACAGAAAACAACTTAACCCAGCATATCTGTCACAGCACAGAAAACAACTTTACCCAGCATATCTGTCACAGCACAGAAAACAACTTAACCCAGCATATCTGTCACAGCACAGAAAACAACTTAACCCAGCATATCTGTCACAGCACAGAAAACAACTTAACCCAGCATATCTGTCACAGCACAGAAAACAACTTAACCCAGCATATCTGTCACAGCACAGAAAACAACTTAACCCAGCATATCTGTCACAGCACAGAAAACAACTTAACCCAGCATATCTGTCACAGCACAGAAAACACCTTAACCCAGCATATCTGTCACAGCACAGAAAACAACTTAACCCAGCATATCTGTCACAGCACAGAAAACAACTTAACCCAGCATATCTGTCACAGCACAGAAAACACCTTAACCCAGCATATCTGTCACAGCACAGAAAACACATTAACCCAGCATATCTGTCACAGCACAGAAAACAACTTAACCCAGCATATCTGTCACAGCACAGAAAACAACTTAACCCAGCATATCTGTCACAGCACAGAAAACAACTTAACCCAGCATATCTGTCACAGCACAGAAAACAACTTAACCCAGCATATCTGTCACAGCACAGAAAACAACTTAACCCAGCATATCTGTCACAGCACAGAAAACAACTTAACCCAGCATATCTGTCACAGCACAGAAAACAACTTTACCCAGCATATCTGTCACAGCACAGAAAACAACTTAACCCAGCATATCTGTCACAGCACAGAAAAGAACTTTACCCAGCATATCTGTCACAGCACAGAAAACAACTTAACCCAGCATATCTGTCACAGCACAGAAAACAACTTTACCCAGCATATCTGTCACAGCACAGAAAACAACTTAACCCAGCATATCTGTCACAGCACAGAAAACAACTTAACCCAGCATATCTGTCACAGCACAGAAAAGAACTTTACCCAGCATATCTGTCACAGCACAGAAAACAACTTAACCCAGCATATCTGTCACAGCACAGAAAACAACTTAACCCAGCATATCTGTCACAGCACAGAAAACACCTTAACCCAGCATATCTGTCACAGCACAGAAAACAACTTAACCCAGCATATCTGTCACAGCACAGAAAACAACTTAACCCAGCATATCTGTCACAGCACAGAAAACAACTTAACCCAGCATATCTGTCACAGCACAGAAAACAACTTAACCCAGCACATCTGTCACAGCACAGAAAAAAACTTAACCCAGCATATCTGTCACAGCACAGAAAACAACTTAACCCAGCATATCTGTCACAGCACAGAAAACAACTTTACCCAGCATATCTGTCACAGCACAGAAAACAACTTAACCCAGCATATCTGTCACAGCACAGAAAACAACTTTACCCAGCATATCTGTCACAGCACAGAAAACAACTTAACCCAGCATATCTGTCACAGCACAGAAAACAACTTAACCCAGCATATCTGTCACAGCACAGAAAACAACTTAACCCAGCATATCTGTCACAGCACAGAAAACAACTTAACCCAGCATATCTGTCACAGCACAGAAAACAACTTAACCCAGCATATCTGTCACAGCACAGAAAACAACTTAACCCAGCATATCTGTCACAGCACAGAAAACAACTTAACCCAGCATATCTGTCACAGCACAGAAAACAACTTAACCCAGCATATCTGTCACAGCACAGAAGAAAGTGTGTTTCGTCCTCCACTGAGCCCGAGGCACACACTTTGCAAATTCAACGGTAATATTTCGATTGTAATTTGTAAATTGTTTGTTAAGTCCTTAACTTTCGCATAGTATTTGCTTCACTGGTCCACTGGTTACAATGTTACGTATTACACTGTATATGAATATTTACTGGAAGCCACCCTGCGTCACCAACGGTATCTGGAACCGGAGAGTATTTGCCAACACAATGAAAAGTCCTTAGAGCTCTGTACTGTAGCTTATAAGGTCACATTAGAAGCGGAATTCATTACCCTATGAACCATACCATGATAAATTTGAGTGTACGTTTCGAAGTCCATGTTTTTGACGTCAAAGAACCTAATGATCTGCTAGTCGCTGCCACTAATTCCTCAAATGAAACATTCAATGTGATCAGAGCTATTGAGCCCTAGATAACGATATTTGTGGACGAAATTTATAGTCTGTTGACCGAGCTTGATCACTTTCAGCTGAATCTTTGTGGACATTGATAAGATTCGTTTTATCGGTATTGACATTTAAGAAGTTGCATTGGGTCCATTCATATATGCTCCTTGTGTAGAATCCAAAAGTTATATTTTTAAAGTAACAATTATTTCCTAAAACTATTTATCGTTTTAAAATGCTGCCATTTTTCATGTTGATAGGGCATATCAAACCTAAATTAGAACGGAAGTGTAACAGGTGCAATATATTTTGGATATTCAAAATACTTCAGCCGTGGAAGATAAGATGTGTTGTTTTTATGTAAGTATTTAAACAAGCAGAATAAACAAACACAACAATATCAAATACTTATGATTTTTATTGCTGTCCCGTCAATTCATTTTTACGGGGGAGGGCGAAATGTTTATCTCACCCACGGGTTGAGAATATCTTAACAGGTACCAAGCTGTCCCATTTGGGAAAAACGCAGGATCTAACACCGGTGGAAGGGCAAGACGGGAAAATCTCAGACAACCAAGTGAAAAGATTTCTGGTCTACATCGAGGTTCTGTCGAGTTGGAGACAACAGAATTTCACGCGGGTGTCTGAGAATTTCCAATCTTGCCCATCCTCACAAGTCAGGGTTTCTATGTCCACTGTAAGGGGACACATGCATGTGGACAAAAACCCTGACTTGTGAGGATGAGTCTTGCCCTCCCACCGATGTTTGATTCTAATTCTCACGAATTCGTTGAATAAATCCTTTGCTGTTCTGAAGATGTAAACAAATAGTTATCTACCCTGAAAGAAATATTTAGTGGACGAGTTGGAGACCAAAAGAAATCTTTCACGCGGGTATCTGTGATTGTCTCATCTTGCCGTCCCACCTGTGTTCGATTCTATTTCTCATGAATTTGTAAAAACAAATCCGGTGCTGTTTTGTTGGAAGATGTTAACAAATAGACTTATCTACCTGAAAGTAGTGTACATTTTTGTGTTAACGTGTTTGTTTTGATGAGTACTGCTTTTATATTGTAACATAAATTTGATCGTGGAAGCTCAGATTGTTGTTTTCATGTAAAAGAGTAAACAAACACAACAAAAGCAAATGTTTTATGTTTTTTATTGGTGAACCGACAGTCAACAAGGATATCTCAACCAGCTTAAAATAGGTACCAAGCAGAAATGTACACGACTCTCATACATTATAATCACAATTCTGAGCGAACCATTCTTAATGCTGACTGCTATTTAATAATAATTTAAATAAATTTATTTGTCGGAATACCAGTACGAAGTTTATTTACAAACTGTACGCATGCTTCATGACAAGTTGACATCAAGTGATCACAGCCATTTCTTTTTTCATCGCAGATTCCATTCAATTTTTAGATAATTAAAATTTAAATAATTTAATAAAATAATTAATTATTATTAATAGTAATAACAAGCAAATATATATTTTAATAATATGTTTAAACCATGATACATTTAGAGAGAGAGAGATAAATTAAAGCATAAAACCAACATGGACCGCGCATGATTTAATTCACTTGTATATAATCCTCTAACCGCCGGACCACATCAAATCTTTCCATGAATGTAAGCATATCTATCAAGCGTTCCACTGTAGCCTCTGAGGTTGAGCTTGCCCAGTCTTGTAGTAAGGCATCACATGGGTCTCTTGGTGACCTCATTTTCAGAAGTTCAACTTGACGCGTTGTCCTTCCAAGAGCGTCTGTAATACAATGTTGAGTAAAGAATTAGAAAGCACTTTTAATAATTGTTGGAATATAAAAATATATTTATGTATTAAAAAATTCCAATAAAGAAAGAAGCAAAGAAAGAAATAGCACGATTTTCAAATTTTATTAAAACTTGTTAAAATATTTAAAATATTTCGCATTGTTGTAGTCTGCAGGAACTAATTGTTCAAGTAATAATTTACGGTTTCCTATATTTACATAATCAATAAAATAAAAATGTTCTAATAGGAAATTATTATAAAGCTATATAAGTAGTCATCAAATATTTTCTTGTTGTAGAACTATTATAATTAAAGATCATGTCTAAATTTGGTGATACAAATATAAGAAATATGCAAAAAGTGCAGTCAATATACGAGCATGAACAATTTGTACTTAACATTAACAACAGAGTTTTTGACGTGTTTTGTTAAAAAAAATGAGAGGAAAATAAATTAGCATAGCATGCGGGGCGCTATTGTATTAAATGTACATATCAATCAAGATACCGTTTTGTTTCAAAGTGTCGGAAAGGAGTCACATTCGAATTAGTATTTGTTCTACTTAAATAAGATATACATCTGTTGGACCGTAGTATAAATACCTTGTACCTTTAACAAAATATTAAACCAGAGACCTATTGGGTAACCTGGTAATACCTGCAAGTAGTCTCCAGTCTCTGCCAAGAGCATTAAACAAGTTCAGATCGTCACATATATCGGAATAAAGACGAGGAGGTAGATCAAGAATATTCAGATCCCATAATACACTGCGTTGTCGTAGTAACTGGGGACTCTGCTGCTGAGGTTGCAGAACTCTGACCTAATAACATTAGATTGTGGTAAAGAATTAAGTCTACTGTATATTCGATTAGTATGTGATATATGCCAAAATGCAAAGATCTTTTATGCTGACTTAAAAGCCCAGACATCATCATTTATCTATACGAATTAATCGTACTCGGTTTTATAGTTTTGCTAAAGGGTGATACAATCTTATTGGCTATCGGTACAATCGTGTTTAATGAATTTTTCAAGACTTGGCTTGTGTATTTTCAAATACACATTTTAAGGATTCAGATTGTGCGACATAATTTCGTAGTATATATTTTAGCCAATCTGAGATATACGCGCACATTTAACACAGTTTTACCTGGCCATTTTTGAATTCAAAGCAGCGACCTCTACACCAAAATTCTTTGTCATCTGGTAAATGGACATGTATTCCACGTTCATCTTTTTCTGATCTGATGTTTTCATACAATGAGAAAATATGATGTTCCTGTCAATCATAAAAATTAAATAACATCTATAAAATAACTGTACGAAAAAGAACATTACATAAACAGTATAATGTACTGTATAATATAGTATTTTGTGAGAAATTTATCACATTTGTATCGACACAAAAATATATCATTATTTATAGTAATGGTAGCAGCAGCGTATATATCTGCTTCGTAACAAAACGCTAAATAAATCTCCGTCAAAATCGATCAATTAAACGATTGATTAATTGACTGATTGTTTAACAGTTGAGCTTTATTTGAGCTTTATTAAGGACGGGAACAAGTAGGAAATGGACATGAATTAATGGCAAGACTATTTCATGCCACTTCGAAGTTGAAGAATTGTGTTTGAACGGACAATTGTCTGATCTTTTTCAAAACACACAAAGGGGTCAATCGTGCACGAACGTGGTACCCTACAAACACAATACCTCCCACCCAATCATTAACAAGAGATTATCTCTTATATGCCACTTAAGAAACTGCGAAGAAGTACTTCGGATCAATCCCATTCAAATCCGTTGACAACCAATTCTTCCATGGGACGAGACAATATCAATAGGTGGAAATAGTCTATAGGATCATCCGATAATTTGAGCGTGGAGATTCCTTTGTATATGTAACGAAGAGAATATGAGCTTTGTGACGAAGATTGAAATATCTTAGTATATTACTTTAAATTAGCATGTAGTATGTTATCTTAAATGATGAACAAATATTTATTGAGTTTAAATTTTGTTTGTATGTAGAGACTGCGATGATCCGAATGAGTGAAATAATGGAGACAGAAATTAAGCAAATAACTTATATCCAATTCTATCAAGAACAAATACTTTCTTTAAAAAGACGCATTTAACTCTTAGAGTTGTCTGTATTAGAACGGAAACTGTACAAACAACAATAAGAAAACACGTTTTAACACCAATTCTCCATAAGGATCAAAGGATTTCCATATAGGGTGAGACATGATATGTCTCAGATTTTGCTGATTTTCATTTTATAAGTTGAAATTGACCATTGGATCACAAAAAAATGATTGTTTGTTATGATTTTACTTCGGTTGCCATGGTAACGGTGGCGGCCATTTTGGGCCGATAAAAATACAGTGAAAAGGGTAATATTCAAATCCCAATTTTTCAGGGGAAAATCGATTCATATTTAATAGAATTTCTTTATTTGCTTAATTCAATATCTCATTGACAATATTCAAAACAGTTACAAGACTTTAAGTATATGTGTGATCAGACTGAGACTATTGAACATGTCAAGAAATAGTGCATTATTCTCTATAATTTTTGGTAAAAAATATTACCATTTTTGACACTTTTCTGACTCCATTTTCAGAAAATGCACCAATCACAAATACTCATCATGAATATAATTACATAGATTGATGATTAATTTTGAAAAAATTTTAAAATCTCAATGGGGTAAGAAAAAATGTCTTTAGAAAACACTGTTAAAGTTGGTTACCGTGGTAATAAAACAAAAACGGCAATTTTTCGATATTTAAATACATGTATGACCATACTTCTAATATGAGCCAAGATAACAATTATTGTCATCATATGTACCTAAAAGGATCTTTTCAACATAGTATGGCCTTAGAAAACTTTCAAGGTCACTTGTGTTGTTCTGAAGGTCACTTAAAATTGATTTTGCTTCGAGAATTTCATATTTGAAAGCTAAATTTTTAGTTGACCTTGACCTTGAGACACTGTACCCTGAAATTATTTCAATGTCATTTTAAGTTTGTAGTATTTCTGTTAAAAATAATAATTAAGGATGATTTAATCTAACCCTAAGAAACAGTAGTTTCATGGAAATATTGAACAATACAAAAATGGTTTTTTTTTTCACAAGTTACCATGTTAACCATCTTTGACAGTGTTTTCTATAGACATCTTTTGTTACCCCATTGAGATTTTTATAAGTTTTGAATATTAATCATCAAGTTATGTAATTATATTCATGATGAGTATTTGTGATTGGTGCATTTTCTGAAAATGGAGTCAGTAAAGTGGAAAAAATGGTATATTTTTGGTAAAAAAATTCCAGAAAAAATGCATGATTTCTTGACATATTCAATAGCCTCGTTCTGACTACACATTTATGTTTAGTCTTGAAACTGTTTTGAATATTGTCAATGAGGTATTGAATTAAGCAAATAAAAAGTTATATTGAATATGCATTGATTTTTGAATAACAAATTGGGAATTGAACATAGGCTATTTCGCAGTATGAGAAATGATAAAAATTGACCGCCTCGGTTACCATGGCAACCGTGGTCAATCATAACAAAAAGTTATCATTTTTATGATTCAATGGTCAATTGCAACTTATGAAACGAAAATCAGCAAAATCTGAGACATGCCATGTCCCAGTTATTTTGGTGCTTAGGGATAATTGGTCTTAAAATGTATCAATCGAAAGATACCTAACGTTACACGTCATTAATGTATGGGGAACGTAAATGATTGAAGTGCTGCGAACTGTAAATAATATTAGTCTATAATATAAGAAGGTTGATAAATTGTTGTATTCTTCGTGGATATTTCGTGTTTTTAAACAATCAGGTATTATCAAAAAGAGACTTTGCAATTAGATCTTCATCTCTAGTCTGCACGTTAATGACGACAGACGCAAAGAAAGAAGATAGGCATTTATTAATTTTAAAATAATAGATCTAAAAATAAACATGTTTAAATATCCCCTTGAACAAAGCCATCTCAGACGTCGAAGACCGCATTTGGTAAATAATACAAAATACAAACCTGTATCTAGAGTAATGAGGGATTTTTTTATTTTCGTGAGATGTATCGTATATATACGACGGCTTATTCGTGCCAAACAGCAAAAAGAATATTTATTTCGTTTGTACGGTTTATTAAATCGTTTGTACGATTTATTAATCCGTTTGTACGGTTTATCAAATTGTTTGTACGGTTTATGAAATCGTTTGTACGATTTATTAATCCGTTTGTACGGTTTATTGAATCGTTTGTACTATTATTATCAGGGACCATAGGGATCACATCGAAGTAGTTGACCATCTACAATTGATTATCGGGGACCAAAGGGACCACATGATCTAGGTAGTTGGTCAGCTACATCAGGGACCAAAAGGACCACATGGTCTAGGTAGTTTACGATCTACTTTTGATTATCAGGGACTATGAGGACCATGTCGTCTAGGTAGTTGGCAATATACTATTAATTATCAGGGACCATAGGGACCACATGAATAAACCGTTCAAACTAATTAATAAACCGTACAAACGATTTAATAAACCATACAAACAGATTAATAAATCGTACAAACGGATTAATAAACCGCACAAACGATTTAATAAACCGTACAAACGGATTAATAAATCGTACAAACGGATTAATAAACCGTATGTAAAACGATTAAATAAACCGTATAAACGGATTAATAAACCGTACAAACGGATTAATAAATCGTACAAACGATTTAATAAACCGTACAAACGATTTAATAAACCATAAAAACGATTTAATAAATCGTACAAACGAATTAATAAACCGAACAAACGATTTAATAAACCGTACAAAAGGATTTAAAAATCGTACACACGGATTAATAAATCATACAAACGATTTAATAAACCGTACAAACGAAATAATTTTTTTTCTTTTTGTTGTTTGGCACGAATAAGCCGTCGTATATATATTAAGTCGTAAACAAAGTAAGTTCACCTTTTTTTAAATTTCAAAACATCACCTTTTTCCTTTTATAAATTTCACAAGTAAATATTTATGTTTATGTGAATTGAAATCGTATATGCTTTTGTTTTGTTTTTTTTTTAGGGGGGGGGGGAACAATATGTGCATTTTGCTCTCAATTCTGATCAATTCTATGAGCTGTGTGTGTATATTTTCAAACCACTGTGTCTCGTACAGTGCTTTCTGACAATTACCAATCAATGACATAAATAAAGAGAGATAGAGAGAGAGAGAGAGAGAGAGAGAGAGAGGCAGTCAAATCAAGAAAATATGGTATAAATACACCACCTTGTTACGGCACAATATTTGCCTTTGAAAAATTTTTGACTGCACAAATTGTCGCCAGGACATAATTTTTCTGTGGCTTTAATAAAGTTATCTGTATAGTAAAATAAGAGAGAAGTCATCTGTTTTTTCACGAAATTTCTACTAAATTTCAATTTCAGTTCTGTCAAACAGTGGAGATGGAGACTTATACCTCTAACAGTGGAGATTGAGACTTATACCTCTTACTTTAACTTCGGAGTTATTACATTTCATTCATCATAATAAATAAAACTTGTCTAAAATATTTGTCAACAAAAATCACAATAGGGATTTTGAATCATTTTTTTTTAAATTATCAAAATTCGGGTTATGCAACAAGCGAGTGTCTCAGGCAATGCCGGGGTGCCAAACATCATTCAATGTGACCAAGGCTGTGAGTTTAAGGGTCACGTAAACAAGTAGCTTAAAAGAAGAAACATTAAGATAATTAGAAATGGTTCTTATCACCCACAATCGCCAGGCAAATGTGAAAGATCACATAGAGAAGTTCGAAATAAAATCAATTTTAAGATGCGTCAACAGAAGGGATTTAACTGAGCAGAGAACATCCATGTTGTTCAAGAAGGAATAAACAGCATTCCAAAAGAAGTCATTGGAAACTGATCACCAGCTGAAGTATATGCCAATCGTGAAAACCAACCTTTTTGTGAACAAATTAGACAAGATCACATTAGTTATACCAGTCGCTCCGCAAAAAGGGCCTTACAAAAGAATCGAACGTCCATATATAAGTTGGGGGAAAAAGTTTTGATTCGATATCCGCCCAAATGAAGCAGATTAGCTCCAAACCGTAGATATACTTTAGAGTGTGTTGTCGAAGACAGAAAGTTAGAAACCAGTAGGTATATGGTCAGATTTAGAGTGACAGATGAACAGGAAAAATGTGTGGATGTCGGTGACCGATATAACAGGAATAACAGCGAAGAGGGAAAATTTAGCTTCAAAAAGAAATGCAACCGATGAAAGTAAGAAAATTTTACACAAAAGAAAATACCTCATCCCGATGACACACACAGATCGAATCGACCATTTAAAAAAAAGTAAAGATATTACTAGACCCACACAGATCCTTTGGGAGTTGTCAGTTTGAGACAGTTTCACATCAGCTCTTTTTGTTTGGGGTATACAGAGAACCAATGGCCCTGCGACAAGAAGCTGTTACACATATTCGCGAAATGGTTGTCTTATATGAGAATTTTATATTGGGTAATACAGAAACATACCTTGCCAACATGTCTAAAGAGAGCACATATGAAGACCATGCTACTCTCATGGCCTTGGGGCCTCGGTGGCCGAGTAGTCAAGGCAGTTCGTCTACTATTGATCGCGTGATCTGTCAACACTGAGATTTTGGGTTCGATTCTCACTGCCGGCAGGGTGTACTCGACTCAAATCTTGATTGACAAGGATTGCCAGTTTACCTACCGCAGGTCGGGGGTTTTCTCTGGTTACTCCGGCTTCCTCCCCCAATAAAAACTGCATGGACGCCATGATATAGCTGAAAAATTGCTGAAAGTGGCGTTAAACACCATCAAACAAACAAACAAACATCTCATGGTCCTTTCAAGAACTTACAACGTACATTTTCTAATAGTTTCTGCTGACGGATCAGAATACTCAGTTTTTATTTCACCTGACGGCTCCTATTTTGTCAATATGTTCTTCTTACTATTACGGTATTTTCCAGAAGGACGAGGAGAGCACTACCTAAGTATAAGTATAAATCTTGACCAACAAAAATTACTGTTGGCTCATGCATGTCCAGAGTACTTGGATTTGTTGGAAAGGGACGACGAAGATACAAACAATGAAATGTTGGAGGAGCATGAATCACGACAGTATGATGACCAGGAGAACACATTTATTGACAACGATCAATTAGATACAGACATCGATGCGTTTGAAGACGATGTTGAAGATGAACACGACGATAGTTTCGACCAGGAATATGAATTTCACCTAAACAATGAGTATGTATCATCTGATAGCAACGGAAATGCATCACAAATAACGAATTCGCCTAATAAAGACAACCATGAAGACATGTATGATAAACAGACTGATATTGATGATGATTCAAATAACTTTTATAATGTCAAAACCGATACTGACGACTTCCAGGATTTTCAGAAACAGCCATCATGTCAGAATGATAAAACTTATTCAAAAATATGTACAGCAAATCTGGTGAATATTTGCCTCGAGAATTCAAGAGGTTATCATAAAAATGTGCTTACAATATTCGCTTTTAGTCGGCACATACTGAGGGCTGTGAATTCAGTTTTTAGAAATATCGTTGACAATATGCCATACCCGCAAATCCATATAAGCTATTCTGTTTTATCGACAGTACCAAACCCAGTAAGTGTCATAAGACTTGTTTTAGAAGCTGGAAGAGGAAGTGGTATTGCCCTTGAACTGAAAAAAAATCTTGGATGACCCTAAATGGTTTCAAGCATGGTTGTGGCTTGTAGAAGGGTTGTACCGGCAATTTGAAATACGAAACGCGTGGTACAGGAGCAAGCAAAATTCAGTATGATAAACACTAAGGACAGTTGTAGGCAGTATAGATATTCAATATTTCGCTGGAAGGGATAATAGAAATAAATGGTTGGATTTTTAGTTTATGGTAATAAACTAGGAATTATAAATGAAAGTACATTTGCATTCTTAATTAACGGGTTTTTATGTTATTTTTTATATTGACGTTACATAAAATTTTTCTCAAAAAGGCCTTATTAATTCTGTTTAAACATAACACAAAAATCCATGATACCTTACTAATGAGAACAACTTTATATTTTTGTCTTGACGTTTTGTAACTTTTAATATACAATAACTTCATGTCTTATTAACAGCCGCTTATTATTTTTTCTTATTTTTATATGCCTATCTATGAATTAAACTACTGATTGTTCATTCAAAGAACAATGTGCAAGGTCTTTCCCGTGTCTCCATTACACTTTCACCTTAATTGTCTCGAGATGACCATTGGTGAAGGCACTATGTCTTCACGATTTTTATTATTTAATATTTTGTGCTATAACGACTTTATCGTAACTGTCCAATAAGGACAGTGGAGATGGAGACTTATACCTCTCAAGGTAGTTCGTCTACTATTGATCGCATGATCTGTCATCACTGAGATTGTGGGTTCGATTCTCACTGCCGGCAGGGTGTACTCGACTCAAATCTTAATTGATAAGGATTGCCAGTTTACCTACCGCAGGTCGGGGGTTTTCTCTGGGTACTAAGGCTTCCTCCCCCAATAAAAACTGGACGCCATGATATAGCTGAAAAATTGCTGAAAGTGGCGTTAAACACCATCAAACAAACAAACAAACATCTCATGGTCCTTTCAAGAACTTACAACGTACATTTTCTAATAGTTTCTGCTGACGGATTAGAATACTCAGTTTTTATTTCACCTGACGGCTCCTATTTTGTCAATATGTTCCTCTTACTATTACGGTATTTTCCAGAAGGACGAGGAGAGCACTACCTAAGTATAAGTATAAATCGTGACCAACAAAAATTACTGTTGGCTCATGCATGTCCAGAGTACTTGGATTTGTTGGAAAGGGACGACGAAGATACAAACAATGAAATGTTGGAGGAGCATGAATCACGACAGTATGATGACCAGGAGAACACATTTATTGACAACGATCAATTAGATACAGACATAGATGCGCTTGAAGATGATGTTGAAGATGAACACGACGATAGTTTCGACCAGGAATATGAATTTCACCTAAACAATGAGTATGTATCATCTGATAGCAACGGAAATGCATCACAAATAACGAATTCGCCTAATAAAGACAACCATGAAGACATGTATGATAAACAGACTCATCTTGATGATGATTCAAATAACTTTTATAATGTCAAAACCGATACTGAAGACTTCCATGATTTTCAGAAACAGCCATCATGTCAGAATGATAAAACTTATTTAAAAATATGTACAGCAAATCTGGTGAATATTTGCCTCGAGAATTCAAGAGGTTATCATCAAACATGTGCTTACAATATTCGCTTTTAGTCGGCACATACTGAGGGCTGTGAATTCAGTTTTTAGAAATATCGTTGACAATATGCCATACCCGCAAATCCATATAAGCTATTCTGTTTTATCGACAGTACCAAACCCAGTAAGTGTCATAAGACTTGTTTTAGAAGCTGGAAGAGGAAGTGGTATTGCCCTTGAACTGAAAAAAAATCTTGGATGACCCTAAATGGTTTCAAGCATGGTTGTGGCTTGTAGAAGGGTTGTACCGGCAATTTGAAATACGAAACGCGTGGTACAGGAGCAAGCAAAATTCAGTATGATAAACACTAAGGACAGTTGTAGGCAGTATAGATATTCAATATTTCGCTGGAAGGGATAATAGAAATAAATGGTTGGATTTTTAGTTTATGGTAATTAACTAGGAATTATAAATGAAAGTACATTTGCATTCTTAATTAACGGGTTTTTATGTTATTTTTTTATATTGACGTTACATACAATTTTTCTCAAATAGGCCTTATTAATTCTGTTTAAACATAACACAAAAATCCATGATACCTTACTAATGAGAACAACTTTATATTTTTGTCTTGACGTTTTGTAACTTTTAGTATACAATAACTTCATGTCTTATTAACAGCCGCTTATTATTTTTTCTTATTTTTATATGCCTATCTATGAATTAAACTACTGATTGTTCATTCAAAGAACAATGTGCAAGGTCTTTCCCGTGTCTCCATTACACTTTCACCTTAATTGTCTCGAGATGACCATTGGTGAAGGCACTATGTCTTCACGATTTTTATTATTTAATATTTTGTGCTATAACGACTTTATCGTAACTGTCCAATAAGGACAGTGGAGATGGAGACTTATACCTCTCAAGGTAGTTCGTCTACTATTGATCGCATGATCTGTCATCACTGAGATTGTGGGTTCGATTCTCACTGCCGGCAGGGTGTACTCGACTCAAATCTTAATTGACAAGGATTGCCAGTTTACCTACCGCAGGTCGGGGGTTTTCTCTGGGTACTAAGGCTTCCTCCCCCAATAAAAACTGGACGCCATGATATAGCTGAAAAATTGCTGAAAGTGGCATTAAACACCATCAAACAAACAAACAAACATCTCATGGTCCTTTCAAGAACTTACAACGTACATTTTCTAATAGTTTCTGCTGACGGATCAGAATACTCAGTTTTTATTTCACCTGACGGCTCCTATTTTGTCAATATGTTCCTCTTACTATTACGGTATTTTCCAGACGGACGAGGAGAGCACTACCTAAGTATAAGTATAAATCGTGACCAACAAAAATTACTGTTGGCTCATGCATGTCCAGAGTACTTGGATTTGTTGGAAAGGGACGACGAAGATACAAACAATGAAATGTTGGAGGAGCATGAATCACGACAGTATGATGACCAGGAGAACACATTTATTGACAACGATCAATTAGATACAGACATAGATGCGCTTGAAGATGATGTTGAAGATGAACACGACGATAGTTTCGACCAGGAATATGAATTTCACCTAAACAATGAGTATGTATCATCTGATAGCAACGGAAATGCATCACAAATAACGAATTCGCCTAATAAAGACAACCATGAAGACATGTATGATAAACAGACTCATCTTGATGATGATTCAAATAACTTTTATAATGTCAAAACCGATACTGACGACTTCCAGGATTTTCAGAAACAGCCATCATGTCAGAATGATAAAACTTATTCAAAAATATGTACAGCAAAGAATTTTTATGAAGATAAATCTGGTGAATATTTGCCTCGAGAATTCAAGAGGTTATCATCAAAAATGTGCTTACAATATTCGCTTTTAGTCGGCACACACTGAGTGCTGTGAATTCAGTTTTTAGAAATATCGTTGACAATATGCCATACCCGCATATCCATATACTGTGGTTTCATTTATTTTCGTGGATATCAATTTTCGTGGTTGGAGGAAAAAAGACATTTCGTGGGATTCTTAAATTCGTGGTTCGTGGAATCAATAAAAAAATCAAAAATGAAAAATGAGGGAACTGCTTACAAATTTTCGGTATTCATACATTGTTTGTACATTTTCTAATACGTCATTTTCAAGATATATTCGCTCCTGTGAGGTGACAATTAATGCTGATCACGGGATTTCATAGAAATTACTTTTATTGGAAAGCGGCGACATTAAAACGTAATGGGACAGCTTAAGACAGATGATGGAAAACGAAACCCATTTTTTGTTGTGGCGTGGTGCAAAGCCTACACTAAAAAAATTATGAAAGGGGTTGCGTTTTATGTCGTTTGTAAACATAATTTTAAAAGACGGCGCGTTGAATAAAGTCCCCTAAATAAAATCACGCGATACCATATATCAGGTGATAGTGTACATTAAGCTACCTATCTTGAAAACGGCGTAATGACTGTTTTTGTTTTTAAAGGAATATGAAGTTATAAAGATTAAACAGATTTTGTTTGGTGGTCGTAAACATAATTAACATAATTAATAAACATGTAATTTTCTTAAAACCAATCTAAGTAAACAGTTCATTGTAAATTCGTCGTACATTCCCTGGGGCAAAGATTATGTTTGTTTATTTGACAATAAACTTGATGATTTAATTAGTGATTTTTAAAGATAGAAATCAGTATAAAAGGTGTTAAATATAGATTGCTTTATTGATCGTTATTTCAATTAAGAAAGTTACTTTGATATTTGTGTATACATGAACACTTTACAACGAAAAGGCACAACAGGAAGTACGTTCATTACTGACGAGTTTACGCAATTAAAAATAACATGATGTTTTTTTTATCAATTTTATTTCTATTTAGTGTCATAAACACACTAAAGTTGTTCATAATGCAAAATTGTCATATCTATTGAACACATCAATATAACGATGCATCTTGAACATCAGTCGTCATTATCCATGTAAACAACCGTCCCATAGTAGTTTTTCATGTAAGCTTACCATCATCATTATAGATTTCTTGAGATCATTATTCGTTGAATTCTTAATTTCGTGGTTTGTCCCCATCCACGAAAACGACGAAAATTGGTACCCCACGAATAAAAATGAAACCACAGTAAGCTATTCTGTTTTATCGACAGTACCAAACCCAGTAAGTGTCATAAGACTTGTTTTAGAAGCTGGAAGAGGAAGTGGTATTGCCCTTGAACTGAAAAAAATCTTGGATGACCCTAAATGGTTTCAAGCATGTTTGTGGCTCGTAGAAGGGTTGTACCGGCAATTTGAAATACGAAACGCGTGGTACAGGAGCAAGCAAAATTCAGTATGATAAAAACTAAGGACAGTTGTAGGCAGTATAGATATTCAATATTTCGCTGGAAGGGATAATAGAAATAAATGGTTGGATTTTTAGTTAATGGTAATAAACTAGGAATTTAAATGAAAGTACATTTGCATTCTTAATTAACGGGTTTTTATGTTATTTTTTTATATTGACGTTACATAAAATATTTCTCAAATAGGCCTTATTAATTCTGTTTAAACATAACACAAAAATCCATGATACCTTACTAATGAGAACAACTTTATATTTTTGTCTTTACAGCCGCTTATTATTTTTTCTTATTTTTATATGCCTATCTATGAATTAAACTACCGATTGTTCAAAGAACAATGTGCAAGGTCTTTCCCGTGTCTCCATTACACTTTCACCTTAATTGTCTTGAGATGACCATTGGTTAAGGCCCTATGTTTTCATGATTTTTATTGTTTAATATTTTGTGCTATAACGACTTTATCGTAACTGTCCAATAAGGAGTCGCTCAATAGGTTCAGTCAAAAAACAAAGTTGCGTCTTTAAGGGTTAAACTATTTTTGTGATTGGACTTATAGTCTTTCTTTTTACGCTGCCATAATACAAAGGTTCAATGTCAGTGATCAGGTTTGACCTTTATTTCAGTCATTGCACAACAGGGTCCCATGGCCAATGGTGATGCTCCTATGCTTGTATGCCTTACGGTTTTCAAGAACAAGTTTTGACGGAAAGTGTTTTACTTAAAGGGCCAATTGTACTATAATGGCAGTGCTAATAGTTGTAAAACTTGTATCAAAAGTTTTCCAGAGGACTAATCAATCCGTTTCGATTATTTTTCGGTTTTCCTTATTTAGAGAGATAAGAAACAAGAATCCGAGATATTTAATGGACAAAAAGTCAGAGACAGACAAAATCATGGTTAGACAAAAGAGGGGACAACAAAACAAACACAACACAAAAATCAAAAACTAGTTACATGAACCCACTTAAAACCGTGTACATGTCCAGGTGCTCCGGAAGGGTAAGCAACTATTACTCCACGCATGGCACTCGTCGTATCAGTCAGGTTAAAATTCCGTAATTTGTCATATACGGGTACAGTCATATTACAGAAAGAAAGAGGGAATGTGGTTACGACAAACTTAACAAATCAGTTGTCATATGTGACATATATCCGTAACGGTCAACCAAGTCATGATGGCGACTGTAAATATTTCTAAGTGATGACTACATTTGTACAACCATGAACCCTGGTTAAGAAGTTTTCTTTCAGCAGACACACTCTATCAATGGAATGTGTATAGGAAATACAAACTCTCAAGTACCTGATCAACTGAGAGATGTATACTATGTATACAGGTGCTGGTGAAGTGTTAAAATAAAAAAAAATGAAAATTAAAATCGTCCCTTTTGTCGTTAATGTTTGTTTTCAAGCGATCTTTATTGTCCACTTCTGGATGTAAGTCAAGTTACAAGGCAGACCTAGCTGTCTCTCTGGGGTCCTTAACATGACAAAATGTTATCAATCAGAATGTCAGATCTGTAAGAAAAAGTATTCGGCTTACATAAATCAGTGGGCAATAGAGACTTTTCGAGATGGCCGCCATTATCGATTTCAAATTTGTATAATAAACATATGATCATTCGCGACATTTTTATGTAACAGGAAACCAAGTTGTGAGCATTTTTCCATTTTTGCAGATTTGAAATGACCACCATAAAACGTCAACATGTGGGTCATGAAGTGCGGCATATCCTATTCCACTTATATACCAATTTTTACTTAAATGCATTAGATTCTGGATTTTTAAGAATCCATTTTGATTTTTTTTCATTTTCGGCCGCTATATTAGAATTCAAGTTGTTATGACAAACATACATTGGTAACATTTTAATCCAGCAGGAAACCAAATTTGATGAACCTTACTCTCTTTATATCAACTTCCCCAACCTCGTACTTTTCATTTTTAATTGGTGCAGCAAGTTCTCACTTAAGAAAACTGAGCAAAATGTTATAAATGTGCCTACAATGTGTGCTGTAAATGCTGTATATATTGTCGCAGATGAGGTAAAAATACGGCGACAATTTGTGCTGTTAAAACCTGCATATATTGTCGCCGGCGACAATATATGCAAACGACAATTTATGCTTTATTCTAGACTGCACATATTGTCGCCGGCGACAATTTGTGCAGTGCGACAATATGTGCCGTAACACACCTGCATGCAGATATTATGGTCAACAAAGCAAATATACTTCTACCCCAGACGAAATACACAAAAACTACAAGACGTATGGTTTTATCATGTAATTAATGTTTATCAGTTCTAAACGGCATTCTTTGGCACACAAATCACTTTCGATCATGTTTAATTTAACACAAATCTAGTGCAATAATAATTGAGAAATGGAAATGGGAATGCTTTTAAGAATATAATATAGTGAATTGTTATAACGCTGAATATTTAACTATTTTTGTCCAATCAGAATGCAAGTTTGAATTGAATTATCATTCGTTACCATGGCTTAGCGGCTTAAGTTCAAAGGTCACAATTCAAAAATATATGAACTTCGTCGGAAAATTAAACATTTGAAAATTTATAAAAAGAACGAGTGGCAGTCGTACAGAATAATATGGAATTACAGAATACTTACTCCTTGGCAATATTCATGAAGCCCATTAAAGGGGCACATTACTCCAATCTTATATCTGCAGTTGCGAAAATGCCGCTCAACAATATTACAAATCTTTTTACAAAGTCTTCTAACCAATGCCATGCAACCGTTTTGATCGCCACCTCTAATAACAAGCTTCAAGAGTTGTTGGGTTGGCGAGGCGTTTTCTTTAATGTTTATAAGCTCTATTTTAACGCTGTGTGATTGTCTGAAACCAGTTCTAAATGTAAATAATGCTTTGGAAGTACATACGTTCAGATGGTAACTACCGTTCATTCCAAGGTCAACATGCGTTTCACTTGTACACTGGCAAACTAATCGAGTGAAGATAAATTTTGGGACTACCGGTCCGAAATCTATGTATAGAGCGGTATCGGACTCCATATCTTCCCAATCGTTTTGAGGATATGGTAGAGTATCTTTTAATAATGGTATTACTAGATAACACTTTTCTCCAGTGACATTCCTTCCGTCTTGCCCGAGATCAAGTTTACAAACTAGATCTAGATATTCCAAGAGGCTAATAACGATCTGAACATTAACTCCTTCACTCACCAATGGACTTTTGTCTATCATGTGACACAACAGTTTCTGTGTTGCTATTCCTAGATCCACCAAGGTATTCCAAGCTAACATAAATTCAGCTTTCCGCTCAGACCTAGGTGGCGATCGAATAAGACTGGTCATAATGTCCACTAAAGCTTTAGGATCTAATACAACTAACTGATTCTGATTATTATCATAAGAATTGTAAATGACTTCTCCACACTCATGAAAGTAGTGCAGAAGATCTTCCAGTGCACCATCACCACTTAACACACATTCGTGTTCACGGCATAAGTGTTCTATCGTGTCAAGAGTTTCAATCAAACGCCCCCTTTCTCTACAGCTATTTATAACACGATAGAAATAAAGATATTTAATCGGGTACTCGGGTTTTAATGAGTCATTGGCAAGACTCAACAATTGTTCCCTGATAATGTTATGATCTTGGTCGTTTATGTCACGAACTGAATTTTCAACGTAAAACACAGGAAGGTCTGTCGTTTTGTTCCAAACCACCATATTATGGAACTGCCTAGGTAGACTGGTCATTATTTTATTAGCAATCTGTTGTATGTTATCTCTGCTCAAACTTGTATCATCCCTATGTGTCCCGACAATGAAAGCACGTACTGAGGGAAAACGATCATGTACAAAGATAGCTTGTAGCCAATACAATATATCCGCAAATGAGTATGTAAAGTTTCGCTTTGCCTCGGCCATATTGAAGACAATTATATACACACAATGGCCCATCATGTAGATATGATGAACAGAATGGTACAGAGGGTGTCCGGCAAAATCCCGAATTATAAGTTTTAAGCTAGCCTTGCGTTTAGAATCAAGAACCTTGGTCGCGTTACTAATTATTGACTTAGGATTTGAATCAAGTTTTCCTTCTAGAAAAAAGTGACATACCTCGATAAATGCAATGACGGCTATTCCAAATATTGAATGTATGATCCAACGAGACGATAAAGTCCATTCTAATACATTCGTGATGAAAACACCAGGAATGGTTCCGAGCAGATAACAAATTAATCTTCTAGTTAGTCTCGCATTTGCCATTAATTTCAATATTTTGTTCAGGAATTTGACATAGGTATCGAAGCCTAGTTTTATGAAAATAGCATGGGAGAATCCGCATCCAAGACCACTCAAAATCGAAAATATATATGCCTTTGGAATGAAATGCGCCATTAGTGTAATTACAATAAATATTGTTGCAACTAATTTCGGATGACGTATTGTCCAAATACCGATCAAAACTGACATAGTGAAAACATGAAGGTGGAGTTCCATAAAGACACTGTGTTTTAAAATATCAGTTTTCCATGGTGGTTGCATAATACAAAGAATGAAACAAAATCCCATCGCCGTAGATAACCCCATGCAGAATGCCATTATCATATGAATACATGCATAGTATATGAACGCATGGACAACAGACCACATTAATCAAACGCTTTGTTCTAAGTGTTCAAAGTTTTCATATGCGCACCAGCGCAAAAGAGAGTCAGTGTACAGCACAAGACAAAGAACTCCTATTGCCATACCAAACCCATCGCGTAATGCATTAAACAGAAGCAAACCAGAAAAGGCAAATGAAACTATAAACATCATTGAAAACCATGGACACAGTGAAAGTTCAGACTCCGCTGCCGTGAAATATAAAAACAACATGAAATATGACAATATAACAGCTTTTAGAAACGACTGTAGCTCAGCTTTGTGTTTATTTCGCTGTCGTGTGTTCTCTAATCTTTTGCGCACATGCTTACCAACAATAATGTTGCACTCGTCAACGTTTGCTTTTTGAAGGTCAACTTTTGACCAAACATTCTTTTTGCTAGGATTGGTTCCAAGCGTCTCGACAAAGTCATGTTCTATCCCAACTGTACTTTGTTCCGTCTTGTTGAACACTTCTCCAACCAACATCCGCCGAAGGCTTGTTTTACCTTGTCGTACTTTACCAACGATGTTCACAACGATTTCTCTTTATCATGCTCAATTGCTTCCTCGTGGGCCTTTTTACCTTCCGGTCCATAGATGTATCCCATTCCAGACGTCAGTTTCATATCAAATAGAGTCCGACTATCGCTTTTATGCATTTTAGCAGGATCTGTCTTTAAAATTAAATTCAAAAATGTGCTTACTGATAGGATGATACGAATCATCAAGTTAGCATTCTTAGCATTCTTAACATTCAGCTCAAGAAAAGGGTAAATGAAACATTATTAAAATGTCATTATAGATAAAATATTGTAAAGTGGCGTTAAACACCTTTCAAACAACTAAAACAGAACTTAGAGCAATATAATCTGGACGAAGCTTTAAACCTTTAACAATTGCCAAATTATTTCACATTTCATTATGTTTAGTAATTCTGAATTATTTCCCTTTGAAGATTGTGCGGACTTTCATGTGAACAAACTGTTTGTGCAATGTTTGATTTAGTTTAATCAAACCAGACAAATTTTGTTCGGAAAAGCTAAGCTAATAAATACGTGCTTCATAAATTAGAAATAATGATTTTATTGATGTTTATACTAATATTTCGTTCAGCACCGTGGTTCGCAGCGCCGCTGCGTCAATAAGTTTTCATCGAGGGAGGTTTATTGTTTTTGTTAGAAAATTCCCACGGTATCACTGACACATGTGCACCGACATAAACGATTATGGATAGGGTCTATCGTCAGTTTTAATTTGACTATTCGAGTGTTAGCAATTTTTTGGAAATGCTTCCAAGAAAAGCGAAAAGTACCCATAAACGTAATTCCACGATTACTGGCAATTTCGTAGATTTATCATTGGACGAAGTGCGCGACCAGTTACATAAACATAGAATTCGACCTCCTCCATCGTTTACAAAGGAACAATTTTTAGAGCTTTTAAATGAAAATAAGGAGCGAGACGCCGATTTGCCTTCATTAAATATGGTATGTGCTGAACTTTAAAAACTTCAACTGACTGTTGCCGCACAAGGAAAATCAATAAGGTCTATTGTGCACCCAGGTTCAAGCGATAGGAATACTGAAATTACTCCAATGCTTCAGGACAATAGTATAGTAATAAACGAACTGTTACAACTTTCTTCTGTGGAATCAGGCATAGGGCAGATAGGCCATGCAATATCGCCCATGCGAATATCAGCGGGAATGTTTCCACACATACACACAGTAGAAGACAGATAATGGAAGGCAAGTAGATTAATTTAGCAACTTTATTAAATAGTACAGAAAACAACACAAAATTACAAATCTATTAATGAAGCTGACAGTTCTGTCATACTGGTAATAAACAAAGATCCTCGCCTTCAACGAAACCTGTCTTTACATAAGTTTATCGAAGCATTTAACATTTACAAGAATGTAATTTGTGAAAATCAAGCCAAGAGTTGAATTCGATATGTTCCTACAAGATATCATCGAAATGGCTACATTTAAGGGTCTCGTATTCTACGAATACGACAAAGAATACGCAAAGAAAGCAAATACATTGTTTAGCAGTGGATTGGTCTATTCGAGACGAAAAAATGAACTCGACCATTACTAGAGGTCAATCTGTTTTGTTTGTTTGTTTGATGATGTTTAACGCCACTTTCAGCAATTTTTTAGCTATATCATGGCGTCCAGTTTTTATTGGGGGAGGAAGCCGGAGTACCGGAGAAAACCCCCGACCTGCGGTAGGAAAACTGGCAATCCTTGTCAATTAAGATTGGAGTCGAGTACACGCTGCCTGCAGTGAGAATCGAACCCGCAATCTCAGTGTTGACAGGCCACATGATCAATAGTAGACGAACTACCTTGACCACTCGGCCACCGAGACCCCGGAGGTCAATCTGTGATAGCATGTGAAACTCTATGCATGCTAGCCAAGTCTTTTATTCGCAAAGCCAATTCATGAATCGCTTTTGGCGTGCGCCAGGTCAATCATCGCAACAAAGACCTATGATGACCAAAGTGCGAGAGCAGTTAAAAACTGATATAAAGTGTCGTCCAGTGTTATATTATAAAGGAAACGAAGTACTAGTATGTAACAATTTCTTAGCAGGCAATTGCTATTGGCAGAAATGTACATTGGCACATGTTGACAAGGAACCCACTAAAAGCACTGATTTGGCTAACACAAGCGGTACAAAACAATCTGCTACTAATAGCTTAGAACTAGCTTCGATCCCGTTAAATATTGAATCATTTGGTTACGGACTTAGAAATTCGGATTCCGAATTTGTACACAAATTGATTAAAGGTTACCGTACGGTTTTTTCACTGGTTTATGTAAGTTGCCTAAAGTATCTTTGGAGTGTAAAAATCTTTTATCACTGTCAAAATATCCAGATGATGTCACAAGACTAATTTATTCCGAACTAGAAAAAGGCAATATTATAGGTCCTTTTGTCAAGCCGCCGTTCGAAACGTATAGAATAATAAGTTCGATTGGCATCGTAAAAGTCAAATACACTAAAAAGAAAAAGCTAATTCTAGATTTGTCCGCCCTATAACAACAGTGAACATTTCAGTATGAATGATTTAATAGATAAAAATGAATTTTCCTTAACGTATGTGAGAATAGACGATGCTATTAGCATTATACACAAACTTTACTGTGAAAATGCGATATTACCGACGCTTTTAAATTAATTCCATTACAACCAGATTTATGGAGATTCTATGGTATGAAGTGGGGAAGCTATTTCTTTTACACACGCCTGTCGTTTGGGTTGAGGTCAAGCCCCAAGATATTTGATCAATTATCTATAGCAGTTTGCTGGATGCTAAAAAATACTTATGGTCTAAACAATATTTTACATTTATTAGACGATTTAAAAAAAAATTAATTTGTAATCCGAACAGTAATGCTATCAGTCATTTGGCAACCTTTTTGTGTGTTTTCGAAAAGTTAAATATACCGTTTAATCCAGGTAAAACAGTTGGACCTTCTACATCTTTAGAGTATTTAGGAATTGTTCTCGATACAGTAGACTTGATTGCAAAATTACCTGAAGATAAACTTTGTCGTATTCGAGAGATGCTATCTAAATTTCTCTATAGAAGAACTTGTACTAAACGTGAGTTGTTAAGTTTATTAGGTCAGTTGAATTATACTGGTAAAGTAATTGTACCAGGACGTTCACTTGTTTCTTATCTTTTGAGAATTGCACATTCCGTTCAAGAACTTCACTGTAACTTAACCTTGACAGCCGGTTGCAAAGAAGACGTGGCTATGTGGTATCAATATCTTCAACAATGGAATGGGGTATCGTTCTTTCTTGAAGACGATGTCCTCGAATTTTCACCTTTTCACTGACGCGAGTTCTAAGATTGGATACGCGGTTTAATTCCAAGGTCGATGATTTCAAGGTAAATGGTACGATCAACTTAATGCCGATATCGGAAACACATGTCTATGGCTTATTTCGAATTGTACACAGTTGTTATTTCCGCAATACTACGGGGAAAAGAATGGTCTCAAAAACGTATACTTTTTTATTGTGATAATATATCAACAGTGCAAATTATAAACAAGGGTCGATCAAAATGTCGAAGTATTATGTCTTTGATGCGGCATTTACCATGGTGTACATTTGTAAATAATTTTGTTCTGCATGCAGTTCATGTTCCGGGAAAGGAAAATAACATTGCTGACGCTCTTTCTCGTTATCAGATGGACCGCTTGAAGAAATTAGTAGTGGACAACTCCATGCCCTTGCCCACTTCACTCCGAAATAGTTTGGAGTTAAAAGAAACAGTATATTATTTCGTTAATAACTGTGTGAATAAAAATATAAGGAATGTGTATTCTATTGGATTAAGTGTTTTATAAATTTCTGTTCTTTACATATTAATAGATGTATTATGTCAAGTGTAATAATAAATGTTAGTGAGGATTTATTATTATACTTCGTACCACATTGTCAATCATTGTTCAAATTGAAATATTCTACCATTAAGCTGTATCTAGCAGGAATTCGTTTTTATGGAATTAATTATTAAGGTGTTAACCCTTTGTGTGATAAGTATGGCAATAACCTGGTGCGTTTAGATAATTTGTTAATGGGAATTAAAAAGTTTGATACCAAACCTATAAAGCAGAAGCTACCAACTACAATTGACATATTGTGTAAAATACATAAGCGTTTAGCTGATGGATACACGAAATACACACCGACTTAACGATTCAAACAGCATGTACATTAGCGTTTCATGGTTTTCTCAGATGCAGCGAGTTTACCTGCCGAACACTTTTAATCCTACTGTAAATTAAATATTTAGGATGTCAACTTAGTTTCCGATAATGAAGTCGTGGCTAATTTAAAAGCTTCGAAAACAGATTCTTTTCCACGGGGAATACCTATTTCTTTATTTTATGGACTTCCGAAAGAGCCAAAAAGCGAAGCAGACTGATTCACTTTTTATGGATGAAGCTGGATTACCACTAACTAGTAATGGTTTTATTAATAAGTTAAAAACTATTTTAACTGCCTTAGGATTCAACGAAAAGCTTTATAGTGGCCATTATTTCCGTTCGAGAGCAGCCAAAACAGCTAGATTATCTGGTGTTGAAGACAGCATAATAAAACTTTGGGAAGGTGGAAATTGGGTTGTTTCCGTCGATACGTCAGAACTTCTAAATATGATATAAAAAAACCCTGCAGAAACCGTCGCGATGATATGTAAGTATTTGATATATTGTTATGCCTCCCACCTGTGTTCTTTGTACGCATATTGTTGATCTTGTTAAATTGTTGTTAAGAATTTTATATTAGACTTTAATGATCAAGATCAACCCGATTATTTTCAATCAGTTAAACAGAGAACACAGGCTACTTCAGAGCACACCATCACCATCTTACTTCTTTTCATTTTGGGGGCACTCGACATTAACTTGGGCTGGTAACTCGTTTCTATCTCGTTTGGGCATTTCTATGTTAGGCCAACACATTATTCCCCCAAAATGTTCTTTAATGAGACATTATTGTGTCACGCAAACGTAGTCACGCACGTTATCGGATTTAGGCATCGCTCTAATTGCTTTTCAGCTCAGTCTTCGTGGGTCTACCTTAAACAAGATTTCGGTACCACTTGGAAGTCAGTCGATACTATATCCCTCAGGAATTGCTTACCAAGGCACTCTTGGTCAAGTAGTCTGGTGACTACTACACCTTCGTGTAAGCTCGGTCACTATTTAGGCGCATTCTACTTGCAGTTATGTGCCTAACTCAGATACAGTGTTTTAAACTTAGCTATCCGATAAAAAATTTTTTGTCTTGTGACAATGGAAGTAAAATACTATCCATAAATTCTATTAATAGTAGGTTGCCTTAGAAAAAATTCCACTTTGAATTGCACACAATTTGCCACGCGAATTGGTCGGAGTATTAAGTATAATTAGTTTTAGCAACATGGCTTGTTACCCGTTTTAGCCCAAACAATTTAGATATTGTTGAATAAATAATTTAATTCATAACCGTGTAATTTATTGAAGCTTATAGTTTGTGCAATCAGTTTATCACAATGGAATTTGAGGAAAAGTGTCAACGTTTCACACATTTTAATACAGTGGTCATAAATCACGCCGATCGTCTGCATCATTCGAATCTAGAGTTGTTTAAGGTCATTGAGATCAACTTAAAGAAATATGGTTGTATAAAAAGATTTTTTTTAAAGCAACAAAGAAAACGTAATATAATGATAACTAGTTTGTGTTTGCTTTGCCTGGGTGGTTTTCTGATGATAACATGAAAACTCGTCAAAAGATTTTGTTTTAACTTGCACAGCTGTTAAGTACTCTAAAATGAAGATCAAGTACGATTTTCTTCACTATCTAATAAGTAGTTTTTGACTTAGGCCAATTCATTTTTTTGTGTCATCAGTTGATTGTTTCCAGATGATAAGTTGAAAACGCGTCAGCATATTTTCTTTAAACTTTGCACATCAGTTAACTATAATTTAATAAAGATCAAGTTTAATTTTTAGCACAATCCACTAAGTAGTTTTTGACTTAGGCCAATACCATTTTTTTCTTGGTCATTAGTTGGTGGTTTCGAGATGATAACTTGAAAACGCGTCAACATATTTTGTTTAAACTTTGCACAGCTGTTAAAAAAATGAAGATCAAGTTTAATTTTCAGCACAATCCCATTTGTAATTCTTGAGTTGTCAATTTAAAATTATTTTTAAATGTACAAGTTCAAGGTAAAAATTGTCTTATAAGATGGATTATTATAATGCTCAGCTGTTATTGTAGCCTGGTTTGAATTTAGCAAATTGTGTTCATTAATATTAACGACAATGCAACGTGGCGGGGTGTCGTTCAATGTCCGATTAAATATCGTTGGGTCCAGTTTTTTTAGGAGGGAAGTTGGAGTACTCGAAAAAACAAACCCGGACCTCCCGTCGGAAAACTCGCTATCTTTGTCAATGAAGATTGGAGTCGAGCCCCCTCCCCTTTGTCAGCAGTTAGACTCAATCTCAGTTCGTTGTTAAAAACGTTTTCTAATGTAGACGAATTCGTGTTCAGACATTGGAAATTATTATTTTTCACTTAATATGAACATTTATTTCTAAAAAATGCGATTACGTAATTTATTTTGGGACATAAATAGTGATTATCGTGTAACCCTTCTCAAATTGTTATGCGAAAAAAAGATGTATGTGGGATGAACATTCCGTGTAATTTGGACTCGATTTTTGATAATAAAAGTCCGAATCGATATAATATTTCTTTGCCTAGATGTTACGAGGCTGGGGGATATGCAAGTCTAACAACAGAAAAATAGATGTCTATTCAAACGGGACGTTTTCTACAGAAATTATGGTACGTATTGCTACCGACAATGAGGTTTTTGTGTTGACACAATCGCATGAACTAATTATTGTTCAATTGAATGTTAGAAGGACAATATTAAGGAGAACAAACTGTCTTAAGTTAAAGATCTGTGAGCATTAATTTATTTTTAATTTGTTTCTGTTAATCAACATTACTATTTGTTGCTAAAATATCTCACTTCTCTGAATATGTAATATTTTCTTAGGCGTTATCAGGTATATCTTATTTGATTGATGTTTCTTTGTTTGAATGTTGTTTTAACGCCACTTTCAGTAATGATTCAACAATATCATGGCGTCCAGGTTTTATTGGGGGAGGAAGGCGAGTACCCGGAGAAAACCCCAGACTTTCGTAAGGAAAAACTGGTAATACCTGTCAATTATAATTGAAGTCGAGCGCACCCTACCGGAAGTGAGACTCTAACCTGCAATCTCAGTGTTGACAGACCACGTGATCAATAGTAAACGAAATACATTAAGCACTCGGCCACCGAGGCCCCTATCTTATTTGAATATATGCACTGGAAAATGTATGCTAAACTTTTGCGTTTTACTATTTCGTCTCAATTTTCGTATATCAAAAAGATTTTTGATATCCAGAGAGTGATATTTTGATAATAAGAAAATCGATTTTCGTATATAAGACAATGATGACTGTTTTCTGACAAATTACAAAAAAGTTATTTTCGAGATCATAAAAATCATTTTAGATATCAAAAAATCGAATTCATTTTATAAAAAAATTCAGAAATGATTGCTCCCATACTTACTTTTGCACAATTTGTTTGGGCGTTACCTAAACAACTGTTATCTACGATAATATTATGCATGCTTTTCTCGAAAATATCTCCATGAGCAGTGATATTCACCATTCGTACTGATAAAAACACAGTCAAAATATTTGGCACTAGCTGGAATTTCAGATAACTTTTACTGGGGTTATAGACACTGTAGAAAACAAAGCCTATTTAATGATATCAAAAATAGATATTTAATTTTGATATCAAAAAATTATTTTCTGATTTCAATCTGGGTCCATACTGTAAGGGTTTACAGTTCTCCATCCAGAGCTGAAAAGCGCGTCCCCAAGTGGCGGATAATCATGCTCTCTCGTTGGAGTTTGTCAGATCATATTAAGGAAAGCATGACCGCGGACCACAGTGGATAACATGTTTGGAGATGGACACGCTCCTTGCTGGATAAAGATCCTTTTTGCAGATGTCGATCAAAGCAGGCTCGTTGTTTAGGCTAATTTTTTCGCCCCAAAACCATACACCAAACATTCCATTGACTTCAAAATTTTTCCCCCTTGGTACATTTTTTAAGAATTGATTTATTGTTTGTTAACCTTGTTATCGTCCTGATAGCTGATCTACTGCTCACTGGTCGTAAGGCAAACATCCAATCAATAAATCAATCAACCAATCATTTAATGAATTTCTGATGTCAAAAAATGACTTTTTGTCTATATCAAAAAACTTATTTGCGATATCAGAAAAAATAATGGGTTTTTATATCCGAAAACCGATTATTTGATAATAAACATTCGAATTTCTCATATATACTAAAAAGTCTCCATTTTGTTATTTTAAAAAATAGAGAAGAAAAAGTAAAACGGCATCTTATAAGAACTCGGTGTGTTATAATTCCAATTCTCCTTTAATTGATTAATGTGGTTCAAATAAAGAAATCGTGGTGACTATCCAAATATTGATACAGGTAAATAACCGTAAAGATGAATACAATAACACGTGATTTCAGGTAATTTTAAAGTTACATGTATGATTCATTTGCAAGTAAACAAATTTTTACAAATAAAACGATAGAATTTAAATCTACAAAATACTTACCTTTTGAATATCATCAAAGTTACTGGTCTGGTCAAGTATGGTATGCTGTCAATTTGATATTTTAATCATGATTAAGTCATAAATTCTTCTAGAGAAGTGTATCCTATTACAATTGTAACTTAATGAACTTTATAAAAAGATATAAAAATCTATAAAAACATGTTGGGAATTTCCATAACGTAAAGGATCATTAAAGTACTACGTTTTTATAAGGATGGTCTTATATTTACACTCTCTTTAACCTTTATGAGCAATTCAAATTCAAAGCTTTATTTAAACACATAAACTATACACAAAATTATATACGAATAAATAAATTATTAATGTATTTTTGGATATTTTAATTATAGGAATGTGTTATATTCGCAATATCGTACAAAAAATAAAATACCTACATCTATATTTAACTTTGCTTAGAGCCTTAACATTCCCACTGTCATAGGCCGCCCAAAGCTTACATGTATCAATACGAATGTAGAACAACCACCCTTTAATCCGACTGAATAGATAATTGAAACAAAACTGTTATTCTCAATAGTATGTAAGTCTTGCCTAATGATTAAGTCGAAAATGTACACTTTATTTAAAAAGTGAAGTGCAAGAAAAGCTGAGTAGTACTAGCTTTTTCAATCTTTATGCAATTCGAAAAGTAAAAATAATATCCGGCTTCCATACACAGGTAATGAGGTAGACATTACGCTATCTTTAGCGTAAAGATGTACTTAAAATTTTAAATGAAATGTTATGTTGTGCGTATTCCAAAAAGGTGTATAGTGAATCTAGTAGCCTTTTTACTTGCATATAACTGCCCCTTTGCTAGCTCTTCGTTAAACTTTCGCGACTTCTTCGTGTAAATAAAACTATTTTGTGTACATTTCATTTCGAGCGAGCTAGCAATCCAGTCCGTGCACTAATTCCTCAATGATGCGTTCTTAGTTGATAGCCATAAAGTGCCTTGTTTTTTTTTGGTACCAGTTATAGGTTCAGCATCGCACTTCCAAGATCCCATTAACATCCTGAATTGTGTTCTGTTGTTGTCAGTAGTTGCAGCATTTATATATTATTTTCACGTTAGTTGTTTAAAAATTAAGTTTTAAGGAGTGGAAGATTTTTTGTGAGATCTTGTAAGATGAAATTTAAACAATTTTTTTCAACAAATAAGTATATTTATATATTCCTAGATTAATAATTGAAAATGAAAAAAATATCATTTGGTTAAAGACGTTTGTGGCATATTTGGTTTTTATTAAGGCTCTGCAAAGTATTTTAAGAATCATAATTAATATACTGTTTTATTTAAGGCACCAATTCCGATTAAGAATGTTTATCCAAAGATACACAGAAGCAATCAGTAAAAAAATACAAATGCGAAAGCCACAACTAACAGAAAACCCACAAACACTCAAGACATACAGCAAACAATAACAAACAAATAAAGCAGCACTAGACAATTATACGATATGTTTCCATAGCAACACAAAGCTCCCCCAGACAATAGGGTGATATACGATATAAATTTTAATGTTAACATAGCAAAAAGAAGCTCTGCAGACAATAAGATGATATACGATATGAAAGGTTCATGCTGCCATACACAAATCTTTAAAATAAAATAATCATTGTCGTTTGTAGATTAACAGGCATGGTTTAACATCTAAATTGTTTGGAGCCCCAGTTTAACTTTAAAACGATGGACGTTGGGAGATAAATACAATTGTATATACAAGTTGAATGTGACTTATATTTAATATGATTACTGCATCAGTATTCTGCATTCTGCATTGATAAGATATTTATAAAATATCAAAAATCCCTATTTTAATGGGAACGGGTCATCTGTGACGACTCCCATTATTAAGTTGCAATTTTGCTGCAAAATTTTTAAGACAGCTTCTGTTAAATAATAGTGCTTTATCGAAAATAAAGTTTTAAACTGTTAACCCGCGAATAAATATTCGTCCCCAATTGTGGAATAATTCTTTTCCCCAATCTCGTCCTTACGACTTGTGACTTCGTAATATAGTTTTCAAAATATCCCGATCCTGTTTTAAATTTGTGAGCTTCTAATATATGTAGATGTGTATCAATAATTGTTCACATTATATAATCTTGCCATATTACTTTTGTCTTAATCATTTACTTTAAATCGAAACATTAGGTTTACATTATGTCGTGTTTCAAATATTTACCTAAATTTTAACGCGAAGGAATTAGGAAAAAAGTGCGTCGTTGTTGTCAGGTATCGTCGTATATTATTCACTATTGAACCCGGCTTAGTATGACAATAAATAAGTACGTTGTTTACATACATGTGCATTACGATCCTTTTTAATTTTGTTACGAGATCTAACATTACAATTGATACGACGTCACACCTACGACAAAAGCTTTAATGTATTACATACATATTTTAAAAGGTAAGTTCATTTCAACTAACTTCAAAAATTATTCGACATGACTGGTGTGAATATGAGTTCTTTACTGATAACAAATAAAAGCAAACTTTGAAGAAAATGAAAACGACGAGACAAAACAACAGGTAAACAGTCTGCCGGAATAAGTTCGTAACGTCTAAAGAGCTTAATATGCTAATAACAGGTAAAGTATAACATTCAACCTGTGTTGCTATATATAACATCTTAAAACCTTTTTTTATTATAATTTATTATAAAATGTCCAAAAGACACTTACGTTAATGTTGTGATTTAACTACAAAGTTGTTCGGTTTATATGCAAAACTAATGGATATAAAATTCCAGAGAGCAAACTTAAGCTACACGAGGACGATGTCTCTAACAGAAAAATGTAATAATGGGGTTACTTCATGCACTTACCCACTTCAAATGATTGTTTTTTTAAAAGTCATTGTTACTATACAAAATATCACCTATCTAATGGATAATTTTTGTATAGAAATTAGTTTATACAAGTCAAAATATCTGAAGGGAAATATACTACACGAATAGGAAGTTGATAACTTTGTTACAAAACCACGATTATGGGTAAAAACCATTCAAACAAAAAATAACATTTATCACTCCTGAATTCTATTTTGTTTTCACTTGTCGCGGCTGTCTCAAAATAACAGATTACAGAACTCTTAAATCAAAATGTTATTCACAAAGTATGACAAATGCTCCGGTGCTTTGCACATTGCACTGTTTAATATTAACTTGGTGTAACTCTCTTTGGAAAGAACACTTCTCAATAATGTATGACAACAACCTCAAACTCGAAGGCAATCTAATTAAAATAAAATCTTTCACTTACCCCCCCCCCCTGTTTGTAATTGGTCGCTCGGTTGTAGCGACCAATAGCAGAAAGGGGGAGCAAGTGAAAGATTTAATTTTAATTAGATTGACCAAAAGGCTATTGTAAATAGTACAGGATTATACTCTGATTCATCTATAGGTTTTGTCCGCAACGATCGCGTCATGAAAATGTCAAGATGCACAAACTTTATCTCATAGAATATTAAACAATCTCTGAGGCACTAAGCTATTTTACTTATATATCAAGATTATTTTACATATTGTATTTATGGTATTTAGAAATAACATGTTTTGCTATTTTAAGGTTACAAATTATTAATAGAAAAATGCAGAAGACTGATTGTCGCACCCTCTACGATCTCAGACTAACAAGCGGCATAGACTTCATTTATGGACCTGAAGGGAAAAAGGCCCACGCCGAGGCCATTAAGAAAGATACAGAAAAATCTTACCGACTTGTCGTAAACATCGTTGGCAAAGAACGACAGGGTAAAACTAGTCTCCGCCGTTTACTAGTTGGAGAAGAATTTAATGAATCGGAACAAAGCACAGTTGGGATAGACCACGAATTAGTAGAAACACTAGGGACAAGCCCGATTGATGGGAATGTTTGGACAAAAGTTAATCTGGAGAAGGCAAACATAGAGGAATGTAACATTATTGTTTGTAAACATGTACGACAAAGGTTAAAAAAGAACGAACAAAGAAAGAAATGCAGCGCTGAAATACAGTCGTTTTTAAAGGCAGCTATTTTATCTTATTTGATGTTGTTTTCATACTATATGACAGCTGAATCCAAATTTTCACACTACCCATGGTTTTCCATTCTGATAATTGTATCATTCGCCTTTTCCGGATTGGTTTTATTCGATTCTCTTCGCAATGGATTCGGTATGGCAACAGGTGTACTCTGTTTAGTAATTTATAGTGACTCTCTCCTTCGTTGGAAACCATTTGAAAAGTTCGAGGTTACAGATAAACAGAAGAGAAACTCCGCATTTGTAATGGTGGCGATAATTCGTGCTTTTTTATATTATGCTTCTATACATTTTGTAATAGGCGTTAGTATGGGACTATCCATGGCTATGGGGTTGTGTTTTGTACTATGCTTAATGCAGCCTCCATGGAATCATCAGGGTTTAGGACATAGTGTGTTTAGAGAACTTCATCTTCACATTTTTACCATCATTATTCTAATAGGTATCTGGACGCTACGAAAACCTAAATTTGTTGCTGCTACTTTTGTAATTTTATCTATTATAGGTTTTATCATCCCCTCTTCTTATTTGTTTACGACCTTAAGTGGCTTAGGAGCTGGATATTCCCATGTTGTATGCATTAAAATCGGCTTTGATGTATATGTCAAATTGTTGAATCCATTTTTGAAAAGTATAGCAAATGGTAGACGAACTCGACGTTGTATATGCTACATTTGCGGAATAATTCCTGGTGTTTTCCTGAAAACCATCCTTGAATGGAAGCTATCTCCAATATGGTATATTCATGCTGTATTCGGGACGATGGTCATTTTGCTTGTAGAATTATGTCATAGTTGTCTTGAAGGAAAGGTAGAAGCTGACCCCAAGGCAACATTTAGAGACGCGTCAAAAGTTCTCGATGCTAAAAGTGAAGCTTGTCTTAAACTTGTTATTCGAGATTTCGCTGGACATCCTTTGTATCATTCTGTTCATCACATATACATGATTGGCCATTCTGTTTATTTAATTGTGTTCAATATGGCAGAAGCAAAAAATAATTTTATAAACTCCTTTGCAGACATACTGTACTGGCTTCAGGCTATTTTTGTACACGATCGTTTTCCTTCAGTGCGGGCTTTTATTATTGGAACACACAGAGATGACATTTCATTGACAAAAGATGACATAACTAAAATATCTGACAAAATAGCCAGAAGTCTTCCAAGACAATTTCACAATATGGTTGTATGGAACAAGCAGACGGATCAACCTATCTTTCATGTAGAAAATTCAGTTCGTGACATACACGATATAGATCATGCAAATTTCAGAAACCAATTGCTCAGTTTGGCCGAGGACTCAACTAAACTAGAATATCCAATCCGGTATCTTTATTTCTATCATGTGATAAACGAGTGTCGCGCAAACGGACAATTAATAGAAACTATAGACACTATTGAGAAAATGTGCGCTAAGCATCAGTGTGCTGTTCATGCAGCTGGAGAACTTGAAGATCTGCTGACTTATTTTAATGATTGTGGAGAAATAATTTATAATCCTTTCGATAACAATCAAAACCAGCTAGTTGTGTTGGATCCTAAAGCATTGGTTGACATAATTACAAGGTTAGTTCAAGCTCCTCCGAGAGCGCAAATAGATACAGAATATATGTTGGCTTGGCATACTGTAGTAGATCTTGGAATTGCTACGAAGAAACTATTGTATCATATAATAAGGACCAGTTCAGCTGTTAGTAAGAAGGTTGATATCCACTCAGTCATTACTCTTCTTGAAAAACTTGATCTTGTATGTAAACTTCGTCTTGGGCAGGATGGCAAAAATTCAACTGGTGAAAAGTGTTATCTTCTGATGCCTTTGTTAAAAGATACTTTGCCTTATCCACAGAACTATTGGGATGACAACGATTCTGACACTGTTATTTATGTTGATTTCGGACCGGTTATACCGAAGTTTATATTTACCCGTCTGGTGTGCCAGTGTACAAGTGAATCTCATATAGACATAGGAATGGACGGCAGCTATCATCTAAACGTTTCCACAACTAAGGCATTATTCACTTTTACATTGAGCCATAGTCATACACAAAACGTTAAACTTGAACTTTTAGATTTGGACGAAAATGTCTCACCAACACAACAGCTTCTAAAGATGGTGATAAGAGGCTCTAATCAGACAGACTGCATTAATTTAGCAAGGTGGATTTGTCAGAGGATTTCCAAAATTGTAGAACGAGATTTCCAAAACTGCCGATATAAAGTTGGGGTTAAGTGTCCATATAATGAGCCACACGACTATTGCCAAAGTGTAAGTAATGCGTACATTGACTATCAAGCATGATGTAACTTATTGTATAAGTCAATGCATTATACAACTTCTTAGCTATTCTAGTTTCATGCACTGTTTAGAGCCGAGCCGTTATCACAACTCATTGCCAGTCTATTTACATGCACAGTTTATATTATCATAAATATTTTTACATGTTTATTGCTAGTATACTTAATGTCAAAAAGTTTACTCGGAAGATTTATGTTTAAGTTAAGCAACTTAATTTCCTACAACTTTTTACGTATCTGTACGCGTTGCCGATTTTTTATTGTTTAAATTTCGTCGTTTACTGCTTTCTTTTTATCTCCGTAAGAACTAATTTGCGGCGATTTGTTTTCACGTCTTTATATCATGCGTATTAAATCGATTGAGAATAAAGGTTGGTTTATAACACTGACACAGTCGGGTCTAGCAGAATACATTAAATATTTGCTAAGCATGTGGCATTAAAGAAGCATAACAAGAACTGTTGTACTCAGAAGGGTCAAAGCAATATGTCTTGGAATGTTGATATGTTTTCCCGTGGTCTGTTACTCTTTTGTGCTAGTACTAAGCTGGCCTATGTTAACATACACAACAGCTAAAACTTATGATCATGTTGATGTCGTGGCGGAATATATCATTTCACGCAAAACTGTTTATGCCTCTGCTGGTGGGCGCTTAGTCACCAGTCTGACACTATTATTTATGTCGATTTTGGACCGGTTAATCCGAAGTTTGTATTAACCAGACGGGTGTGCACTCGGTCCTGACACCGATATGATCGTAAATTTTATTTGGTGATACAATGTATTCATTTAGGTAACAAACCATGATGGAAAAATTTTTTCAAAACATATCGATTCCAGCTATTTCGCAGTGTTTCAAGCTTAATTAATGTAAATTATGTTTGAAATTTTGTAATAAGATATTGTTATTTTTTTTAATTAACTACATAGCGAGAGAATCAATCCTAAAATTTCTTTTTCTGTTGTCGCCCTTTATCTGACGGAATTCCCCTCAGGTCATAACATAATCTAGTAACTTTAAGAACCAACTAAATGGTGACATTCTAAAGTTTGAGCGGTCGTGTAACTTTTAGTTTTTCTAAATTTATACCCGTATTTCATTTTGTCATTGTGGATTCTAAAAAGGGAAAACCAACTACGGAAGTATGGGAGCTCCCACTAATTGTAACTCTAAAAAGTTTACGTACCGTAAACCTAGTTTTTCCTATAATTTTGTTTGACTTCTAGAATGTGCTGTCGAACAAACATGTGTTGGTCAAAATTGATTTGTACATCTTGATGTGTTAAAATAATTTCATTTGGGATATCATACAATGACATCTATTTAAAATTGGATTTTCTAATCAATTAATTATTCTGTTAAATTCCGATCGTCTACAATGTCGCTGGAATATTCCGTATTAATATATAAAACATTCTGAACGAAGGTAGATATACTAAAAGGTGTGTAATTAATATTTGACTTCTGGTTAGATTGTTTTATCCAGAATGAAGTCGATTCTTCCGATGCGTGTAGTGTGCGTTTTCAAGATATTGATCTAAATAATTCTCAATCTTTGGCGATCTAAAATGTTTAAAAAACGTGAATTGATCAATTATAGGATATCATCTATATAACGAAAGCTTAAATCAAATGACTGTGTCAGTTTTTTCTGTCGTAAAAGACCTTTAAGCAAATCTGCGAATACAGAAATAAGTGGTCGAGTACTGTAGCATATTTTGGTAGATATGGTGTGAATAATTAATATTTAAATAGAATTATTCATTTAAGTGTCTAAACAGCATTTATATCAGCGTAAGGCAGATTGAATTTCAGTATAAGTTCTTGAATAAGAAATAGAAATCATCCTTATGGGATATTGCTAACTAACCACATATTATCTTTTTTCATTTTCAGCGAAATCTTCAGTTAATCATAAGCTGCCAACATCGGCCTTTAAATAAAATGATTATTTTAAGAAGCAGTGTTTTAACTATTCTCTAAAAAAGGTTTATGTCGAAGACTTTGAAAAAATAACTAGTATCATAAAATAAACGGCAAACTGTGTTATCGACCAATACCCCGTCACCCCCACGTCCAACCACACACACAAGCAATATGCTTCGTAATTGAATTGTAAAAACTAGGGTGAATTCTGGTGTCTGAGACCACCAAACTGAGTGTCCTAACGTTTGCATTGCTATTATAAGTAACATATACCAAGCAAATGTATTTGATAGCGTACATGTTTTAGTTTTTTTATTGGTAGAGGTGCCTCTTTCCTCGTTGATGATCCATTATCATGGGTACGTGACCTATTTGCCAAACCTCCGATTAATATATACACATATATAAGAGATTAACCAAACAATTTTTTTTTCAAATGGGAAAGTGCTTTGACTGGTTCTCGCAGAATACGAGTAAATGTATGTTGGTTTCTAATAGAATCTTTACTTACGAGAGTATTATTAGTCCGTGTTATTTCAGTCTTACTTAATGTATAGGAGTGAAGATATTGCATTCACAGGAGTCAACAATTGTTTGATGTATTATCTTATTTGGTGAATAAATCTCCTTTATGATTTAACTTATGCATAGACGGACAATTTTGTGTTTCCTTGTTTAAAAGCAAAAAACTATATTTGTGTGCTATTTATTATCATTAGCCCTAGATGACTCCAATATACTGAGTAACATGTACAATCGTTTTCTTTATGTAACTATCTTATTCACAAAAATAGAGAATTAAGATATTTTACTATTGTATTGTTGAAATGGTCATGTTGACGCAGTAAGATATTTATCATAATAAGAATTGTCCCACTTGAAGGAACGTGATATATCCAGGACTGTTTTTGACTACAAAATTAAAACACGCTTTGATGCAAACATTTCTAACAAGCTGTTAAGTTTTGCTAATTGCATAAACCCAGCAGGGAGACGATATTCTGCAAGATAAATTTTATTATAAATTGGAATTTTACGAATGCAATTTGTCATTTTGTGGTATTGTATCTATATATATTATTGTAAATTGTAAATATGGCTGTAGAATTTGTTTCAAAGTTGCTTTCTTTTGATTTACAGATTTATCATATATTCTCTTTGTATGAAAATAAAAGGACAGAAGGTAATGGTACGGCATGCGTAAATCTTACAGACAAAAAAGAATTCTGGTGCAGAGGACGCAGTTTTAATTTCGAACGTGGTCTGGTAAGGGGAACAAAAATCAACTAGTGTCTTGCACAATAGACACAACTTCAAAGTCATATTCTATTTAGATGTCACCAAACATATCTACGTATTTCGTAATACAGCAAACGGTGTTTAACATCCAAGCAAGATGACAGTTGATCAGTAGAACAATAGACTTTAAGAGCAAAATTCGTACTACATGTTGGCGTTAACATAGCAACAATATGTGATACAGAGCATGGTCAAACATAAATGCAAACAACAAAACTACAACTTTTACAAAAAGGTCAAACGTTTAAAGGACCATGTGAATGTAATTTGTCTTATAATTTGGATAAAATGTGTAAGAAAATGGTAGGACATGACAAATTTCTACAAATAAACAATCATTAGGTTAGATTAAAATAAATTAAACAAGAAGTATTACTGTGCGCTCATGCTCCCTGATGATACCCCAATTTATAACTTCTGACTGGTCTATAAATTATTTCATCTAACAATATGGTATGATTATGCAAATCTAATTTCAGTTTTTTTATCATTGCTGAGAACATTTGACGTAAATGGTTACCGATGGACACACACTGACGCACGCACAACCACACACAGACTGAAAACAGTAAACCCCTTCTCTATGAGGATTTCGGATAAAATAAATTATTTTTACTTTATAATTGTTTATTGGTTGTTTGAAATTCACATCGCACTTATTTTATTTAAGATACAGCAGAATTTATTTCAGCTAAATAAATTGCCAACTCAAAACCAGCAATCGAAATTGACAAGGCACAGAAGTAATATATGGAATGTCAACATTCTCGACCTTCCTCCTCGCCTATACAGCGATATTTGTGATGATCTCAACTTACCAAATGTCCTAGGTCGAGATTGGAAGCAGTTGGCAGGTAAAACGACGAATGATAGTAATTAATGAATGACAATGTAAGGTGCAATATAAAACTAAAAAAGGGCAGCTGGTCTCTTATTATTGACAGCATCTGTAGTATAACTTTTTAAGCTACAAACATAAATCTAATATAATGTTAACTTACTAAATGAACACTTTGTACAACTCCAATTAGTTGCCTTGTTCTTTATTTTGGCATTGAATGATTTGGGTATCGGAAACTGCGGGTTTTAGTGACAAAATTTATGGAAAGAAGCTTCGAAGCTTCAATAGTTTTCAAGAAGCGTTTGTGCCATGATAGTCAATACATATGCTTTAATTCTTTAGTTGTTGTCATTGTGTTGTTATTGTAGATTTTATGGGACAATCGATGCGACAGGTTGAATTACTTGAAATGAAATCTCGCGACCCTTGTGATGCTTTATTACATGGATGGGCGGCGTCATCATCGAAAGCAACAGTTGAGCAATTGGTTATCATGCTTATGCAGATGGAAAGGTTGGATGTTGTCCAAAGATTGAAAGATTATATCGAAATGAATGAATGGAATTCCTTTACATAATTTCAAACGTGTTAATTCTTCCAAGATTTTCGAACAGTGATCAAAACCAATAAACGCATTATGTATGTAGATAGATACAGATTGGACAGGACATCGGTTTATTTTTTAATGTATAATCCCTGTCGATAGTAAGAGGAACATATCACTTATGTGAATTATGCCACACCTATAATTTTGATCGACAGATGATGTAATGTAAAATGTAAATATAGTTTGCATTATTCTAAATGCACATCTGGTTGTTATTGTTATTGTAATAATTCGATGCATAGAATTGTACTTTTTTATTGCCACCCTGCTGACTTTTAATAAAAACGCCATTTTGTCCAGTTTATTAGATCATTATTATAACATTGTCACGTTTTATTAATAAGCTTTAGTCCATTCTGGTGACTATCGCTCAATGTTATTGCTGAAGTTTTATAAAACAAATTTTAATTTTGTTTAAATGGTTTTCATGAAAACTGTTACTCAAATAATTCCTTGTGTTCTTCGTGTAGTAGTCCTTTCGTTAAAACAATTATTAGGCTTTTGTTTTGCATAAGATAAATTAAAGAATCAGTTGCTTAGCTTGTCTCTTTTATGAGATATGAAAAATACTGCATATTAATGACAATTCTTAATACTCAAACCAAAGAGCTGTACTGTGCGTCCCTGGTTGGGATACAGCAATCTTTCTAGTATACATAAAGCCTGAATATTCCTATCCAACCCTACCCTACTCGAACCAGCAACCTCAGTGTTGACAGATCACGAGATCAATAGTAGACGAACTACCTTAACCACTCGGCAACCTTTCCAGTTTCAGTAAAATTCCTTCGAGCCCTATCAATTTCTATAATTAATTCATTGTAAATGTGTACTCGTCCTGAAAATAGCTGCAATAGAGCATCTTGAGGCATTAAACGCTAATATTATATTGAATACACGCACTAGAATAAAGAAAAATAGATTTTTAATTTTAAAAAGCAATGCGATTGACAAGAGCCGAAAGTAAGGGACGATTACAAATCCCGATTAAGACAAACATACAACACGAAACAAAACACAAAAACAACGCGGAATGCCGATCGAAAACTCTAGACTAAAGTAAAATTTTTGAATAGTGTACACCATACGCCTGTCTTGGAAACGGGTCTTTAATTGTCTGTCCGCTTATTTCAATGATGCTGCGATTATAAAAACGAGGTGGTTGTATTTGGACACTTAACTATAAGTCATTAGGTAAACAGATGTTCACTAATGTTCTGAAACGTTAATTATTCTATATGTTATTAAAACAGGATTGAGTATGTCGTCTGCCTGATGTATGTCGTCTGCCTGATGATCGTTTTGCAAGTTTATACCTTAATTATTTACTGAAAGTAAGTTTAACGCATCAAGTTTTAGTCTTTGGTCCTTGTTTTATTTCGAACATGATGTCAGGCTTTTAATCAAGGTTTTGGTGTTTGTTTAAAAATTTTTAGTGTAAACATATTTTATTCGGGATACTGAACATGGTTAATACATCGTACACAATGTTAGGATCCGGAAACAAGTCACAGACTTTTATTAATAATTTAAATAATTGAGTTATTATGTTGAATGGTTGCTCAACGGCCAGCGATCAGTATTTCAAGATTTCCCCTTTGTCTATCTTTATGTTTATTTATTCGTTCTTCATATTTTAGATTTTTCATTGTTAGAATTAGTTTTGTTGTACGTTTTCGATAGCTGTAATATCTTTAACTTTATAAGGACTCCATATGGCATTTGGTCGCGCGAGTGCATTGTACAGTAACAAGAAAACTCTTTATTTAGGCATGTAAATGATCTTCTTATTAGGCCCATAATACTATTTGATTTGATTTTGTCGTTCATGTTACTCGAAGTTGAGTTTGTAGTCAATGGTTACCCATATATCTCTTTTCTTTTTCTATCTGTTCTAGAGAAGAGTTACACAGGCTGTAGTTAATCTTTGTGACAGGTTGTTTCCATGTGTTCAATACTCTACATTTATCAGTGTGGAATCGTAGTAGCCAGGTATTACACCAAGATTCAAGATGAGATAAGTCTTTTTGTGGTGTATCATACTCTTCCGGTATTTGTATTTGTCTAACAACTTTAGTATCGTCTGCATACATATAGGTATAACAGTAGTAAATGCGTACCAGTATAACAGGCTACCAGATTGTGTACCCTACATTAATTAAGTACAATACTAAATACTTTGGTGAGTTTTGATTTGGTCAATAGTGGTTACATGTCTACACTTTTTTTGTCTGTAGGCTCCTGCATAAATTAAGTTTTAAAAAGGGTAAAATTTTTCTCAGATCTTGCAAGATAAAATTTTGGTAATTTTTTAAACAATTTAGTATTGTTAGATTCACTGCATTAGAAAGTGAGTGTAAAAGTTGTCAGAGCGTCTCAAAATGTTCTAACTACCGAAAAAAGGAATATATATGGCATATCTTTTTTTAATGTTGAATGAAAGTTGATTAATTTCCTACCGCAGATAAATGCTGATCAATGTTAGAAAGGTATGCAAATCACAGAAATGTTAGTACTTTCGACTATAGCCAAAACATTTACTACTGTTCTAACTATAGCAATCTGAGTCAAGGTTAGAGATGACAAATAGTAATCGTAGTAGCCAGTTATTATACCAATATTCAAGATGAGATAAGTATGTTTATAGTATATCATAGTCTTCCATTGTTTGTATTTATCTAACAACTTTAGTATCATTTGCATAAATATAGCAATCTCAGTCAATGTTATAGATGACAAGTAGTATTGGGCCTAATACGCTTCCCTCTGGGAATGCTACATCTTTGAATTCTAAGTAGCTGATATTAACACGTATTCGTTGTTTTCTATCGTTTAAAAATGTGTTATCTTTGCAGTTGTCTCTTCTGTTATTCAATATAGCTCTCTAGTTTGCCATTTAATCGTTTGTGGGTCACAGTATCAAATGGCTTCATCATTGTGATTTTTATGTTTAGATTTTGAAAGCGTTTAAGCACATCTTCCTACCTGATTTGTAGTTTCTTCCGATGATAGTTTTCTTGATAGTCTGTTGTTTACTGATGTCCCCATTGTCTTCCTTTGTGAAAACGTTGGCGAAGAAGTATGAAAGTGTGTGTATCTGCCGTTTCTTTGTCGTTGGTTATTTGAATCTCATGACCATCCAATGTACGCATAATTAGATAGGATATTCTACTCTTTTAGTCTAAGATTTTACATAGTGTCAGAATCATATTTTTTTTTTTGGGGGGGGGGGGGGTTCTTCACTTGCTTTGCTATATCCTTCTCAATTTCTTAGTCCATCCAAATTCAGTTCCGGATACAGGATTTTTGAAAGGAGGCCGTAAAAAGGGTGATATCGAAAAATTTGTGCAAAATCCTGCATTCTTGCAATTTCCAAGCATCAAAATGAATTTATTTAACACAAGGTTTTTCTAGTGTTCAGTAACCTTTATTTGGTACAGTATACAACAGAGATATAATAATATGAATAAGAATAATTTATTGTACGAACTTCAATCTGGATTTCGATCCAAGTACTCAACTGACACATGTTTAATACATTTACATGACCACATCAAGTCACAGACTGCACAAGGACTCTACACTGGCATGATCATGCTTGACCTACAAAAAGCATTTGACGCAGTGGATCATCAGATATTATGTAAAAAGCTTCAAACCATGGGAGTGATCTCAACTAAGTGGTTTGAATCATACTTAACTAACCGGCAACAGAAAGTAAGTGCCAATGGCACTGAATCTGAATTTCTCAGTGAATGGCACTGAATCTGAATTTCTCAGTGTCAAATGTGGAGTACCACAGGGAAGCATACTAGGTCCGTTACTATTTTTATGCTATGTTAATGACATGTCTGCCAGTGTGGGGTTTGAATGCAAACTGTTACTCTATGCTGATGATAGTGCAATATTATTCTCTGATAAAAACCCAGAAATTATATCTTCAAAACTTAGTCACGAACTCCATTCTTGCAGTAAATGGTTTGTTGATAATAAATTAAGCCTTCATTTGGGAAAACGGAGTGCATACTTTTTGGCACAAAAAGACAGCTGAAAAAAAATGAAAGAGTTTAGTGTTACATGTAACAACCACACTATTTTATCCCATAATAGTGTTAAATATTTGGGCCTACAAATTGATCAATTCTTATCTGGTGACATCATAGTTAATAGTATTTTGCAAAAAGCCAATGCAAGACTGAAATTTTTATATAGAAATGCAAAGGGTTTGTCTGAGCATTCAAGAAAAACACTTTGTATGGCATTAATTCAATGCCATTTCCATTATGCTTGTTCAGCATGGTTTAATAATGTCAACAAAACTTTACAAAATAAACTACAAATCACGCAGAATAAGATCATAAGATTTATTAATGGATTAGATTTTAGACATAGAAATAGATTATATTGAATTTAAGAATGTTGGGTTTCTAAATGTATGCAACAGAGTCAGACAAATGAGACTCAACCATGCTCATAAAATATATTACAACAAATGTCCACACTACATGAAATCTAACTTTGTAAAATCCAGAGATAATGTATCTTATAACACCAGACATAATGAATTTAATTTTTATGTGCCATCTATAAATGGACAGTCTGCAAATACTTTTTATTATAATGCCATCAAAGATTGTAATAATCTCCCTTCTGACATTAAGAAAATTAAGAGCACACATGGTTATATATCAACTTATGGTCAAAATTTGATATTGTACGTCACCTGTATCAATGTGCTTTTAAGTGTAGTTTATCTTATCTTATCTTATCATTTATCTTATCTTTTATCTTATCTTTCTTCTTATCTTTCTTCTAATCTAATCTCGCCTCGCGCTTCGCCTCGCCTCGCCTCGCCTCGCCTCGCCTCACCTCACCTCACCATCTATCTATCTATCTATCTATCTATCTATCTACCTACCTACCTACCTACCTACCTACCTACCTACCTACCTACCTACCTACCTACCTACCTACCTACCTACCTACCTACCTACCTACCTACCTACCTACCTACCTACCTACCTACCTACCTACCTACCTACCTACCTACCTACCTACCTACCTACCTACCTACCTACCTACCTACCTACCTACCTACCTACCTACCTACCTACCTACCTACCTACCTACCTACCTACCTACCTACCTACCTACCTACCTACCTACCTACCTACCTACCTACCTACCTACCTACCTACCTACCTACCTACCTACCTACCTACCTACCTACCTACCTACCTACCTACCTACCTACCTACCTACCTACCTACCTACCTACCTACCTACCTACCTACCTACCTACCTACCTACCTACCTACCTACCTACCTACCTACCTACCTACCTACCTACCTACCTACCTACCTACCTACCTACCTACCTACCTACCTACCTACCTACCTACCTACCTACCTACCTACCTACCTACCTACCTACCTACCTACCTACCTACCTACCTACCTACCTACCTACCTACCTACCTACCTACCTACCTACCTACCTACCTACCTACCTACCTACCTACCTACCTACCTACCTACCTACCTACCTACCTACCTACCTACCTACCTACCTACCTACCTACCTACCTACCTACCTACCTACCTACCTACCTACCTACCTACCTACCTACCTACCTACCTACCTACCTACCTACCTACCTACCTACCTACCTACCTACCTACCTACCTACCTACCTACCTACCTACCTACCTACCTACCTACCTACCTACCTACCTACCTACCTACCTACCTACCTACCTACCTACCTACCTACCTACCTACCTACCTACCTACCTACCTACCTACCTACCTACCTACCTACCTACCTACCTACCTACCTACCTACCTACCTACCTACCTACCTACCTACCTACCTACCTACCTACCTACCTACCTACCTACCTACCTACCTACCTACCTACCTACCTACCTACCTACCTACCTACCTACCTACCTACCTACCTACCTACCTACCTACCTACCTACCTACCTACCTACCTACCTACCTACCTACCTACCTACCTACCTACCTACCTACCTACCTACCTACCTACCTACCTACCTACCTACCTACCTACCTACCTACCTACCTACCTACCTACCTACCTACCTACCTACCTACCTACCTACCTACCTACCTACCTACCTACCTACCTACCTACCTACCTACCTACCTACCTACCTACCTACCTACCTACCTACCTACCTACCTACCTACCTACCTACCTACCTACCTACCTACCTACCTACCTACCTACCTACCTACCTACCTACCTACCTACCTACCTACCTACCTACCTACCTACCTACCTACCTACCTACCTACCTACCTACCTACCTACCTACCTACCTACCTACCTACCTACCTACCTACCTACCTACCTACCTACCTACCTACCTACCTACCTACCTACCTACCTACCTACCTACCTACCTACCTACCTACCTACCTACCTACCTACCTACCTACCTACCTACCTACCTACCTACCTACCTACCTACCTACCTACCTACCTACCTACCTACCTACCTACCTACCTACCTACCTACCTACCTACCTACCTACCTACCTACCTACCTACCTACCTACCTACCTACCTACCTACCTACCTACCTACCTACCTACCTACCTACCTACCTACCTACCTACCTACCTACCTACCTACCTACCTACCTACCTACCTACCTACCTACCTACCTACCTACCTACCTACCTACCTACCTACCTACCTACCTACCTACCTACCTACCTACCTACCTACCTACCTACCTACCTACCTACCTACCTACCTACCTACCTACCTACCTACCTACCTACCTACCTACCTACCTACCTACCTACCTACCTACCTACCTACCTACCTACCTACCTACCTACCTACCTACCTACCTACCTACCTACCTACCTACCTACCTACCTACCTACCTACCTACCTACCTACCTACCTACCTACCTACCTACCTACCTACCTACCTACCTACCTACCTACCTACCTACCTACCTACCTACCTACCTACCTACCTACCTACCTACCTACCTACCTACCTACCTACCTACCTACCTACCTACCTACCTACCTACCTACCTACCTACCTACCTACCTACCTACCTACCTACCTACCTACCTACCTACCTACCTACCTACCTACCTACCTACCTACCTACCTACCTACCTACCTACCTACCTACCTACCTACCTACCTACCTACCTACCTACCTACCTACCTACCTACCTACCTACCTACCTACCTACCTACCTACCTACCTACCTACCTACCTACCTACCTACCTACCTACCTACCTACCTACCTACCTACCTACCTACCTACCTACCTACCTACCTACCTACCTACCTACCTACCTACCTACCTACCTACCTACCTACCTACCTACCTACCTACCTACCTATCTATCTATCTATCTATCTATCTATCTATCTATCTATCTATCTATCTATCTATCTATCTATCTATCTATCTATCTATCTATCTATCTATCTATCTATCTATCTATCTATCTATCTATCTATCTATCTATCTATCTATCTATCTATCTATCTATCTATCTATCTATCTATCTATCTATCTATCTATCTATCTATCTATCTATCTATCTATCTATCTATCTATCTATCTATCTATCTAGACAGGGGATTACACTTTTGCCTTTGGCCCTGGTTGTTGCCATCCCTGTTTTCTTTTTTTATCCTTTCCTTTTTTATAAGGGGGGGGGGGGGCGTACGCCCAACCCCTCCCAACTGGATTCGCCACTGAAATTTGCTTTGTCGTAATTAAATTTTCGCCTTTCGGAGCGGAGCTTAATTGTTTGAGGTATAGCAGTTAAATTTAAATGTCAACACTGATTAATCTCTTTTCCTAAGGGGCTCAAATGTTCCACATCAGTTATCATACCTTATTCTTTGGTAAAAGTAGATCGAATGGTTATTCTTTTTACTTGTTGGTTTAGTTGCATGTTGATATGGCTATATATATAGATACCGCATCTTTTAGAAACTTTCCAAGCGATTCATCATTGTTATTCATTCCGGGCTTCGATAGATATACCCCACGAGCAACTTATTTCCACTTATACTCTTGATGTTAACCCAAACCACAAATTCCTCATAATCGGTTTCAAAGTCTACCTGTGTTGCTTTTATGAATTCATTTATATAAAAACCTACTCCTTTCCCGTCACTATTGTTCAGGTTAACAGTGTGTAATTATGCTCAACCCAGTAACAACAACAATACTTATACTTGTATGCACATGCTTTTTAGCTTCAAACTCAAACAGGAACCACAAGAAATTCACAAGAGAAAAGTACATAGTCATATCAACAACATCAGAAAGCATACTCCTTACATCGAGTAAAGATGCACGTACAATCTCAGATCGAGAAGTAACATTCAACATCACCATACATAATAATATAACAGAATGGCAAAGCAATTTAAGCATAAATAAAAAGCTCACACTTATGAATGTCATCCTAAAAACCATTAGAAGGAGAAACTGACGGGATATCAAGTCAAAACCAAGTAAGTTGCTTTATTACTTCATTTTTATAATTTTATGTCAGGCAAATGATAATGAATTCAACCCTGGTCCAAGCAATGACAGCACCAAGTACCTATGTGGAACCTGTGACAACACAGTTACATGGGAACACAAGAGGATTGTCTGCGAAACGTGTGACCAATGGTTTCACATCAATTGCCAGAACATACATAGCAAAACATATACAGAATTAAATGATAGTATGTTCAGCTGGCACTGCATAATATGTGGAAATGACAATTTTAGTACTTGCCCATTCGATATACATAATATCGACATCTCAAACAACACATTTCACCTACTCCAAAATTTTGATCATACATCCAGTCCACAAACTCCTGGCACACCCAAAAACACACCAGTTAAACCATTACATCAGTCAACACCCATAAGGCGTAACACTCAGAAAACCAATTGCAAAAAACCACTCAGAATTATCAATGTAAATTTTCAGTCCATGAAAAAGAAACAACACCTAGTCCAAAATGTTATAGATAGTGTAAAGCCAGACATTGTTATAGGGACTGAAACTTGGTTAGATGGCACAATTAAAAACAATGAAATCTTCAAAGAAGATTACAAAATATACAGAAAAGACCGTAAAAACCAAACAGGGAGAGGAGTCATGATAGCTATAAAAAATAACATCATAAGCGATGAAGTTGAAGAACTATCAACTGATGACTGCGAAATTATTTGGGCCAAAGTCGAAATCAAAGGTAACAGAACATTATATGTTTGTGCTTGCTATAACCCTAAAACATCGGATGAAAATAGCCTTAAAGCATTCGTCAACTCAGTAAGGAGAGCATCACAAATAAAAAAATCAGCACTTCTTATAGGGGGTGACTTCAATCTTCCAGGATTGGACTGGAGTAGTAAATCAATTAAACCAAATTCTACTCACCATAAAATACACAATTTTTTTCTGAACACCCTAGATGACACAGGTCTATCTCAACTCATTACTGAACCCACCAGGAAAGAAAACACCTTAGACCTCATGATTACAAACTTACCAAACCAGGTTCCTCGCACTGAAATACTGCCAGGCGTCTCAGATCATGATATAGTCTTCACAGAATTTAACATCACACCATCCAGACCAAAACAAACACCAAGAAACATACCAATCTACAGTAAAGCTAACTGGGAATAGATGAAATCAGAAATAACAACCTTATATATATCAATCAAAAGTAAAATACACCACCAAACAGTTCAAGAACTTTGGTATGACTTTAAAACAAACCTGAATAGTATGATAGATAAACATATTCCCCATAAAAAATTGACCAAAAAAAGCAAACTCCCATGGATAACACCAGAGATAAGAAAAAAGATAAAATCTAAAGACAGACTACATAAGAAAATGAAAAAAACAGGCAACAACGAACTTAGAGAAAGATACAAAAAACTAAAACATCATATACACAAACTCCTGAGGCAATCATACTGGCAATATATTGAAGACATTGTTACACCACAACAAAACAACAATGATGGCACAAATACAATGAAACGATTTAGGTCTAACATAAAGAACAAGAAAACTGACTATGTGGGAGTTGGACCACTCAAGAAAAACGGGCAATTACTCAAAGAAGACAAACAAAAATCAGACGCTCTGAACAATCAATTTCAGTCAGCGTTCTCAACACCAAGTAACATCTCTGACCAAGAATTTATAGATCAAAATTTCACGAGTGATGATAAAACCTACCCGGTAATGAATAACATAACAGTTACTATACCAGGTATCACAAAACTACTAAAAAATCTCAATCCTTACAAAGCTTGTGGACCTGATCAAATCAAACCCCGTATCCTAAAAGAACTAGCAGATGACATCTCACCAATTCTATGCCTGATATATCAAAAATCCCTTAACACCGGTGAAGTACCATCAGATTGGAAAACAGCACACGTAACACCAATTTACAAAAAAGGCTCAAAGTACAATCCAGAAAACTATCGACCTATTTCATTAACATGCATATGCTGTAAAATCTTAGAACATGTAGTAGTCAGTGCAATCATGACACATGCAGATGAAACAACATTCTCTATCCACTGCAACATGGTTTCAGACGACAAAGATCTTGTGAAACACAATTAATTGAATTTACAGATGATGTTACTAAAAATCTTGAAAACTCTAAACAGACAGATGTACTAATTATGGATTTTAGCAAAGCATTTGACAAGGTCAGCCACAATCTCCTCACGCTCAAACTTAAACATTATGGCATTCAAGGCAAAACAAATAACTGGATCAAAAGCTTCTTATCAAATCGTACACAAGCAGTTGTCTTGGAAGGTGTTACATCAGACTATGTTGATGTCCAATAAGGAGTGCCCCAAGGCTCTGTCCTGGGCCCAAGTTTGTTCTTGTTTTACATCAACGATATACCACTCGGAATAAAATCTACAATACGTCTCTTTGCGGACGATACTATTGTCTGCCTAGCAATTAAATCCAACTCAGATAACAATACACTACAAAGTGACCTGGACAAATTAGGTGTATGGGAAAATAAATGGCGAATGGCTTTCCATTCCGAAAAATGTAATGTTTTGTCAATATCCAAAAATAAAAACCCAATTAAACACACGTATACACTGCATGGTCATAACATTGAACACGTCAATAAGGCAAACTACCTTGGCATTACAATCCAGCAAGATCTTAAATGGGACAGTCACATTAACACAATATGCAACAAAGCTACCAATACACTTAACTTCTTGAAACGAAACCTCAACATCAGTTCGACTAAGGTTAAGGAGCAGGCATATAAATCACTAGTTCGCCCATCACTAGAATTTGCCTGCTCTGTGTGGGATCCATATACAGCAGAGAACATTAATAAAACAGAAATGATCCAAAGAAGTGCAGCTAGGTTCGTAACTAATAGATACCATAACACCTCCAGCGTATTAAACATGCAACAACATCTAAACTGGAGAAGCCTTGCATTTCGAAGATCAGATGCCAGACTAATACTTCTCTTTAAAATACAGTACCACTTAGTTGCCATCAATAAATCCGACAGACTCATACCACCTCTCAGACAGTCCAGAAATATGCACTCCTTATCCTTCCAAATCCCCCAATGCAGACTACAAGCTAGACATCAATCCTTTTTTCCAAGAACCATAAAACTCTGGAATAGCATCCCTGTAATAATCCTAATGAATGATTCCATTGAATCATTCAAAACAGCAATAACCCAATACAATTACAGCCACTAAATACAAGATTATGTAAATAGTTATAACCTATATAGCTAATTTTTCTAAAAAAAATAATCACAGTTAAATTTATCACTGTAAACTAGAATTTTATTTTTCACATAAATCACTTCTTAATTTTGTAAATTTGTATATAGGCATGCGCAGAAAAATGACAGTTTCTTAATTCAGTTGAAGTTGGTCATCAGACAGTAGAAGTAGAATTAATAGTGATCGATGGCTACTTCACAGACCTGGATACTGTATCTTAAGATTTTCGTTTTTACCTCTGTTATACCTATTATTTTATTAATATTGTTTTGACGTGTAGTTGCAGTTTTTCCATTTTATTTGACATGCATTCGGCATTAGTGTTAAAACATTCAATAGTGTCAAGAAAATGTAAGGAATTTTAAAGAAATGATGCTCAACAATAAACAATACAATTTTTAAAATGTGATACATAATTGAACTTCTTTTTCTTTTCTTTTTTTAAAGAATGACTTGACGAAAAGATTATAAAAATGGCGTTACATGATGTACAACTCGCACTATATAAAATATCTCCTACACTATTGAAAAACCACCTTTTTTAAATACGGATTTAACTCGTCTCTTTATCCGCTGTTTACTCCTAATGAAGCTTTCATCACTTCACACTGGAGAGTTATATGAAAAATCGTCTGATAAAAACAATTTTATTTTTGCTTGTTTATGAAGAAAATGGTTTTTATTTTTGGATAGGTATTTTAACGTTATAAAAATTACAGGTTTTTCAATGAGTGCGAATTGTATATCGCTTTATATTGTCTGGAGTTATTTAATTTCAACAAAATAGCCTATTTCTTTGAATAGATAATTAAATTAGATTTCACTATTTTCCATTCTAAAAAAGATACTTTACCCTTATCATTATTTTGCATTTGCCAATTATTCATAAAAGTGTCAAAAAGATAACCAGAATCATACACCTGGACCAGGGCACAGGCACTTTTTTCAGAAAAAAATTACCCCCCCCCCTTTTTCCTCTCCAAGTTTTATAAATAAAAGTTGTGGAAAAAAGCTAATCTTATGAGAAAATGGAATAGAGTGAATTTTCTGAAACTGTGCTTTATCACTATTTTGCAGTATTTTGCTTTGATCTCTGTGTGCGATATTATTCCATCTCTCTCTACTAGCATGAGATGGGCCCATCTCAGCTTGCTGTCAAGACGTCGTTAAGTAAACACTGTGACGTCGCAATGTTACAAAACAGCAATAAACAGATTATTTACGTTTTATGAAACTTGATCCATTTTCTTGCATCTCATCTCAGGGCTGTCGCTCTTCTATGAGATATGGATGAGAAAACGTAAATAACCTATAATTATTTAATTATTAAAAGAAAGATATGACATGATCTTCCTAGATAAGAAATGTACTTTGTAAATAATTTGATATGTAGTAAAACTGCCAGCCTTTGTCAGTTAAGGTTGGAGTCGAGCACAGTAAGGCACGAAGCATAACCTGAGTGTTGACATCCAGATGATCAATAGTAGATGACTAACTACCTTAACAATTCAGCCACCGAGAACCCTTGAGATATGCACAGTTGTATGTACTTAATTCTCTAAATTCTGTATATATAACATTATATTGTTATACAGTCCATTTATCTTACTTTTTAAATTACTGAAGTCTTCCCAATCCATTGTTTTGGTACACATGTATTACGATCAGACAATTATATTATAACTAGTAAAAAAAGTCCTGTAACTAGGTTTTTTAATTGGTTCATGAACAAATTTCATAGGAGAAAAAATACTGGACGTAGGAACATATTTCCTTGGAAAATTGGTCTGTGGACCTTTTTTTACTAGGAAATTAAGTAACATGGAATAATTTTCCTAGTAAGAATAGTCTGGGGGACTTATTTTACTGCTGGACTTGCTTTACTGTTACAGCAGTGTGTGTATCCCATAACATCATTACATTAAAGTTTAATTTTTAACTACATGTGTCGACATGAAATATTATTTCTTCTACAAATCCAGGTACTAGTAGCTAGATGAATAACTAAACTGCATACACCTAGAGATAATGAGCCCTATCTTATGAGGTTTTGTTTTCATTTTATTTTGATTAAATTTCATAATTCTTTTGACACATAATTTAAGGGCAGTATACTATCAATATTACAAAATTGTTTTAAGAAATGTTCATTATATTAATAATATAATAATTTATAATAATTTTAAGTGCTACATGTACATCAATTTTTCATTAATCTGGTGCAAAACTGATCAGTTGTCACTATCTTTTTTTAATTAGTACTGTACTGGGTCATTAGTTGTCTCTCTCTGTTGATTGACACATATTGTCTTTGATTTCTTATTGAAAAAAGCTGCAAGGATACAATAAATGTAAGTACTGTATATCTGCATGTTTATTTAATCATCAATAGAATTTCTAACATATTTGAAAGCTAATAAAATTGCATTTCTCTTCTTTACATGATGAAGATGAAATCCAAAGGTTTTTACAGATTGAAGCCATAACATGTTCACTCGGTTTGTTGACTGGTGTAAGTTTGCCTGGAATCCATATACTGATAAAGAACTGCAGAACATTTTACAGAGAAAGATTAAGGTGAAAGTTTGAACAAATATTGAAATCTATTGTAGTAGTCTATAGATGTCTCATTTAAAATAAAAAAGTTTATAACAATTATTTTCATCAGTCAAGAATTTAGAAGCTAAGTAATCACGTTTTATACAGTTTGAGTATTTCAAGCAAGTTTACTTTTATATTTATAACAATATGTTTACCAAGTTGCTTTATGAAATATACATTTATATGTTCAGCTATTTCACAAGTCATTCATAACCTGACACAATTTAAGGTATTTACAAATATCAGGGCAGATACAGGTTTTTCGAAAGGGGGGCGTAAAAGGGGGATATCGGAAAAGGAGGGCCAAGAAGTGGTCCTCTCGCGCCTCGCAAAGGCCGTTTACGGCAGGGGTAGTACCGTTAATGCATTAATTTAAGGCGAGGTCGAGCAGGGAATACATTTTTGCCTATGGCGCTGGTTGTTACCCTCCCTGTTCTCTTTTTTTCCTGTCCTTTGTTTTTTAAAGGGGGCATACACCCCTTACCCCCCCCTGAATCCACCACTGAATATGTCTTGACATGTTTATCTTCTTCAATGACAATTTAGAAAAGAACTACCGGTAATTAACCTCAGTCAAGTTTCACAAATCAAAGTCCAAGAACTCGGCAAACTTGTGAAACAACAACTAAAAACTACATAAATGGTCCATACTTGGTACAGGCATTTTAAAAGAAATGGTGGGTTAAACCAGGTTTTATGGCATGCCAAACCTCTGTTTCCATTACAGTAGTGTGTGTCACTGATCTGATGTGGGCATAAAATTGGACAGGCAACAGACACCACCAGTCAGCAATAGGTATAAATGTATCCAATGATCACCATATACCTAATAAAAAACAATTGTAAAACTATATCTGCAATCATTTTTCATATTAGTTAATTCATTATATATGCTTTTTTCAGAATGAAGAATATGGCATTCAGTTACCATGGCAAACCAAACCTATGTTTGACCTTGCTGATGAAATGGAAGTTTTACTAGCTACAATATGTAGCCACACAATTGTGGCAAATAATACAAAAGGAGATGATCAAACGCAACAATCAATGATTGAGAAGGGAGATAATCAAACTCAACAATCAGTGATTGAGAAGGGAGATAATTCAATCAATGTAAATAATTTTGGAAATAAAAATGAGCAAAATTTACAACATAATGATTTAGCTTTTTCCCAGCAAGAGGACAATACTGAGAACTCCAGAAAAAGATTAGATTTTCCATCAGGGAGAAGTAGTTCAATAGAAAAGAATCCCTTTTCAGTTGTTAATATTGGACATTTGGTTCAAACTGACATTCTTGATGCAGAAACTTATTTAAAGGAAGACATCAATAGTAAAGATAGTGATTGCTTAAGTCAGTACCTGCACATATTAGAAAACATTAATATCCAAGTAGATGATGTTCCACAACTATATGAAAATGATGTGCAACTAGATGTCAATACATCAGCCAATGGAAAGGACAAAACTGAAACAAAGTTAGCTACTAGTACAACACAGACAAGTGGCGAATCACTGGTAGATTGTGAGAGTGATACACAGGCAGACATCAAGGAGCCTGTCGTTGTGTATCACAGCAGTAAGAAAACTAAAAGCTTGAATGAAGAAAATATCCCTTCTGCTGATAAACAAAGAAATCGTAGTGAGAGACATAATGGGGAAAAGTTTGATTTAGAAATAAAGATGGATAATGTATGTAATGATGAAAAAGAACCCAATACATCTGGAACCTTAAGTGGAATATTAAAGTCAGAACATAGGACCAGTTTAGAAGATATGAACATTTCTGAAAATGAAAAAGGTAAATTTAATATCTTTTATGTGAGCTACTAGGCAATTACATGAATTTAACATCAGACAACAGTTTCATTAATTCCTGTTTGAGATGGTTTTAGCATAAACCAGAGATTTAGGTATGTATAATAGAGATTAAGGTACATAAATGTAGTTGTGATGCCAGCGACCATGATGGTGTTATTAAACAGGTGTTTCATATCAGTTTTATAAATGATCAGGTTAGGTTTAGTCATATTGCCTCTGGTTGCCTGTGTTGGACCAATCCCACATGTAATATGAGTTCTACTACAATGAAGGAGTTATATATATTTCATGACTGTTATCAATTTTGTCTCTCATCTGTTCATCATAAGTAACAAAATTTCATTTCATTATACGCATGTACCTTTAAAATCACTAGCTAGACAACTAGACAGATTTAAACTAACAGATTTAATCATATATAATTTTTGAAAATTCCTGTAAGAAAAGATAACTTCACCTGCAGCCAATATATGGTCATTGTTACTAAAATAATAAATTCCTTATAAAGCTTACTATAGTCATGAAAATGAGTTTAGTTTGACGTCTAGAACTTCATCCTCACAAGTCAGGGTTTCTGTGTCCACATGTGTGCACGAAACCCTGACAAACTTGGCTAGGAACTTGTTCCCGGGCTAGAAGTCACTATTTTGATTGGTTACATCATACCTTAATGTAGCCAATCAAGAGCCCTGTTTCATTCACGACTTGCTTAGATGATATCCCAATATCCTATAGACTGCCTCAGATTTCAATCTGCTTCATTGTTCACCTAGACTGCCTCAGATTTCAGTCTGCTTCATTGTTCACCTAGACTGCCTCAGATTTCAGTCTGCTTCATTGTTCACCTAGACTGCCTCAGATTTCAATCTGCTTCATTGTTCACCTAGACTGCCTCAGATTTCAATCTGCTTCATTGTTCACCTAGACTAGCTCAGATTTCAGTCTGCTTCATTGTTCACCTAGACTGCCTCAGATTTCAGTCTGCTTCATTGTTCACCTAGACTAGCTCAGATTTCAGTCTGCTTCATTGTTCACCTAGACTGCCTCAGATTTCAGTCTGCTTCATTGTTCACCTAGAATAGCTCAGATTTCAATCTGCTTAATTGTTCACCTAGACTAGCTCAGATTTCAATCTGCTTCGTTGTTCACCTAGACTAGCTCAGATGTCAATCTGCTTCATTGTTCACCTAGACTAGCTCAGATTTTTATGTGTCAACAAAACATACACAAAAACCAAATTTGAATTCATACAGCATTCAGTACACATATTCCGTAATAAAAATTTACTAAAATTGATAAAAGTTGTTACCATAGACAGCTTTTTCAAAGTGTTTAAAAGCACCCACAGAATATACAAGAATGCACCAGTTGTATCATGTTTTCAAACCACCTTCTCCCCCCTCATCTTTTCAGCTTCAATCTCCTGTCTAAATAAAACATGATGCAGTCTTGATCTTGTTTTGAACTGTAACCTTAATCCCTGACCAATATTTATGTTTTAATCCTGACCAACCAAAATGTTTTAATCCCTGACCAATCATTATGTTTTAATCCCTGACCAACCATCATTGTTTAATCACTGACCAACCATTATGTGTTAATCCCTGACCAACCATTATGTGTTAATCCCTAACCAACCATTATGTGTTAATCCCTGACCAACCAAAATGTTTTAATCCCTGACCAACCATTATGTGTTAATCCCTAACCAACCATCATGTTTTAATCACTGACCAACCATTATGTGTTAATCCCTGCCAGCCATTGTGGTTTAATCCCCGAGCAACCATTTTATGTTAATCTATGACCAACCATCATGTTTTAATCACTGACCAACCATTATGTGTTAATCCCTAACTAACCATTATGTGTTAATCCCTAACCAACCATTATGTGTTAATCCCTGACCAACCATTATGTGTTAATCCCTGACCAACCATTATGTGTTAATCCCTAACCAACCATTATGTGTTAATCCCTGACCAACCATTATGTGTTAATCCCTAACCAACCATTATGTGTTAATCCCTGACCAACCATTATGTGTTAATCCCTGACCAACCATTATGTGTTAATCCCTAACCAACCATTATGTGTTAATCCCTGACCAACCATTATGTGTTAATCCCTAACTAACCATTATGTGTTAATCCCTAACCAACCATTATGTGTTAATCCCTGACCAACCATTATGTGTTAATCCCTGACCAACCATTATGTGTTAATCCCTAACCAACCATTATGTGTTAATCCCTGACAAACCATTATGTGTTAATCCCTGACCAACCATTATGTGTTAATCCCTAACCAACCATTATGTGTTAATCCCTGACCAACCATTATGTGTTAATCCCTAACCAACCATTATGTGTTAATCCCTGACCAACCATTATGTGTTAATCACTGAACAACTTTTATGTGTTAATCACTGACTAACCATTATGTGTTAATCCCTGACCAACCATTATGTGTTAATCCCTGACCAACCATTATGTGTTAATCCCTAACCAACCATTATGTGTTAATCCCTGACCAACCATTATGTGTTAATCACTGACCAACCATTATGTGTTAATCCCTGACCAACCATTATGTGTTAATCCCTGACCAACCATTATGTGTTAATCCCTCACCAACCATTTTGTGTTAATTCCTGACCAACCATTATGTGTTAATCCCTGACCAACCATTATGTGTTAATCCCTGCCAACCATTGTGGTTTAATCCCTGAGCAACCATTTTATGTTAATCTATTACCAACCATTATGTGTTAATCCCTGACCAACCATTATGTGTTAATCACTGACCAACCATTATGTGTTAATCCCTGACCAACCATTATGTGTTAATCCCTGACCAACCATTATGTGTTAATCCCTGACCAACCATTTTGTGTTAATTCCTGACCAACCATTATGTGTTAATCCCTGACCAACCATTATGTGTTAATCCCTGACCAACCATTATGTGTTGATCACTGACCAACCATTATGTGTTAATCCCTGACCAACCATTTTGTGTTAATTCCTGACCAACCATTATGTGTTAATCCCTGACCAACCATTATGTGTTAATCCCTGCCAACCATTGTGGTTTAATCCCTGAGCAACCATTTTATGTTAATCTATTACCAACCATCATGTTTTAATCCCTGACCAACCATTATGTGTTAATCCCTGACCAACCATCATGTGTTAATCACTGACCAACCATTATGTGTTAATCCCTGACAACCATTATGTGTTAATCCCTGACCAACCATTATGTGTTAATCCCTGACCAACTATTATGTGTTAGTCCCTGACCAACCATTATGTGTTAATCCCTGACCAACCATTATGTGTTAATCCCTGACCAACCATTATGTGTTAATCCCTGACCAACCATTATGTGTTAATCCCTAACCAACCATTATGGGTTAATCACTGACCAACCATTATGTGTTAATCCCTGACCAACCATTATGTGTTAATCCCTGACCAACTATTATATGTTAATCCCTGACCAACCATTATGTTTTAATTATCACTCACCAGCCATCATTGTTTAATCATTGACTAACCATTATGTGTTAATCCCTGACCAACCATCATTGTTTAATCACTGACCAACCATTGTGTTTTTTTGATCACTGACCATCCATTATGTTTGAATCCCTGACCAAAAATTATGTTTAAACCACTGACTCACCATTTTGTTGTACCAAGTATCATTATATATTTTTTTAGGAGAAATATTGTCTTCTGATAATCTTCGGCTGCAATCCAGAACTAAAAGTGTTACTTGGGAAAAAAGTGTAACAAATGGTCATGAGGGAATCGGTGATTCTGTGGACGAGAAAATGTCTTCTTGCAATCAGTTTGATGAAGTATTATTATTCATATTTATGTAGTATTCGTCTTTTGCGGCAAAGTCAACCCAATTTGCATTCTCTTAGTTTATCTTCATTTTTGTGTTGCTGTTGTTGTTGTTTGTTTGTTGTTACCTTGCTTTAAAAGTTTTTTTTAAAACTGAAGTAACCTTGGACAAAATTGTCCATTAGAATTATCTGAGCTGATATTTAGGTTTGGTTGACTGAAGGTACGTGAAGAGACCTGTCATGTGATTGTCTGCGAATAACAATGATTGTGATAGATTTAATGGAAAATGACATTAGTTCCACTTGGAAGCTAGGGTCATCTTATACATTATTTCTCTGAACATTTATTCCTCTTGGAAATGTAACTTTAGACATTATTTCTTAGGACAGTGTTCTTTTACTACCAGCTTTACTACCTCTGCTACAGTTGTAACCATGAGCAGCCACTTTTTAACCCTCCTAATTTAATTTTTTTTACTATTTTATTTTTAATTCATTAATTACATGTACTAGTATATTATTGGCAATATGAACTTTACTGTTTCATTATAATTGATGTTAGCTTTTACCATTTTTATTTACACAAAACTATATGAAAGTTCTAATGGTTCAAGATATAGCAGAAGGCTCCATCTGTCTGTCTGTTATTTAGCTCCATCTCACTTTCTTGTATATATGCATTTAAATTAGTATAACAAATTATATTTGCTAAATTAGTGCAGGCTTCTTGTTGCATATTTGATTTTCCACGATACCTGGAGTGAGAATAATGATATATACTTTTTTTCAGCAACCTTACCATAACATGTATTAAGATCTTGGTTGAGTTCTATTTGTTAAAAAAAGGTGTTTGAAAATAAGTTTTTATTTGTAAAATAAGCACAAGTCATCATATTTACAATTTTATTTGCAAAGCACTTGTATGAGTTCTCACATAGGAACAATTCAATGGGGATAATCTTGTCTTGTTCAGAAATATGATCAAAATAATATTTATTTTCAACCTATTTATTTTCGTTCTTGATTCTTTTTTTTTTTTAGTCTTCTGAGAAAGAAGTGCTGACACAGCATGATTTGGCGTATGGAAACGAAGGATTTGCACATTATAGTCTGTTTGTTAAGGTACAGGAAACACATGTTTGTTTATATATTGTACTGCAGAAATTTTTAATCCTACAGTTATCAATGTAAATTGTTTGAATGGGGTTAAATGCCATTTTCAATTAATTCAGATATACCACAGTACTAATATAGAGATAGGAAACCAGCATAATTATCTGGAAAGAAAGCCAGACCTAGGTCAGTAGATCTTTGATTACTAAATGTCCAGATATTTGCAATATTTTTTATTTGTTTGGTTTAAAATTTAAGTCTCCAATTATACTGTTATGATTGTAACTCTCATAAGGTTTGAAATTATGGCCCTTTAAAAAAATTCACAAAAATTTCAATTTGAATTCCTTGTCAATAAAGTTTGGAGTCGGCTATTTTCGGTTATAAGATATATAATTCATCCATAAACAGAGTTTAAAGTTGGCCTTTTAGTGCTTTGAGATGCTTTAGAAGATACTAAAGAAATTGGGAATTAATTTGTATTCTTTGATAAATCAAGGTCTCTCATAATGGACTACATGTAGTACTATTATACAAACAGTAGGGGTCATTATCCTATTCATGTAATGAATTTCCGGTGCATGTCAAAAGATGGCAGGATGAAAAAATAGTCCCAATTTTCTCTTTTGTTTCTGCTTTTGCTTATAACTGCTATTGCTTAAGAGTTGGATATTTTGAAAGGTATGGCATTACTGTAGAACAAGAATATATTTTTTTCCAGTCAATGTCTTTACAGTGGAAGCACTTCCTAAAGTGTGTAATGTGGTACAATGTGACCACAACATTGACATGAAGAAAAACCATTCTTAAACTTTAAAGTAAAATTCCAGAAAAAAATCCGTCGTCAGGTATACTTTTGTCTCCAGTTTTATGTAATTTAGCATTATATGTGTAATGCCCCATATATGAAATTTTAAGTGAAAGAAAGATTTTTTTAATAAAAAATTTTGATGTCTCGCCCGTTCTGTTACTTTTGCTCAGGCCATCCAAAAGGATAATGACCTCAGTATATATTCTTTCAGATAGAAAAGAGAGAGCAAATAGGGGAGATAAATGATGAAAGGAAAAGATTAAGAGAGCTGTACACTGCAAAGAAAGATATGATCCGTGATATGATCAGGATTGCTAGAGGTACTTGTATCATGGCATTTTTTTCAGATCCTTAAACTAAATCAGACCAAAGGTTTTTGTAACTTTTTTTGCTTACAAACATATCACTATTAGCTTTTTACCTTCTATGCAGTTAAGGGTTCTAATTAAAAACTACCTTCAAATATTTTAAGATTGAAAAATAGTATTAAAATCTTTTCTTGTAACTTATATATCAATTTGTGGGATTTTATATGTGGTCATATAAAAGTTTGCATGAAGTTAAGCAGTGCTTAATATAATCACAATTAAATTAGCACATGTTTTTGATTGAATTTGCATCAAACCATTATTTTGTTAAGATAAATTGTCATATGTGCAAATGGAAAACTAAGCTTATTAACAGTCTTTATTAAAATATAGCAATTCAGTGCATGGAACTATGTTGCCTGACCTTATAAAGTTTTTTATATAAGGAAGTAAGTTTTCTTGGAAACCCTTTTTTTCTAAAACTAATCAACCTTCTGATTGATAGATTTACTGATCAGATTTTAACACCACCTCTTTACGACATTAAATTTGATATAAAAAAAGTGCTTCAATTATTCTCAAAACAGCAGTCTGAAATTGTTGCAATTCTCAAGCACTGTTAATTTGTATTACAGCATACTATACAAAGCCTTCAAAAAAGGCAGTTAAAGAATGGAAAGAGCTGAAACGTGGAGTTGAGATGCAAGGAAAAAGTGACACAGATGTCAAGATAAAGTTTGCCAAACTTCCAGAATTCCTCCCTTTTTTTACAATTATTGTTACCTTGGTAAAAGTTCTTAATTTAAAAAAAAACATGTATAGGTCACCAGATGGCACTTACGAATGCCGTCTAAATGAAATAAATCATATAATTATCTTAAATGATACTATTTTTACTAACAAATAGAGTGGAAGAATCCACCAGCATCTTATTACAGTTCATCTTACAGTGTTCTGTTTTATGGATACATCAAAATACAGTATGACATAAAGGAAAATTTGATAATGATAAAAAGTACCAAAACTAAGTCTCAAAGAGATGCTGTCAGTAAAGTAAAGGTCAATCTGAGCTTACCTTTAGATGTTGTTAAAGAAAAGGTCAATCTGAGCTTACATTATAGATGTGTAGTAAAGGTCAATCTGAGCTTTCCTTTTAGATGTTGTTAAAGTAAAGGGCAATCTAAGCTTTCCTTTTAGATGTTGTTAAAGTAAAGGTAAATCTGGGCTTACCTTTTAAAGGTTTTTATAATAAAGGTCAATCAATGCTTACCTTTTAGATGTCATTGAAGTTAAGGTTAATCTGAGCTTACCTTTAAGATGTTGTGAAATAAAAGGTCAATCTGAGCTTACCTTTTAGATGTGTAATAAGCGTCAATCTATACTTACCTTTTAGATTTTGATAAAGTAAAGTTTAATCTGAGCTTACCATTTAGATGTTGTTACAGTAAAGGTCAATATGAGCTTACCTTTTACATGTTGAAGAAAAGGTCAAACGAAGCTTGCCTTTAAGATGTGTAGTAAAGGTCAATCTGAGCTTACTTTTTAGATGTTTTTATCGTAAATGTCAATCTATGCATACCTTATAGATGGTGTTGAAGTAAAGGTAATCTAAGCTAACCTTTATGTTGTTAAAGTAAAGGTAATCTGAGCTAACCTTTATGTTGTTAAAGTAAAGGTAATTTGAGCTAACCTTTATGTTGTTAAAGTAAAGGTAATCTGAGCTAACCTTTATGTTGTTAAAGTAAAGGTAATCTGAGCTAACCTTTATGTTGTTAAAGTAAAGGTAATCTGAGCTAACCTTTATGTTGTTAAATTAAAGGCCAATCTAAGCTAACCTTTATGTTGTTAATGTAAAGGTAATCTGAGCTAACCTTTATGTTGTTAAAGTAAAGGTATTCTGAGCTAACCTTTATGTTGTTACAGTAAAGGTAATCTGAGCTAACCTTTATGTTGTTAAAGTAAAGATAATCTGAGCTAACCTTTATGTTGTTAAAGTAAAGGTAATCTGAGCTAACCTTTATGTTGTTAAAGTAAAGGTAATCTGAGCTAACCTTTATGTTGTTAAAGTAAAGGTAATCTGAGCTAACCTTTATGTTGTTAAAGTTAAGATAATCTGAGCTAACCTTTATGTTGTTAAAGTAAAGGTAATCTGAGCTAACCTTTATGTTGTTAAAGTAAAGGTAATCTGAGCTAACCTTCATGTTGTTAAAGTAAAGGTAATCTGAGCTAACCTTTATGTTGTTAAAGTAAAGATAATCTGAGCTAACCTTTATGTTGTTAAAGTAAAGGTAATCTGAGCTAACCTTTATGTTGTTAAAGTAAAGGTAATCTGAGCTAACCTTTATGTTGTTAAAGTAAAGGTAATCTGAGCTAACCTTTATGTTGTTAAAGTAAAGGTAATCTGAGCTAACCTATATGTTGTTAAAGTAAAGGTAATCTGAGCTAACCTTTATGTTGTTAAAGTAAAGGTAATCTGAGCTAACCTTTATGTTGTTAAAGTAAAGGTAATCTGAGCTAACCTTTATGTTGTTAAAGTAAAGGTAATCTGAGCTAACCTTTATGTTGTTAAAGTAAAGGCCAATCTAAGCTAACCTTTCAGATGACAACGGCCTCTTAATTATTTTTGTATAGGGGAAACTATTGACATTTTGTGCTCTCACTTAGGCACCAAGTTTCGTTGAGTAATGAGATACCCCTCAAAACAGCCGGAATAATTTCACCTATATCACATTAAATTTTCAGGGTGCTATGTCAGATAAAATTTTTTGCAAATTTAGAAAATCCGAAGGGTACTCGCGGAAACTCCATTACACCCATAAAATAGTCCAGAAATAGGCTTTGAACAATCAGATAAAAAAATACCCAATACATTTAATAAATTATCTGAATAAATTTATTTATAAATTCTATATGAAACTGCTTTTTAAATACAGCTCCAATATTAAAATTCCATTGAATAATAATCCACTGTCTATGCTACAGTTTGGCGCAGTCAAATATCAAAATAAGAACTATTTTCCTCTCCCTCAGTCAAAGTTCATTTACAGAGCCGTTGTCAGATGTTGTTAAAGTAAAGGTAATCTGAGCTAACCTTTATGTTGTTAAAGTAAAGGCCAATCTGGACTAACCTTTCAGATGTTGTTAAAGTAAAGGTCAATCAATGTTTACCATTTAGTTGTTAAAGTAAATGTCAGTATGAGCTTACTTTTATGTTATTAAAGTAGAGGTCAATATGAGCTTACTTTCTGGATGTTGTTAAAGTAAAGGTCAATCTATGCTTACCTTTTTGATTTTGTTAAATAAAGGTCAATCTGAGCTTACCTTTTAGATGATGTTAAAGTAAAGGTCAATCTGGGCTAACCTTTTATATGTTGTTTAAGTAAAAGTCAATCTGAGCTTACCTTTTGAATGTTGTTAAAGTAAATCTATGCTAACCTAATAGATGTTGTTGAAGTAATGGTAAATCTGGGCTTACCCTTTGGATGTTGTTAAAGTAAAGGTCAGTCCATACTTTTTAGATTTTGTTAGTGTAAAGGTCAATCTGAGCTTACCTTTTAGATGATGATAACCTTAAAGTCAATCTGGGCTTACCCTTAGATGTTGTTAAAGTAAAGGTCAGTCTTAGCTTAACCTTTTAGATGTTGCTAAAGTAAAGGTCAATCTGAGCTTAACCTCACAGAAAACCAATTAAAAGTCACAAGACAAAAACCTACAGAAAAAGTTACCAGGAAAAAAGTAACAATGTTAAAATTAATAAGTTGTCTTGTTATTGAATGTGTTTGTTGAATCTTAAGACAAGATACTTACAACAGCTGGACTTGAATAGTTACATTGTATTCTATTGAATGAAAAGTAAGTTTCCTTTTTCAGTTGTGGATATATTTCTTGCTTGTTCATTTTTCAGTATGCATTAGATTTAATACACTTCTTCCTTTTACTTTCTTTCCATTCTACCTGGGGCAGCTCTGTTCTATGTTTACCACAGTTTTGTTAAATGGATATCTATAAGCATCTGTCATCATTGTCATTTACAGTGTATCTTCTTCTCTGAAACTGCTGGCCAGTTGAAACCAAAGTAAATGTTCAGAATGTTTTTTTTCTGATTTGAAAACTAATATGGCCACCACCACAGGACTCAGTTTAACATAGGACCCTATGGGAAGTTAAAAAAAGGCTTCTTCTCTGAAACCGGTATCCCAATAGATCTTCTTGGGAAGATCCTCTACAAAGTTTATGTTGTTTTATGGTAATCAGAAATTCAAAATGGACACTACCACATGATTTGTTTAACATAGGACCTTATGGGAAAAGGTTTGAAAAACGCTTCTTACTAGCAATTTTGTTTGAATGGTCCTTTCTAAAGGTGATGTTTTTTAATGTCGATCAACATAAGTTCAAATGGGAAAAAGTTTAAAAAGACTTTTGCTCCAAAATTGGTTAACCAATGAAACGCTAATGTTATATATAATTGAAAATTACAGGACTTACTTTAAAATTACGAAAAAATGATCTTCATTGCCTATAAAATCAGTTGAGCAATTAAGGCTCTTGAGAGAGCCTCTGGTTTAGAAATAAGCTTTACTTTATTATAGGCCCAGTTGATAACTTGCATGGTACTATGTGTACCTGGTGGACTGAGTATTATACTACTGTATAACCGGTATTTTTGCGGTGTGAAATTTGTGCGGATTGGGATTGAAATTCTGATATTTTATTTTTGCTGATTTTAATTTTTGCGGTTTTACATCTTTAACAAAAAAAATGTTGAGTTTTTATTTCTGTTGTTGTTTATATTTACCGGAAGTATATTGGGTTGGAATTGGTTAATACACGCGGACAAATGACAGGTAGGTGTTTTAATTGGAAATCGATATTTACAGGTAATAATAACGGTTAAATAACGAATTAATCACAGTTTCTTGTATAAACATCATTTCACCTTTGTTTTATACCGGTAGACAATAACAATAAAGGAAAATTTTTTGGTGTTTTTGTTTCTTGTAAAAACATTCTTTATTTTGTATCTATCTGATGGACAATAACAATAAAGGAACAAATTTTTGGTGTTTTTATAGTGAATGACAACTTACCAGCAAACACGACATTTAACAATAAAACTATTCACTTTGCTTCGATGATTTTAATTTACCACCTAGATAATTAATATCCTGAAGGGTCACAAAATATCGATCGAAATAAGTTTGTGAAACTTTACCGTTATTTACGGATAGGAATACTTCATACTTTTTTATGGGATTTTAATTTTTGCAGTCGAGTGTCAACCGTGAAATAACACAAAAATTAAATTACAGCAAAAATTACCAGTTATACAGTATGTTATAGACCCAGTTGATATATTGCAATGGTACTATGTGTACCTGGTGGACTGAGTATTATACTATGTTATAGGCCCAGTTGATAACTTGCAATGGTACTATGTGTACCTGGTGGACTGAGTATTATACTATGTTATAGGCCCAGTTGATAACTTGCAATGGTACTATGTGTACCTGGTGGACTGAGTATTATACTATGTTATAGGCCCAGTTGATAACTTGCAATGGTACTATGTGTACCTGGTGGACTGAGTATTATACTATGTTATAGGCCCAGTTGATAACTTGCAATGGTACTATGTGTACCTGGTGGACTGAGTATTATACTATGTTATAGGCCCAGTTGATAACTTGCAATGGTACTATGTGTACCTGGTGGACTGAGTATTATACTATGTTATAGGCCCAGTTGGTAACTTGTGTGGTACTATGTGTACTTGGTGGACTGACAGTTATTGGAGTGGTGCCCAATGTTGAGCATAGGGATGGTATACAGACATTTCTGGGTACCGAGACTGTACATAAATGGGTTATACCAAACCTTTGGATTGGACCTTCAGATCGATACATGATAAGTTTGTATTTTTGATTAGTTATTTACTGTTATGTTTTGTATTTATATAATATGTTTGTAAAGGTTTAATACCAAGTTAATTTTACATATGTTGTAGATATTACTGTTTTACCTTTTGGTGCTCAAACCTGCAGTAAAACTTTAGATTTTTAGTTCCTTTCCAGTTAACAACTGTAATAGTATAGCTGCAAGTTGTTCCCACTGAAGTTCTGTTCTGTACAAGAGTTAATACTTACCTATATCCAACCATGTATGTTTTGGTTTTTATAATTTGACTTGTACAAATGCATTTTTTTTTATTTAAATACACGACCTCATTTAAGTAAGTTTGACTTTTTGTATTACATGTGAGAATCATTTAGGATTTTGTTATTGTGTGAGAAACTAAGAATATTTGATGATAATTAATGTATGAATTACAAAAAATATCTTAGAAACTGTCTGAAAAACACGAGCCAAAAGTCAAGGGATTATATAAACCTGGATTAAAATAAACATATGTAAAACAGAACAAAAATAAAAAGCAAGCAACCCAAAACAAAACAAAACAATGAGTGCAATAAGGTGCTAGGGTTGGAATAAGGTTCTAATTAGACACCTGTTAAGTAACTAATCATGTATCTCAGGGAAAAGTGTAATTTAACTAGACTCAACTACAACTCAGCAAAAATGTTTGAAAAAGCTAAAAATGAAAAAAATCCACAAGTTTATATGTATGGAATGTCTCTGTATCCATGACAACTGAAGTCTGAAAAATTTTAACCACTTTCAGATTGCTTTCCCTGTAAAATATTCCAGTGTCCCTGTCGCTAAAACTCAATTTTGTTAGTATATTTGTTATTGGTAGATGTCTCTCTTATTTTAATATTTGCAGTATTTTCTGCTTAAATTTGTATTAATAACAATTTGTCTTTTTCAGGTGTTGGAGCATTTTTTGCTCCGTGCCTAAGAGATGACATCGATTTACAGTTGAGGACCATTGAACATAATTACAGTATAGCAGAGCCACTTGGATGTTGTGAAATGGCCAGTAGAAATACAGCAGCTACAACTACAATGGCAGAGTGTCATGACTTGACACAAGGTATGTCACGATTTAATTTGACAATAGGTGTTATTGTCATGGCTGGTCACAAGATGTGTTTAATTTATTGATTCAACACAAAATATCACAATTTGACACAATGCATGATTAATGTCCAATTAATGTTTGACATAAGGTGTGTTTAATGCTATGGGTTAACACAAGATATGTTTAGTGTCATGACTTAAAACATGTTGTGTTTAATATTATGGATTGACACAAGATGCGTTTAATGTTACAGTATGACACACAGTATGTTTAATGTCATGGTTTGATAATAGTATTGTTTGATGTCATGATTGACACAAGGCATGTTTAATGTCATGATTCACACAAGGTGTTTAATGTCATGATTGATACAAATTATGTTAAATGTCATGATTGACAAAAAGTGTGAAAAGAAGTGTCATAGTTTGACACAAGGTGTGTTTAGTTTCATGGTTTGACAGACAACAGCTACAACTTAAGCTGGGCGAGACAATTGTATAATTATTTATAATATGACGATTTGACATAATTTGACACTGTATTTGCCAGATGTTATTGTTATTTGCAAATGTGTTAATTTCATGGCTTGACCTTATGTGGGTTTAGTTTATAAATACAGCAGCTATTAAGGTTTAAAATCTGTAATTTATGTACTTTATTACTTTTATTTGTTTGCTCTTTGGTACCAAGTGTCATGGAGTATTTGAATAAATCTATGTTTTTTTACTTTTAGTTCATTTTGCTTGTGGTTCTCTTTAGGTATTGGTTTATGGAGAGAAAACACTAAGTGCAGTGAAAGGAAATCAGGAGAAAACAGTGTCACACACAACCTGAAACCCTGCTGTTATCACATCAATGGTTACTGCAAGCTTACTACACATCAACATTGTATCTTTCTAGGAGGAATCTATTACCAGCATTCAGTAGAACATTGTAGTCAGGTAATCAATATTGTTTCTTTTTGGTGTATACTATTACCAGTCATTCAGTAGAACATTGTAATCAGGTAATCAACATTGCATCTTTTTGGGAGGATATTGTTCACAGCATTGATTAGAACACTGTAGTCGGGTAATTCAACAATTTATCTTTATTGGAGGATACTGTTACCAGCATTCAGTAGAACATTGTTGTCACTTAATCAACATTGTATCTTTTTGGAAGGATATTGTTCCCAGCATTGAGTAGAACATTTTAACCTAGTAATTTAACATTGTATCTTTCTGGGAGGATACTGTTCTGAGCATTCAGTAGAACATATAGCCATGTAATCAACATTATTTCTTTCTGGGATGATATACTGTTGCTAGCATTGAGTAGAGCATTGTAGCCAGCTAATCAATTATGTGTTTTTGGGACCATACTGTTATCACTATTTTGCAGTATTTTTCTTTGATCTTTATGTGTTGTATTATACCATCTAATTCTACCAGAATAAAATTGGCATATCTCACCTTGCTGTCTAGATATTGTTAAATAACAATGAAATCACAATTTTAAACAACAGAGATAAACATATTTACATTGTTAAAAAATCCATACATTGTCTTTGATGAGATAGGGGCAAAAAATGCATCTTGTTTAATAAAACAAGAATAATCAATAATTAAAAATAATGTGTTGGGATGCCAACACAGAAGTCGCCCAAAATCCCCATGGATAGTATTGCGTTCCACTCAGAACATTGAAATGTACCTACACATCAAATTTCATTAAAATCGGACAACGTTTAAAATTTGATGCGTTTTTGGCGGCCATTTTGAAACGCCAGGTGGGAAAAAAAATTTGAATTTGGATTTGCACTCGGGACACTTAAATCCACCTCCACAACAAATTCTGTTGTAATCGGAGCACGTTAAATGTCATCGAGATCGCATAACGGTGAAAATTAAACGTTTTTAGCGGTCATTTTGAAACCCGACGTCTGAGAAAAAATGTAAAGGTAGCGTTTCACTCGAAATACTAAAATCTACCTCCATACCAAATTTCGTTGAAATCGGACTACGGGAAAATTTTTGCCATTTTTGGTGGGTGTCGTCAAGTGGCGGCCATTTTGAAATGGCGGCCATTATAAAAAATTTTAGTATTGACTGTACCCCTCCATATGTTGATCTACAACTGTGCCAAGTTTCATTTGATTCTATTAAGGCGTCTCTGAGAAATGTGTCGGACAAGTTCACGATCTAGAAAAAGTGGAAACCGAAATAATAATAATAATTAAAAACTAGTGCTGATTGTGTTGGGATCCCAACACAGAATGTCTCCCAAACGAACCCCCATTGCCACTATTATCCCCATGGATTGTATTTCGTTCAAATCAGTACATTAAAATATGCCTAGAAATCAAATTTTGTTGAAATAGCACAAAGTTGACTTTTTCCTGCAGTAAAATGTCCGCCATTTTGAAACCGGAAGTCGGACAAAAATTTTTTAAATAGTGGCACACTCAGGGTATCATAAGCTACCTGTATACCAAATTTCGTCTAAATCGGATGACATTTAAATTTTTGCATTTTTAGGGGTGTGGTATTCGGATGGCGGCCATTTTGAAATGTCGGCCGCGTCAAATATTTTTTTGCAAAAATGCTCAGGATACTTAGCTGTTTCAGTTTACCAATTTTCATTGAAATTGCTTTGGCAATTACTTAGATCTGACAATGGCCGTCATTTTTTTTAACGGCGGCCATTTTGAAAATTTCAAAACTGGATTGCACAACTTCAGGTCACCCTTAACATGTTCCCAAAGTTTCATCTTGATTGGACATTGCATCTCTGAGAAAATGTGCGGACAAGATTGAACGGAAAGAAAAAAGAAAGAAAGAAAGAAAGAAAGAAGAAGAATAATAATAAGAAACCGGACAAAAACAATATGTCTCCCAAAACTTCGTTTGGGAGACATAATAATGTGTTGGGATGCCAACACAGAAGTCGCCCAAAATCCCCATGGATAGTATTGCGTTCTACTCAGGACACTGAAATGAACCTACATATCAAATTTCATTAAAATCGGACAATGTTTAAAATTTCACCCGTTTTTGGCCGCCATTTTGAAAACCACGGTCGAGAAAAAATTCAGAATGTGGAGTTCCACTGGGGACACTTAAATCTACCTCCACAACAAATTTTATTGCAATCGGAGCACGTTAAATGTCATCGAGATCCCATAACGTTGAAATTAAACATGTTTTTAGCGGCCATTTTGAAAGTCCGAGAAAAAATTTAAAGGTAGCGTTTCACTCGAAATATTAACCCCTACCTCCATACCAAATTTCGTCGAAATCGGACTATGGGAAAATTTTAGTTATTTTTGGGTGGGTGTCGTCAAGTTGCGGCCATTTTGAAATGGCGGCCATTGTCAAAAATCTGACTATCGACTGCACCCCTCCATATGTCGATCTATAACTGTGCCAAGTTTCATTTGATTCTATTACGGCGTCTCTGAGAAATGTGTCGGACAAGTTCACAATCTAGAAATAATAATAACTAGTGCTGATTGTGTTGAGATGCCAACACAGAATGTCTCCCAAACGAACCCCCATTGCCACTATAATCCCCATGGATAGTATTTCATTCAAATCAGTACATTAAAATATGCCTAGAAATCAAATTTTGTTGAAAACGGACAAAGTTGACTTTTTCCTGCAGTAAAATGGTCGCCATTTTGAAACCGGTAGTCGGACAAAATTTTTTTAAAAAAGTGGCACACTCAGGGTATCATAAGCTACATGTATACCAAATTTCGTCTAAAAATCGGATGACGTTTAAATTTTTGCATTTTTAGGGGTGTGGTGTTCCGATAGCGGCCATTTTGAAATGTTGGCCGCATCAAATTTTTTTTGTCAAAAATGCTCAGGATAGTAAGCTGTATCAGTATACCAATTTTCATTGAAATTGCTCTGGCAATTACTGAGATCTGACAACGATTTTTGAAAATGGCAGCGATTTTGAAAATTTCAAAAGTGGATTGCACAACTTCAACCTTAACATGTTCCCAAAGTTTCATCTTGATTGGACATTGCATCTCTGAGAAAATGTGCGGACAAGATTGAACGGAAAGAAAAAAGAAAGAAGAAGAATAATAAGAAACCGGACAAAAACAATATGTCTCCCAAAACTTCGTTTGGGAGACATAATTATAAGAAACGGTGCAAAAACGATAAGTCGCCAAAACTTCGTTTTGGGCGACTTAATAATAAGAAACGGTGCAAAAACAATAAGTCGCCAAAACGTTATGATTCATAACTGTCTCCCAAACGATCCCCGTGGACACTGGAGTTCAGACATCCATTCACAGCAACTTTATCTACCAGGAAACCAAGTTTCGTGCAAATCATAGCATTTTAAAATTTTGTCGACCATCTTGGATTCAAAATGGCCAGCATAGAAACTCAACATGTGCGTCATACGGTGCGGTATAACATACTCTACTTATATTCCAATTCTCTTTGAAATTCGTTAATTTTTTTATTTTTAAGAATTTATTTCATTTTCAAAATGGCCGCCATGATCAAATTCTAATTTTGATGATTAACATATGATCACAACTTGGTAATCTATCTAAAAACCAAGTTTCGTGCGATTCCGAGCATGTTGAATTTTTGGCGGCATTCTCAAGTAAGACAAACGACCCTTGTGGACTCTGATCGTTATGGGAAATCAGTGTCTCAAATACGATCTGACATTTGTGCTGAGTCATAGGTAGTGTTTCCTATTCCTGAATTTGACTTTTCCCTACACAAGACAATGAGTAACTCGACGGGTGTCTAATTAGAGGCAGGCACTGCTTACTTGTCCGGAGCACCTTAGTGCACCCATGGTTCTTGTTGGGATCGGTTACTCTCTGTGTTTTATGTTTTTGGTTTTTGTGTTGTGTTTGTTTATATCTGGATTTGTAGCTGTCCCTTGGCTTTTGGCTCTTGTTCGGTTGGTTTTCTTTGCTACTTTCAGATATCTATAAACAACATCCATTCATAAATTGCCACCAACATGAAATGTAATTTTTAAATCATCTGATCCAAAGTGTAAGTTTGCGCAATTGGTATCATTTGGCGTCCATTGCCGTCAGCAGTAAACTTTTCACATTTCAATCATCTTGACCATTTGGAAGGAAACTTGGCAACTTGGGTTGTTGTTAATAATGTTTAAAAAGAGTTTTTGGTGATAATCAAATACTAGACATGATTGCCAGGGCCATTAATGCATTCTGATTGGGTGAATTTTAAAAATTTAAGTCACAAACTGCTTGGCAGATTAATTTGAAATATTGCAGAAATGTATCTTTGATAGTCCCTCTACAATGTTTGAATTTTTTGTGACCGATTCAAAATCTAAAATGGCAACAAACTGTGGAACACACCTATGAGAAAAACATACAAACAGCTGCTTCCCTGAAGATGTTCCAAACACTGAAACCAAATTATGCAGTAATGGTTACGGTAGTTAGTTTGTGGTGTGTCAACACTGAGGCGGATGGTTCGAGTTTCAAGGCTGGCAGGGTGCACTCTACTGCAGCCTTAATTGACAACGATTGCCAGTTTTTCCACCGAAGATAGGAGGGGTTTTCCGGGTACTCACCCTAATACAAACTGTATGCCATTATATAGATGGTTAGTTGTTGAAAATGGCATTAAACACCATTTGAACAAACAAAACTTAATCAAAGAAAACAAGTTTGTGTGCAAATCGGAGCATTTTTCAAGAAACTTCTCTGTGCATCGTAGGGTGCAGTAGTACCTATATACTTATAATAATTAGGTCTATAAAATTTGAGATTTTCATTGTTCATTTAAATTTTTTATTTCAAATTGGCCATAAATTCGAGATGGGTGGTATATTCAAAATACTAAAACCGACAGTTTCACACTGATCCTATTTGCAATATCCAAAAAACATGCAGAAAAAGGTTCATAACAGTTATTAATCCATGGTCAGTTACATAAAAATTGCAAATATATTATATTAAATGTTGCAATGTTCTAACTAATTGGAACTCGTATCTGTTCTGCCTCGCAATGTTCTAACTAATTGGAACTCGTATCTGTACTGCCTCATGGAAACTGTAATACTGCGGAACAACATCACACTGGGGAATTTTCTCAAAATTCTTAACAAAAACTAAGTCAAGATATGTGCCCGATTCTGTTGTTCTGCAATTCACTATCTGAGTGTATTTGAATGATGAAAATAAAGAAACCACTTTTCGTCTTTTTCCAAATGCATTGTCATTAAAATCCTCAACACACATTACTGGTTAATTTTGCGTTATCGAGTTGTTCAAGAAAAGAGGTACGGTTTGCACAAAAGAGATGAAGTGGATAGAATAGTGGTCTGTATATATTTACTCGCAAAAATTTGAATCCGCAGTTTACCAAAGTACAAACGCACTCCATATTTGTGTTTGGAAATATTTTCTTTCGAAATGCAAATCCTGATGAATGAATAACCACCCCTCTCAGCTTGTGAAAATGTACTGTATGGTTCAGAAATTGAATTGTATGCTTCTGATCTTGCTTTTTGAAAGAACCTAAATGTAGGAAGCACATTTGATGAAATGTTGGTATTTGATTTTAGCCAAGTTTCTGTTAGGCAAATAATGGCGCTATCACGAAAAAATTGAGCTGCTTTAATATCCTCTTTATGTGGCAATAATCCTTCTGTGTTATGAACAGTAATTAAAAGAGAAGTCCCATTTCCATTCCAAGGCAACAAACTTGGTGCAGTAAATGGTTCCATAGCATCTAGTGCTAAAGAAATATCCTCAGAGGAATACAGAATTTCCATTCCAAGGCAACAAACTTGGTGCAGTAAATGGTTCCATAGCATCTAGTGCTAAAGAAATATCCTCAGAGGAATACAGTACTTCAGGGTTGAAATCAATCAAGTGTAATCCAATTAGAGATGTTACCTTGCTTAGAGCCAAATATGCCATTCCTGCTTCAAATGTTTTTTTATGCCCCCGCGACGACATGTCGGAGGGCATTAAGTTTTACTCATGTCCGTCCGTCCGTCTGTCCGTACGTCCGAACAAATTTCCGTCAAGCTTTTCTCAGAAACCGTACATGAGAACAATTTTAAATTTGGCAGAGTGGTTCAGTATCACAAGTTGTACGTCCTAAGCGAATTTCAGACCTGTCGGACAACTACTTCCTGTTTGGGACTTCATTTGTACGTAAATACGTCCGTCTGTATGTACAAATTTCCGTCAAGCTTTTCTCAGAAACCGTACATGAGAACAATTTGAAATTTGGCAGGGTTGTTCAGTATCACAAGTTGTATGTCCTAAGCGACTTTCAGACCTGTCGGACAACTACTTCCTGTTTGGGACTGGGCCGACATGAAAATGTGTTAACACAATTATGAAAATTTCCGTCAAGCTTTTCTCAGTAACCATCAGTGTTTTCAATAAAAGCCGGCAGCCGGCAAAATCAACCGCTTATTGCCAATTTTTTGCCGGCTATTCCATTTCCGATTTCAAAAATCGGAGTTCGCAATTTTCGCGGACGAGGTCGGGATCGTCAGTCTTTGTTTTGGTATTGCGTAATCCCGGGAACCAGTTCATATCACTTGTGCGTTTGAAAACTAGGTGAAAACATTGTTTTCATTCAAATGAGACGAAAAGACCCTGAATTTATGAAATTGGTAAGAAATAATTAAGATTCATGTCACAATTCATCAAGTTTTGCAGAAAATAAAACAAATGAAAAGGATGATTTAGATACAGCTAGAGGGCTTACAACTTGATCCAAAACTGCTAATTTTCGTTTTCGGTCCCCCTACCAGGGCGTTGCCCTGGACCCACTGGGGGCCTTCAGCGGCCCCCAGACCCCTCGCCGTAGTTATTCTTCCCCCTATTCCAATTTTTTTGGGCTTCTTTTGCAAAAGTTAATGAAAACACTGAACCATACATGGGAACAATTTGAAATTTAGCAGGGTGGTTCAGTATCACAAGTTGTATGTCCTAAGCGACTTTCAGACCTGTCGCACAACTACTTCCTGTTTGCGACTGGGCCGATATGAAAATGTTCTACCATGAGTATGAAAATTTCCGTCAAGCTTTTCTCAGAAACCATACATCAGAACAATTTGAAATTTGGCAGGGTGGTTCAGTATTACAAGTTGTACATCCTTAGCGACTTTCAGACCTGTCGGACAACTACTTCCTGTTTGCAACTGGGCCAATATGAAAATGTGTTAACATGAGTATGAAAATTTCCGTCAAGCTTTTCTCAGAAACTGTACATTAGAACAATTTGAAATTTGGCAGGGTGGTTCAGTATCACAAGTTGTACGTCCTAAGCGACTTTCAGACCTGTTGGACAACTACTTCCTGTTTGGGACTTTAGCGGGGGCATCCGTGTCCCATGGACACATTCTTCAATTTTTCAAGGAAACAACTAGTTCTTTCACGGTTAGGCCTTGAACTTTGTGTATTGTTTCAGTAAAGCCAAGCCTGATGGGAAATTGCTTTCTGATAGCATTTTTACCTTTAAGGTTTTCTTCATATCTAGTGATTCGAACAGACTTTTCTGGAGCATTCATTGCAAGCATCTGCTTGGCAATAGCTATGTTTCCAGTTTCTTGATTGTCAATCCATATGTACACTGCTTGAACTTCATTATTTTGGTTTTGTTCAGTTGCTGTTATTGTTCCAAATGCTCCGTTTACCAATCCATCATCAACATCTAAATTTCTTATGAGCATGACCCTTTCATTGAGTCCAAGTTCAATAGTGTCATCTAAATTTTCACCGTGACGAGTAGAAAATGGTTCTTGTCCCTGCACGAGCTGACCAGAAACTGAATTTTTGGAGAAATCACGGGCTTTTGCAAACAAAGTATTATGGCATGTAAGTGTCATCATCTTGAACTGTAGGCAGTTCTCTATACAAAGGCGCTGCTCTAACTGGAGAGAGTTGATAAAAATCTCCTACTGCTAAAATTGAAACATTGCCAAAGTACTGTTTAGAGTGTTTTATTTGGCACAATCTACCGTGGATATATGATAACAGCTTCATGTCAACCATTGATATTTCATCTTCTTGTTGCCTCTGCATAAATAGCCTTAACTAAGTGTGTTTTTCCAGTTCCAGCACCCCCATTGAGGAAGATGTAAAATGGTTCTGGTTGTTTATTCAAAGTAACATCAATACACCACTGTCGGATAGCATAAAACAACACTTTTTGTTGATCGTTAAGTGCTCTCATCAACTCCTTTGTATACTTTTCAGGAAATTTAGGTTGGCTCATTTCCAATGACTGTGGATGAGATTGAATGTTTTGGTTATTGCCTTCTAGAATGTCTAATTCTGGTATAGCTTCCTCATCATCGTCTCTCTGCTTCTGCCTCTGGGGCTATCCTAACCCATGCATCTTGGTGTATATTTCCTTCCTGAATATCTTCAAGAGCCTGATCAGGTTTTTCTACATCTTTTTAAAACTGCTGTCTGTTTGCGTTGATAATATCTATTACTTTACTACCATCTGGCATGATTCCTCTTTGAACATATTCTTCATACAACACAAACTCTTCAGGTTTAATAGTTGCCTGTCTATGTGAAATGTAAAGTTGAAGTAATGTCATATGAAACTCTTCTGGGTTTTTTTACTGTTATATCTTGGGTACCTTATAATATTCTCTTTTCCCTTCGTTTTACGTTTGATGAAGCCAAGTCCATTTTGGAGTTGATATACAGGCAATTTTTCAGATTGCTTAGGTTTCCTTGAAGAGGGAAAAACAGAAAACAAGGATGCAAAATCTGCTAAGCATATGTTGTGAAATTCTGGAAGATTAGGTCTTGCATAGTATCTTTCTAGAATTATGGTCGCCCAAACATTTTCATCTGAGGAATCCTTAGATTTCATAGCACTGATTGGCAGACAATTTGAGGGTATCATTACCAGTTGGTATGAAAACAACCTGACGAGAAGAATCTTTCAGCTTACAACTACAAACTCTATAGACAGCCTCTTGGGCAGACACCTCTTTATTTCCAAGATACACTTGACCAATCTTCTTCATTGTTTCTTTATTTGAATTGTTCCCTTCTAGAGCCTCCTTTTTTGCATTGACAAGCAACTCACTCATTTCACTTTCAGACTTGTTTATGTAAGAGAGAATATAGGCAACACATGAGTATACGTCAGTTACATATTGTATGTCATTGTTCGCATCCCAAGCTTTTAACAAGTACTTATTGTAATTATTGACATAGCAATCTGATAAGGAACGTTTGTGATTAATGACTTTTTTGGTTGTCACAGCCTTCAAACTTTCCACATACTCTTCATATGTTGTATTGGCTAATTTTAGTATTTCTTCAAAAGTTAGATTTTAAATAGATTCAGATGCCGCCATGATGGTCCAAATGTCCTTTAGTATTGTTTCTTCTGGTTTTTCTTGCTGAGCTTATCAAGGTCTTCAGCACTAAGTGGTTCACTTTGATCAGTAATATTCTTTTGTGTGGTAGCTTCAGAAGTGGGGCGTGCAATAAATGTTTTTTTAGGTGGTCTCGGAAAATTGAACCTACAAGTTGTTGAATTTTTGCGGCAAGAATTTGTATGGTGTTTGCTGTGTATTGGTACTGCTGACACAATGTCATAGAGCTTTGGATCTGTAATCCTGCTTGGTAGTTGGCAAGATATATGTTTATCGACAAAGTTACAAATCTCATCATCGGTATTTACATCAAGCTTTGGCGCATCTTCTATCCACACAAGACAGTGAATATGGGGGATCCCCGCTGCTGAAATTCAGTGCGCTTAAAAAAGTCGACAACTTTTCCAATTGGTTTGGCAGGAGACATCAGGAGATGTCAGAACAGAGACTTCACTTTGTGATCAAATAAACGTGCACACATAACTGGATGGTCTTTAATCAATTTGCACTTATCTACCCATTCTAGATCATTAGAATTCCTGGAGTTGGGACTTATACTCAACAATGTTTCTATGAAGTCGTTCCAACATGTTTCATCAGCAGAAAAGGTCGAGAAGAAGGTGGGAATATCTGTCTGATATTTGAATACAGATCTTTCATTGTACGCTCCCAGTAAGGTGGACTTCCTCTCACTGGCTGGAGAAACCTATATCCTAGCTTTACTATATGTGGAATTATTTCTTTGAACTGAAGTACCACTTGTAGCAGCTGTGTCATTAATCTGAAACACATTAAAATAATAGAAAGTTGAGTAACTATCACATGAATAACCAATGTTAAAAGACTGTTTGGTCAAGATGTGATGAATATTCCTTTTGAGATATACTGAACTACTGTTAATATTTTTACTGAAGACAGTGGAAATAAAATCATTTCCTGATGTTATTGGGAATTGCCAATATTTTCGTGTATCGTGAAGCTTCTAAATTATACTGCATTTTTGCAAAATGTAATTTTTCTTTTTTATGACATCATGAATTCGTGGTTATACTTATAAAACTCTAAACAAGAATGTACGCTGTGTCATGCTTAGACCACTCCACCTGCAAGTTCAAAGTTATGTCAAACATGATCTTGAGGTATAGAAGAACTGTCAATATGCGGGTTCCTACAACTCATCATTCAGACAGACGCAGTGCACTAAATTTTTAATCATTCCCATAAGAAGCTGTTAAGCATGTAACGGAAACCTGTATGTCACACTGCCTTTTCATAGGTTAATTTTATGTATTTGTTTGTCATGAACTATTCTCACCTGAGTTTGCTTCTGTCTTACAAGTCTTTTTCTTAGTTTATCATGGGCTCTTTTATTTCTTGTACTCTTCCTTCCCATTATGGTCTAAAAAGGAACATTTTACATATAAGTAAAATGTCTTCAAAGATATATATTATAAAATTTACTTCGCCAAATGCATGCTTTGTCTTATAAATAACTCAAGAGTGACAATCAAAGCCAACAATATTGAAAAAAGAAATGATCAAGATGGTGTAGAGCATTTATCATCTAAGTGTAAAAACAATATACAAAATCCTGCTAAAGCCATCTACACCTTGATTATAAAACCTTAGAATTTTAATCATTTTCCAAATTTCAGGGTAGTAAATGTAGACAATAACTGCACTAATCGATATATAACAGTATTTTTTTCTGTTGATATTTATACATAAAAGTATTTAAATATAGTGCAGAACCAAGTCAAAGGAATGAATGATTGATGTTTTATGTCAAGCAAAAAATATTTCAGCTATATTCATGACATCCTGACAATCTAATAGAAGATTTGTAGAACTTCTTGACAAAATGTATCAATCTAATATTATCCAATTACACAGAGTCTACTGTAATAATTCATATAAGGAATAATTAATGAATTGACAAGGAATCACCAAAATTAATTGTAAGATAAAAATCTATTTGGTGAATAGGAAAAAGTGTAAAAAAAAACTATTAAATGAAACTAATTTGTTGTCTTTTTCATGATAAAAAGTAAGAATGTTGATACCTGTATATGTAACTGTAATACTGTTATAATCCAACATTACCATAATCATTGACCACAACCTGGAAAAAAACTGTAGTTTTATTCAACATCAAAATTATTTAACATCCTACATACTAAATAAATGATATAAATGTTTAACATAACATAAATAGGAAATAATAAAACAAAGCACGACATTTAGCCATCCAGCACTGTGCTTAATAGGCAAAATAATTTTTTAATAGAAAATAACCAAAAAGAAAATACTGTACAGTGCTGAATGTTACCGCCAACACCAACTTGGAGGCTATATTTATATGTATATGGTGATTATATGCAGTGCACACAATTAGATTCTAGATGAGTGAAAGCTATGAATTATATGTTGAGACAAACGTGACAAAGTAAAGCAACTAGATAGATTATAGACATACATATGAATATAGTGTCATGTTTGTTGTCTTTCCTGGTATATACTAATTTTAGCTAACAAATTAAAATTTGATAATGAATCATGGAATCTAATTATTTGTTTGTTTGTCAATAATAAATTATAAATGAAATCATATCTGAAAATACAAGGAAAAACAAGAAAAAAACTTGAGGAATCATGAGTGAGAGAAAAATCCTTTATAGAAAAGTTAAAATTTTAAATTTCAAATTCAAATTTTCTTCATATATACATTGGCTATAATACCTCAAATTTCCTTTGTTGGCATTTTTTTTAATTAACATCAAACATTAAACATACTTAATATATACTGAATAATGACAATAAAATGTTTAACATAAAGTATAAGAAACTAGTGTTTTCTAGGCTTTGTGTATAACTCAATATTACTAATTCTTAATGACATGCATTTTCTTAATAAAAATAACATCTAATACAACATTTGTACAGTTCTATTGATACAGTGTATTTTTAAAGTGTTATACATGTATTTAAAGTCTGTTAATAATAAGTTTCAAATTCAGTTTTTTATATACATTGAGCCATGATACCTCAAATTTCCTTTCTTGTCATTGTTTTTTTTGTTATTAACATCAACTTATTAAACATACTTAATACGTACTAAATAAATGACAATGAAATGTTTAACATAAAGTATAAGAAACTAGTGTTTTCTAGGCATCGAGTATAACTAAATATTACTAATTCTGAATGACATGCATAGTCTTAATAAAAATAACATCGAATACAACATTTGTACAGTTCTACTGATATTTTTTAAGTGGTATTTTTAAAGGCGGTTAATAATAAGTTTCAAATTCAGTTTTTTTTCACTTTTTTTTTGCTTTGGTTCCTCATCATCATTCTTTGAAGCAGCATCTTGTGAAGAACCATGTTTATCATGTGATGATTCCAGTAAAGTTTGGTTATCTTTTGAACAAACATCTTGCGAAGAACTAAGAATATCTTGTGATGACTGTAGAAAGGATTCTTCACCCATGGAGTAGAGATCTCTCTCTGATTCAAGTTCTGTTAATTTTGTCTTTTTTTGGTAGTTCTCTTTTTTCAGACTGGCTACTTCTACTCTCATTTTTCTTAAAGGAGACTCATTATCATTAAGTTGTTTTTTTTAAGTTTAACATTGATGTCATTTCCACTTTAAGAATATTAGAGTTTTTTTAACAGTATCCCCAAGTTGTCTGATTTCCTGAAGTGATCTTCTTAAAAACTCAAAATCTTTACTTCCACCTCTAAGCATATTCAAGTTGCTTAAACATCCCTGTAATTGGTACCCTTTGTTAATTAATTATTCACCAGCTTTGGTAATTTTTTCTATGGTCTCCATTTTTATTGTTAACTTAAAATATATAAATTCTAATAGACAGAAAGTTGGAGAGAGCAAGACATCCCCATAACAAGCTCTGCAAAGTATCTACCACTGAGTAGGAACCATTCACCACTGGGTGAACTGCGTGGTAAATAGATAAGCTATAAATAAAAATAAAGCATAATATTCACCCATTCAGCACTGGGTGAACTCCATTCTAAGAAAATATAGCTGTAAGTAAAAAGAAATAAAGCATGACATTTAGCCATCCAGCACTGTGTTTATCTGCAAAATTAAGTTTTTAGAAAGTGTACTGGAAAAAAAACAAAGTAAAAAAAAACCCAGATGCACAGTGCTGAATGTTACCGCCGACACCAACTAGGAGGCTATATTAATATGTATATGGTGATTATATGCAGTGCACATAAGTAGGTTATAGATGAGTGAAAGCTATGAATGATATGTTTTGGTAAGTGACAAGGAAAGCAAATAGATCGATGATAGACATACATATAAATATAGTGTCATGCTTGTTGTCTTTCCTGTTATATGATCATTTTGGATCACAAATTATTATTTTATAACATAATAAGTCATGGAGTTTAATTATCTACTTCTTTTAATTTAATGAATTCTACATGAAAATTACCACCAAAAAAAGAAACTTAAGGAATCATGATTGAGACAAAAAATCCTTTATGAATATAAATGTAAAATACTATTTTAACTTCAAATTTCCTTTAAATATACTAGTATAGTAAGCATTGATACCTCAAATTTCCTTCATATGTGTTAACGAAAATAAAAATTATCAATAATATATACAACCAAGAAAATATAGATACCTCAATCTGCATTTTAAGTTGTAGAATTACCCGTTTCAATTCTCCAAATGGCCAGCAACAATCAAAATTCTCGACATAATTCAGTTCAAATTTAGACATGTATCTATTGGATTAGTTTTCACATTTTTATGATTAAAAACAACATCTAAATGCACGATTTTAAATACTGCCTTGATCAAACTCAAATTTGAATCATTAACATCTTTTTGCACACATCTCAATCTACCTGAAAACCAAGTTTCATGCAAATTGAAGCATTTTTCAGTTTTGTAAGCGGTTTTGGATCTAATATGGCCGCCATAGAAAGTCGACATGTGCGTCATAAGGTGCATTATAACAAACTCTACTTATATACCAAGTTTCATTAAAATCCTTACACTTTTGGATTTTTTAGGATTTTTTTCATTTTCAAAATGACAGTCATATTCAAATACAAATTTTGATGACTAACATCCGATAACAACATGGTAATCCACATACAAACCAAGTTTCGTGCGTTTCCGACCATTTTGAATTTTTGGCGGACATCTTGGATTCAAAATGGTAACCATAGAAAGTCAACATGTGCGTCATAAGGTGCGGTATAATATACTCTACTTATATTCCAATTTTCATCGAAATCCGTTCACTTTTAGATTTTTAGTGATTTATTTTCATTTTCAAAATGGCTGCCATTTTAAGATGGCCGTCATGATTAAATTCAAATTTTGATGACTAACATCTAATCGCAACAGGGTAATCTATCTAAAAACCAAGTTTCGTGCGATTCCGAGCATTTTGAATTTTTGTCGGCGATCTTGGATTCAAAATGGCCGCCATAAAAAGTCCACATGTGCGTCATATGGTGTGGTATAACATACTCTACTTATATACCAATTTTCGTTAAAATACGTAAACTTTTTAATTTTTAAGGATTTTTTTCATTTTCAAAATGGCCGCCATTTTAAGATGGCCGCCGTGTTCAAATTCAGATTTTGATGACTGACATCTGATCGTAACATGATTATCTAGCTAAAAACCAAGTTTGGTGTGATTCCGAGCATGTTCAATTTTTGGCGGCCACCTTGGATTCAAAATGGCCGCCATAAAAAGTCAACATGTGTGTCATAACATACTCTACTTATATTACAATTTTCATCGAAATCCGTCAACTTTTGGATTTTTAAGGATTTTTTAATTTTCAAAATGGCCGCCATTTCAAGATGGCTGCCAATTTCAAAATTTTTAAACTTGAAGGCACCATTTCAATTCAAGACCTATTTTTGGGTGAAGTTTCATAGTGATTCAACTTACGGTCTCCGAGAGAAGGGTCAGACAAAATTTTGGCGGAAACCGGAAGAAAAAAAAATTAAAAATAATGTGTTGGGATGCCAACACAGAAGTCGCCCAAAATCCCCATGGATAGTATTGCGTTCCACTCAGGACATAGAAATGAACATGCATATCAAATTTCATTAAAATCGGACAACGTTTAAAATTTCACCCGTTTTCGGCCGCCATTTTGGAAACCATGGTCGAGAAAAAATTTCGAATGTAGAGTTCCACTCGGGACACTTAAATCTAACTCCACACAAAATTTCATTGTAATCGGAGCACGTTAAATGTCATCGAGATCGCATAAAGTTGAAAATTATACACGTTTTTGGCGAGAAAAAATTTAAAGGTAGCGTTTCACTCGAAATACTAACATCTACCTCCATACCAAATTTCGTTGAATTCGGACCACGGGAAAATTTTTGCCATTTTTGGGTGGGTGTTGTCAAGTGGCGGCCACTGGCGGCCATTATCAAAATTCTGACAATTGACTGCACCCCTCCATATGCTGATCTACAACTGTGTCAAGTTTCATTTGATTCTATTAGGGGGTCTCTGAGAAACGTGTCGGACAAGTTCACGATCTAGAAAAAGGAGAAACCGGAATAATAATTAAAATTTACGTTTCGCGAAACGTGAAGTCTTTCAAACGAAGTTACTGATAGTCCTGTGCAGCCTTTCTAACCTGAGAAAAAATAACCAAGCAACTTTAATGACCCAATTCGTTGAATGCCAACGATGCTGAATTTTTGCAGATTCGGCAACTTTGGCGAATAAATGTTGTGCTAGGGACAGAGAATATATATCTGGTTTAATGAAGGGGATTTCAACCTTTTTCAAGTTATAATTAAGTTTATAACATTCAGAGCGCTTAATAATAATAAGAAGGGGAAAACGAAGAAATAGTGTAAGAAAATTCTGATTGCACCATTCAACTCGCCATAACAAATTTACTTTAAGAACCCAATTTCATTGAATTCCAACGTTGTTGATTTTTTGCCGATTTGGCAACTTCGGCGGCCATTTTACAAAAAATAGCGCGTCATATAAAAATTCTGAGTTGACCATTGAACTCGACATACTAAATTTACTTTAGGAACCAATTTTCATTGAGTTCCGACCATGTTGAATTCTTGCCGATTTGGCGACTTTGGTGGCCATTTTTAAAAAAATGGCGGGTCGTATAAAAAATCTGAGTGTACCGTTGAACTCGGCATACCAAATTTACTTTTAAAACCTATTTTCGTTGAATTATGACAATGTTGAATTTTTGCCCATTTGGCAACTTTGGCGGCCATTTTACAAAAAATGGCGCGTCGTATAAAAATTCTGAGTTGACCATTGGACTCGGCATACCAAATTTACTGTTAAAACCCATTTTCGTTGAAATCCGACAAACTTGAATTTTTGGCGATTCGGCGGCCATTTTGAAAATGGCGGCCGGTTCGCGCGCGATTTTTTGCCAAAAATAAATCAAGACCACTATGCTGAACCTACATACCAAGTTTCATCGAAATCCATCTGGCGGTTCTCCGGGAACTGCATTTTGGCGGGAAAACTTAAATGGCGGCCATTTTGAAAGTGGCGGCCATCTTGGAAATTCCGAAAGATGATTGCACATCTAGCCAATAGGGTCTAACATCCTACCAAGTTTCAAATTGATCCCATTTACGGTTTCTGAGAAAAGTGTCGGAAATCTCTACGGGGAAACCAGAAGAAGAATAATAATAATAACTAGAATTGCCATTGCGAGCAATAGCAGATGTCGCCCCGATTTTTTTTTTCCGTCATGTGAATTCCAAAATCGATGATTCCATGTTGCTCCCCACATCAAAATATCTCTAGAAGTTGATTTTCATTGAATTCCGACAATGTTGTAATTTTTAACGTAACTCGGCAGCCATCTTAAAAATGGCCGCCATTTGAAATTTTTCGTAATATGAATTCCAAGATGTAATGGTGACGGTGCTTTGTGTAAAGTTTGATTGGAATCCATCAATGCATAGCAGAGAAATGGAGGCGACAAAAAACCTCCATTTCCCCATAGGCTTCTATGCAAATGTAACATGGCGGCCATCTTGTAAAAGGTGGCCATTTTAGAATTTTTTGATATGTGAATTCCAAGATGTAATGATGACGGTGCTTTGTGTAAAGTTTGATTGGAATCCATCAATGCATAGCAGAGAAATGGAGGTGACAAAAAAACTCCATTTCCCCATAGGCTTCTATGCAAACGTAACGGTTGTGGCTGCGGCCACACGATGTGAAATTTTTTTTTCAAACTTTCCTGTCTTCTTGAGGTTGATGAGGTCCAACTTCCTATAAAAAAACTTTGGAATATCTCAAACCATGGTGAAGCTATTGTAGAAAAATCATTTTCCCATAGGCCCCATGTTAAATCTATTTTTAGCCATGGCGGCCATCTTGTTTTTCCGTTCCGCCCCAAAATCATCTCAAACCTGTATCTCATTATGGTCTTCCATCATACCAAGTTTGGTCCCTCTGTGCTTCTAGGTTTCCGAAAAATTAAGGAAAATGCCCAAAATCACTCATGCATAACTTTCTGGTTTCCATGGAGATGGTTCCACATATCACCATTTTTAAAGTTGATTGCACAACTTCAGATAGTGGTTCTACTTTATGCCATGTGATGTTCTAATCCAATCAGCCATCTCTGAGTTATCAGCCGGACAAAAAGTGAGGAATAATAATAATAATAATAATAATAATAATAATAATAATAGTGAAAAAGAAACAGTAGAATAACAATATGTCGCCCCGACAAAGTCTGGGGCGACATAATAATAAGAAACAGTAAAAACAATAAGTCTCCAAACTTCGTTTGGGAGACTTAATAATAAGAAGAAGAAGAAACGGTGAAAAAACAATAAGTCTCCAAAACTTCGTTCTGGGCGACTTAATAAGAAACAGAGCAAAAACAATATGTCTCCCAAACTTTCGTTTGGGAACCATAATAATAAGAAACAGAGCAAAAACAATATGTCTCTCAAACTTTCGTTTGGGAGCCATAATAATTAGAAACGGTGCAAAAGCAATAAGTCGCCAAAACTTCGTTTTGGTCGACTTAATAATAATTAAAAATAATGTGTTGGGATGCCAACACAGAAGTCGCCCAAAATCCCATGGATAGTATTGCGTTCCTCTCAGGAAATTCAAATGTACCTACAAATCAAATTTTATTAAAAACGGACAACGTTTAAAATTTGACGCGTTTTTGGCGGCCATTTTGAAAAGCCAGGTGGAAAAAAATTCTGAATTTGGATTTCCACTCGGGACACTTAAATCCACCTCCACCCCAAATTTTGTTGCAATTGGAGCACGTTAAATGTCATCGAGATCGCATAACGTTGACAATTATACACGTTTTTTAGCGGCCATTTGAAAACCGGACATTGGAGAAAAAATTTAAAGTTAGCGTTTCACTCGAAATACTAACCCCTAACTCCATACCAAATTTCGTTGAAATCGGAAAATTTTTGCTATTTTTTAGTGGGTGTCGTCAAGTGGCGGCCATTATCAAAATTCTGACTATTGGCTGCACCCCTCAATATGTCGATCTACAACTTTGCCAATTTTCATTCGATTCTATTAAGGCGTCTTTGAGAAATGTGTCGGACAAGTTCATGATCTAGGAGAAGTGGAAACCGAAATAATAATAATTAAAAATAATGTGTTGGGATGCCAACACAGAAGTCGTCCAAAATCCCCATGGATAGTATTGCGTTCCACTCAAGACATTAAGATGTACCTATCAAATTTCATTCAAATCGGACAACGTTTAAAATTTGACGCGTTTTTGGCGGCCATTTTGAAACGCCAAGTGGAAAAAAAATTCTGAATTTGGATTTCCACTCGATACACTTAAATCCACCTCCACACCAAATTTTGTTGCAATTGGAGCACCTTAAATGTCATCGAGATCGCATAACGTTGAAAATTATACACGTATTTCGCGGCCATTTTGAAACCCGACGTCCGAGAAAAAATTTAAAGGTAGCGTTTCACTCGAAATACTAACATCTACCTCCATACCAAATTTCGTTGAAATCGGACCACGGGAAAATTTTTGCTATTTTTGGGTGGGTGTCGTCAAGTGGCGGCCATTATTAAAATTCTGACTATTGGCTGCACCCCTCCATATGACGATCTACAACTGTGCCAAGTTTCATTTGATTCTATTAAGACGTCTCTGAGAAATGTGTCGGACAAGTTCACGGTCTAGAAAAAGTGGAAACCGAAATAATAATAATAATAATAATAATTAAAATTTACCTTTCACGAAACGTTGAAGTCGCCTCCCGTTCCGCACTTTTGAAAGTCAAGAGCACAACTTCATAACATGAGCTTTCAGTTGGCCAAGTTTCATTTCGATCGGTTAAAAGATGAGCGAGAAAACGAGCGGACAACATTGCGAGGGGAAAAAGGAAAACATAAGAAATATGAAAATAATAATAATAATTAAAATTTACGTTTCCCGAAACGTTGAAGTCGCCTCCCGTTCCGCACTTTTGACCGAGTAGAGGGAACTAAAAGTCAAGAGCACAACTTCATAACATGAGCTTTCAGTTGGCCAAGTTTCATTTCGATCGGTTAAAAGATGAGCGAGAAAACGAGCGGACAACATTGCGAGGGGAAAAAGGAAAACATAAGAAATATGAAAATAATAATAAGAAGAAGAAACGGAGTAAAAACAATAAGTCGCCCGACACTTCGTGGTCGGCGACTTAATTAAAATTTACGTTTCCCGAAACGTTGAAGTCGCCTCCCGTTCCGCACTTTTGATCCCCATGGATAGTATTTCATTCAAATCAGTACATTAAAATATGCCTAGAAATCAAATTTTGTTGAAATCGGACAAAGTTGACTTTTTCCTGCAGGAAAATGGCCGCCATTTTGAAACCAGAAGTCGGACAAAAAATTTTTAAATAGTGGCACACTCAGGGTATCATAAGCTACCTGAATACCAAATTTCGTCTAAATCGGATGACGTTTACATTTTTACATTTTTAGGGGGGTGGTGTTCGGATGGCGGCCATTTTGAAATGTCGGCCGCGTCAATTTTTTTTGCAAAAATGCTCGGGATAGTTAGCTGTATCAGTATACCAATTTTCATTGAAATTGCTCTGGCAATTACTGAGATCTGACAACGGCCGTAATTTTTTTTCAACGACGGCCATTTTGAAAATTTCAAAAGTGGATTGCACAACTTCAGGTCACCCTTAACATGTTCCCAAAGTTTCATCTTGATTGGACATTGCATCTCTGAGAAAATGTGCGGACAACATTGCGAGGGGAAAAAGGAAAACATAAGAAATATGAAAATAATAATAATTAAAATTTACGTTTCGCGAAACGTGAAGTCTCCCAAACGAAGTTACTGATAGTCCTGTGCAGCTATTTTACAAAAAATAGCGCGTCATATAAAAATTCTGAGTTGACCATTGAACTCGACATACTAAATTTACTTTAGGAACCAATTTTCATTGAGTTCCGACAATGTTGAATTTTTGCCGATTTGGCGACTTTGGTGGCCATTTTTAAAAAAATGGCGGGTCGTATAAAAAATCTGAGTGTACCGTTGAACTCGGCATACCAAATTTACTTTTAGAACCTATTTTCGTTGAATTATGACAATGTTGAATTTTTGCCCATTTGGCAACTTTGGCGGCCATTTTACAAAAAATGGCGCGTCGTATAAAAATTCTGAGTTGACCATTGGACTCGGCATACCAAATTTACTGTTAAAACCCATTTTCGTTGAAATCCGACAAACTTGAATTTTTGGCGATTCGGCGGCCATTTTGAAAATGGCGGCCGGTTCGCGCGCGATTTTTTGCCAAAAATAAAACAAGACCACTATGCTGAACCTACATACCAAGTTTCATCGAAATCCATCTGGCGGTTCTCCGGGAACTGCATTTTGGCGGGAAAACTTAAATGGCGGCCATTTTGAAAGTGGCGGCCATCTTGGAAATTCCAAAAGATGATTGCACATCTAGCCAATAGGGTCTAACATCCTACCAAGTTTCAAATTGATCCCATTTACGGTTTCTGAGAAAAGTGTCGGAAATCTCTACGGGGAAACCAGAAGAAGAATAATAATAATTAAAATTTACGTTTCGCGAAACGTGAAGTCTCCCAAACGAAGTTACTGATAGTCCTGTGCAGCCTGTGAATCACCTTATATTTGACTTTACAGGTTGCTATTCACCTAGATTTCAAATTCTAATAAAATTGAAAAAAATGGTAAATTTTCAAATTTTACTGGTATTCTGTTGACACAGACATGTTTCACCTGTCCCACATGAACGTTGATGATTTTTTGCCGATTTGGCAACTTCGGCGGCCATTTTACAAAAAATAGCACGTCATATAAAAATTCTGAGTTGACCATTGAACTCGACATACTAAATTTACTTTAGGAACCAATTTTCATTGAGTTCCGACAATATTGAATTTTTGCCGATTTGGCGACTTTGGTGGCCATTTTTAAAAAAAATGGCGGGTCGTATAAAAAATCTGAGTGTACCGTTGAACTCGGCATACCAAATTTACTTTTAGAACCTATTTTCGTTGAATTATGACAATGTTGAATTTTTGCCCATTTGGCAACTTTGGCGGCCATTTTACAAAAAATGGCGCGTCGTATAAAAATTCTGAGTTGACCATTGGACTCGGCATACCAAATTTACTGTTAAAACCCATTTTCGTTGAAATCCGACAAACTTGAATTTTTGGCGATTCGGCGGCCATTTTGAAAATGGCGGCCGGTTCGCGCGCGATTTTTTGCCAAAAATAAAACAAGACCACTATGCTGAACCTACATACCAAGTTTCATCGAAATCCATCTGGCGGTTCTCCGGGAACTGCATTTTGGCGGGAAAACTTAAATGGCGGCCATTTTGAAAGTGGCGGCCATCTTGGAAATTCCAAAAGATGATTGCACATCTAGCCAATAGGGTCTAACATCCTACCAAGTTTCAAATTGATCCCATTTACGGTTTCTGAGAAAAGTGTCGGAAATCTCTACGGGGAAACCAGAAGAAGAATAATAATAATTAAAATTTACGTTTCGCGAAACGTGAAGTCTCCCAAACGAAGTTACTGATAGTCCTGTGCAGCCTGTGAATCACCTTATATTTGACTTTACAGGTTGCTATTCACCTAGATTTCAAATTCTAATAAAATTGAAAAAAATGGTAAATTTTCAAATTTTACTGGTATTCTGTTGACACAGACATGTTTCACCTGTCCCACATGAACGTTGATGATTTTTTGCCGATTTGGCAACTTCGGCGGCCATTTTACAAAAAATAGCGCGTCATATAAAAATTCTGAGTTGACCATTGAACTCGACATACTAAATTTACTTTAGGAACCAATTTTCATTGAGTTCCGACAATATTGAATTTTTGCCGATTTGGCGACTTTGGTGACCATTTTTAAAAAAAATGGCGGGTCGTATAAAAAATCTGAGTGTACCGTTGAACTCGGCATACCAAATTTACTTTTAGAACCTATTTTCGTTGAATTATGACAATGTTGAATTTTTGCCCATTTGGCAACTTTGGCGGCCATTTTACAAAAAATGGCGCGTCGTATAAAAATTCTGAGTTGACCATTGGACTCGGCATACCAAATTTACTGTTAAAACCCATTTTCGTTGAAATCCGACAAACTTGAATTTTTGGCGATTCGGCGGCCATTTTGAAAATGGCGGCCGGTTCGCGCGCGATTTTTTGCCAAAAATAAATCAAGACCACTATGCTGAACCTACATACCAAGTTTCATCGAAATCCATCTGGCGGTTCTCCGGGAACTGCATTTTGGCGGGAAAACTTAAATGGCGGCCATTTTGAAAGTGGCGGCCATCTTGGAAATTCCGAAAGATGATTGCACATCTAGCCAATAGGGTCTAACATCCTACCAAGTTTCAAATTGATCCCATTTACGGTTTCTGAGAAAAGTGTCGGAAATCTCTACGGGGAAACCAGAAGAATAATAATAATAATAATAATAATAAGAAACAGAGTAAAAACAATAAGTCTCCAAACTTCGTTTGGGAGACTTAATAATAATAAGAAACAGAGTAAAAACAATAAGTCTCCAAACTTCGTTTGGGAGACTTAATAATTAAAATTTACGTTTCCCGAAACGTTGAAGTCGCCTCCCGTTCCGCACTTTTGACCGGGTAGAGGGAACTAAAAGTCGAGAGCACAACTTCATAACATGAGCTTTCAGTTGGCCAAGTTTCATTTCGATCGGTTAAAAGATGAGCGAGAAAACGAGCAAACTTTAAAACGGCCGCCATTTTGAAACCGGAAGTCGGACAAAAAATTTTTTTTGCAAAAATGCTCAGGATAGTTAGCTGTATCAGTATACCAATTTTCATTGAAATTGCTCTGGCCATAACTGAGATCTGACAACGGCCGCCATTTTGTAAAACTTTAAAACGGCCGCCATTTTGAAACCGGAAGTCGGACAAAAATTTTGAAAATAGTGGCACACTCAGGGTATCATAAGCCACCTGTATACCAAATTTCGTTTAAATCGGATAACGTTTAAATTTTTACAGTTTTAGGGGGGTGGTGTTCGGATGGCGGCCATTTTGAAATGTCGGCCGCGTGAAATTTTTTTTTGCAAAAATGCTCGGGATAGTTAGCTGTACCAGTATACCAATTTTCATTGAAATTGCTTTGGCAATTACTGAGATCTGACAACGGCCGTCATTTTTTTCAACGGCGGCCATTTTTAAAATTTCAAAAGTGGATTGCACAACTTCAGGTCACTCTTAACATGTTCTAAAAGTTTCATTTCGATCAGTTAAAAGATGAGCGAGAAAACGAGCGGACAACATTGCGAGGGGAAAAAGGAAAACATAATAATAATTAAAATTTACGTTTCCCGAAACGTTGAAGTCGCCTCCCGTTCCGCACTTTTGACCGAGTAGAGGGAACTAAAAGTCAAGAGCACAACTTCATAACATGAGCTTTCAGTTGGCCAAGTTTCAATTTCGATCGGTTAAAAGATGAGCGAGAAAACGAGCAAACTTTAAAACGGCCGCCATTTTGAAACCGGAAATCGGACAAAAAATTTTTTTTGCAAAAATGCTCAGGATAGTTAGCTGTATCAGTATACCAATTTTCATTGAAATTGCTCTGGCAATAACTGAGATCTGACAACGGCCGCCATTTTGTAAAACTTTAAAACGGCCGCCATTTTGAAACCGGAAGTAGGACAAAAATTTTAAAAATAGTGGCCCACTCAGGGTATCATAAGCTACCTGTATACCAAATTTCGTTTAAATCGGATGACGTTTAAATTTTTACAGTTTTAGGGGGGTGGTGTTCGGATGGCGGCCATTTTGAAATGTCGGCCGCGTCAAATTTTTTTTTGCAAAAATGCTCGGGATAGGGAGCTGTATCAGTATACCAATTTTCATTGAAATTGCTTTGGCAATTACTAATATCTGACAACGCCCGTCATTTTTTTTCAACGGCGGCCATTTTGAAAATGGCGGCCATTTTGAAAATTTCAAAAGTGGATTGCACAACTTCAGGTCACCCTTATTATGTTCCCAAAGTTTCATTTCGATCGGTTAAAAGATGAGCGAGAAAACGAGCGGACAACATTGCGAGGGGAAAAAGGAAAACATAAGAATTATGAAAATAATAATAATAATAATAAGAAACGGAGTAAAAACAATAAGTCGCCCGACACTTCGTGGTCGGCGACTTAATAAAATTTACGTTTCCCGAAACGTTGAAGTCGCCTCCCGTTCCGCACTTTTGACCGAGTAGAGGGAACTAAAAGTCAAGAGCACAACTTCATAACATGAGCTTTCAGTTGGCCAAGTTTCATTTCGATCGGTTAAAAAATGAGCGAGAAAACGAGCAAACTTTAAAACGGCCGCCATTTTGAAACCGGAAGTCGGACAAAAAATTTTTTTTGCAAAAATGCTCAGGATAGTTAGCTGTATCAGTATACCAATTTTCATTGAAATTGCTTTGGCCATAACTGAGATCTGACAACGGCCGCCATTTTGTAAAACTTTAAAACGGCTGCCATTTTGAAACCGGAAGTCGGACAAAACATTTTTAAATAGTGGCACACTTAGGGTATCATAAGCTACCTGTATACCAAACGTCGTCTAAATCGGATGACGTTTAAATTTTTACATTTTTAGGGGGGTGGTGTTCGGATGGCGGCCATTTTGAAATGTCGGCCGCGTCAAATTTTTTTTGCAAAAATGCTCGGGATAGTTAGCTGTACCAGTATACCAATTTTCATTGAAATTGCTTTAGTAATTACTGAGATCTGACAACGCCCGTCATTTTTTTCAACGGCGGCCATTTTGAAAATGGCGGCCATTTTGAAAATTTCAAAAGTGGATTGCACAACTTCAGGTCACCCTTAACATGTTCCCAAAGTTTCATTTCGATCGGTTAAAAGATGAGCGAGAAAACGAGCGGACAACATTGCGAGGGGAAAACATAAGAAATAGGAAAGTAATAATAATAATAATTAAAATTTACGTTTCGCGAAACGTGAAGTCTCCCAAACGAAGTTACTGATAGTCCTGTGCAGCCATTTTACAAAAAATAGCGCGTCATATAAAAATTCTGAGTTGACCATTGAACTCGACATACTAAATTTACTTTAGGAACCAATTTTCATTGAGTTCCGACAATGTTGAATTTTTGCCGATTTGGCGACTTTGGTGGCCATTTTTAAAAAAATGGCGGGTCGTATAAAAAATCTGAGTGTACCGTTGAACTCGGCATACCAAATTTACTTTTAGAACCTATTTTCGTTGAATTATGACAATGTTGAATTTTTGCCCATTTGGCAACTTTGGCGGCCATTTTACAAAAAATGGCGCGTCGTATAAAAATTCTGAGTTGACCATTGGACTCGGCATACCAAATTTACTGTTAAAACCCATTTTCGTTGAAATCCGACAAACTTGAATTTTTGGCGATTCGGCGGCCATTTTGAAAATGGCGGCCGGTTCGCGCGCGATTTTTTGCCAAAAATAAATCAAGACCACTATGCTGAACCTACATACCAAGTTTCATCGAAATCCATCTGGCGGTTCTCCGGGAACTGCATTTTGGCGGGAAAACTTAAATGGCGGCCATTTTGAAAGTGGCGGCCATCTTGGAAATTCCGAAAGATGATTGCACATCTAGCCAATAGGGTCTAACATCCTACCAAGTTTCAAATTGATCCCATTTACGGTTTCTGAGAAAAGTGTCGGAAATCTCTACGGGGAAACCAGAAGAAGAATAATAATAATAATAAGAAACAGAGTAAAAACAATAAGTCTCCAAACTTCGTTTGGGAGACTTAATAATAATAGTGAAAAAGAAACAGTAGAATAACAATATGTCGCCCCGACAAAGTCTGGGGCGACATAATAAAATTTACGTTTCCCGAAACGTTGAAGTCGCCTCCCGTTCCGCACTTTTGACCGAGTAGAGGGAACTAAAAGTCAAGAGCACAACTTCATAACATGAGCTTTCAGTTGGCCAAGTTTCATTTCGATCGGTTAAAAGATGAGCGAGAAAACGAGCGGACAACATTGCGAGGGGAAAAAGGAAAACATAAGAAATATGAAAATAATAATAATAATAATAATTAAACATGATTATGATCTTATGGATCATAACTGGCTCCCAAACGACCCCCTTGGACACTGGAGTTCAGACATCAATTCATAGCAACTTTATCTACAAGGAAACCAAGTTTCGTGCAAATCGGAACATTTTCCACTTTTGCCGGCCATCTTGGATTCAAAATGGCTGTCATAAGAAGTCAACATGTGCGTCATATGGTGCGGTATAACATACTCTACTTATATTCCAATTTTCAGCGAAATCCGTTTACTTTTGGACTTTTAAGGATTTATTTTCATTTTCAAAACGGCCGCCATTTAAAGATGGCCACCATGACCAAATTCATATTTTGATGACTAACATCTGATCGCAACATGGTAATCTATCTAAAAACCAAGTTTCGTGTAATTCCGAGCATTTTGCATTTTTGGCTGCCATCTTGGATTCAAAATGGCCACCAAAAAGGTCGACATGTGGGGCATATGGTGCGGTATAACATACCCTACTTCTATTCCAATTTTCGTTGAAATCCGTTAACTTTTGGATTTTTAAGGATTTATTATCATTTTCAAATTGGCCGCCATTTTAAGATGGCTGCCATGATCAAATTCAAATTTTGATGACTAACATCAGATCGCAACATGGTGTTCTACATAAAATCCAAGTTTCGTGCGATTCCGATCATTTTGAATTTTTGGCGGCCATCTTGGATTCAAAATGGCCGCCATAAAAAGTCAACATGTGCGTCATATGGTGCGGTGTATCATACTCTACTTATATTCCAATTTTCATCGAAATCCGTTAACTTTTGGATTTTTAAGGATTTTTTTAATTTTCAAAATGGCCGCCATTTCAAGATGGCCGCCAATTTCAAAATTTTAAAACTTGAAAGCACCACTTCAAGCCATGACCTATTTTTGGGTGAAGTTTCATAGTGATCCAATTTACAGTCTCCGAGAAAATGGTCGGACAAAATTTTGGCGGAAACCGGAAGAAAAATAATAATAATAACTAGAATTGCCATTGCGAGCAATAGCAGATGTCGCCCGAAATTTTTTTTTCCGTCATGTGAATTCCAAAATCGATGATTCCATGTTGCTCCCCACATCAAAATATCTCTAGAAGTTGATTTTCATTGAATTCCGACAATGTTGTAATTTTTTACGTAACTCGGCAGCCATCTTAAAAATGGCCGCCATTTGAAATTTTTCGTAATATGAATTCCAAGATGTAATGGTGACGGTGCTTTGTGTAAAGTTTGATTGGAATCCATCAATGCATAGCACAGAAATGGAGGCGACAAAAAACCTCCATTTCCCCATAGGCTTCTATGCAAACGTAACGGTTGTGGCTGCGGCCACACGGTGTGAAATTTTTTTTTCAAACTTTCCTGTCTTCTTAAGGTTGATGAGGTCCAACTTCCTATAAAAAAACTTTGGAATATCTCAAACCATGGTGAAGCTATTGTAGAAAAATCATTTTCCCATAGGCCCCATGTTAAATCTATTTTTAGCCATGGCGGCCATCTTGTTTTTCCGTTCCGCCCCAAAATCATCCCAAACCTGTATCTCATTATGGTCTTCCATCATGCCAAGTTTGGTCCCTCTGTGCTTCTAGGTTTCCGAAAAATTAAGGAAAATGCCCAAAATCACTCATGCATAACTTTCTGGTTTCCATGGAGATGGTTCCACATATCACCATTTTTAAAGTTGATTGCACAACTTCAGATAGTGGTTCTACTTTATGCCATGTGATGTTCTAATCCAATCAGCCATCTCTGAGTTATCAGCCGGACAAAAAGTGAGGAAGAATAATAATAATAATAATAATAATTAAACATGATTGTGTTGGGATGCCAACACAGAAGTCGCCCAAATCCCCATGGATAGTATTCCATTCAAATCAGTACATCAAAATACCTCTAGAAATCAAATTTCGTTAAAATCGGACAAAGTTGATGTTTTTGGGGGCAGGTGTGGTAAAACGGCGTCCATTTAAAAATGGCGGCTTTTGCATCAAATTTGTTTTCGCCACACTGCTCAGGATGGTTAACTCTACCAGTGTACCAATTTTCATTAAAATCCATCCACCCATCTCCGAGATCTGAGAGGGGGCCAAAAATCTTTAACGGCGGCCATTTTGAAAATGGCGGCCATTTTGAAAATTTCAAAAGTGGATGGCACACCTCTGAGTGACCCTCCACCCACCTCAGCAGGTTCAGTACATCAAAATACGTCTAGAAATCAAATTTCGTTGAAATCGGACAAAGTTGACGTTTTTGGGGGGCGGGTGTGGTAAAACGGCGGCCATTTTAAAATGGCGGCGTTCGCATCAAATTTTTTTTCGCCACACTGCTCAGGATGGTTAACTCTACCAGTGTACCAATTTTCATTAAAATCCATTCAGCCATCTCCGAGATCTGAGAGGGGGCCAAAAATCTTTAACGGCGGCCATTTTGAAAATGGCGGCCATTTTGAAAATTTCAAAAGTGGATGGCACCCCTCTGAGTGACCCTCCACCCACCTCAGCAGGTTTTATCTTGATTGGTCAAAGCGTTTTCAAAAAATGTGTCGGACAAGTTCATGATTAAGAAAAATGTGTGGAAAAGAATAATAATAATAATAATTAAAATTTACGTTTCCCGAAACGTTGAAGTCGCCTCCCGTTCCGCACTTTTGACCGAGTAAAGGGAACTAAAAGTCAAGAGCACAACTTCATAACATGAGTTTTCAGTTGGCCAAGTTTCATTTCGATCGGTTAAAAGATGAGCGAGAAAACGAGCAAACTTTAAAACGGCCGCCATTTTGAAACCGGAAGTCGGACAAAAAAATTTTTTTGCAAAAATGCTCAGGATAGTTAGTTGTATCAGTATACCAATTTTCATTGAAATTGCTCTGGCCATAACTGAGATCTGACAACGGCCGCCATTTTGTAAAACTTTAAAACGGCCGCCATTTTGAAACCGGAAGTCCGACAAAACATTTTTAAATAGTGGCACACTTAGGGTATCATAAGCTACCTATATACCAAATTTCGTCTAAATCGGATGACGTTTAAATTTTTACATTTTTAGGGGGGTGGTGTTCGGATGGCGGCCATTTTGAAATGTCGGCCGCGTCAAATTTTTTTTTGCAAATATGCTCGGGATAGTTAGTTGTACCAGTATACCAATTTTCATTGAAATTGCTTTGGCAATTACTGAGATCTGACAACGGCCGTCATTTTTTCAACGGCGGCCATTTTGAAAATGGCGGCCATTTTGAAAATTTCAAAAGTAGATTGCACAACTTCAGGTCACCCTTAACATGTTCCCAAAGTTTCATTTCGATCGGTTAAAAGATGAGCGAGAAAACGAGCGGACAACATTGGGAGGGGAAAAAGGAAAACATAAGAAATATGAAAATAATAATAATAATAATAATAAGAAACGGAGTAAAAACAATAAGTCGCCCGACACTTCGTGGTCGGCGACTTAATAATTAAAATTTACGTTTCGCGAAACGTGAAGTCTCCCAAACGAAGTTACTGATAGTCCTGTGCAGCTATTTTACAAAAAATAGCGCGTCATATAAAAATTCTGAGTTGACCATTGAACTCGACATACTAAATTTACTTTAGGAACCAATTTTCATTGAGTTCCGACAATGTTGAATTTTTGCCGATTTGGCGACTTTGGTGGCCATTTTTAAAAAAATGGCGGGTCGTATAAAAAATCTGAGTGTACCGTTGAACTCGGCATACCAAATTTACTTTTAGAACCTATTTTCGTTGAATTATGACAATGTTGAATTTTTGCCCATTTGGCAACTTTGGCGGCCATTTTACAAAAAATGGCGCGTCGTATAAAAATTCTGAGTTGACCATTGGACTCGGCATACCAAATTTACTGTTAAAACCCATTTTCGTTGAAATCCGACAAACTTGAATTTTTGGCGATTCGGCGGCCATTTTGAAAATGGCGGCCGGTTCGCGCGCGATTTTTTGCCAAAAATAAATCAAGACCACTATGCTGAACCTACATACCAAGTTTCATCGAAATCCATCTGGCGGTTCTCCGGGAACTGCATTTTGGCGGGAAAACTTAAATGGCGGCCATTTTGAAAGTGGCGGCCATCTTGGAAATTCCGAAAGATGATTGCACATCTAGCCAATAGGGTCTAACATCCTACCAAGTTTCAAATTGATCCCATTTACGGTTTCTGAGAAAAGTGTCGGAAATCTCTACGGGGAAACCAGAAGAAGAATAATAATAATAATAAGAAACAGAGTAAAAACAATAAGTCTCCAAACTTCGTTTGGGAGACTTAATAATAATAGTGAAAAAGAAACAGTAGAATAACAATATGTCGCCCCGACAAAGTCTGGGGCGACATAATAAAATTTACGTTTCCCGAAACGTTGAAGTCGCCTCCCGTTCCGCACTTTTGACCGAGTAGAGGGAACTAAAAGTCAAGAGCACAACTTCATAACATGAGCTTTCAGTTGGCCAAGTTTCATTTCGATCGGTTAAAAGATGAGCGAGAAAACGAGCGGACAACATTGCGAGGGGAAAAAGGAAAACATAAGAAATATGAAAATAATAATAATAATAATAATTAAACATGATTATGATCTTATGGATCATAACTGGCTCCCAAACGACCCCCTTGGACACTGGAGTTCAGACATCAATTCATAGCAACTTTATCTACAAGGAAACCAAGTTTCGTGCAAATCGGAACATTTTCCACTTTTGCCGGCCATCTTGGATTCAAAATGGCTGTCATAAGAAGTCAACATGTGCGTCATATGGTGCGGTATAACATACTCTACTTATATTCCAATTTTCAGCGAAATCCGTTTACTTTTGGACTTTTAAGGATTTATTTTCATTTTCAAAACGGCCGCCATTTAAAGATGGCCACCATGACCAAATTCATATTTTGATGACTAACATCTGATCGCAACATGGTAATCTATCTAAAAACCAAGTTTCGTGTAATTCCGAGCATTTTGCATTTTTGGCTGCCATCTTGGATTCAAAATGGCCACCAAAAAGGTCGACATGTGGGGCATATGGTGCGGTATAACATACCCTACTTCTATTCCAATTTTCGTTGAAATCCGTTAACTTTTGGATTTTTAAGGATTTATTATCATTTTCAAATTGGCCGCCATTTTAAGATGGCTGCCATGATCAAATTCAAATTTTGATGACTAACATCAGATCGCAACATGGTGTTCTACATAAAATCCAAGTTTCGTGCGATTCCGATCATTTTGAATTTTTGGCGGCCATCTTGGATTCAAAATGGCCGCCATAAAAAGTCAACATGTGCGTCATATGGTGCGGTGTATCATACTCTACTTATATTCCAATTTTCATCGAAATCCGTTAACTTTTGGATTTTTAAGGATTTTTTTAATTTTCAAAATGGCCGCCATTTCAAGATGGCCGCCAATTTCAAAATTTTAAAACTTGAAAGCACCACTTCAAGCCATGACCTATTTTTGGGTGAAGTTTCATAGTGATCCAATTTACAGTCTCCGAGAAAATGGTCGGACAAAATTTTGGCGGAAACCGGAAGAAAAATAATAATAAATATAGGTTCAATCGTTCTAAAGAACGATTAATAGGCTTTCCACTTCAAAAGAAGACCTTAAATAAATGACCTTGAAACCAAAAAGCTAAGAAACATACGTAATTTGTCTATAGCAATTAATAAGAACAAAAATTATTAAAAAACTATTTAGATATCTTTAAAAATAAGAAAGGTCATTAAATAGGACGTAAGAAAACTTGAATGACCTTGACAACTGATCTTTTAATCTACGTAAATATTACTTATAGGCAATAGCATTAAAAGAAGAAGCCATTCAAAATACATAGTACCATGAAAAACATTTATAAAGGACTTAGACCTTGACTTTTACAGCATGACCTTGACCATGCTGAAGGTCAACAGTGATCAACATTGAAGATTTTATGCCAATATCTCTTAAAGTCATTAAGATATGACTACTTATAATATATACAAAAAATTAGAAAATGACCTTGACCTTTGACCTTGTATTTGTTTTCAAGGTCAAGGGTCCTAATGATCCATAGTGAAGACCCCATGCCTCTACTATCAATAGTTGATAAATAATTAATGAAAAACTAATTATCAATGGTTGTAATGGGGGATAACTCCTATAAGATGAAGCTGGATCCTTTCCCTCTAAATAGAAAAAAGTTGCGCCTTTATGAGACCAACATTTCATCCATTATAACTTATAGCCTATCTTTTACCGTTTCAAAGTAATAGCGATGACAAGACAATGCCAAAATTTCAAACGTGACCTTGACCTTTGACCTTGTGTCCATTTTCAAGGTCAAGGTCAATGATGACCAATGATATATGGTTTCATATATATATATGTTATAGTTACTGAGATATAGTGATATAATGCAATTCACAATACATTTTATTGGTCTAGGGGAGATAACTCTTATAAAAATGTCAATAAAAAAAGTGACGATTCAAGATCCCAATATGATACACATTTTGGTAAAGGTTTCAGTTCTCTATCTATTATAGTAAAGGAGGAGATCTGCACACAACCAAGGGTCAAAAATTAGAACATGACCTTGACCTTTGACCTTGTGACCTTTTTCAAGGTCAAGGTCAATGATGACCAACTGTGAAATATCTAGTCTATATCACCTCTGGTTCATGAGTTACAATGGTACAAATTTTACTTCCAATAAATAAGGGGAAATAACTCCTATAAGAAGGTGAAAAATTCTTTAATGCGACATGTTATAAAGTGTCGCAATCCTTAGCTGAACATTTTGGAACAACTTTCATTGCGAAATCTTTTACGGTTTCATAGTTTATCTGCACACAAGCTTTTTATGACAGGGGAAATAACTCCGTAAAGAAAAAGTGTTCGGTGTCACAGGGTTAACTGTGCAAGCGTAATGTCTCATACATCCATAGTACAAAATATCTTTACGACATGTCGCGAAACAAAATTTATAATGGGATAACAAAACTTGGCGGAAAAAAAATAAGAATAATAAGAAACAGACTAATAACAGTAAGTCTTTCCACTGGAAAGTGGAAAGCCTTAATAATAAGAAACAGAAGAATAACAGTAAGGCTTCCCACTCGGAAGTGGAAAGCCTTAATAATATAGGTTCATTTGTGACTGCGCCACAAATAATCATGGCTTACCACTTCCATCGACAGTTTTTACACCGCGGCGTAAAAAAATTTCAGTTTTTTTTGGTTTTTTCTATATAAAAAACCATAACTGCATAAAATATACGTGAAACGTAGCAGAAAACCATGCAAAAATCATATGTCACATCCTAGGCTCGAACCGACGATGTCAGTCTTGCCAGCCCTCGTTGATACCACTGGACCACGGAAGACGATATGCAGAAAGTCAAATTTTGACGTATATATACCTTCAATGTGTTTTCTACATTTAAAATACAAAGACATTTTGTAATGTTTTCGTGTATTTACCAATGAAATAAATAAGAAAGACAGAAAATTCTTTGATTTTTATTTATAAAATAAAAATAAAACGCATTGATTTGACTGGTGGAAACGACTAAAGTCACGTGACAATTTTATATATTATCACGAAGTTGTTTTTTTTTTTTTTTTTTTTTTTTTTTTTTGAAAAGATGACTTTTCAGGAGGTCAACAGTGATGCTATTTTGACAGTTTAATTCAAAGGAATGTTACTTTCGATTCATTGTAATAGGGAAACCGTTTCTTTGTTCGGTAAAATACAGCAGTCGTGCATACCGGACGACACTCGATGGCATTTCAAAATAAATGATCAAGTAGAAAAAATGTTTGTTTCAGCTAGAACAACTCATGAAGACATAATTCAGATGTATATTTTAAGGATTTATCAATGCACAAACATTCAATCGCTGAAATTTAGGGGGTACCGATGGGGCCTCGACATTTGATTTTTTCTGCCGATTTTCGATTTTGTTGACATTTATGCACATCCGAGATACTTGGTTGGGGTAAAATCGACATTCTAAATCGATTGGCGGCATTTTCGAAAGGCTAGGATTTATGGTTTTTCTGAAAATCGCGATTTTTGCATGAAAAACCTATCTTCAACTTTCATGACCTGGAAATTTTTTTATCGTTCGTCAGAATGATTTCTACTGTAGCGACAGGTCAAGGACATCGATCCCCGAACTATTTGGCGTCCATTTTGTTTCACCATTCTCTGTGGTCTAGGATGAAATCTACACACTACATTCTTATGGGGTCCCTTAGAAACACCCCCCCCCCTTTTTTATTTTTTGCAAGCTGGCGGAATACCCTCAAATTCCCCATGTTTTTGCCCATGCCTGGCACCAAATTTTATTGCGACATGTAGCAAGCTAAAAAAACAAAGCGAATCCAAAGGTAAAAAAATTCACATGTCGCTGTACTGAAACCCAGGTGACCTTGACCTTGTGACCTTGGGCTAGGTCAAGGTGAAAGTTGACATTTTACCTATTACAAGTTATTGCCTATCTTTTACCGTTTCAAGGGAATAGCGATGGCGAGACAATGTCAAAATTTCAAACGTGACCTTGACCTTTGACCTTGTGTCCATTTTCAAGGTCAAGGTCAATGATGACCAATGATATAAGGTTTCATGTATATATCTGTTATAGTTACTGAGATATAGTGATCTAATGTAACTCACAATGCATATTATTGGTCTAAGGGGAGACAACTCTTATAAAATGTCAAATAAAAAAAGTGACGATTCAAGATCTTAATATGATACACATTTTGGTAAAGGTTTCAGTTCTCTATCTATTATAGTAAAGGAGAAGATCTGCACACAACCAAGGGTCAAAAATTAGAACATGACCTTGACCTTTGACCTTGTGACCTTTTTCAAGGTCAAGGTCAATGATGACCAACTGTGAAATATCTAGTCTATATCACCTCTGGTTCATGAGTTACAATGGTACAAATTTTACTTCCAATAAATAAGGGGAAATAACTCCTACAAGGAGTCGTCAAAATACTTTGCGCAATATGTAACAAATTGTCGCAATCCATAGCTGACCATTTTGCAACAACTTTTATTGCTAAATCTTTTACGTTTTCATAGTTTATCTGCACACAAGCTTTTCTGTAACAGGGGAGATAACTCCGTAAAGAACAAGTGTTCGGTGTGACAGGGTCAACTGCGAAAGCGTAATGTCTAATACATCCATAGTACGAAATGTCTTTACGACATGTCGCGAAACAAAATTTATAATGGGAAAAAAAAGTTGGCGGAAAAACAATAAGAATAATAATAATAATAATAATAAGAAACAGAAGAATAACAGTAAGGCTTCCCACTCGGAAGTGGAAAGCCTTAATAATATAGGTTCATTTGTGACTGCGCCACAAATAATCATGGCTTACCACTTCCATCGACAGTTTTTACACCGCGGCGTAAAAAAATTTCAGTTTTTTTTGGTTTTTTCTATATAAAAAACCATAACTGCATAAAATATACGTGAAACGTAGCAGAAAACCATGCAAAAATCATATGTCACATCCTAGGCTCGAACCGACGATGTCAGTCTTGCCAGCCCTCGTTGATACCACTGGACCACGGAAGACGATATGCAGAAAGTCAAATTTTGACGTATATATACCTTCAATGTGTTTTCTACATTTAAAATACAAAGACATTTTGTAATGTTTTCGTGTATTTACCAATGAAATAAATAAGAAAGACAGAAAATTCTTTGATTTTTATTTATAAAATAAAAATAAAACGCATTGATTTGACTGGTGGAAACGACTAAAGTCACGTGACAATTTTATATATTATCACGAAGTTGTTTTTTTTTTTTTTTTTTTTTTTTTTTTTTTTAAAAGATGACTTTTCAGGAGGTCAAAAGTGATGCTATTTTGACAGTTTAATTCAAAGGAATGTTACTTTCGATTCATTGTAATAGGGAAACCGTTTCTTTGTTCGGTAAAATACAGCAGTCGTGCATACCGGACGACACTCGATGGCATTTCAAAATAAATGATCAAGTAGAAAAAATGTTTGTTTCAGCTAGAACAACTCATGAAGACATAATTCAGATGTATATTTTAAGGATTTATCAATGCACAAACATTCAATCGCTGAAATTTAGGGGGTACCGATGGGGCCTCGACATTTGATTTTTTCTGCCGATTTTCGATTTTGTTGACATTTATGCACATCCGAGATACTTGGTTGGGGTAAAATCGACATTCTAAATCGATTGGCGGCATTTTCGAAAGGCTAGGATTTATGGTTTTTCTGAAAATCGCGATTTTTGCATGAAAAACCTATCTTCAACTTTCATGACCTGGAAATTTTTTTATCGTTCGTCAGAATGATTTCTACTGTAGCGACAGGTCAAGGACATCGATCCCCGAACTATTTGGCGTCCATTTTGTTTCACCATTCTCTGTGGTCTAGGATGAAATCTACACACTACATTCTTATGGGGTCCCTTAGAAACACCCCCCCCCCCTTTTTTATTTTTTGCAAGCTGGCGGAATACCCTCAAATTCCCCATGTTTTTGCCCATGCCTGGCACCAAATTTTATTGCGACATGTAGCAAGCTAAAAAAACAAAGCGAATCCAAAGGTAAAAAAATTCACATGTCGCTGTACTGAAACCCAGGTGACCTTGACCTTTGACCTTGTGACCTTGGGCTAGGTCAAGGTGAAAGTTGACATTTTACCTATTACAAGTTATTGCCTATCTTTTACCGTTTCAAGGGAATAGCGATGGCGAGACAATGTCAAAATTTCAAACGTGACCTTGACCTTTGACCTTGTGTCCATTTTCAAGGTCAAGGTCAATGATGACCAATGATATAAGGTTTCATGTATATATCTGTTATAGTTACTGAGATATAGTGATCTAATGTAACTCACAATGCATATTATTGGTCTAAGGGGAGACAACTCTTATAAAATGTCAAATAAAAAAAGTGACGATTCAAGATCTTAATATGATACACATTTTGGTAAAGGTTTCAGTTCTCTATCTATTATAGTAAAGGAGAAGATCTGCACACAACCAAGGGTCAAAAATTAGAACATGACCTTGACCTTTGACCTTGTGACCTTTTTCAAGGTCAAGGTCAATGATGACCAACTGTGAAATATCTAGTCTATATCACCTCTGGTTCATGAGTTACAATGGTACAAATTTTACTTCCAATAAATAAGGGGAAATAACTCCTACAAGGAGTCGTCAAAATACTTTGCGCAATATGTAACAAATTGTCGCAATCCATAGCTGACCATTTTGCAACAACTTTTATTGCTAAATCTTTTACGTTTTCATAGTTTATCTGCACACAAGCTTTTCTGTAACAGGGGAGATAACTCCGTAAAGAACAAGTGTTCGGTGTGACAGGGTCAACTGCGAAAGCGTAATGTCTAATACATCCATAGTACGAAATGTCTTTACGACATGTCGCGAAACAAAATTTATAATGGGAAAAAAAAGTTGGCGGAAAAACAATAAGAATAATAATAATAATAATAATAAGAAACAGAAGAATAACAGTAAGGCTTCCCACTCGGAAGTGGAAAGCCTTAATAATATAGGTTCATTTGTGACTGCGCCACAAATAATCATGGCTTACCACTTCCATCGACAGTTTTTACACCGCGGCGTAAAAAAATTTCAGTTTTTTTTGGTTTTTTCTATATAAAAAACCATAACTGCATAAAATATACGTGAAACGTAGCAGAAAACCATGCAAAAATCATATGTCACATCCTAGGCTCGAACCGACGATGTCAGTCTTGCCAGCCCTCGTTGATACCACTGGACCACGGAAGACGATATGCAGAAAGTCAAATTTTGACGTATATATACCTTCAATGTGTTTTCTACATTTAAAATACAAAGACATTTTGTAATGTTTTCGTGTATTTACCAATGAAATAAATAAGAAAGACAGAAAATTCTTTGATTTTTATTTATAAAATAAAAATAAAACGCATTGATTTGACTGGTGGAAACGACTAAAGTCACGTGACAATTTTATATATTATCACGAAGTTGTTTTTTTTTTTTTTTTTTTTTTTTTTTTTTGAAAAGATGACTTTTCAGGAGGTCAACAGTGATGCTATTTTGACAGTTTAATTCAAAGGAATGTTACTTTCGATTCATTGTAATAGGGAAACCGTTTCTTTGTTCGGTAAAATACAGCAGTCGTGCATACCGGACGACACTCGATGGCATTTCAAAATAAATGATCAAGTAGAAAAAATGTTTGTTTCAGCTAGAACAACTCATGAAGACATAATTCAGATGTATATTTTAAGGATTTATCAATGCACAAACATTCAATCGCTGAAATTTAGGGGGTACCGATGGGGCCTCGACATTTGATTTTTTCTGCCGATTTTCGATTTTGTTGACATTTATGCACATCCGAGATACTTGGTTGGGGTAAAATCGACATTCTAAATCGATTGGCGGCATTTTCGAAAGGCTAGGATTTATGGTTTTTCTGAAAATCGCGATTTTTGCATGAAAAACCTATCTTCAACTTTCATGACCTGGAAATTTTTTTATCGTTCGTCAGAATGATTTCTACTGTAGCGACAGGTCAAGGACATCGATCCCCGAACTATTTGGCGTCCATTTTGTTTCACCATTCTCTGTGGTCTAGGATGAAATCTACACACTACATTCTTATGGGGTCCCTTAGAAACACCCCCCCCCCTTTTTTATTTTTTGCAAGCTGGCGGAATACCCTCAAATTCCCCATGTTTTTGCCCATGCCTGGCACCAAATTTTATTGCGACATGTAGCAAGCTAAAAAAACAAAGCGAATCCAAAGGTAAAAAAATTCACATGTCGCTGTACTGAAACCCAGGTGACCTTGACCTTTGACCTTGTGACCTTGGGCTAGGTCAAGGTGAAAGTTGACATTTTACCTATTACAAGTTATTGCCTATCTTTTACCGTTTCAAGGGAATAGCGATGGCGAGACAATGTCAAAATTTCAAACGTGACCTTGACCTTTGACCTTGTGTCCATTTTCAAGGTCAAGGTCAATGATGACCAATGATATAAGGTTTCATGTATATATCTGTTATAGTTACTGAGATATAGTGATCTAATGTAACTCACAATGCATATTATTGGTCTAAGGGGAGACAACTCTTATAAAATGTCAAATAAAAAAAGTGACGATTCAAGATCTTAATATGATACACATTTTGGTAAAGGTTTCAGTTCTCTATCTATTATAGTAAAGGAGAAGATCTGCACACAACCAAGGGTCAAAAATTAGAACATGACCTTGACCTTTGACCTTGTGACCTTTTTCAAGGTCAAGGTCAATGATGACCAACTGTGAAATATCTAGTCTATATCACCTCTGGTTCATGAGTTACAATGGTACAAATTTTACTTCCAATAAATAAGGGGAAATAACTCCTACAAGGAGTCGTCAAAATACTTTGCGCAATATGTAACAAATTGTCGCAATCCATAGCTGACCATTTTGCAACAACTTTTATTGCTAAATCTTTTACGTTTTCATAGTTTATCTGCACACAAGCTTTTCTGTAACAGGGGAGATAACTCCGTAAAGAACAAGTGTTCGGTGTGACAGGGTCAACTGCGAAAGCGTAATGTCTAATACATCCATAGTACGAAATGTCTTTACGACATGTCGCGAAACAAAATTTATAATGGGAAAAAAAAGTTGGCGGAAAAACAATAAGAATAATAATAATAATAATAATAAGAAACAGAAGAATAACAGTAAGGCTTCCCACTCGGAAGTGGAAAGCCTTAATAATATAGGTTCATTTGTGACTGCGCCACAAATAATCATGGCTTACCACTTCCATCGACAGTTTTTACACCGCGGCGTAAAAAAATTTCAGTTTTTTTTGGTTTTTTCTATATAAAAAACCATAACTGCATAAAATATACGTGAAACGTAGCAGAAAACCATGCAAAAATCATATGTCACATCCTAGGCTCGAACCGACGATGTCAGTCTTGCCAGCCCTCGTTGATACCACTGGACCACGGAAGACGATATGCAGAAAGTCAAATTTTGACGTATATATACCTTCAATGTGTTTTCTACATTTAAAATACAAAGACATTTTGTAATGTTTTCGTGTATTTACCAATGAAATAAATAAGAAAGACAGAAAATTCTTTGATTTTTATTTATAAAATAAAAATAAAACGCATTGATTTGACTGGTGGAAACGACTAAAGTCACGTGACAATTTTATATATTATCACGAAGTTGTTTTTTTTTTTTTTTTTTTTTTTTTTTTTTTGAAAAGATGACTTTTCAGGAGGTCAACAGTGATGCTATTTTGACAGTTTAATTCAAAGGAATGTTACTTTCGATTCATTGTAATAGGGAAACCGTTTCTTTGTTCGGTAAAATACAGCAGTCGTGCATACCGGACGACACTCGATGGCATTTCAAAATAAATGATCAAGTAGAAAAAATGTTTGTTTCAGCTAGAACAACTCATGAAGACATAATTCAGATGTATATTTTAAGGATTTATCAATGCACAAACATTCAATCGCTGAAATTTAGGGGGTACCGATGGGGCCTCGACATTTGATTTTTTCTGCCGATTTTCGATTTTGTTGACATTTATGCACATCCGAGATACTTGGTTGGGGTAAAATCGACATTCTAAATCGATTGGCGGCATTTTCGAAAGGCTAGGATTTATGGTTTTTCTGAAAATCGCGATTTTTGCATGAAAAACCTATCTTCAACTTTCATGACCTGGAAATTTTTTTATCGTTCGTCAGAATGATTTCTACTGTAGCGACAGGTCAAGGACATCGATCCCCGAACTATTTGGCGTCCATTTTGTTTCACCATTCTCTGTGGTCTAGGATGAAATCTACACACTACATTCTTATGGGGTCCCTTAGAAACACCCCCCCCCCTTTTTTATTTTTTGCAAGCTGGCGGAATACCCTCAAATTCCCCATGTTTTTGCCCATGCCTGGCACCAAATTTTATTGCGACATGTAGCAAGCTAAAAAAACAAAGCGAATCCAAAGGTAAAAAAATTCACATGTCGCTGTACTGAAACCCAGGTGACCTTGACCTTTGACCTTGTGACCTTGGGCTAGGTCAAGGTGAAAGTTGACATTTTACCTATTACAAGTTATTGCCTATCTTTTACCGTTTCAAGGGAATAGCGATGGCGAGACAATGTCAAAATTTCAAACGTGACCTTGACCTTTGACCTTGTGTCCATTTTCAAGGTCAAGGTCAATGATGACCAATGATATAAGGTTTCATGTATATATCTGTTATAGTTACTGAGATATAGTGATCTAATGTAACTCACAATGCATATTATTGGTCTAAGGGGAGACAACTCTTATAAAATGTCAAATAAAAAAAGTGACGATTCAAGATCTTAATATGATACACATTTTGGTAAAGGTTTCAGTTCTCTATCTATTATAGTAAAGGAGAAGATCTGCACACAACCAAGGGTCAAAAATTAGAACATGACCTTGACCTTTGACCTTGTGACCTTTTTCAAGGTCAAGGTCAATGATGACCAACTGTGAAATATCTAGTCTATATCACCTCTGGTTCATGAGTTACAATGGTACAAATTTTACTTCCAATAAATAAGGGGAAATAACTCCTACAAGGAGTCGTCAAAATACTTTGCGCAATATGTAACAAATTGTCGCAATCCATAGCTGACCATTTTGCAACAACTTTTATTGCTAAATCTTTTACGTTTTCATAGTTTATCTGCACACAAGCTTTTCTGTAACAGGGGAGATAACTCCGTAAAGAACAAGTGTTCGGTGTGACAGGGTCAACTGCGAAAGCGTAATGTCTAATACATCCATAGTACGAAATGTCTTTACGACATGTCGCGAAACAAAATTTATAATGGGAAAAAAAAGTTGGCGGAAAAACAATAAGAATAATAATAATAATAATAAATATAGGTTCAATCGTTCTACCGAACGATTAATAGGCTTTCCACTTTAAAAGAAGACCTTAAATAAATGACCTTGAAACTAAAAAGCTAAGAAACATACGTAACTAAAAAAGAATAAGGCATTCAAAATACATAGTACCATGAAAAACATTTAAAAAGGACTTTGACCTTGACTCTTACAGCATGACCTTGACCAACAGTGTCAACAGTGATCAACATTGAAGATTTCATGCCAATATCTCTTGTAGTCATTGAGATATGACTACTTATAATATATACAAAAATAGAAAATGACCTTGACCTTTGACCTTGTATTTGTTTTCAAGGTCAAGGGTCCTAATGATCTATAGTAAAGACTCCATGCCTCTACTATCAATAGTTGATAAGCAATTAATGAAAAACTAATTATCAATAGTTGTAATGGGGCATAACTCCTATAAGATGAAGCCGGATCCTTACCCTCCAAATAGGAAAAAGTTGCGCCTTTATGAGGCCAACATTTTATCCATTACAACTTATTGCCTATCTTTTACCGTTTCAAAGGAATAGCGATGACAAGACAATGCCAAAATTTCAAACGTGACCTTGACCTTTGACCTTGAGTCCATTTTCAAGGTCAAGGTAAATGATGACTAATGATATAAGGTTTCATATAAATATCTATTATAGTTACTGAGATAAAGTGATATAATGCAACTCACAATATATTTTAGTGGTCTAGGGGAGATAACTCTTATAAAAATGTCAAATAAAAAAAGTGACGATTCAAGATCTTAATATGATACACATTTTGGTAAAGGTTTCAATTCACTATCTATTATAGTAAAGGAGGAGATCTGTACACAACACAATGTCAAAAATTAGAATGTGACCTTGACCTTTGACCTTGTGACCTTTTTCAAGGTCAAGGTCAATGATGACCAACTGTGAAATATCTATTCTCTATCACCTCTGGTTCATGAGTTACTATGGTACAAATTGTACTTCCAATAAATAAAGGGAAATAACTCCAACAGGGAGTCGTCAAAATACTTTGCGCGATATGTAACAAATTGTCGCAATCAATAGCTGACCATTTTGCAACAACTTTTATTACAAAATCTTTTACGGTTTCAAAGTTTATCTGTACACAAGCTTTTTTGTGACAAGGGAAATAACTCCGTAAAGAAAAAGTGTTCGGTGTGACAGGGTTAACTGCGAAAGCGTAATGTCTCATACATTCATAGTACAAAATGTCTTTACGACATGTCGCGAAACAAAATTTATAATAAGGAAAAAAAGTTGGCGGAAAAAAAATAAGAATAATAATAATAATAAGAAACAGACTAATAACAGTAAGTCTTTCCACTGGAAAGTGGAAAGCCTTAATAAGAAACAGAAGAATAACAGTAAGGCTTCCCACTCGGAAGTGGAAAGCCTTAATAATATAGGTTCATTTGTGACTGCGCCACAAATAATCATGGCTTACCACTTCCATCGACAGTTTTTACACCGCGGCGTAAAAAAATTTCAGTTTTTTTTGGTTTTTTCTATATAAAAAACCATAACTGCATAAACTATACGTGAAACGTAGCAGAAAACCATGCAAAAATCATATGTCACATCCTAGGCTCGAACCGACGATGTCAGTCTTGCCAGCCCTCGTTGATACCACTGGACCACGGAAGACGATATGCAGAAAGTCAAATTTTGACGTATATATACCTTCAATGTGTTTTCTACATTTAAAATACAAAGACATTTTGTAATGTTTTCGTGTATTTACCAATGAAATAAATAAGAAAGACAGAAAATTCTTTGATTTTTATTTATAAAATAAAAATAAAACGCATTGATTTGACTGGTGGAAACGACTAAAGTCACGTGACAATTTTATATATTATCACGAAGTTGTTTTTTTTTTTTTTTTTTTTTTTTTTTTTTGAAAAGATGACTTTTCAGGAGGTCAACAGTGATGCTATTTTGACAGTTTAATTCAAAGGAATGTTACTTTCGATTCATTGTAATAGGGAAACCGTTTCTTTGTTCGGTAAAATACAGCAGTCGTGCATACCGGACGACACTCGATGGCATTTCAAAATAAATGATCAAGTAGAAAAAATGTTTGTTTCAGCTAGAACAACTCATGAAGACATAATTCAGATGTATATTTTAAGGATTTATCAATGCACAAACATTCAATCGCTGAAATTTAGGGGGTACCGATGGGGCCTCGACATTTGATTTTTTCTGCCGATTTTCGATTTTGTTGACATTTATGCACATCCGAGATACTTGGTTGGGGTAAAATCGACATTCTAAATCGATTGGCGGCATTTTCGAAAGGCTAGGATTTATGGTTTTTCTGAAAATCGCGATTTTTGCATGAAAAACCTATCTTCAACTTTCATGACCTGGAAATTTTTTTATCGTTCGTCAGAATGATTTCTACTGTAGCGACAAGTCAAGGACATCGATCCCCGAACTATTTGGCGTCCATTTTGTTTCACCATTCTCTGTGGTCTAGGATGAAATCTACACACTACATTCTTATGGGGTCCCTTAGAAACACCCCCCCCCTTTTTTATTTTTTGCAAGCTGGCGGAATACCCTCAAATTCCCCATGTTTTTGCCCATGCCTGGCACCAAATTTTATTGCGACATGTAGCAAGCTAAAAAAACAAAGCGAATCCAAAGGTAAAAAAATTCACATGTCGCTGTACTGAAACCCAGGTGACCTTGACCTTTGACCTTGTGACCTTGGGCTAGGTCAAGGTGAAAGTTGACATTTTACCTATTACAAGTTATTGCCTATCTTTTACCGTTTCAAGGGAATAGCGATGGCGAGACAATGTCAAAATTTCAAACGTGACCTTGACCTTTGACCTTGTGTCCATTTTCAAGGTCAAGGTCAATGATGACCAATGATATAAGGTTTCATGTATATATCTGTTATAGTTACTGAGATATAGTGATCTAATGTAACTCACAATGCATATTATTGGTCTAAGGGGAGACAACTCTTATAAAATGTCAAATAAAAAAAGTGACGATTCAAGATCTTAATATGATACACATTTTGGTAAAGGTTTCAATTCACTATCTATTATAGTAAAGGAGGAGATCTGTACACAACACAATGTCAAAAATTAGAATGTGACCTTGACCTTTGACCTTGTGACCTTTTTCAAGGTCAAGGTCAATGATGACCAACTGTGAAATATCTATTCTCTATCACCTCTGGTTCATGAGTTACTATGGTACAAATTGTACTTCCAATAAATAAAGGGAAATAACTCCAACAGGGAGTCGTCAAAATACTTTGCGCGATATGTAACAAATTGTCGCAATCAATAGCTGACCATTTTGCAACAACTTTTATTACAAAATCTTTTACGGTTTCAAAGTTTATCTGTACACAAGCTTTTTTGTGACAAGGGAAATAACTCCGTAAAGAAAAAGTGTTCGGTGTGACAGGGTTAACTGCGAAAGCGTAATGTCTCATACATTCATAGTACAAAATGTCTTTACGACATGTCGCGAAACAAAATTTATAATAAGGAAAAAAAGTTGGCGGAAAAAAAATAAGAATAATAATAATAATAAGAAACAGACTAATAACAGTAAGTCTTTCCACTGGAAAGTGGAAAGCCTTAATAAGAAACAGAAGAATAACAGTAAGGCTTCCCACTCGGAAGTGGAAAGCCTTAATAATATAGGTTCATTTGTGACTGCGCCACAAATAATCATGGCTTACCACTTCCATCGACAGTTTTTACACCGCGGCGTAAAAAAATTTCAGTTTTTTTTGGTTTTTTCTATATAAAAAACCATAACTGCATAAACTATACGTGAAACGTAGCAGAAAACCATGCAAAAATCATATGTCACATCCTAGGCTCGAACCGACGATGTCAGTCTTGCCAGCCCTCGTTGATACCACTGGACCACGGAAGACGATATGCAGAAAGTCAAATTTTGACGTATATATACCTTCAATGTGTTTTCTACATTTAAAATACAAAGACATTTTGTAATGTTTTCGTGTATTTACCAATGAAATAAATAAGAAAGACAGAAAATTCTTTGATTTTTATTTATAAAATAAAAATAAAACGCATTGATTTGACTGGTGGAAACGACTAAAGTCACGTGACAATTTTATATATTATCACGAAGTTGTTTTTTTTTTTTTTTTTTTTTTTTTTTTTTGAAAAGATGACTTTTCAGGAGGTCAACAGTGATGCTATTTTGACAGTTTAATTCAAAGGAATGTTACTTTCGATTCATTGTAATAGGGAAACCGTTTCTTTGTTCGGTAAAATACAGCAGTCGTGCATACCGGACGACACTCGATGGCATTTCAAAATAAATGATCAAGTAGAAAAAATGTTTGTTTCAGCTAGAACAACTCATGAAGACATAATTCAGATGTATATTTTAAGGATTTATCAATGCACAAACATTCAATCGCTGAAATTTAGGGGGTACCGATGGGGCCTCGACATTTGATTTTTTCTGCCGATTTTCGATTTTGTTGACATTTATGCACATCCGAGATACTTGGTTGGGGTAAAATCGACATTCTAAATCGATTGGCGGCATTTTCGAAAGGCTAGGATTTATGGTTTTTCTGAAAATCGCGATTTTTGCATGAAAAACCTATCTTCAACTTTCATGACCTGGAAATTTTTTTATCGTTCGTCAGAATGATTTCTACTGTAGCGACAAGTCAAGGACATCGATCCCCGAACTATTTGGCGTCCATTTTGTTTCACCATTCTCTGTGGTCTAGGATGAAATCTACACACTACATTCTTATGGGGTCCCTTAGAAACACCCCCCCCTTTTTTATTTTTTGCAAGCTGGCGGAATACCCTCAAATTCCCCATGTTTTTGCCCATGCCTGGCACCAAATTTTATTGCGACATGTAGCAAGCTAAAAAAACAAAGCGAATCCAAAGGTAAAAAAATTCACAAGTCGCTGTACTGAAACCCAGGTGACCTTGACCTTTGACCTTGTGACCTTGGGCTAGGTCAAGGTGAAAGTTGACATTTTACCTATTACAAGTTATTGCCTATCTTTTACCGTTTCAAGGGAATAGCGATGGCGAGACAATGTCAAAATTTCAAACGTGACCTTGACCTTTGACCTTGTGTCCATTTTCAAGGTCAAGGTCAATGATGACCAATGATATAAGGTTTCATGTATATATCTGTTATAGTTACTGAGATATAGTGATCTAATGTAACTCACAATGCATATTATTGGTCTAAGGGGAGACAACTCTTATAAAATGTCAAATAAAAAAAGTGACGATTCAAGATCTTAATATGATACACATTTTGGTAAAGGTTTCAGTTCTCTATCTATTATAGTAAAGGAGAAGATCTGCACACAACCAAGGGTCAAAAATTAGAACATGACCTTGACCTTTGACCTTGTGACCTTTTTCAAGGTCAAGGTCAATGATGACCAACTGTGAAATATCTAGTCTATATCACCTCTGGTTCATGAGTTACAATGGTACAAATTTTACTTCCAATAAATAAGGGGAAATAACTCCTACAAGGAGTCGTCAAAATACTTTGCGCAATATGTAACAAATTGTCGCAATCCATAGCTGACCATTTTGCAACAACTTTTATTGCTAAATCTTTTACGTTTTCATAGTTTATCTGCACACAAGCTTTTCTGTAACAGGGGAGATAACTCCGTAAAGAACAAGTGTTCGGTGTGACAGGGTCAACTGCGAAAGCGTAATGTCTAATACATCCATAGTACGAAATGTCTTTACGACATGTCGCGAAACAAAATTTATAATGGGAAAAAAAAGTTGGCGGAAAAACAATAAGAATAATAATAATAATAATAAATATAGGTTCAATCGTTCTACCGAACGATTAATAGGCTTTCCACTTTAAAAGAAGACCTTAAATAAATGACCTTGAAACTAAAAAGCTAAGAAACATACGTAACTAAAAAAGAATAAGGCATTCAAAATACATAGTACCATGAAAAACATTTAAAAAGGACTTTGACCTTGACTCTTACAGCATGACCTTGACCAACAGTGTCAACAGTGATCAACATTGAAGATTTCATGCCAATATCTCTTGTAGTCATTGAGATATGACTACTTATAATATATACAAAAATAGAAAATGACCTTGACCTTTGACCTTGTATTTGTTTTCAAGGTCAAGGGTCCTAATGATCTATAGTAAAGACTCCATGCCTCTACTATCAATAGTTGATAAGCAATTAATGAAAAACTAATTATCAATAGTTGTAATGGGGCATAACTCCTATAAGATGAAGCCGGATCCTTACCCTCCAAATAGGAAAAAGTTGCGCCTTTATGAGGCCAACATTTTATCCATTACAACTTATTGCCTATCTTTTACCGTTTCAAAGGAATAGCGATGACAAGACAATGCCAAAATTTCAAACGTGACCTTGACCTTTGACCTTGAGTCCATTTTCAAGGTCAAGGTAAATGATGACTAATGATATAAGGTTTCATATAAATATCTATTATAGTTACTGAGATAAAGTGATATAATGCAACTCACAATATATTTTAGTGGTCTAGGGGAGATAACTCTTATAAAAATGTCAAATAAAAAAAGTGACGATTCAAGATCTTAATATGATACACATTTTGGTAAAGGTTTCAATTCACTATCTATTATAGTAAAGGAGGAGATCTGTACACAACACAATGTCAAAAATTAGAATGTGACCTTGACCTTTGACCTTGTGACCTTTTTCAAGGTCAAGGTCAATGATGACCAACTGTGAAATATCTATTCTCTATCACCTCTGGTTCATGAGTTACTATGGTACAAATTGTACTTCCAATAAATAAAGGGAAATAACTCCAACAGGGAGTCGTCAAAATACTTTGCGCGATATGTAACAAATTGTCGCAATCAATAGCTGACCATTTTGCAACAACTTTTATTACAAAATCTTTTACGGTTTCAAAGTTTATCTGTACACAAGCTTTTTTGTGACAAGGGAAATAACTCCGTAAAGAAAAAGTGTTCGGTGTGACAGGGTTAACTGCGAAAGCGTAATGTCTCATACATTCATAGTACAAAATGTCTTTACGACATGTCGCGAAACAAAATTTATAATAAGGAAAAAAAGTTGGCGGAAAAAAAATAAGAATAATAATAATAATAAGAAACAGACTAATAACAGTAAGTCTTTCCACTGGAAAGTGGAAAGCCTTAATAAGAAACAGAAGAATAACAGTAAGGCTTCCCACTCGGAAGTGGAAAGCCTTAATAATATAGGTTCATTTGTGACTGCGCCACAAATAATCATGGCTTACCACTTCCATCGACAGTTTTTACACCGCGGCGTAAAAAAATTTCAGTTTTTTTTGGTTTTTTCTATATAAAAAACCATAACTGCATAAACTATACGTGAAACGTAGCAGAAAACCATGCAAAAATCATATGTCACATCCTAGGCTCGAACCGACGATGTCAGTCTTGCCAGCCCTCGTTGATACCACTGGACCACGGAAGACGATATGCAGAAAGTCAAATTTTGACGTATATATACCTTCAATGTGTTTTCTACATTTAAAATACAAAGACATTTTGTAATGTTTTCGTGTATTTACCAATGAAATAAATAAGAAAGACAGAAAATTCTTTGATTTTTATTTATAAAATAAAAATAAAACGCATTGATTTGACTGGTGGAAACGACTAAAGTCACGTGACAATTTTATATATTATCACGAAGTTGTTTTTTTTTTTTTTTTTTTTTTTTTTTTTTGAAAAGATGACTTTTCAGGAGGTCAACAGTGATGCTATTTTGACAGTTTAATTCAAAGGAATGTTACTTTCGATTCATTGTAATAGGGAAACCGTTTCTTTGTTCGGTAAAATACAGCAGTCGTGCATACCGGACGACACTCGATGGCATTTCAAAATAAATGATCAAGTAGAAAAAATGTTTGTTTCAGCTAGAACAACTCATGAAGACATAATTCAGATGTATATTTTAAGGATTTATCAATGCACAAACATTCAATCGCTGAAATTTAGGGGGTACCGATGGGGCCTCGACATTTGATTTTTTCTGCCGATTTTCGATTTTGTTGACATTTATGCACATCCGAGATACTTGGTTGGGGTAAAATCGACATTCTAAATCGATTGGCGGCATTTTCGAAAGGCTAGGATTTATGGTTTTTCTGAAAATCGCGATTTTTGCATGAAAAACCTATCTTCAACTTTCATGACCTGGAAATTTTTTTATCGTTCGTCAGAATGATTTCTACTGTAGCGACAAGTCAAGGACATCGATCCCCGAACTATTTGGCGTCCATTTTGTTTCACCATTCTCTGTGGTCTAGGATGAAATCTACACACTACATTCTTATGGGGTCCCTTAGAAACACCCCCCCCCTTTTTTATTTTTTGCAAGCTGGCGGAATACCCTCAAATTCCCCATGTTTTTGCCCATGCCTGGCACCAAATTTTATTGCGACATGTAGCAAGCTAAAAAAACAAAGCGAATCCAAAGGTAAAAAAATTCACATGTCGCTGTACTGAAACCCAGGTGACCTTGACCTTTGACCTTGTGACCTTGGGCTAGGTCAAGGTGAAAGTTGACATTTTACCTATTACAAGTTATTGCCTATCTTTTACCGTTTCAAGGGAATAGCGATGGCGAGACAATGTCAAAATTTCAAACGTGACCTTGACCTTTGACCTTGTGTCCATTTTCAAGGTCAAGGTCAATGATGACCAATGATATAAGGTTTCATGTATATATCTGTTATAGTTACTGAGATATAGTGATCTAATGTAACTCACAATGCATATTATTGGTCTAAGGGGAGACAACTCTTATAAAATGTCAAATAAAAAAAGTGACGATTCAAGATCTTAATATGATACACATTTTGGTAAAGGTTTCAATTCACTATCTATTATAGTAAAGGAGGAGATCTGTACACAACACAATGTCAAAAATTAGAATGTGACCTTGACCTTTGACCTTGTGACCTTTTTCAAGGTCAAGGTCAATGATGACCAACTGTGAAATATCTATTCTCTATCACCTCTGGTTCATGAGTTACTATGGTACAAATTGTACTTCCAATAAATAAAGGGAAATAACTCCAACAGGGAGTCGTCAAAATACTTTGCGCGATATGTAACAAATTGTCGCAATCAATAGCTGACCATTTTGCAACAACTTTTATTACAAAATCTTTTACGGTTTCAAAGTTTATCTGTACACAAGCTTTTTTGTGACAAGGGAAATAACTCCGTAAAGAAAAAGTGTTCGGTGTGACAGGGTTAACTGCGAAAGCGTAATGTCTCATACATTCATAGTACAAAATGTCTTTACGACATGTCGCGAAACAAAATTTATAATAAGGAAAAAAAGTTGGCGGAAAAAAAATAAGAATAATAATAATAATAAGAAACAGACTAATAACAGTAAGTCTTTCCACTGGAAAGTGGAAAGCCTTAATAAGAAACAGAAGAATAACAGTAAGGCTTCCCACTCGGAAGTGGAAAGCCTTAATAATATAGGTTCATTTGTGACTGCGCCACAAATAATCATGGCTTACCACTTCCATCGACAGTTTTTACACCGCGGCGTAAAAAAATTTCAGTTTTTTTTGGTTTTTTCTATATAAAAAACCATAACTGCATAAACTATACGTGAAACGTAGCAGAAAACCATGCAAAAATCATATGTCACATCCTAGGCTCGAACCGACGATGTCAGTCTTGCCAGCCCTCGTTGATACCACTGGACCACGGAAGACGATATGCAGAAAGTCAAATTTTGACGTATATATACCTTCAATGTGTTTTCTACATTTAAAATACAAAGACATTTTGTAATGTTTTCGTGTATTTACCAATGAAATAAATAAGAAAGACAGAAAATTCTTTGATTTTTATTTATAAAATAAAAATAAAACGCATTGATTTGACTGGTGGAAACGACTAAAGTCACGTGACAATTTTATATATTATCACGAAGTTGTTTTTTTTTTTTTTTTTTTTTTTTTTTTTTGAAAAGATGACTTTTCAGGAGGTCAACAGTGATGCTATTTTGACAGTTTAATTCAAAGGAATGTTACTTTCGATTCATTGTAATAGGGAAACCGTTTCTTTGTTCGGTAAAATACAGCAGTCGTGCATACCGGACGACACTCGATGGCATTTCAAAATAAATGATCAAGTAGAAAAAATGTTTGTTTCAGCTAGAACAACTCATGAAGACATAATTCAGATGTATATTTTAAGGATTTATCAATGCACAAACATTCAATCGCTGAAATTTAGGGGGTACCGATGGGGCCTCGACATTTGATTTTTTCTGCCGATTTTCGATTTTGTTGACATTTATGCACATCCGAGATACTTGGTTGGGGTAAAATCGACATTCTAAATCGATTGGCGGCATTTTCGAAAGGCTAGGATTTATGGTTTTTCTGAAAATCGCGATTTTTGCATGAAAAACCTATCTTCAACTTTCATGACCTGGAAATTTTTTTATCGTTCGTCAGAATGATTTCTACTGTAGCGACAAGTCAAGGACATCGATCCCCGAACTATTTGGCGTCCATTTTGTTTCACCATTCTCTGTGGTCTAGGATGAAATCTACACACTACATTCTTATGGGGTCCCTTAGAAACACCCCCCCCTTTTTTATTTTTTGCAAGCTGGCGGAATACCCTCAAATTCCCCATGTTTTTGCCCATGCCTGGCACCAAATTTTATTGCGACATGTAGCAAGCTAAAAAAACAAAGCGAATCCAAAGGTAAAAAAATTCACAAGTCGCTGTACTGAAACCCAGGTGACCTTGACCTTTGACCTTGTGACCTTGGGCTAGGTCAAGGTGAAAGTTGACATTTTACCTATTACAAGTTATTGCCTATCTTTTACCGTTTCAAGGGAATAGCGATGGCGAGACAATGTCAAAATTTCAAACGTGACCTTGACCTTTGACCTTGTGTCCATTTTCAAGGTCAAGGTCAATGATGACCAATGATATAAGGTTTCATGTATATATCTGTTATAGTTACTGAGATATAGTGATCTAATGTAACTCACAATGCATATTATTGGTCTAAGGGGAGACAACTCTTATAAAATGTCAAATAAAAAAAGTGACGATTCAAGATCTTAATATGATACACATTTTGGTAAAGGTTTCAGTTCTCTATCTATTATAGTAAAGGAGAAGATCTGCACACAACCAAGGGTCAAAAATTAGAACATGACCTTGACCTTTGACCTTGTGACCTTTTTCAAGGTCAAGGTCAATGATGACCAACTGTGAAATATCTAGTCTATATCACCTCTGGTTCATGAGTTACAATGGTACAAATTTTACTTCCAATAAATAAGGGGAAATAACTCCTACAAGGAGTCGTCAAAATACTTTGCGCAATATGTAACAAATTGTCGCAATCCATAGCTGACCATTTTGCAACAACTTTTATTGCTAAATCTTTTACGTTTTCATAGTTTATCTGCACACAAGCTTTTCTGTAACAGGGGAGATAACTCCGTAAAGAACAAGTGTTCGGTGTGACAGGGTCAACTGCGAAAGCGTAATGTCTAATACATCCATAGTACGAAATGTCTTTACGACATGTCGCGAAACAAAATTTATAATGGGAAAAAAAAGTTGGCGGAAAAACAATAAGAATAATAATAATAAATATAAGTTCATTGGTTCTACCGAACAAATGATAGGCTTTCCACTTATCGCAAAAATGACCTTGACATTGACTCTGGTTTATGAAAATTGGCTTTTCTTTTCGAAATAAACAAACGAAAGAAAAAACCATTCGGCTATCTTTCGACATAAAAAAGGTTAAAAAATAGGACGTTAATTGACATAAATGCCCTTGACCAGCAAGTTTTTGGTATTTGCATACTTTATGCTTTAAAAACAAAGCATTTATTAAGATTTTCCATTTTATTTACACGAAAAAGCAGAATTTCCAAAAAATATGTTTTGACCTTGACTTCTCTAAATATGACCTTGACCATGCTTAGGGTCAATAAAGGACAATAAAGGACAAACAGTGAAGATCCTATGTCAATATGTCGTATAATGATGAAGAAATGACTATTTATCATAAATACAAAAATGTATAAGATGACCTTGACTTTTGACCTTGTTTTTATTTTCAAGGTCAAAGGTCATACTGGTCTATAGTGAAGACCCAATGCCTCTACTATCAATAGTTGATAAGTAATTAATGAAAACCTAATTATCAGTGGTTGTAATGGGGGATAACTCCTATAAGATGAAGTCGGATCCTTTCCTTTCAAATGCAAAAAAGTTGCGCCTTTATGAGACCAACATTTTATCCATTTTAACTTATAGCCTATCTTTTACCGTTTCAATGAAATAGCGATGACAAGACAATGTCAAAATTTCAAACGTGACCTTGACCTTTGACCTTGTGTCCATTTTCAAGGTCAAGGTCAATGATGACTAATGATATAAGGTTTCATATAAATATCTGTTATAGTAACTGAGATATATTGATGTAATGTAATTCACAAAATATTTAATTGGTCTAGGGGAGATAACTCTTATAAAAATGTCAAATAAAAAAAGTGACGATTCAAGATCTTAATATGATACACATTTTGGTAAAGGTTTTAGTTCTCTATCTATTATAGTAAAGGAGGAGATCTGCACACAACAAAGGGTCAAAAATTAGAACATGACCTTGACCTTTGACCTTGTGACCTTTTTCAAGGTCAAGGTCAATGATGACCAACTGTGAAATATCTAGTCTCTGTCACTTCTGGTTCATGAGTTACAATGGTACAAAATGTACTTCCAATAAATAAGGGGAAATAACTCCAACAAGGAGTCGTCAAAATACTTTGCGCAATATGTAAGAAATTGTCGCAATCAATAGCTGACCATTTTGCAACAACTTTTATTGCAAAATCTTTTACGGTTTCAAAGTTTGTCTGTACAAAAGCTTTTTTATTTCAAGGGAAATAACTCCGTAAATAAAAAGTGTTCGGTGTGACAGGGTTAACTGCGAAAGCGTAATGTCTCATACATCCATAGTACAAAATATCTTAACGACATGTCGCGAAACAAAATTTATAATGGGAAAAGAAACTTGGCGGAAAAAAAAGAATAATAATAATAATAAACAGACAAATAACAGGAAGGCTTTCCACTCGGAAAGTGGAAAGCCTTAATAATAATAAGAAACAGAAGAATAACAGTAAGGCTTCCCACTCGGAAGTGGAAAGCCTTAATAATATAGGTTCATTTGTGACTGCGCCACAAATAATCATGGCTTACCACTTCCATCGACAGTTTTTACACCGCGGCGTAAAAAAATTTCAGTTTTTTTTGGTTTTTTCTATATAAAAAACCATAACTGCATAAACTATACGTGAAACGTAGCAGAAAACCATGCAAAAATCATATGTCACATCCTAGGCTCGAACCGACGATGTCAGTCTTGCCAGCCCTCGTTGATACCACTGGACCACGGAAGACGATATGCAGAAAGTCAAATTTTGACGTATATATACCTTCAATGTGTTTTCTACATTTAAAATACAAAGACATTTTGTAATGTTTTCGTGTATTTACCAATGAAATAAATAAGAAAGACAGAAAATTCTTTGATTTTTATTTATAAAATAAAAATAAAACGCATTGATTTGACTGGTGGAAACGACTAAAGTCACGTGACAATTTTATATATTATCACGAAGTTGTTTTTTTTTTTTTTTTTTTTTTTTTTTTTTTGAAAAGATGACTTTTCAGGAGGTCAACAGTGATGCTATTTTGACAGTTTAATTCAAAGGAATGTTACTTTCGATTCATTGTAATAGGGAAACCGTTTCTTTGTTCGGTAAAATACAGCAGTCGTGCATACCGGACGACACTCGATGGCATTTCAAAATAAATGATCAAGTAGAAAAAATGTTTGTTTCAGCTAGAACAACTCATGAAGACATAATTCAGATGTATATTTTAAGGATTTATCAATGCACAAACATTCAATCGCTGAAATTTAGGGGGTACCGATGGGGCCTCGACATTTGATTTTTTCTGCCGATTTTCGATTTTGTTGACATTTATGCACATCCGAGATACTTGGTTGGGGTAAAATCGACATTCTAAATCGATTGGCGGCATTTTCGAAAGGCTAGGATTTATGGTTTTTCTGAAAATCGCGATTTTTGCATGAAAAACCTATCTTCAACTTTCATGACCTGGAAATTTTTTTATCGTTCGTCAGAATGATTTCTACTGTAGCGACAAGTCAAGGACATCGATCCCCGAACTATTTGGCGTCCATTTTGTTTCACCATTCTCTGTGGTCTAGGATGAAATCTACACACTACATTCTTATGGGGTCCCTTAGAAACACCCCCCCCCCCTTTTTTATTTTTTGCAAGCTGGCGGAATACCCTCAAATTCCCCATGTTTTTGCCCATGCCTGGCACCAAATTTTATTGCGACATGTAGCAAGCTAAAAAAACAAAGCGAATCCAAAGGTAAAAAAATTCACATGTCGCTGTACTGAAACCCAGGTGACCTTGACCTTTGACCTTGTGACCTTGGGCTAGGTCAAGGTGAAAGTTGACATTTTACCTATTACAAGTTATTGCCTATCTTTTACCGTTTCAAGGGAATAGCGATGGCGAGACAATGTCAAAATTTCAAACGTGACCTTGACCTTTGACCTTGTGTCCATTTTCAAGGTCAAGGTCAATGATGACCAATGATATAAGGTTTCATGTATATATCTGTTATAGTTACTGAGATATAGTGATCTAATGTAACTCACAATGCATATTATTGGTCTAAGGGGAGACAACTCTTATAAAATGTCAAATAAAAAAAGTGACGATTCAAGATCTTAATATGATACACATTTTGGTAAAGGTTTCAGTTCTCTATCTATTATAGTAAAGGAGAAGATCTGCACACAACCAAGGGTCAAAAATTAGAACATGACCTTGACCTTTGACCTTGTGACCTTTTTCAAGGTCAAGGTCAATGATGACCAACTGTGAAATATCTAGTCTATATCACCTCTGGTTCATGAGTTACAATGGTACAAATTTTACTTCCAATAAATAAGGGGAAATAACTCCTACAAGGAGTCGTCAAAATACTTTGCGCAATATGTAACAAATTGTCGCAATCCATAGCTGACCATTTTGCAACAACTTTTATTGCTAAATCTTTTACGTTTTCATAGTTTATCTGCACACAAGCTTTTCTGTAACAGGGGAGATAACTCCGTAAAGAACAAGTGTTCGGTGTGACAGGGTCAACTGCGAAAGCGTAATGTCTAATACATCCATAGTACGAAATGTCTTTACGACATGTCGCGAAACAAAATTTATAATGGGAAAAAAAAGTTGGCGGAAAAACAATAAGAATAATAATAATAATAATAAATATAGGTTCAATCGTTCTACCGAACGATTAATAGGCTTTCCACTTTAAAAGAAGACCTTAAATAAATGACCTTGAAACTAAAAAGCTAAGAAACATACGTAACTAAAAAAGAATAAGGCATTCAAAATACATAGTACCATGAAAAACATTTAAAAAGGACTTTGACCTTGACTCTTACAGCATGACCTTGACCAACAGTGTCAACAGTGATCAACATTGAAGATTTCATGCCAATATCTCTTGTAGTCATTGAGATATGACTACTTATAATATATACAAAAATAGAAAATGACCTTGACCTTTGACCTTGTATTTGTTTTCAAGGTCAAGGGTCCTAATGATCTATAGTAAAGACTCCATGCCTCTACTATCAATAGTTGATAAGCAATTAATGAAAAACTAATTATCAATAGTTGTAATGGGGCATAACTCCTATAAGATGAAGCCGGATCCTTACCCTCCAAATAGGAAAAAGTTGCGCCTTTATGAGGCCAACATTTTATCCATTACAACTTATTGCCTATCTTTTACCGTTTCAAAGGAATAGCGATGACAAGACAATGCCAAAATTTCAAACGTGACCTTGACCTTTGACCTTGAGTCCATTTTCAAGGTCAAGGTAAATGATGACTAATGATATAAGGTTTCATATAAATATCTATTATAGTTACTGAGATAAAGTGATATAATGCAACTCACAATATATTTTAGTGGTCTAGGGGAGATAACTCTTATAAAAATGTCAAATAAAAAAAGTGACGATTCAAGATCTTAATATGATACACATTTTGGTAAAGGTTTCAATTCACTATCTATTATAGTAAAGGAGGAGATCTGTACACAACACAATGTCAAAAATTAGAATGTGACCTTGACCTTTGACCTTGTGACCTTTTTCAAGGTCAAGGTCAATGATGACCAACTGTGAAATATCTATTCTCTATCACCTCTGGTTCATGAGTTACTATGGTACAAATTGTACTTCCAATAAATAAAGGGAAATAACTCCAACAGGGAGTCGTCAAAATACTTTGCGCGATATGTAACAAATTGTCGCAATCAATAGCTGACCATTTTGCAACAACTTTTATTACAAAATCTTTTACGGTTTCAAAGTTTATCTGTACACAAGCTTTTTTGTGACAAGGGAAATAACTCCGTAAAGAAAAAGTGTTCGGTGTGACAGGGTTAACTGCGAAAGCGTAATGTCTCATACATTCATAGTACAAAATGTCTTTACGACATGTCGCGAAACAAAATTTATAATAAGGAAAAAAAGTTGGCGGAAAAAAAATAAGAATAATAATAATAAATATAGGTTCAATCGTTCTAAAGAACGATTAATAGGTTTTCCACTTCAAAAGAAGACCTTAAATAAATGACCTTGAAACCAAAAAGCTAAGAAACATACGTAATTTGTCTATAGCAATTAATAAGAACAAAAATTATTAAAGAACTATTTAGATATCTTTAAAAATAAGAAAGGTCATTAAATAGGACGTAAGAAAACTTGAATGACCTTGACAACTGATCTTTTAATCTACGTAAATATAACTTATAGGCAATAGCATTAAAAGAATAAGCCATTCAAAATACATAGTACCATGAAAAACATTTATAAAGGACTTTGACCTTGACTTTTACAGCATGACCTTGACCATGCTGAAGGTCAACAGTGATCAACATTGAAGATTTTATGCCAATATCTCTTAAAGTCATTGAGATATGACTACTTATAACATATACAAAAAAATTAGAAAATGACCTTGACCTTTGACCTTGTATTTGTGTTCAAGGTCAAGTGTCCCAATGGTCTATAGTGAAGACCCCATGCCTCTACTATCAATAGTTGATAAGCAATTAATGAAAAACTAATTATCAATGGTTGTAATGGGGGATAACTCCTATAAGATGAAGCCGGATCCTTTCCTTCTAAATAGAAAAAAGTTGCGCCTTTATAAGGCCAACATTTTTTCCATTTGAACTTATTGCCTATATTTTACCGTTTTAAAGGAATAGCGATGACAAGACAATGCAAAAATTTCAAACGTGACCTTGACCTTTGACCTTGAGTCCATTTTCAAGGTCAAGGTAAATGATGACTAATGATATAAGGTTTCATATAAATATCTGTTATAGTTACTGAGATAAAGTGATATAATGCAATTCCCAATATATTTCAGTGGTCTAGGGGAAATAACTCTTATAAAAATGTCAAATAAAAAAAGTGACGATTCAAGATCTTAATATGATACACATTTTGGTACAGGTTTCAGTTCTCTATCTATCATAGTAAAGGAGGAGATCTGTACACAACGCAATATCAAAAATTAGAATGTAACCTTGACCTTTGACCTTGTGACCTTTTTCAAGGTCAAGGTCAATGATGACCAACTGTGAAATATCTATTCTCTATCACCTCTGGTTCATGAGTTACTATGGTAAAAAATGTACTTGCAATAAATAAGGGGAAATAACTCCTATAAGAAGGTGAAAATTTCTTTAATGCGATATGTTATAAAGTGTCGCAATCCTTCGCTGAACATTTTGGAACAACTTTTATTGCGATATCTTTTACAGTTTCAAAGTTAATCTGCACACAAGCTTTTTTATGACAGGGGAAATAACTCCGTAAAGAATAAGTGTTCGGTCTGCCAGGGTCAACTGCGAAAGCGTAATGTTTCATACATCCATAGTACAAAATATCTTTACGACATGTCGCGAAACAAAATTTATAATGGGAAAAGAAAACTTGGCGGAAAAAAAAGAATAATAATAAACAGACGAATTACAAGAAGGTTTTCCACTGGAAAGTGGAAAACCTTCATAAGAAACAGACTAATAACAGTAAGTCTTTCCACTGGAAAGTGGAAAGCCTTAATAAGAAACAGAAGAATAACAGTAAGGCTTCCCACTCGGAAGTGGAAAGCCTTAATAATATAGGTTCATTTGTGACTGCGCCACAAATAATCATGGCTTACCACTTCCATCGACAGTTTTTACACCGCGGCGTAAAAAAATTTCAGTTTTTTTTGGTTTTTTCTATATAAAAAACCATAACTGCATAAACTATACGTGAAACGTAGCAGAAAACCATGCAAAAATCATATGTCACATCCTAGGCTCGAACCGACGATGTCAGTCTTGCCAGCCCTCGTTGATACCACTGGACCACGGAAGACGATATGCAGAAAGTCAAATTTTGACGTATATATACCTTCAATGTGTTTTCTACATTTAAAATACAAAGACATTTTGTAATGTTTTCGTGTATTTACCAATGAAATAAATAAGAAAGACAGAAAATTCTTTGATTTTTATTTATAAAATAAAAATAAAACGCATTGATTTGACTGGTGGAAACGACTAAAGTCACGTGACAATTTTATATATTATCACGAAGTTGTTTTTTTTTTTTTTTTTTTTTTTTTTTTTTGAAAAGATGACTTTTCAGGAGGTCAACAGTGATGCTATTTTGACAGTTTAATTCAAAGGAATGTTACTTTCGATTCATTGTAATAGGGAAACCGTTTCTTTGTTCGGTAAAATACAGCAGTCGTGCATACCGGACGACACTCGATGGCATTTCAAAATAAATGATCAAGTAGAAAAAATGTTTGTTTCAGCTAGAACAACTCATGAAGACATAATTCAGATGTATATTTTAAGGATTTATCAATGCACAAACATTCAATCGCTGAAATTTAGGGGGTACCGATGGGGCCTCGACATTTGATTTTTTCTGCCGATTTTCGATTTTGTTGACATTTATGCACATCCGAGATACTTGGTTGGGGTAAAATCGACATTCTAAATCGATTGGCGGCATTTTCGAAAGGCTAGGATTTATGGTTTTTCTGAAAATCGCGATTTTTGCATGAAAAACCTATCTTCAACTTTCATGACCTGGAAATTTTTTTATCGTTCGTCAGAATGATTTCTACTGTAGCGACAAGTCAAGGACATCGATCCCCGAACTATTTGGCGTCCATTTTGTTTCACCATTCTCTGTGGTCTAGGATGAAATCTACACACTACATTCTTATGGGGTCCCTTAGAAACACCCCCCCCCTTTTTTATTTTTTGCAAGCTGGCGGAATACCCTCAAATTCCCCATGTTTTTGCCCATGCCTGGCACCAAATTTTATTGCGACATGTAGCAAGCTAAAAAAACAAAGCGAATCCAAAGGTAAAAAAATTCACATGTCGCTGTACTGAAACCCAGGTGACCTTGACCTTTGACCTTGTGACCTTGGGCTAGGTCAAGGTGAAAGTTGACATTTTACCTATTACAAGTTATTGCCTATCTTTTACCGTTTCAAGGGAATAGCGATGGCGAGACAATGTCAAAATTTCAAACGTGACCTTGACCTTTGACCTTGTGTCCATTTTCAAGGTCAAGGTCAATGATGACCAATGATATAAGGTTTCATGTATATATCTGTTATAGTTACTGAGATATAGTGATCTAATGTAACTCACAATGCATATTATTGGTCTAAGGGGAGACAACTCTTATAAAATGTCAAATAAAAAAAGTGACGATTCAAGATCTTAATATGATACACATTTTGGTAAAGGTTTCAGTTCTCTATCTATTATAGTAAAGGAGAAGATCTGCACACAACCAAGGGTCAAAAATTAGAACATGACCTTGACCTTTGACCTTGTGACCTTTTTCAAGGTCAAGGTCAATGATGACCAACTGTGAAATATCTAGTCTATATCACCTCTGGTTCATGAGTTACAATGGTACAAATTTTACTTCCAATAAATAAGGGGAAATAACTCCTACAAGGAGTCGTCAAAATACTTTGCGCAATATGTAACAAATTGTCGCAATCCATAGCTGACCATTTTGCAACAACTTTTATTGCTAAATCTTTTACGTTTTCATAGTTTATCTGCACACAAGCTTTTCTGTAACAGGGGAGATAACTCCGTAAAGAACAAGTGTTCGGTGTGACAGGGTCAACTGCGAAAGCGTAATGTCTAATACATCCATAGTACGAAATGTCTTTACGACATGTCGCGAAACAAAATTTATAATGGGAAAAAAAAGTTGGCGGAAAAACAATAAGAATAATAATAATAATAATAAATATAGGTTCAATCGTTCTACCGAACGATTAATAGGCTTTCCACTTTAAAAGAAGACCTTAAATAAATGACCTTGAAACTAAAAAGCTAAGAAACATACGTAACTAAAAAAGAATAAGGCATTCAAAATACATAGTACCATGAAAAACATTTAAAAAGGACTTTGACCTTGACTCTTACAGCATGACCTTGACCAACAGTGTCAACAGTGATCAACATTGAAGATTTCATGCCAATATCTCTTGTAGTCATTGAGATATGACTACTTATAATATATACAAAAATAGAAAATGACCTTGACCTTTGACCTTGTATTTGTTTTCAAGGTCAAGGGTCCTAATGATCTATAGTAAAGACTCCATGCCTCTACTATCAATAGTTGATAAGCAATTAATGAAAAACTAATTATCAATAGTTGTAATGGGGCATAACTCCTATAAGATGAAGCCGGATCCTTACCCTCCAAATAGGAAAAAGTTGCGCCTTTATGAGGCCAACATTTTATCCATTACAACTTATTGCCTATCTTTTACCGTTTCAAAGGAATAGCGATGACAAGACAATGCCAAAATTTCAAACGTGACCTTGACCTTTGACCTTGAGTCCATTTTCAAGGTCAAGGTAAATGATGACTAATGATATAAGGTTTCATATAAATATCTATTATAGTTACTGAGATAAAGTGATATAATGCAACTCACAATATATTTTAGTGGTCTAGGGGAGATAACTCTTATAAAAATGTCAAATAAAAAAAGTGACGATTCAAGATCTTAATATGATACACATTTTGGTAAAGGTTTCAATTCACTATCTATTATAGTAAAGGAGGAGATCTGTACACAACACAATGTCAAAAATTAGAATGTGACCTTGACCTTTGACCTTGTGACCTTTTTCAAGGTCAAGGTCAATGATGACCAACTGTGAAATATCTATTCTCTATCACCTCTGGTTCATGAGTTACTATGGTACAAATTGTACTTCCAATAAATAAAGGGAAATAACTCCAACAGGGAGTCGTCAAAATACTTTGCGCGATATGTAACAAATTGTCGCAATCAATAGCTGACCATTTTGCAACAACTTTTATTACAAAATCTTTTACGGTTTCAAAGTTTATCTGTACACAAGCTTTTTTGTGACAAGGGAAATAACTCCGTAAAGAAAAAGTGTTCGGTGTGACAGGGTTAACTGCGAAAGCGTAATGTCTCATACATTCATAGTACAAAATGTCTTTACGACATGTCGCGAAACAAAATTTATAATAAGGAAAAAAAGTTGGCGGAAAAAAAATAAGAATAATAATAATAAATATAGGTTCAATCGTTCTAAAGAACGATTAATAGGTTTTCCACTTCAAAAGAAGACCTTAAATAAATGACCTTGAAACCAAAAAGCTAAGAAACATACGTAATTTGTCTATAGCAATTAATAAGAACAAAAATTATTAAAGAACTATTTAGATATCTTTAAAAATAAGAAAGGTCATTAAATAGGACGTAAGAAAACTTGAATGACCTTGACAACTGATCTTTTAATCTACGTAAATATAACTTATAGGCAATAGCATTAAAAGAATAAGCCATTCAAAATACATAGTACCATGAAAAACATTTATAAAGGACTTTGACCTTGACTTTTACAGCATGACCTTGACCATGCTGAAGGTCAACAGTGATCAACATTGAAGATTTTATGCCAATATCTCTTAAAGTCATTGAGATATGACTACTTATAACATATACAAAAAAATTAGAAAATGACCTTGACCTTTGACCTTGTATTTGTGTTCAAGGTCAAGTGTCCCAATGGTCTATAGTGAAGACCCCATGCCTCTACTATCAATAGTTGATAAGCAATTAATGAAAAACTAATTATCAATGGTTGTAATGGGGGATAACTCCTATAAGATGAAGCCGGATCCTTTCCTTCTAAATAGAAAAAAGTTGCGCCTTTATAAGGCCAACATTTTTTCCATTTGAACTTATTGCCTATATTTTACCGTTTTAAAGGAATAGCGATGACAAGACAATGCAAAAATTTCAAACGTGACCTTGACCTTTGACCTTGAGTCCATTTTCAAGGTCAAGGTAAATGATGACTAATGATATAAGGTTTCATATAAATATCTGTTATAGTTACTGAGATAAAGTGATATAATGCAATTCCCAATATATTTCAGTGGTCTAGGGGAAATAACTCTTATAAAAATGTCAAATAAAAAAAGTGACGATTCAAGATCTTAATATGATACACATTTTGGTACAGGTTTCAGTTCTCTATCTATCATAGTAAAGGAGGAGATCTGTACACAACGCAATATCAAAAATTAGAATGTAACCTTGACCTTTGACCTTGTGACCTTTTTCAAGGTCAAGGTCAATGATGACCAACTGTGAAATATCTATTCTCTATCACCTCTGGTTCATGAGTTACTATGGTAAAAAATGTACTTGCAATAAATAAGGGGAAATAACTCCTATAAGAAGGTGAAAATTTCTTTAATGCGATATGTTATAAAGTGTCGCAATCCTTCGCTGAACATTTTGGAACAACTTTTATTGCGATATCTTTTACAGTTTCAAAGTTAATCTGCACACAAGCTTTTTTATGACAGGGGAAATAACTCCGTAAAGAATAAGTGTTCGGTCTGCCAGGGTCAACTGCGAAAGCGTAATGTTTCATACATCCATAGTACAAAATATCTTTACGACATGTCGCGAAACAAAATTTATAATGGGAAAAGAAAACTTGGCGGAAAAAAAAGAATAATAATAAACAGACGAATTACAAGAAGGTTTTCCACTGGAAAGTGGAAAACCTTAATAAGAAACAGACTAATAACAGTAAGTCTTTCCACTGGAAAGTGGAAAGCCTTAATAAGAAACAGAAGAATAACAGTAAGGCTTCCCACTCGGAAGTGGAAAGCCTTAATAATATAGGTTCATTTGTGACTGCGCCACAAATAATCATGGCTTACCACTTCCATCGACAGTTTTTACACCGCGGCGTAAAAAAATTTCAGTTTTTTTTGGTTTTTTCTATATAAAAAACCATAACTGCATAAACTATACGTGAAACGTAGCAGAAAACCATGCAAAAATCATATGTCACATCCTAGGCTCGAACCGACGATGTCAGTCTTGCCAGCCCTCGTTGATACCACTGGACCACGGAAGACGATATGCAGAAAGTCAAATTTTGACGTATATATACCTTCAATGTGTTTTCTACATTTAAAATACAAAGACATTTTGTAATGTTTTCGTGTATTTACCAATGAAATAAATAAGAAAGACAGAAAATTCTTTGATTTTTATTTATAAAATAAAAATAAAACGCATTGATTTGACTGGTGGAAACGACTAAAGTCACGTGACAATTTTATATATTATCACGAAGTTGTTTTTTTTTTTTTTTTTTTTTTTTTTTTTTGAAAAGATGACTTTTCAGGAGGTCAACAGTGATGCTATTTTGACAGTTTAATTCAAAGGAATGTTACTTTCGATTCATTGTAATAGGGAAACCGTTTCTTTGTTCGGTAAAATACAGCAGTCGTGCATACCGGACGACACTCGATGGCATTTCAAAATAAATGATCAAGTAGAAAAAATGTTTGTTTCAGCTAGAACAACTCATGAAGACATAATTCAGATGTATATTTTAAGGATTTATCAATGCACAAACATTCAATCGCTGAAATTTAGGGGGTACCGATGGGGCCTCGACATTTGATTTTTTCTGCCGATTTTCGATTTTGTTGACATTTATGCACATCCGAGATACTTGGTTGGGGTAAAATCGACATTCTAAATCGATTGGCGGCATTTTCGAAAGGCTAGGATTTATGGTTTTTCTGAAAATCGCGATTTTTGCATGAAAAACCTATCTTCAACTTTCATGACCTGGAAATTTTTTTATCGTTCGTCAGAATGATTTCTACTGTAGCGACAAGTCAAGGACATCGATCCCCGAACTATTTGGCGTCCATTTTGTTTCACCATTCTCTGTGGTCTAGGATGAAATCTACACACTACATTCTTATGGGGTCCCTTAGAAACACCCCCCCCCTTTTTTATTTTTTGCAAGCTGGCGGAATACCCTCAAATTCCCCATGTTTTTGCCCATGCCTGGCACCAAATTTTATTGCGACATGTAGCAAGCTAAAAAAACAAAGCGAATCCAAAGGTAAAAAAATTCACATGTCGCTGTACTGAAACCCAGGTGACCTTGACCTTTGACCTTGTGACCTTGGGCTAGGTCAAGGTGAAAGTTGACATTTTACCTATTACAAGTTATTGCCTATCTTTTACCGTTTCAAGGGAATAGCGATGGCGAGACAATGTCAAAATTTCAAACGTGACCTTGACCTTTGACCTTGTGTCCATTTTCAAGGTCAAGGTCAATGATGACCAATGATATAAGGTTTCATGTATATATCTGTTATAGTTACTGAGATATAGTGATCTAATGTAACTCACAATGCATATTATTGGTCTAAGGGGAGACAACTCTTATAAAATGTCAAATAAAAAAAGTGACGATTCAAGATCTTAATATGATACACATTTTGGTAAAGGTTTCAGTTCTCTATCTATTATAGTAAAGGAGAAGATCTGCACACAACCAAGGGTCAAAAATTAGAACATGACCTTGACCTTTGACCTTGTGACCTTTTTCAAGGTCAAGGTCAATGATGACCAACTGTGAAATATCTAGTCTATATCACCTCTGGTTCATGAGTTACAATGGTACAAATTTTACTTCCAATAAATAAGGGGAAATAACTCCTACAAGGAGTCGTCAAAATACTTTGCGCAATATGTAACAAATTGTCGCAATCCATAGCTGACCATTTTGCAACAACTTTTATTGCTAAATCTTTTACGTTTTCATAGTTTATCTGCACACAAGCTTTTCTGTAACAGGGGAGATAACTCCGTAAAGAACAAGTGTTCGGTGTGACAGGGTCAACTGCGAAAGCGTAATGTCTAATACATCCATAGTACGAAATGTCTTTACGACATGTCGCGAAACAAAATTTATAATGGGAAAAAAAAGTTGGCGGAAAAACAATAAGAATAATAATAATAATAATAAATATAGGTTCAATCGTTCTACCGAACGATTAATAGGCTTTCCACTTTAAAAGAAGACCTTAAATAAATGACCTTGAAACTAAAAAGCTAAGAAACATACGTAACTAAAAAAGAATAAGGCATTCAAAATACATAGTACCATGAAAAACATTTAAAAAGGACTTTGACCTTGACTCTTACAGCATGACCTTGACCAACAGTGTCAACAGTGATCAACATTGAAGATTTCATGCCAATATCTCTTGTAGTCATTGAGATATGACTACTTATAATATATACAAAAATAGAAAATGACCTTGACCTTTGACCTTGTATTTGTTTTCAAGGTCAAGGGTCCTAATGATCTATAGTAAAGACTCCATGCCTCTACTATCAATAGTTGATAAGCAATTAATGAAAAACTAATTATCAATAGTTGTAATGGGGCATAACTCCTATAAGATGAAGCCGGATCCTTACCCTCCAAATAGGAAAAAGTTGCGCCTTTATGAGGCCAACATTTTATCCATTACAACTTATTGCCTATCTTTTACCGTTTCAAAGGAATAGCGATGACAAGACAATGCCAAAATTTCAAACGTGACCTTGACCTTTGACCTTGAGTCCATTTTCAAGGTCAAGGTAAATGATGACTAATGATATAAGGTTTCATATAAATATCTATTATAGTTACTGAGATAAAGTGATATAATGCAACTCACAATATATTTTAGTGGTCTAGGGGAGATAACTCTTATAAAAATGTCAAATAAAAAAAGTGACGATTCAAGATCTTAATATGATACACATTTTGGTAAAGGTTTCAATTCACTATCTATTATAGTAAAGGAGGAGATCTGTACACAACACAATGTCAAAAATTAGAATGTGACCTTGACCTTTGACCTTGTGACCTTTTTCAAGGTCAAGGTCAATGATGACCAACTGTGAAATATCTATTCTCTATCACCTCTGGTTCATGAGTTACTATGGTACAAATTGTACTTCCAATAAATAAAGGGAAATAACTCCAACAGGGAGTCGTCAAAATACTTTGCGCGATATGTAACAAATTGTCGCAATCAATAGCTGACCATTTTGCAACAACTTTTATTACAAAATCTTTTACGGTTTCAAAGTTTATCTGTACACAAGCTTTTTTGTGACAAGGGAAATAACTCCGTAAAGAAAAAGTGTTCGGTGTGACAGGGTTAACTGCGAAAGCGTAATGTCTCATACATTCATAGTACAAAATGTCTTTACGACATGTCGCGAAACAAAATTTATAATAAGGAAAAAAAGTTGGCGGAAAAAAAATAAGAATAATAATAATAAATATAGGTTCAATCGTTCTAAAGAACGATTAATAGGTTTTCCACTTCAAAAGAAGACCTTAAATAAATGACCTTGAAACCAAAAAGCTAAGAAACATACGTAATTTGTCTATAGCAATTAATAAGAACAAAAATTATTAAAGAACTATTTAGATATCTTTAAAAATAAGAAAGGTCATTAAATAGGACGTAAGAAAACTTGAATGACCTTGACAACTGATCTTTTAATCTACGTAAATATAACTTATAGGCAATAGCATTAAAAGAATAAGCCATTCAAAATACATAGTACCATGAAAAACATTTATAAAGGACTTTGACCTTGACTTTTACAGCATGACCTTGACCATGCTGAAGGTCAACAGTGATCAACATTGAAGATTTTATGCCAATATCTCTTAAAGTCATTGAGATATGACTACTTATAACATATACAAAAAAATTAGAAAATGACCTTGACCTTTGACCTTGTATTTGTGTTCAAGGTCAAGTGTCCCAATGGTCTATAGTGAAGACCCCATGCCTCTACTATCAATAGTTGATAAGCAATTAATGAAAAACTAATTATCAATGGTTGTAATGGGGGATAACTCCTATAAGATGAAGCCGGATCCTTTCCTTCTAAATAGAAAAAAGTTGCGCCTTTATAAGGCCAACATTTTTTCCATTTGAACTTATTGCCTATATTTAACCGTTTTAAAGGAATAGCGATGACAAGACAATGCAAAAATTTCAAACGTGACCTTGACCTTTGACCTTGAGTCCATTTTCAAGGTCAAGGTAAATGATGACTAATGATATAAGGTTTCATATAAATATCTGTTATAGTTACTGAGATAAAGTGATATAATGCAATTCCCAATATATTTCAGTGGTCTAGGGGAAATAACTCTTATAAAAATGTCAAATAAAAAAAGTGACGATTCAAGATCTTAATATGATACACATTTTGGTACAGGTTTCAGTTCTCTATCTATCATAGTAAAGGAGGAGATCTGTACACAACGCAATATCAAAAATTAGAATGTAACCTTGACCTTTGACCTTGTGACCTTTTTCAAGGTCAAGGTCAATGATGACCAACTGTGAAATATCTATTCTCTATCACCTCTGGTTCATGAGTTACTATGGTAAAAAATGTACTTGCAATAAATAAGGGGAAATAACTCCTATAAGAAGGTGAAAATTTCTTTAATGCGATATGTTATAAAGTGTCGCAATCCTTCGCTGAACATTTTGGAACAACTTTTATTGCGATATCTTTTACAGTTTCAAAGTTAATCTGCACACAAGCTTTTTTATGACAGGGGAAATAACTCCGTAAAGAATAAGTGTTCGGTCTGCCAGGGTCAACTGCGAAAGCGTAATGTTTCATACATCCATAGTACAAAATATCTTTACGACATGTCGCGAAACAAAATTTATAATGGGAAAAGAAAACTTGGCGGAAAAAAAAGAATAATAATAAACAGACGAATTACAAGAAGGTTTTCCACTGGAAAGTGGAAAACCTTAATAAGAAACAGACTAATAACAGTAAGTCTTTCCACTGGAAAGTGGAAAGCCTTAATAAGAAACAGAAGAATAACAGTAAGGCTTCCCACTCGGAAGTGGAAAGCCTTAATAATATAGGTTCATTTGTGACTGCGCCACAAATAATCATGGCTTACCACTTCCATCGACAGTTTTTACACCGCGGCGTAAAAAAATTTCAGTTTTTTTTGGTTTTTTCTATATAAAAAACCATAACTGCATAAACTATACGTGAAACGTAGCAGAAAACCATGCAAAAATCATATGTCACATCCTAGGCTCGAACCGACGATGTCAGTCTTGCCAGCCCTCGTTGATACCACTGGACCACGGAAGACGATATGCAGAAAGTCAAATTTTGACGTATATATACCTTCAATGTGTTTTCTACATTTAAAATACAAAGACATTTTGTAATGTTTTCGTGTATTTACCAATGAAATAAATAAGAAAGACAGAAAATTCTTTGATTTTTATTTATAAAATAAAAATAAAACGCATTGATTTGACTGGTGGAAACGACTAAAGTCACGTGACAATTTTATATATTATCACGAAGTTGTTGTTTTTTTTTTTTTTTTTTTTTTTTTTTGAAAAGATGACTTTTCAGGAGGTCAACAGTGATGCTATTTTGACAGTTTAATTCAAAGGAATGTTACTTTCGATTCATTGTAATAGGGAAACCGTTTCTTTGTTCGGTAAAATACAGCAGTCGTGCATACCGGACGACACTCGATGGCATTTCAAAATAAATGATCAAGTAGAAAAAATGTTTGTTTCAGCTAGAACAACTCATGAAGACATAATTCAGATGTATATTTTAAGGATTTATCAATGCACAAACATTCAATCGCTGAAATTTAGGGGGTACCGATGGGGCCTCGACATTTGATTTTTTCTGCCGATTTTCGATTTTGTTGACATTTATGCACATCCGAGATACTTGGTTGGGGTAAAATCGACATTCTAAATCGATTGGCGGCATTTTCGAAAGGCTAGGATTTATGGTTTTTCTGAAAATCGCGATTTTTGCATGAAAAACCTATCTTCAACTTTCATGACCTGGAAATTTTTTTATCGTTCGTCAGAATGATTTCTACTGTAGCGACAAGTCAAGGACATCGATCCCCGAACTATTTGGCGTCCATTTTGTTTCACCATTCTCTGTGGTCTAGGATGAAATCTACACACTACATTCTTATGGGGTCCCTTAGAAACACCCCCCCCCCTTTTTTATTTTTTGCAAGCTGGCGGAATACCCTCAAATTCCCCATGTTTTTGCCCATGCCTGGCACCAAATTTTATTGCGACATGTAGCAAGCTAAAAAAACAAAGCGAATCCAAAGGTAAAAAAATTCACATGTCGCTGTACTGAAACCCAGGTGACCTTGACCTTTGACCTTGTGACCTTGGGCTAGGTCAAGGTGAAAGTTGACATTTTACCTATTACAAGTTATTGCCTATCTTTTACCGTTTCAAGGGAATAGCGATGGCGAGACAATGTCAAAATTTCAAACGTGACCTTGACCTTTGACCTTGTGTCCATTTTCAAGGTCAAGGTCAATGATGACCAATGATATAAGGTTTCATGTATATATCTGTTATAGTTACTGAGATATAGTGATCTAATGTAACTCACAATGCATATTATTGGTCTAAGGGGAGACAACTCTTATAAAATGTCAAATAAAAAAAGTGACGATTCAAGATCTTAATATGATACACATTTTGGTAAAGGTTTCAGTTCTCTATCTATTATAGTAAAGGAGAAGATCTGCACACAACCAAGGGTCAAAAATTAGAACATGACCTTGACCTTTGACCTTGTGACCTTTTTCAAGGTCAAGGTCAATGATGACCAACTGTGAAATATCTAGTCTATATCACCTCTGGTTCATGAGTTACAATGGTACAAATTTTACTTCCAATAAATAAGGGGAAATAACTCCTACAAGGAGTCGTCAAAATACTTTGCGCAATATGTAACAAATTGTCGCAATCCATAGCTGACCATTTTGCAACAACTTTTATTGCTAAATCTTTTACGTTTTCATAGTTTATCTGCACACAAGCTTTTCTGTAACAGGGGAGATAACTCCGTAAAGAACAAGTGTTCGGTGTGACAGGGTCAACTGCGAAAGCGTAATGTCTAATACATCCATAGTACGAAATGTCTTTACGACATGTCGCGAAACAAAATTTATAATGGGAAAAAAAAGTTGGCGGAAAAACAATAAGAAATATAGGTTCAATCGTTCTAAAGAACGATTAATAGGCTTTCCACTTCAAAAGAAGACCTTAAATAAATGACCTTGAAACCAAAAAGCTAAGAAACATACGTAATTTGTCTATAGCAATTAATAAGAACAAAAATTATTAAAAAACTATTTAGATATCTTTAAAAATAAGAAAGGTCATTAAATAGGACGTAAGAAAACTTGAATGACCTTGACAACTCATCTTTTAATCTACGTAAATATTACTTATAGGCAATAGCATTAAAAGAATAAGCCATTCAAAATACATAGTACCATGAAAAACATTTATAAAGGACTTTGACCTTGACTTTTACAGCATGACCTTGACCATGCTGAAGGTCAACAGTGATCGACATTGAAGATTTTATGCCAATATCTCTTAAAGTCATTAAGATATGACTACTTATAATATATACAAAAAATTAGAAAATGACCTTGACCTTTGACCTTGTATTTGTTTTCAAGGTCAAGGGTCCTAATGATCCATAGTGAAGACCCCATGCCTCTACTATCAATAGTTGATAAGTAATTAATGAAAAACTAATTATCAATGGTTGTAATGGGGGATAACTCCTATAAGATGAAGCCGGATCCTTTCCCTTTAAATAGAAAAAAGTTGCGCCTTTATGAGACCAATATTTTATCCATAATAACTTATAGCCTATCTTTTACCGTTTCAAAGTAATAGCGATGACAAGACAATGCCAAAATTTCAAACGTGACCTTGACCTTTGACCTTGTGTCCATTTTCAAGGTCAAGGTCAATGATGACCAATGATATAAGGTTTCATATATATATCTGTTATAGTTACTGAGATATAGTGATATAATGCAATTCACAATACATTTTATTGGTCTAGGGGAGATAACTCTTATAAAAATGTCAAATAAAAAAAGTGACGATTCAAGATCTCAATATGATACACATTTTGGTAAAGGTTTCAGTTCTCTATCTATTATAGTAAAGGAGGAGATCTGCACACAACCAAGGGTCAAAAATTAGAACATGACCTTGACCTTTGACCTTGTGACCTTTTTCAAGGTCAAGGTCAATGATGACCAACTGTGAAATATCTAGTCTATATCACCTCTGGTTCATGAGTTACAATGGTACAAATTGTACTTCCAATAAATAAGGGGAAATAACTCCTACAAGGAGTCGTCAAAATACTTTGCGCGATATGTAACAAATTGTCGCAATCCATAGCTGACCATTTTGCAACAACTTTTATTGCGAAATCTTTTACGGTTTCATAGTTTATCTGCACACAAGCTTTTCTGTAACAGGGGAGATAACTCCGTAAAGAACAAGTGTTCGGTGAGCCAGGGTTAACTGCGAAAGCGTAATGTCTCATACATCCATAGTACAAAATGTCTTTACGACATGTCGCGAAACAAAATTTATAATGGGAAAAGAAAACTTGGCGGAAAAAAAAGAATAATAATAATAAATATAGGTTCAATCGTTCTACCGAACGATTAATAGGCTTTCCACTCTAAAAGAAGACCTTAAATAAATGACCTAGAAACTAAAAAGCTAAGAAACATACGTAACTAAAAAAGAATAAGGCATTCAAAATACATAGTACCATGAAAAACATTTAAAAAGGACTTTGACCTTGACTCTTACAGCATGACCTTGACCATGCTGAAGGTCAACAGTGATCAACATTGAAGATTTCATGCCAATATCTCTTGTAGTCATTGAGATATGACTACTTATAATATATACAAAAAAAATAGAAATGACCTTGACCTTTGACCTTGTATTTGTTTTCAAGGTCAAGGGTCCTAATGATCTATAGTAAAGACTCCATGCCTCTACTATCAATAGTTGATAAGAAATTAATGAAAAACTAATTATCAATGGTTGTAATGGGGCATACCTCCTATAAGATGAAGCCGGATCCATGCCCTCCAAATAGAAAAAAGTTGCGCCTTTATGAGACCAACATTTTATCCATTACAACTTATTGCCTATCTTTTACCGTTTCAAAGGAATAGCGATGACAAGACAATGCCAAAATTTCAAAAGTGACCTTGACCTTTGACCTTGAGTCCATTTTCAAGGTCAAGGTAAATGATGACTAATGATATAAGGTTTCATATAAATATCTATTATAGTTACTGAGATAAAGTGATATAATGCAACTAACAATATATTTTAGTGGTCTAGGGGAGATAACTCTTATAAAAATGTCAAATAAAAAAAGTGACGATTCAAGATCTTAATATGATACACATTTTGGTAAAGGTTTCAATTCTCTATCTATTATAGTAAAGGAGGAGATCTGTACACAACACAATGTCAAAAATTAGAATGTGACCTTGACCTTTGACCTTGTGACCTTTTTCAAGGTCAAGGTCAATGATGACCAACTGTTAAATATCTAGTCTCTATCACCTCTGGTTCATGAGTTACTATGGTACAAATTGTACTTCCAATAAATAAAGGGAAATAACTCCAACAAGGAGTCGTCAAAATACTTTGCGCGATATGTAACAAATTGTCGCAATCAATAGCTGACCATTTTGCAACAACTTTTATTACAAAATCTTTTACGGTTTCAAAGTTTATCTGTACACAAGCTTTTTTGTGACAAGGGAAATAACTCTGTAAAGAAAAAGTGTTCGGTGTGACAGGGTTAACTGCGAAAGCGTAATGTCTCATACATTCATAGTACAAAATGTCTTTACGACATGTCGCGAAACAAAATTTATAATAAGGAAAAAAAGTTGGCGGAAAAAAAATAAGAATAATAATAATAAATATAGGTTCAATCGTTCTACCGAACGATTAATAGGCTTTCCACTTTAAAAGAAGACCTTAAATAAATGAACTTGAAACTAAAAAGCTAAGAAACATACGTAACTAAAAAAGAATAAGGCATTCAAAATACATAGTACCATGAAAAACATTTAAAAAGGACTTTGACCTTGACTCTTACAGCATGACCTTGACCATGCTGAAGGTCAACAGTGATCAACATTGAAGATTTCATGTCAATATCTCTTGTAGTCATTGAGATATGACTACTTATAATATAAACAAAAAAATAGAAAATGACCTTGACCTTTGACCTTGTATTTGTTTTCAAGGTCAAGGGTCCTAATGATCTATAGTAAAGACTCCATGCCTCTACTATCAATAGTTGATAAGCAATCAATGAAAAACTAATTATCAATGGTTGTAATGGGGCATAATTCCTATAAGATGAAGCCGAATCCTTACCCTCCAAATAGGAAAAAGTTGCGCCTTTATGAGACCAACATTTTATCCATTACAACTTATTGCCTATCTTTTACCGTTTCAAAGGAATAGCGATGACAAGACAATGCCAAAATTTCAAACGTGACCTTGACCTTTGACCTTGAGTCCATTTTCAAGGTCAAGGTTAATGATGACTAATGATATCAGGTTTCATATAAATATCTATTATAGTTACTGAGATAAAGTGATATAATGCAACTCACAATATATTTTAGTGGTCTAGGGGAGATAACTCTTATAAAAATGTCAAATAAAAAAAGTGACGATTCAAGATCTTAATATGATACACATTTTGGTAAAGGTTTCAATTCTCTATCTATTATAGTAAAGGAGGAGATCTGTACACAACACAATGTCAAAAATTAGAATGTGACCTTGACCTTTGACCTTGTGACCTTTTTCAAGGTCAAGGTCAATGATGAACAACTGTGAAATTTCTATTCTCTATCACCTCTGGTTCATGAGTTACTATGGTACCAATTGTACTTCCAATAAATAAGGGGAAATAACTCCAACAAGGAGTCGTCAAAATACTTTGGGCGATATGTAACAAATTGTCGCAATCAATAGCTGACCATTTTGCAACAACCTTTTATTGCAAAATCTTTTACGGTTTCAAAGTTTATCTGTACACAAGCTTTTTTATGACAAGGGAAATAACTCCGTAAAGAAAAAGTGTTCGGTGTGACAGGGTCAACTGCGAAAGCGTAATGTCTCATACATTCATTGTACAAAATGTCTTTACGACATGTCGCGAAACAAAATTTATAATGAGGAAAAAAAGTTGGCGGAAAAAAAATAAGAATAATAATAATAATAAGAAACAGACTAATAACAGTAAGTCTTTCCACTGGAAAGTGGAAAGCCTTAATAAACAGACAAATAACAGGAAGGCTTTCCACTCGGAAAGTGGAAAGCCTTAATAATAATAATAATAATAATAAGAAACAGAAGAATAACAGTAAGGCTTCCCACTCGGAAGTGGAAAGCCTTAATAACTAGAATTGCCATTGCGAGCAATAGCAGATGTCGCCCGAAATTTTTTTTTTCCGTCATGTGAATTCCAAAATCGATGATTCCATGTTGCTCCCCACATCAAAATATCTCTAGAAGTTGATTTTCATTGAATTCCGACAATGTTGTAATTTTTTACGTAACTCGGCAGCCATCTTAAAAATGGCCGCCATTTGAAATTTTTCGTAATATGAATTCCAAGATGTAATGGTGACGGTGCTTTGTGTAAAGTTTGATTGGAATCCATCAATGCATAGCACAGAAATGGAGGCGACAAAAAACCTCCATTTCCCCATAGGCTTCTATGCAAATGTAACATGGCGGCCATCTTGTAAAAGGTGGCCATTTTAGAATTTTTTGATATGTGAATTCCAAGATGTAAAGATGACGGTGCTTTGTGTAAAGTTTGATTGGAATCCATCAATGCATAGCAGAGAAATGGAGGTGACAAAAAACCTCCATTTCCCCATAGGCTTCTATGCAAACGTAACGGTTGTGGCTGCGGCCACACGGTGTGAAATTTTTTTTTCAAACTTTCCTGTCTTCTTAAGGTTGATGAGGTCCAACTTCCTATAAAAAAACTTTGGAATATCTCAAACCATGGTGAAGCTATTGTAGAAAAATCATTTTCCCATAGGCCCCATGTTAAATCTATTTTTAGCCATGGCGGCCATCTTGTTTTTCCGTTCCGCCCCAAAATCATCCCAAACCTGTATCTCATTATGGTCTTCCATCATGCCAAGTTTGGTCCCTCTGTGCTTCTAGGTTTCCGAAAAATTAAGGAAAATGCCCAAAATCACTCATGCATAACTTTCTGGTTTCCATGGAGATGGTTCCACATATCACCATTTTTAAAGTTGATTGCACAACTTCAGATAGTGGTTCTACTTTATGCCATGTGATGTTCTAATCCAATCAGCCATCTCTGAGTTATCAGCCGGACAAAAAGTGAGGAAGAATAATAATAATAATAATAATAATTAAACATGATTGTGTTGGGATGCCAACACAGAAGTCGCCCAAATCCCCATGGATAGTATTCCATTCAAATCAGTACATCAAAATACCTCTAGAAATCAAATTTCGTTAAAATCGGACAAAGTTGATGTTTTTGGGGGCAGGTGTGGTAAAACGGCGTCCATTTAAAAATGGCGGCTTTTGCATCAAATTTGTTTTCGCCACACTGCTCAGGATGGTTAACTCTACCAGTGTACCAATTTTCATTAAAATCCATCCACCCATCTCCGAGATCTGAGAGGGGGCCAAAAATCTTTAACGGCGGCCATTTTGAAAATGGCGGCCATTTTGAAAATTTCAAAAGTGGATGGCACACCTCTGAGTGACCCTCCACCCACCTCAGCAGGTTCAGTACATCAAAATACGTCTAGAAATCAAATTTCGTTGAAATCGGACAAAGTTGACGTTTTTGGGGGGCGGGTGTGGTAAAACGGCGGCCATTTTAAAATGGCGGCGTTCGCATCAAATTTTTTTTCGCCACACTGCTCAGGATGGTTAACTCTACCAGTGTACCAATTTTCATTAAAATCCATTCAGCCATCTCCGAGATCTGAGAGGGGGCCAAAAATCTTTAACGGCGGCCATTTTGAAAATGGCGGCCATTTTGAAAATTTCAAAAGTGGATGGCACCCCTCTGAGTGACCCTCCACCCACCTCAGCAGGTTTTATCTTGATTGGTCAAAGCGTTTTCAAAAAATGTGTCGGACAAGTTCATGATTAAGAAAAATGTGTGGAAAAGAATAATAATAATAATAATTAAAATTTACGTTTCCCGAAACGTTGAAGTCGCCTCCCGTTCCGCACTTTTGACCGAGTAAAGGGAACTAAAAGTCAAGAGCACAACTTCATAACATGAGTTTTCAGTTGGCCAAGTTTCATTTCGATCGGTTAAAAGATGAGCGAGAAAACGAGCAAACTTTAAAACGGCCGCCATTTTGAAACCGGAAGTCGGACAAAAAAATTTTTTTGCAAAAATGCTCAGGATAGTTAGTTGTATCAGTATACCAATTTTCATTGAAATTGCTCTGGCCATAACTGAGATCTGACAACGGCCGCCATTTTGTAAAACTTTAAAACGGCCGCCATTTTGAAACCGGAAGTCCGACAAAACATTTTTAAATAGTGGCACACTTAGGGTATCATAAGCTACCTATATACCAAATTTCGTCTAAATCGGATGACGTTTAAATTTTTACATTTTTAGGGGGGTGGTGTTCGGATGGCGGCCATTTTGAAATGTCGGCCGCGTCAAATTTTTTTTTGCAAATATGCTCGGGATAGTTAGTTGTACCAGTATACCAATTTTCATTGAAATTGCTTTGGCAATTACTGAGATCTGACAACGGCCGTCATTTTTTCAACGGCGGCCATTTTGAAAATGGCGGCCATTTTGAAAATTTCAAAAGTAGATTGCACAACTTCAGGTCACCCTTAACATGTTCCCAAAGTTTCATTTCGATCGGTTAAAAGATGAGCGAGAAAACGAGCGGACAACATTGGGAGGGGAAAAAGGAAAACATAAGAAATATGAAAATAATAATAATAATAATAATAAGAAACGGAGTAAAAACAATAAGTCGCCCGACACTTCGTGGTCGGCGACTTAATAATTAAAATTTACGTTTCGCGAAACGTGAAGTCTCCCAAACGAAGTTACTGATAGTCCTGTGCAGCCTGTGCGGCCATTTTACAAAAAATAGCGCGTCATATAAAAATTCTGAGTTGACCATTGAACTCGACATACTAAATTTACTTTAGGAACCAATTTTCATTGAGTTCCGACAATGTTGAATTTTTGCCGATTTGGCGACTTTGGTGGCCATTTTTAAAAAAATGGCGGGTCGTATAAAAAATCTGAGTGTACCGTTGAACTCGGCATACCAAATTTACTTTTAGAACCTATTTTCGTTGAATTATGACAATGTTGAATTTTTGCCCATTTGGCAACTTTGGCGGCCATTTTACCAAAAATGGCGCGTCGTATAAAAATTCTGAGTTGACCATTGGACTCGGCATACCAAATTTACTGTTAAAACCCATTTTCGTTGAAATCCGACAAACTTGAATTTTTGGCGATTCGGCGGCCATTTTGAAAATGGCGGCCGGTTCGCGCGCGATTTTTTGCCAAAAATAAATCAAGACCACTATGCTGAACCTACATACCAAGTTTCATCGAAATCCATCTGGCGGTTCTCCGGGAACTGCATTTTGGCGGGAAAACTTAAATGGCGGCTATTTTGAAAGTGGCGGCCATCTTGGAAATTCCGAAAGATGATTGCACATCTAGCCAATAGGGTCTAACATCCTACCAAGTTTCAAATTGATCCCATTTACGGTTTCTGAGAAAAGTGTCGGAAATCTCTACGGGGAAACCAGAAGAAGAATAATAATAATAAGAAGAAACAGAGTAAAAACAATAAGTCTCCAAACTTCGTTTGGGAGACTTAATAATAATTAAACATGATTGTGTTGGGATGCCAACACAGAAGTCGCCCAAATCCCCATGGATAGTATTCCATCAAATCAGTACATCAAAATACCTCTAGAAATCAAATTTCGTTAAAATCGGACAAAGTTGATGTTTTTGGGGGCAGGTGTGGTAAAACGGCGGCCATTTTAAAATGGCGGCTTTTGCTTCAAATTTGTTTTCGCCACACTGCTCAGGATGGTTAACTCTACCAGTGTACCAATTTTCATTAAAATCCATCCACCCATCTCCGAGATCTGAGAGGGGGCCAAAAATCTTTAACGGCGGCCATTTTGAAAATGGCGGCCATTTTGAAAATTTCAAAAGTGGATGGCACACCTCTGAGTGACCCTCCACCCACCTCAGCAGGTTCAGTACATCAAAATACGTCTAGAAATCAAATTTCGTTGAAATCGGACAAAGTTGACGTTTTTGGGGGGCGGGTGTGGTAAAACGGCGGCCATTTTAAAATGGCGGCGTTCGCATCAAATTTTTTTTCGCCACACTGCTCAGGATGGTTAACTCTACCACTGTACCAATTTTCATTAAAATCCATTCAGCCATCTCCGAGATCTGAGAGGGGGCCAAAAATATTTAACGGCGGCCATTTTGAAAATGGCGGCCATTTTGAAAATTTCAAAAGTGGATGGCACCCCTCTGAGTGACCCTCCACCCACCTCAGCAGGTTTTATCTTGATTGGTCAAAGCGTTTTCAAAAAATGTGTCGGACAAGTTCATGATTAAGAAAAATGTGTGGAAAAGAATAATAATAATAATAATTAAACATGATTATGATCTTATGGATCATAACTGGCTCCCAAACGACCCCCGTGGACACTGGAGTTCAGACATCCATTCACAGCAACTTTATCTACCATGAAACCAAGTTTCGTGCAAATCGGAGCATTTTTCAATTTTGTCGGCCATCTTGGATTCAAAATGGCCGCCATAGAAAGTCCAACATGTGCGTCATATGGTGCGGTATAACATACTCTACTTATATTCCAATTTTCATTGAAATCCGTTATCTTTTGGATTTTTAAGGATTTATTTTCATTTTCAAAATGGCCGCCATTTTAAGATGGCCGCCGTGTTCAAATTCAAATTTTGATGACTAACATCTGATCGCAACACGGTTATCTTCCTAAAAACCAAGTTTCGTGCGATTCCGAGCATTTTGAATTTTTGGCGGCCATCTTGGATTCAAAATGGCCGCCATAAAAAGTCAACATGTGCGTTATATGGTAAGGTATAACATACTCTACTTATATTCCAATTTTCATCGAAATACGTTAACTTTTGGATTTTTAAGGATTTTTTTCATTTTTAAAATGGCCGCCATTTCAAGATGGCCGCCATTTTAAAAATTTTAAACCTGAAAGGCACAATTCCACATCATGACCTATTTTTGTGTGAAGTTTCATTTGGATCCCATTTACGGTCTCCGAGAAAACAGCCGGACAAAATTCAGGCGGAAAGTGGAAGAAAAAAAAAAAAAATAATAATAATAAGAAACGGAGCAAAAACAATATGTCTCCCAAACTTTCGTTTGGGAGCCATAATTAAAATTTACGTTTCGCGAAACGTGAAGTCTCCCAAACGAAGTTACTGATAGTCCTGTACAAAAAATAGCGCGTCATATAAAAATTCTGAGTTGACCATTGAACTCGACATACTAAATTTACTTTAGGAACCAATTTTCATTGAGTTCCGACAATGTTGAATTTTTCCGATTTGGCGACTTTGGTGGCCATTTTTAAAAAAATGGCGGGTCGTATAAAAAATCTGAGTGTACCGTTGAACTCGGCATACCAAATTTACTTTTAGAACCTATTTTCGTTGAATTATGACAATGTTGAATTTTTGCCCATTTGGCAACTTTGGCGGCCATTTTACAAAAAATGGCGCGTCGTATAAAAATTCTGAGTTGACCATTCGACTCGGCATACCAAATTTACTGTTAAAACCCATTTTCGTTGAAATCCGACAAACTTGAATTTTGGCGATTCGGCGGCCATTTTGAAAATGGCGGCCGGTTCGCGCGCGTTTTTTTGCCAAAAATAAATCAAGACCACTATGCTGAACCTACATACCAAGTTTCATCGAAATCCATCTGGCGGTTCTCCGGGAACTGCATTTTGGCGGGAAAACTTAAATGGCGGCCATTTTGAAACTGGCGGTCCATCTTGGAAATTCCGAAAGATGATTGCACATCTAGCCAATAGGGTCTAACATCCTACCAAGTTTCAAATTGATCCCATTTACGGTTTCTGAGAAAAGTGTCGGAAATCTCTACGGAAAAACCAGAAGAAGAATAATAATAATAATAAGAAACAGAGTAAAAACAATAAGTCTCCAAACTTCGTTTGGGAGACTTAATTAAACATGATTGTGTTGGGATGCCAACACAGAAGTCGCCCAAATCCCCATGGATAGTATTCCATTCAAATCAGTACATCAAAATACCTCTAGAAATCAAATTTCGTTAAAATCGGACAAAGTTGATGTTTTTGGGGGCGGGTGTGGTAAAACGGCGGCCATTTTAAAATGGCGGCATTCGCATCATATTTTTTTTCGCCATACTGCTCAGGATGGTTAACTCTACCAGTGTACCAATTTTCATTAAAATCCATCCACCCATCTCCGAGATCTGAGAGGGGGCCAAAAATCTTTAACGGCAGCCATTTTGAAAATGGCGGCCATTTTGAAAATTTTAAAAGTGGATGGCACACCTCTGAGTGACCCGCCACCCACCTCAGCAGGTTCAGTACATCAAAATACGTCTAGAAATCAAATTTCGTTGAAATCGGACAAAGTTGACGTTTTTGGGGGGCGGGTGTGGTAAAACGGCGGCCATTTTAAAATGGCGGCGTTCGCATCAAATTTTTTTTCGCCACACTGCTCAGGATGGTTAACTCTACCAGTGTACCAATTTTCATTAAAATCCATCCAGCCATCTCCGAGATCTGAGAGGGGGCCAAAAATCTTTAACGGCGGCCATTTTGAAAATTTCAAAAGTGGATGGCACCCCTCTGAGTGACCCTCCACCCACCTCAGCAGATTTTATCTTGATTGGTCAAAGCGTTTTCAAAAAATGTGTCGGACAAGTTCACGATTAAGAAAAATGTGTGGAAAAGAATAATAATTAAACATGATTGTGTTGGGATGCCAACACAGAAGTCGCCCAAATCCTCATGGATAGTATTCCATTCAAATCAGTACATCAAAATACCTCTAGAAATCAAATTTCGTTAAAATCGGACAAAGTTGATGTTTTTGGGGGCGGGTGTGGTAAAACGGCGGCCATTTTAAATGGCGGGTTTTGCATCAAATTTGTTTTCGCCACACTGCTCAGGATGGTTAACTCTACCAGTGTACCAATTTTCATTAAAATCCATCCACCCATCTCTGAGATCTGAGAGGGGGCCAAAAATCTTTAACGGCGGCCATTTTGAAAATAGCGGCCATTTTGAAAATTTCAAAAGTGGATGGCACACCTCTGAGTGACCCTCCACCCAACCAGCAGGTTCAGTACATCAAAATACGTCTAGAAATCAAATTTCGTTGAAATCGGGCAAAGTTGACGTTTTTGGGGGGCGGGTGTGGTAAAACGGCGGCCATTTTAAAATGGCGGCGTTCGCATCAAATTTTTTTTCGCCACACTGCTCCGATGGTTAACTCTACCAGTGTACCAATTTTCATTAAAATCCATCCAGCCATCTCCGAGATCTGAGAGGGGGCCAAAAATTTTTAACGGCGGTCATTTTGAAAATGGCGGCCATTTTGAAAATTTCAAAAGTGGATGGCACCCCTCTGAGTGACCCTCCACCCACCTCAGCAGGTTTTATCTTGATTGGTCAAAGCGTTTTCAAAAAATGTGTCGGACAAGTTCATGATTAAGAAAAATGTGTGGAAAAGAATAATAATAATAATAATAATTAAAATTTACGTTTCCCGAAACGTTGAAGTCGCCTCCCGTTCCGCACTTTTGACCGAGTAGAGGGAACTAAAAGTCAAGAGCACAACTTCATAACATGAGCTTTCAGTTGGCCAAGTTTCATTTCGATCGGTTAAAAGATGAGCGAGAAAACGAGCAAACTTTAAAACGGCCGCCATTTTGAAACCGGAAGTCGGACAAAAAATTTTTTTTGCAAAAATGCTCAGGATAGTTAGCTGTATCAGTATACCAATTTTCATTGAAATTGCTCTGGCCATAACTGAGATCTGACAACGGCCGCCATTTTGTAAAACTTTAAAACGGCCGCCATTTTGAAACCGGAAGTCGGACAAAACATTTTTAAATAGTGGCACACTTAGGGTATCATAAGCTACCTGTATACCAAATTTCGTCTAAATCGGATGACGTTTAAATTTTTACATTTTTAGGGGGTGGTGTTCGGATGGCGGCCATTTTGAAATGTCGGCCGCGTCAATTTTTTTTTGCAAAAATGCTCGGGATAGTTAGTTGTACCAGTATACCAATTTTCATTGAAATTGCTTTGGCAATTACTGAGATCTGACAACGGCCGTCATTTTTTTCAACGGCGGCCATTTTGGAAATGGCGGCCATTTTGAAAATTTCAAAAGTGGATTGCACAACTTCAGGTCACCCTTAACATGTTCCCAAAGTTTCATTTCGATCGGTTAAAAGATGATCGAGAAAACGAGCGGACAACATTGCGAGGGGAAAAAGGAAAACATAAGAAATATGAAAATAATAATAATAATAATAAGAAACGGAGTAAAGACAATAAGTCGCCCGACACTTCGTGGTCGGCGACTTAATAATAAGAAACGGTGCAAACACAATAAGTCTCCCAAAAAAAATTTTTTTGGGCGACTTAATAATAATAATTAAACATGATTGTGTTGGGATGCCAACACAGAAGTCGCCCAAATCCCCATGGATAGTATTCCATTCAAATCAGTACATCAAAATACCTCTAGAAATCAAATTTCGTTAAAATCGGACAAAGTTGATGTTTTTGGGTGCGGGTGTGGTAAAACGGCGGCCATTTTAAAATGGCGGCTTTTGCATCAAATTTGTTTTCGCCATACTGCTCAGGATGGTTAACTCTACCAGTGTACCAATTTTCATTAAAATCCATCCACCCATCTCCGAGATCTGAGAGGCGGCCAAAAATCTTTAACGGCGGCCATTTTGAAAATGGCGGCCATTTTTTAAAATTTCAAAAGTGGATGGCACACCTCTGAGTGACACTCCACCCACCTCAGCAGGTTCAGTACATCAAAATACGTCTAGAAATCAAATTTCGTTGAAATCGGACAAAGTTGACGTTTTTGGGGGGCGGGTGTGGTAAAACGGCGGCCATTTTAAAATGGCGGCGTTCGCATCAAATTTTTTTTCGCCACACTGCTCAGGATGGTTAACTCTACCAGTGTACCAATTTTCATTAAAATCCATCCAGCCATCTCCGAGATCTGAGAGGGGGCCAAAAATCTTTAACGGCGGCCATTTTGAAAATGGCGGCCATTTTGAAAATTTCAAAAGTGGATGGCACCCCTCTGAGTGACCCTCCACCCACCTCAGCAGGTTTTATCTTGATTGGTCGAAGCGTTTTCAAAAAATGTGTCGGACAAGTTCATGATTAAGAAAAATGTGTGGAAAAGAATAATAATAATAATAATAATAATAACAAGTGCTGATTGTGATTGCAAGCAAGTCACAAAAAAATCCCCTCCCGTGCCCACTTTTGTCACAATTCGGACAACTTTTCAATTTTCGCACTTTGGCGGCCATTTTGAATATGGCGGCCATCTTGGACTTTGGCAGCCATCTTGGATTTGTTCGACATGTTGTTCGTAATATCAATATTGACCTAAATGCCAATTTTTGTTGAAATCAGACAACTTTTCAATATTCGCACTTTGGCAGCCATTTTGAATATGACAGCCATCTTGGATTTGTTCGAAAGTGTCGCCATGTTGTTCGTAATATCAATATTGACCTAAATGCCAATTTTCGTTGAAATCGGACAACTTTTCAATTTTCGCACTTTGGCGGCCATTTTGAATATGGCGGCCATCTTGGATTTGTTCAAACATGTCACCATGTTGTTCGTAATATCAATATTCACCTAAATGCCAATTTTCGTTGAAATCGGACAACTTTTCAATTTTCGCACTTTGGAGGCCATTTTGAATATGGCGGCCATCTTGGACTTTGGCGGCCATCTTTGATTTGTTCGAACATGTCACCATGTTGTTCGTAATATCAATATTGACCTAAATGCCAATTTTCGTTGAAATCGGACAACTTTTCAATTTTCGCACTTTGGCGGCCATTTTGAATATGGTGGCCATCTTGGATTTTTCGGAAAATGGTCCCATATTGTCCGGGACCTTAATATTGACCTATAAACCTATTTTGGTTCATATCCATATTGTTTGTGATTTTTTATGATTAATTTTGTATTTTTTTCAAATTCAAAATGGCCGCCAATCCAAGATGGCCGCCATTTTCAAAATTTCGAAATCGGAAAGACCATTTCCTAGTGGTGACCTATCTTTCTGGTAAGTTTCATTGACCTATGTATTTTCGTCTTCGAGAAATCCTACGGACAAAGTTAGGTCCAGAAGAAGAAGAAGAAGAATAATAATAACAAGTGCTGATTGTGATTGCAAGCAAGTCACAAAAAAATCCCCTCCCGTGCCCACTTTTGTCACAATTCGGACAACTTTTCAATTTTCGCACTTTGGCGGCCATTTTGAATATGGCGGCCATCTTGGACTTTGGCAGCCATCTTGGATTTGTTCGACATGTTGTTCGTAATATCAATATTGACCTAAATGCCAATTTTTGTTGAAATCAGACAACTTTTCAATATTCGCACTTTGGCAGCCATTTTGAATATGACAGCCATCTTGGATTTGTTCGAAAGTGTCGCCATGTTGTTCGTAATATCAATATTGACCTAAATGCCAATTTTCGTTGAAATTGGACAACTTTTCAATTTTCGCACTTTGGCGGCCATTTTGAATATGGCGGCCATCTTGGATTTGTTCAAACATGTCACCATGTTGTTCGTAATATCAATATTCACCTAAATGCCAATTTTCGTTGAAATCGGACAACTTTTCAATTTTCGCACTTTGGAGGCCATTTTGAATATGGCGGCCATCTTGGACTTTGGCGGCCATCTTTGATTTGTTCGAACATGTCACCATGTTGTTCGTAATATCAATATTGACCTAAATGCCAATTTTCGTTGAAATCGGACAACTTTTCAATTTTCGCACTTTGGCGGCCATTTTGAATATGGTGGCCATCTTGGATTTTTCGGAAAATGGTCCCATATTGTCCGGGATCTTAATATTGACCTATAAACCTATTTTGGTTCATATCCATATTGTTTGTGATTTTTTATGATTAATTTTGTATTTTTTTCAAATTCAAAATGGCCGCCAATCCAAGATGGCCGCCATTTTCAAAATTTCGAAATCGGAAAGACCATTTCCTAGTGGTGACCTATCTTTCTGGTAAGTTTCATTGACCTATGTCTTTTCGTCTTCGAGAAATCCTACGGACAAAGTTAGGTCCAGAAGAAGAAGAAGAAGAATAATAATAATAATAAGAAACGGTGCAAAAACAATAAATCCCCGACACTTCGTGGTCGGGGATTTAATAATAAGAAACGGTGCAAACACAATAAGTCTCCCAAAAAAAATTTTTTTGGGCGACTTAATAATAAGAAACGGTGCAAAAACAATAAGTCTCCCAAAACTTTGTTTTGGGCGACTTAATTAAACATGAATGTGTTGGGATGCCAACACAGAAGTCGCCCAAATCCCCATGGATAGTATTCCATTCAAATCATCAAAATACCTCTAGAAATCAAATTTCGTTAAAATCGGACAAAGTTGATGTTTTTGGGGGCAGGTGTGGTAAAACGGCGGCCATTTTAAAATGGCGGCTTTTGCATCTAATTTGTTTTCGCCACACTGCTCAGGATGGTTAACTCTACCAGTGTACCAATTTTCATTAAAATCCATCCACCCATCTCCGAGATCTGAGAGATGGCAAAAAATCTTTAACGGCGGCCATTTTGAAAATTTCAAAAGTGGATGGCACACCTCTGAGTGACCCTCCACCACCTCAGCAGGTTCAGTACATCAAAATACGTCTAGAAATCAAATTTCGTTGAAATCGGACAAAGTTGACGTTTTTGGGGGGCGGGTGTGGTAAAACGGCGGCCATTTTTAAATGGCGGCGTTCGCATCAAATTTGTTTTCGCCACACTGCTCAGGATGGTTAACTCTACCAGTGTACCAATTTTCATTAAAATCCATTTAGCCATCTCCGAGATCTGAGAGGGGGCCAAAAATCTTTAACGGCGGCCATTTTGAAAATTTCAAAAGTGGATGGCACCCCTCTGAGTGACCCTCCACCCACCTCAGCAGGTTTTATCTTGATTGGTCAAAGCGTTTTCAAAAAATGTGTCGGACAAGTTCATGATTAAGAAAAATGTGTGGAAAAGAATAATAATAATAATAATAATAATAATAAGAAACGGTGCAAACACAATAAGTCTCCCAAAAAAAATTTTTTTGGGCGACTTAATAATAATAATTAAAAATAATGTGTTGGGATGCCAACACAGAAGTCGCCCAAAATCCCCATGGATAGTATTGCGTTCCACTCAGGACATTGAAATGAACCTACATATCAAATTTCTTTAAAATCGGACAACGTTTAAAATTTCACCCGTTTTTGGCCGCCATTTTGGAAACCACGGTCGAGAAAAATTTGCGAATGTAGAGTTCCACTCGGGACACTTAAATCTACCTCCACACCAAATTTCATTGCAATCGGAGCACGTTAAATGTCATCGAGATCCCATAACGTTGAAAATTATACACGTTTTTGGCGGCCATTTTGAAACCGGAAGTCCGAGAAAAAATTTAAAGGTACCGTTTAACTCGAAATACTAACATCTACCTCCATACCAAATTTCGTTGAATTCGGACCACGGCAAAATTTTTGCCATTTTTGGGTGGGTGTCGTCAAATGGCGGCCATTTTGAAATGGCGGCCATTATCAAAATTCTGACAATTGACTGCACCCCTCCATATGCCCATCTACAACTGTGCCAAGTTTCATTTGATTCTATTAAGGCGTCTCTGAGAAACATGTCGGACAAGTTCACGATCTAGAAAAAGGAGAAACCGGAATAATAATAATAATAATAACAAGTGCTGATTGTGATTGCAAGCAAGTCACAAAAAAATCCCCTCCCGTGCCCACTTTTGTCACAATTCGGACAACTTTTCAATTTTCGCACTTTGGCGGCCATTTTGAATATGGCGGCCATCTTGGACTTTGGCAGCCATCTTGGATTTGTTCGACATGTTGTTCGTAATATCAATATTGACCTAAATGCCAATTTTTGTTGAAATCAGACAACTTTTCAATATTCGCACTTTGGCAGCCATTTTGAATATGACAGCCATCTTGGATTTGTTCGAAAGTGTCGCCATGTTGTTCGTAATATCAATATTGACCTAAATGCCAATTTTCGTTGAAATTGGACAACTTTTCAATTTTCGCACTTTGGCGGCCATTTTGAATATGGCGGCCATCTTGGATTTGTTCAAACATGTCACCATGTTGTTCGTAATATCAATATTCACCTAAATGCCAATTTTCGTTGAAATCGGACAACTTTTCAATTTTCGCACTTTGGAGGCCATTTTGAATATGGCGGCCATCTTGGACTTTGGCGGCCATCTTTGATTTGTTCGAACATGTCACCATGTTGTTCGTAATATCAATATTGACCTAAATGCCAATTTTCGTTGAAATCGGACAACTTTTCAATTTTCGCACTTTGGCGGCCATTTTGAATATGGTGGCCATCTTGGATTTTTCGGAAAATGGTCCCATATTGTCCGGGATCTTAATATTGACCTATAAACCTATTTTGGTTCATATCCATATTGTTTGTGATTTTTTATGATTAATTTTGTATTTTTTTCAAATTCAAAATGGCCGCCAATCCAAGATGGCCGCCATTTTCAAAATTTCGAAATCGGAAAGACCATTTCCTAGTGGTGACCTATCTTTCTGGTAAGTTTCATTGACCTATGTCTTTTCGTCTTCGAGAAATCCTACGGACAAAGTTAGGTCCAGAAGAAGAAGAAGAAGAATAATAATAATAATAAGAAACGGTGCAAAAACAATAAATCCCCGACACTTCGTGGTCGGGGATTTAATAATAAGAAACGGTGCAAAAACAATAAGTCGCCAAAACTTCGTTTTGGGCGACTTAATAAGAAACGGTGCAAACACAATAAGTCTCCCAAAAAAAATTTTTTTGGGCGACTTAATAAGAAACGGTGCAAACACAATAAGTCTCCCAAAAAAAATTTTTTTTGGCGACTTAATAATAGTGAAAAAGAAACAGTAGAATAACAATATGTCGCCCCGACAAAGTCTGGGGCGACATAATAATAATAAGAAACAGAGCAAAAACAATATGTCTCCCAAACTTTCGTTTGGGAGCCATAATAAGAAACGGAGTAAAAACAATAAGTCGCCCGACACTTCGTGGTCGGCGACTTAATAATAAGAAACGGAGTAAAAACAATAAGTCGCCCGACACTTCGTGGTCGGCGACTTAATAAGAAACGGAGTAAAAACAATAAGTCGCCCGACACTTCGTGGTCGGCGACTTAATAATAATAAGAAACGGAGTAAAAACAATAAGTCGCCCGACACTTCGTGGTCGGCGACTTAATAAGAAACGGAGTAAAAACAATAAGTCGCCCGACACTTCGTGGTCGGCGACTTAATAAGAAACGGAGTAAAAACAATAAGTCGCCCGACACTTCGTGGTCGGCGACTTAACTAGTGCTAATTTTGTTGGGATGCCATCACAGAATGTCTCCCAAACGAACCCCCATTGCCACTATATTCTTGTGCATGTTGAAAACCCCCAAATAGACATGATATTCTTAGTTTGTGGATTAAACTCTACCTACATATCAAATTTCGTTGCAATCGGACTAAGTTGATGTTTGGAGGGAGTGTGGTGAAACGGCTGCCATCACAAAATGGTGTCATTCTCATCCACTTTTTTTGGCAAATATGCTCAGGATAGTTAGCTGTATCAGTATACCAATTTTCATTGAAATTGCTCTGGCCATTACTGAGTTCTGACAACGGCCGCCATTTTTTAAAACTTTAAAACGGCAGCCATTTTGAAACCGGAAATCGGACAAAAATTTTTTTTGGCAAGAATGCTCAGGATAGTTAGCTGTATCAGTATACCAATTGTCATTGAAATTGCTCAGGCCATTACTGAGATCTGACAATGGCCGCCATTTTGTAAAACTTTAAAACGGCCGCCATTTTGAAACCGGAAGTCGGAAAAAAATTTTGAAAGTAGTGGCACACTCAGGGTACCATAATCTACATGTGTCCCAAATTTCGTTTAAATCGGATGACGTTTAAATTTTTGCATTTTTAGGGGGGTGGTGTTCCGATGGCGGCAATTTTGAAATGGCGGCCGCGTCAAAACTTCGTTTTGGGCGACTTAATTACCAGTATTATGTAGAACATTTTACCCAAATAACATTATGTATTTTGGTAGAATACTTTTTCCAGTATTCAGTTGAAACATTGTAGCCAGGTAATCAGTATCATGTCTTTTGGGGGGATTCACTAGTAAATTTCTTAGAATGTTCAATGCTGTGTCTTTCTGTTATGATACTATTATAGTTAAATATTTAAAATTGTATCATCTTTGGATGACAATATTTCCAGCATTAAAAATGTTTTTTATAATCAGATAATCAACATGGTATCTTTCTGGGAAGATATTATTTAAAGTAGAAAATATCAAAAACATGTCAGACAGAATAATCAAAGTTAATTGCCCTTGTATTTTTGCAGGCAAATTGTCTTAGCTCCATTTGTGGTATGGGAGGCTTATCACACAAGACAGACCAACCATGGCTCCCGGAGTCTCCTACCCAGTGGTGGAGACTGCTGCTGTCCCTCATATACCATCATGGTATCATCCATGTCATACTCATTGGTGTTCTGCAAGTCCTTATTATGAGAATTATGGAAAAGTCCATTGGCTGGCTTAGGATCATGATTGTTTACATTTTTTGTGGAGTTGGTGGTATTTTGGTGAGTTTATCATTTGTAAATACCATTTTACCAGTGAATATGTCTGTTATTCACAATGTGACTCAAATAATTCTATATTTGGAGAAAACTGTATGCATAATACAAAACTTTGCAATGATAAATTTTACTGTTAAATAAAGATTACACATATTTTTAACATTTAGGATGTCAGAAATGTTACTGCATTGATAGTATTTGTATGTGTTTTGTGTTTCTGTTGTTCTCTGAGTAGTCTTAAGTAATGTCTGTTCTGTGTACACAGACTTTACTCGACCTACATATCTATAGCATGGTATTATTACCAGCTGTTGACAAAGGTGATCACTATTGTATTTGTAAAATAATTATTATCATATTCTAGGTTAAGTTTGAATAGTGTAATGCCACTTTCATAATTTTTTAGCTATATCATGGGGTACAATTTTAACTGGGGAGGAAGCTGGAGTAGTCAGAGAAAACCCTGTGTGAATTTTTATTGGAATCAAGCTAACACTTCTCTCTTAGACTTTAACACACAGCCTCAAGTTTTGACATGCACATGATTATTATTATATGACTTACTACCTTACTACCAGCTGTTGACAAATGTGATCACTATTGTATTTGTAAAATAATTATTATCATATTCTAGGTTAAGTTTGAATAGTGTAATGCCACTTTCATAATTTTTTAGCTTTATCATGGGGTACAATTTTAACTGGGGAGGAAGCTGGAGTAGTCAGAGAAAACCCTGTGTGAATTTTTATTGGAATCAAGCTAACCCTTCTCTCTTAGACTTTAACACACAGCCTCAGTTTTAACATGAACATGATTATTATTATATTACTTACTACCTTAACCTGTCAGCCATCAATGTCCATTGTTACTGTGAAAATCCATGTCTGCGCCCAACAATTACCCTTTGTCATTGTATAACATTGTAAATATTGTACTATATTTCACTATTTATCTTACTTTCCAGGCGGCATCTGTCTTTGAGCCACATTACCCACATGTTGGTGCCACAGGATCAGTCTGCGGATTACTAGGTGTAACAATAGTAGAAATTCTGTTGCTATGGAAATTAATCAACAAACCATGGATTGAACTCATTAAGATTTTTGCCATAATTATTCTGTTTCTGTTAATAGGAACACTCCCATATATCAGTAATTACACGGTTATAACTGGACTTATTCTTGGCATTTGCTTAAGTGTACTTGTTTTACCCTATGTCACATGTAGTAGGATGTCTGCAAGATTAAGGATCGTCTTGATTGCAACTTGTGTTCCCCTGATATTAGCCATTTATTTTGTTTTAGTGTTTGTTTTCGTAAAAGTTCAGACGATTACCAAGTGTTATATTTGTAAACTAATTACCTGTGTTCCATACGCTGATAATATGTGTCAAGATGAATATGAAGAATAACTCTTCTTTGTCATCAAGTTTGTTTGACAAACTTAAAATGTTGAAATAAATAGACCTGTTATTATTGGGTATCATTCCAGATTGCTGATTCAAGAATTGCCAAATCCAGTTAGCCGATTCCCAAATTGCTGACAATCAGAAGTATATGTAATAATGATTTTAGAAAAAAATGTTTTGTCGGTGCTGTAATTTTTTTATCTTTTGTGGTAGGTATTTGATATTTGGAATGTGGGTAAAGAATATTAATGTGATGTGTCACATACCGTGGTTGTTGACATTGACCTTGAACTTTGACCTTAAGGTCACATTATTGCTTTCTAAATGTCAACTTCACTTACAGGCTGTACCTTTTTTTTACTTTTTGAGGTTGGCTTTTGATTTTTGGAATGGGTGATTATATCAAGGCAATGTGTTGTATACCATGGTTGATGACCTTTGATCTTAACCTCAAGGTTGGTGGGGCCACTGATATCTAGTTTGTCTTTGTTCATATCTTTAGTAATAAAATAAACATTTAGATAGATCTATAATTTATTTTATTAATTTAACATCAAGTACTATATTTATAAGAAGCAACTATTAAATTTGACACAAAAGCACTCAAACATTATTCAAAATCCCAAACAAATTGAGTCAATAATATTTATTAGCACATAAAACCCACATGTCGTACTCTGTACTAGAATGCTGACGAGAAGAAAGTTGTTAATCAAGATCTTTATTTTCTCATGGCATACCTTAGCTTTTCTTCTCTCGGTTGTGAATCAGCCCCTAATTGTGCACTTTTAACTGTGTGGTCAGTAGCTGACGGTTCAGTCAAAATTAACTATTTCCTCTGTAGTTTCTGTCTCAATAAAAACAAATTTTCTGATAAATTGTAAGTAATTCATTAATTTGTTTTATTCGGCAATTTGGGAATCGGCAAAATGGACTTGGCTAGTTTGGATTTGGCAATCTGGCATGGATTCTATATCAAAACCAGTCATTATTAAATATTTGCTATTGCAGTATTTTTTTGCTGTTTTACTTGGTACACATCCACCCTTAAACCAATAAAAACAAAAACTACATACCATGACTTACAGGTACCTACAAATTTGCTAAATAAACTACATAAAAAAGTAAACAAACAGTATACGGTGTATTTTTGTATTATAACTTTGCAAAGTCGTATCTTTAGCCAAATGGATAAATTCTTCAAGAGCTATTCCTCTTTGTCATTTTATGTTATCCAATTCTGATTGGTTATTATTTTAACAAACGTGTAAATGAAGGAACAACTCAGTCGTCCTCTAAAGATTTGTTAGACCTTACATAGCCATATATATTTTTTCTTTGCCACGTGCATAGAGTACAAACTTGAGTTTTAGTATGGTAAGGTTATGCGGCTGGGCAGGGTAAAGAGGTTACCTATTTTTTTATTTATTATCTTCACCCATAGTTTTTAACCCAGATACCTAAAACGTCACAGAAGATTTATAACACAAGTTGAAATTGTTGACATAAACATTATGAAAATCTTCTCTCATTTCTACAAACTTTGATACTTTTTAACAAATTTCTTTACAGTTGTAGGTACAGAACCTCAACTTTCTTTCAACAGAAGTTTAAATCATTTATTAAGCATTAGGTTTGCAATCTGTCCATTTCAGTCCTTGTGTGTTTTGTAAAATAAATTTTATATTCGCTTACTACACGAATTAATAAACTGTCATACTACATTATTGTAGATAATGTTTCTCATTCACTTGTATCCAAACTTTTATCCAAAAAACACCTTTTAGCATGATTTGAGAAGAACAGTCGACATTGTAGGGATCACAATCAGTGTGCTACCAGGCTAGATTATTGTGCAAAACCTGGTGATCTTCCACATGTGACATAAATTTTATGTCTTTTTGCAAGCAGAAGCGGAAAGGAAAAAGCAAAAGGACAAAAATTGTATGTTTCTATATCTAGCCTACATACAATGTGCAGCCTTGTATATATAGTAGTTATGTATGCACACAAACCTCCTTTGATGTTATGTTTTGTGTTGATCTTTGTACATATTTATTATATGTTATATTTATTGAGCCTACTTGTTAATATCATTGTTACATATTAAATAAGTATTTATTTGACTTTATCCAAAATTTCATGTAGAGGCTGATTACACCACCTTTGTCTTTACACTTGTTTTGAATACTTTAGTAAAATAGAAATTCCTACCGAAATTGAAAATATAGCCTGGAAACTGCACCCCTCCTTTTATGCAATTATGATAAATCCCGTCATGCCCGTGTTCATGCCGTGATCTTTTATCCATGATAATGTCTAGAAAATCAAAATAAACATAAAATGTTCGAATGCATTAAAACCCCAAAACGGTTTGTAAACGAAAACTTTATGGATTGCGTCAGTCAAACTATACAATGTTTTTGTAAGAGCAGAAGTTGTCAACATATTTTGTGTACTATGACTGAGATTCAATTTGTAACTAGAAATGCCCTGGAATTGTTAAAATGGGTGTAACGTTATATGCATTCAAATCGCGAAAACAATGTGATAAATTCAGCCGTTCGTTGGTACATCGGTCTAAACGCTATATATTTGGGATATACTGGCCTTTATTGGATTTCTATACCCCTCGGAAAGACAGACGGTAACTCATATTAATGGCAATGTTTTTAAATTTATGCTTTACTGTCAAAGAACACTGCTATTATTTTTTTTATTGCGTCCATGATACATAAAGGAAAAAAACACAATGAATAAGCTGAAGCCAATAAAAACATGGTTGCACTCAGAATAGACATCAATTTAGTTACTCACAGTGATAAAGACAAATCCAGGAATAGAAAAATTAAACTAGGCTCATAAAAAATGAGTAATAGCATTTAGTAGGTGAATTTTCCAATGCGCTCAACTAAGTCATGATGACAGTCATATTATTTCTGTACAGATGTCATCATCATCACCAACCTGGGCTAAAAAAACCCTGTTTAAATAGCTTATTGGTCAACTGTCAACAGCAGCGTCCGGACGACTAGAGAATCGGAATACTAACCTCAAGGAGAGCAGGACAACTGCTCCCCGGATAATTGCCCCCTCCCATGTATATATATCTTTAAAAATAAAAGAAAAAAAAGATGAAATATAAGATTTCTATTGCCTCTTTGGGAGCATGAGTGTAAGTGTTTACTGTGCCAGGTATTTCATTTCACCTTACTTTGACTTTGGCGTTGCAGGCGTTATGTCTTCGCTGCCCATAATCTCTTGACACTACACCAATAGCAAGGTTCTTCTGCTTCACATAGATGTAACCGTCATAGCTGAGCTTTTGATGACATCTCTCTGACTAGGAATTCCATGGCTGAATGATGACTTCAAAAATCTCAGCTATTTATGCCAATCCTAAGAATTCTCAGCTTGTATTTAGCTTATTACAAACATGCTCACCTTAATTTTCTACCTTTGAAGACATTATTAAGCTATTTAATTCTTAAATACATGGTTAATTATCATCAAAGAAAATTGAAGTGAAATCAAATATAAATTAGTATATATAAAAAGTAATTTTTTTAAAAAATTATCCAAGGAAATTACATTTTCCTAAATTTATGATCTTTTTTTAAAATTATCCAAGAAAATTACATATTCCTACGGCCATGGCAAATTGATGGGGGAATTGTCTTAGGGGGCAGTTGTCCTAGACCCGACAGCAAGATCTAGCATAACGTATTAGTTGTGAAATGTAAACGCAATACGATGGCATTGAATGGAGAATAGATATGAACAGAAAGTTAACAGCGTGGAAGTAGAACACATTCCGCTTGTCGTAGAATCTAGTTTGTAGATTTCCATTTGAGTCTGTTCTTAGAAAAATGTCTTGGTAAAAGGCCGACTTGATTGAATCGATATTGTCTTACTAGAATGTTCGCAGATAAATTGTCACCGAACTTATAGGTATGCAGTTACAAGACATCGTCTATATAGCAAATTTATTCTTAGTATAGTTTCACTAATAACTAATGACTAATCACTATGCACTTCTATCGCCTGTTTCCATTTTTCTTGAAAAAAAATAAGATCTTTTACTCCGGATTAAGTATTTTCGTGTTGGAATAGAGAATGTTAAATTTTTACCAACCCTTTCAAGACTGAAAGACGTTTTTCTTCTTATATATTTTGCTCATATTTTCAAATGGTACACGTAAGACAGTATTGATATTGCAAGATTGCAAACGTGTACCAGTCAAAATTAAATCAATCGAAGCAAAACTTAAACAACGTTAACCTCTGAAAAATAATTTAAAAATTTTAATGAATAATAAACGAAAAGAAATCGAATAAAACGTAAATGTCAATCTTTAAAATAAATTTTAATATGCATCTAGTTTTAAATAGGTAATTAACAGTGACATCATCATGACGACATAAAGAAGAAACCAAATCAAAACAAAAATTAAAAAAGGGGCAACCCGAACCAAATAAAACACAAGTGTCTAGGTAAGCAGTGCATTTCTTAGAATGAGACGCCAGTCGTTTTACCATACGACATTCATTATCTGACCACAATTTGTGAATAGAAAACGGGGAGTTTAAACTCCAGAATATCACAGGCTTTCTATTATACTGTAGATTGTAAATCACATTTTCTTTTCATCTTTTTCAACTGTAAATTATATTATCTTTATTACAAACTGGCTATCGTATATCAACATAACGTATGGAGTAAATAAATTAGGACTCATTTTCAAAAGATAAACAGGTGACTCTTAAACTGTTTACCTGTTTATATTATTTCATGATAACTAAAGCAAAATACATTGTAATACGGTTTTGCTACATGTTATTTACTATCGCACACTTTGTTTGAAATATAATGGCAATATCCATATGGTTTCATTATATTTATAACCAAGTTCGTTTAACCTACCATATGTACTTTGCAACACTAAAATGTAATGAAATGTAACATTAGTCAAGGTAGGTTTGAAATGATTGACGTTATGTTCATTAACCAATTTGCACTTGGTAGTGTTCATATAGTTTCAACTATAATCAGTTCATGTGAATATACGTCGCACAAAGATCTTTTAAGCTTATAGTGCAATTAGGATTGAGAAGAAAAAACTCAAGGTTATCGTCCCGTATATTTTATTCAATCGACCGGAGCTATTCTATATTTTCTTAACACTGCTAAGCTTATATTATATGATAAGGTATTCATGACGAAGAATAAGACTCCCTACCTTCATTAACCCTCATTGTCATATATGATAGACTTGGATGATTGATTTGATAAGACCCTTTATATCGCTAGGATCACGAGCATAATAAAACACGGCGCTTAACTAATTCTTATTTTATGTTGTTGTTAAAAGGGAAAAAGTCAATTGAAATATATTAATGATAATGTTTAAAATTATTTCAGTGAAATCTGGATTTAACTCGATAACTGGTACGGTTCCCATAATTGCACAGCTCGTACTCGCGTACTTAAATGAAATCTGGATTTTACTCGTTAACAAGGACGGTTCCCATAGTTGCTCAGATCGCAGTCGCGTATCGGATAAAGGGTTACAGATTAAAATGTTTGCGGTAAATCATAGTCACGGAACATTCATTATTTATTCGTTTTAAAAGTCAACTAAGAAAATACTAACTAAAATATCTGAATACCTGAATCCCCATACATACTTCTCTGCCCATTGTTGAATTCCATGTCCCTAACTGATTTATTCTTTGGTAACTTGTACTCATTATCAATATAGCTGAAATAACGCCCGCTGCAGGTTAAGCAACCACTCAACTTATCTTTTTAAATTAGACCAGGTAAGGACACGTAACGCAGAGTACAGAATAACATTAACGGTGCAACAATTCTTATGGTTTTCACGAATAGAAAACGTTTATATTATTAATTTATACATTGAATTATTAACCATTAAAAATATTACCTTTGACCCGAAACGACGGAGATTGAACTCGTTAATTTTTATTACACTTACTGTGATAACGCTGATGTGCATAGTTTGGGTCACACTAGAGAAATACAAAACAAATTTTGAACTGGATGTGACCAAGGGTCGTTCTGTTCACACTTAACTTTTTCTTCTCTATAAAGATGCAATACTTGATGTGATGTATTTTTCTTTTATTTGTGTTTGTTCTTTGCAATTGTGGTTTGTTTGTCTTTAAATATTAATTAACGAATTTTTATCTTTAGTCTTGGTATCATCTGGTATTGATCCAGACACAATACATGTACACGTATTACAAAATTGTGAGATATATTGATCAATTCAATTCAAATTGGATCTTTCACATGCTTTCTATTTTTGCAACAAGATTTTATAAAAAATCGCAATTCAATGTTTACTTCCAGCTAGACCCATTTCAGGAATTTTCTTACAAGATAAAGTCGTGTGCACACAAAAAATAGATGAACAGACAATTTTTATTGCACTGGAAATCGAGAGTTTGGTGGAATGAAAACAAAACTTTTTGCTAACTGTTGGCCATATTAGGATTCCGGCAACGTTCACATTAGTCCCTCACGCAAAAAACGGTCAGTGTTTCCGTTTTTCCCAAAGAATCCATGGCAGCGAAACATATATTACCTATCCCGTTTCCAACAATCGACTAAACGTCTTGTTAAAATTATTAAATTAAAATGTATTAGGAATGGAATATAAAATGATAGGAATGCATCAAAACATAATAGAAGGTTTGTGAACACAAATTGGACGTGTTCAAATAGGTTATCTATCCTAATATTAACCTATTGTAACAGCTATTAATATTCTTGACAAAATAAGCCGGTATATAAAGCATGTCAATATTAAAAGACAAATAATATGTTAGCCTTTGGATAAGAAAAGGACTCCTAATCTGCAGAACAGGCCAAACACTATGTACCAGAATTTTTTAATCGGACTCCTATAGAAGAACAGTTAGTCACCATATTTTATGAACTACGAAATAATGTAATCGATGTCCACTAACAATTAAATGTGCCATACGTAAGATGAATTTAAATTATGGAAACGTTTCGATAAATTTAGCTTATTTATACCTTGGGATATACCGGCATTTCTGATACTGACCAACGATATAAAATTCAAAATATAGGAACAATTTTGTTTTATGTGGAATCGACAACGTGATACCAAAATGTAATAAAAGGCAGGGTTCAATGATAGTGGAAGCATAAATAACAGAACATTGGCTCTTATGATAACTTTAAAATATAAACTTGTATTTTGGTCTATTTTACCCCCAATTTAGTTATGTTATACATTGTCTTTCATTGCTACAAAGGATCAGTAACAAAACCAAAAGTGCAAGTTAATAGTTTTTAAGTAATTATGTTATAAGTAATTTTAACATTCATTTTAAATGCTGTCAATACTGTCTTTAATTGACGCCTTAAATCGTGGGTCTACTTTTGACTCTTTAAGAAAAGAATAATGAAATTTTAATTACCTAAAAGTAAAATGTACAAAACGGTCAACAAGTACTGAAAACCATAGGACAGTGACACAACTCAAAATGAGACAAAAACACATAAAGAAAAAACCAAAATGAATGACATGAACCATACAACATGTGTGCACTCCAGCCGCAGAAGCAGTGTAAACTAGGCATTCGTCGAGCCATGTCCGGGCTAAAGTCGTATCAGGGAATATGAACCAACCTATAGCTAATGAAAAATGTCTGCAAAGGATTTATGAACAGATGCAATAAGCCTAGGTGCAGAAAATCCCTGTTTAATATAAAAACAATTTATACAATAAGCTGACGCGAATAGAATTTTGATTTAAATTAACAAAAAACTTACAATTGGGAATTTGATGTCATCATGTTTGTAATAGAGTTCAGATTTCCATGTTAGTCTATTCTGAGAACGTCTAGGTAAGAGGCGTACTCGGAAGTATCCTTAGTCTTGAGCTCCCCGGGAGTGGTGAAACCGCACTTAGAGTTATTCAGTTGCAAAGACATCTTTATAGCGAAAAGTGACTATAATAGTCTAGACCAACGTCTTTTCCTGTTTCCTCGTCTTTTCTTATTTTTTTAATAGACATTCGAGGAATTCGCGGCATTCGAATACAGAATCAATTGGCGAGGAGATGAGCACAATTTGAACTCACAGGAATGCCGAAAAACTGTTAAAAAGTCCGCCCTCCAAACAAGACATACGGTATATAAAACTCTAATAAGTACGGAAGCTTATTAGTGCCAAAAAATATTTATTTATTTTTTATTTTTTACACTTTAATCTGTAAAACTTACACTTTATTCTGTAAATTATACACTTTATTCTGTAAAATTTAAACTTTTATCTGTAAATTTTACACTTTAATCTGTAAATTTTACACTTTTTTCTGTAAGTTTTACACTTTAATCTATAAATTTTACATTTTAATTTGTAAAATTTACACTTTAATCTGTAAATTTTACACTTTAATCTGTCAAATTTATACTTTATTCTGTAAAATTTACACTTTATTCTGTAAATTTTACACTTTGGGTTTTATTACATACGCCAGCATTTAGCTCTATGATTTTTTGAGAGAACCCATCTACATGTATAAAGATGTGCATTTTTATTCCATACCGTGAAAGTTTATCATACCCGTCAATGTGCCAAACCGAATTTGGACCTTTAATGGAATATGTTCTTCTTCGGAGTCTTCTTTTTTTCCAGTATTCAATACCTTCAGGATCAATAATTTGCAACAAATAGCGAACCGGATTTTGGTCCACAACCAATTCCCTATCTAGACACTTCATGTGCATCAAACGGTACCCATTCATTTACCCGTGATTTTCACATTGTTGAAGTAAAAATAATGCAATTTCTAAAATGTCACTTATAAACTTACGACGATAAAGTCCTAAATTTTTCGTTAATCTTTTAAGCGTACGAATACCTATGTAATTCTTCTAAACATTTAACTATTTCACTGTATTTAAGGCCTAATTTGACATATTCTTTAATCAAATTTTCCCGGTCCATTTCTTCACTGTCATATATTTGACTATCTTACTGTATTGAAGGATTAATTAGAAATATTCTATAATTAAAGTTTCCAGGTCTACTTATAACTAATGTTATGGAAAGAAGTGGCTTGTTCAGAATCAGCAATATCTACATGTATAAAAAGTACACATAAAAGTGAGATAGTGTTAATTTTAAATGTACAAGTGTAAATTTTAAAGAAAATGTATAACTTACAGAATATTGTGTAAATTTTACAGAATAAAGTATAAAATTTACAGAAAAAAGTGTAAAATTTACAGAATAAAGTGTAAAATTGACAGATTAAAGTGTAAATTTTGCAGAATAAAGTATAAAATTTACAGAATAAAGTGTAAAATTTACAGATTAAATTGTAAATTTTGCAGAATAAAGTATAAAATTTACAGATTATTCTTTAAAATTTACAGATTAAAGTGTATATTTTACAGAATAAAGTGTAAATTTTACAAGATAAAGAATAAATCTAATAGATTAATTTACAGATTAAAGTGTAAATTTTACAGAATAAAGTATAAAATTTACAGATTAAAATGTACAATTTACAAATTAAAGTGCAAAATTTACAGAATAAAGTATAAAATTTACAAAATAAAGTATAAATTTTACAGATTAAAGTGTAAAATTTACAGATTAAAGTGTAAATTTTACAAATTAAAGAGTAAAAAATAAAAAAATAAATCAATATTTTTTGGCACTAATACGCTTCCGTAAATAAGATATATATTTAGCTTCGGTAAATGTTTTATTTCGGATGTTGTATTGGCTCGTACCATTGTTTCCCAATAAAAGCAGCTTCGGACACGATCTTTTTCTCTGGCCTGGTTGCACGAAGTGCAAATCCGGGTTATAGTATGTTGAAGGCGGGCGGGCGGACGGGGAAAATTTTGTATTTATTTTGTGTAATCGACTCCTGCTACATTTTCTAACCCAGATCTCTGATACTTTGCAGAAAGATTGCACATGTATTGAAGTTGTACACCTGCTATCATGATATTGTTCGAGAATTATTTTCCTAATTTTCAGAATTAGAACTTATTCATTTGTTCTTTTTTACCAAAGTGGGTACATATTTTCTGTACTCAAATCTTCCTTCCGCTTTATAACCAGATCTCAAAAACACGAAAAGATTGCATACATATTGAAGTTGTGCACCTGTTATTATAGAATAGTTCAAGAAATACTTAGTCAATTTTAGCTGACTTTAGACTAGAACTATTTAACTCCCTCTACATATTTTGACCAAGACCCAAAACCTTCTTCCAACAAATTTTAAACTAGTCACCATTTATTAGGGCGCTTGCTTTGCAAACCGGCCATTTCAGACTTTTGTGATTTTTATTTACCGGTTCAAAGCTGCAGGCGTTTGTTTTTGTTATACATATTGCTTATACTTTGAGAAACAAGACAGTAATTAAATCGGGTATTGATATTCCAAGAATTGCGAATCTATACAGGTCAAAATAATACTGATATACGGAAAACTGTTATCACGTAATATGAAAATTTGATAAATGATAAATTGACAGAAATTGACTCAGAAACTAAATCATTTTGAACGAATTATGAATTTTTTTTTAACATGTTAACACGAATCAAACTTTCTCAAGGAAGATTATAAATTTAAAGACAATGAGGTTTATTCTCTATACGTCTTCTTGCAAAATGAACATTACTAATTAAAGATACCGACCATGGCAGAATTCCAATTGAGTCAAAGGCATACGACACAAAGAAAGACCAACACCAGAACTATCAAAAGTAAGTAGCCAGAATGCAATATAATGCACGGGTGCGGGAGTTCGGAGTACGCGATATCTGCCTTTAGCACCTGAAATTCAATTCCAAATAATAACCATAAGGTTTTAAAAGGAAACGCATTTTTATTCCAAGAGATAAAGACTTTTAATACTGTAAACTGCGAAACTCATGTTTTAAACTCTAAATTATCATTTTTGGATCCACACTTATTTCCGTAGTTTGATACCGGAGTACATCACATTATCCAATAAAATATCTTTGGTTTCTTTTTAAACGAGGCATGCAACTCTTTATTTGTAAATGTTGAATTTCATGATAACTTGAGCAGAATATGATTTTCTACATCTCATTTGCTGTCACATGCTTTTAATGTTTTAATGGCTATACGCTTTTGATTTTATTTATAACAAAGAGACGTGTATCCTATTACATGTACTACCTAGCATTAAAATATAATTACCTTTATAGATAATGAATTGTAACCTTAGTCAAGGTAGGTTTGAAATGATTGACGTTATGTTCATTTACCAACTTGCACTTGGTAGTGTTAATAGCATTTCAACTATAATCAGAGTCTGTGAATAGACGTCAAACCAAGATCGTTTAAGCTTGCAGTGCGATAAGTAATGAGAAGAAAAGACTCAAGGTTATCGTCCCGTATAGTTTATTCGATCGATCGGGGCTATTCTATATTTTGTAAACACGGCTAGGCTTATATTATGTGGAAAGGTATTCATGACGAAGCCTTAATTAACCTTCATAACATATATGATAGACATGGCTGATTGGTTTGCTAAGATCTTTCATATCGCTGGGATCACGAGAACAATAAAAGCAGCGTGCATTACTAATTTTATTCATGTTATTAACAAAAAAAGGAAAAGGGAAATAAAATGTATTTGATAATGTATAGTTTTTAAATTTACTGGAGGCGGTAGTCCGAGAACACTCTATCGTCTAACACAAACGCGTTGCAAGTCAAATGATTATCGGACTACTGTGACGCTTCCTCGCAATCCCCACGCAAAGAACTCTACGTATCTTACGTCAAGCACAATCACCTCTGTCAAATCCATGGTTGACGCCATAAAAAATATCTATCATGGCGGATAGCCCTCGCTTACAAACGCAGCACTTTTAATGCAAAACCTATACAAAGTGTATAAATAGACTACTAGTATACAGCTGCACACCTCGTATTTGGGTGGCCTGTCGTTACGGGTTTAAGATTAAAATACTTGCACTGTAAAAACATCGACGCGGAAAATACATTAAAGATCCCATTGGTAGAAATCGAAAATACAAACTTAAATATATGTTCCTTCCTAACTTTCTACTTTCCTGTCAATATGAGAAGTATAGAATACGCTCAGACAGCTTAAATCAACGAGTCTTGCGTACCATGAGTATATTGTGCTAATATAAAATCTATACCGGTGTCAACTGACAGACTAAATTATCCATTCCACAAATATTACTTTGACCCAAGACGAAGGAGATGGCGTTCTATTAATTTAATTCGCTATTTTCACAGCTTGTCTCGAAGCCAAAATTAGGAAAAACAAAACAAGTATTGAACTGAATGATACCATTGGAAATTGGTTTTTCTTTTTTCGGAATGAACTCTTTTTGAGTCTACGAAGTGGCCATATTTAATGCAATGTATTTCCTCGTAGCTTTGTGTATGTTCTTTGCAACAGTATAGTAGTTAATTGACCTATTTAATTATAAACTATTTAAATATATATATAACTTTGCCCGAGACGATGAAGAGTGCGTTCTATATATTGAATTCGTTCGTTCAAGATTGTTTTATCAACACATAACGCAGATGTGTACATTTGTACAACTTATATTGCGACCATGCATAACCATTGCCGCAAATTACGATTTATTTAATAAGAGGTAATCAACATGTACCATGTTTATTGTACTATGTTGTTTTTTTAGGAATAACTGCCTACACGCCTTTATGTAATTTACGTCTATGATAACAAATGTTGAACGATTAATTGATTGATTGATTGATTAATGGTGTTTAACTCCCGAGCAGCATTATTTCAGCAATATTCAGGCGATGAACATGAAATGCATGATAAAATGAACATGAAATGATGATGAATGAAAATGGGATGGGACACAATGAAAAATAGGGGTAACGGATTTTAGATTGCCACTGGCGAATGGGAAGATGGAAAGGGTCGGGCCAAGCGTTGAACGAAATCAAGTTAACAACGAAACAATTCGTATATTATATAATTCGTATATTATATTTATTAGATGAACACACAATTTTTATTGCTTTAGAAAATAGAGGATGTGCTGGAGAGACGACAAAATTTATGCTTACAGATGGACAGCTACGGACCCCAGGTAACGCCGAATTAAGAGAATAAAGGAAAAGGCAGTTGGCATTTCATGTTAAATTCTAAACTATATACTGAAGCGTAGATGATCAAGAATAAAATAAACGTTTTAAAGGTCATTTTCATTGTGTATTTCTTAAAGTATTATTGTTCTGTCATTACATATCCCTACCTTTATTAACACTAACACTTGACTGATAGGTTTGATATGAAATCACGAAAATAAAAACAGTGTGCCTACCTAATTTTTTACCGGGAAAAAGTAAAAAATGTATCTCTCCACTTGGGTATCCGATAAAGGATCATCTGTCGATTCGGCTTAAGATTAAAACACTAGCTCTAAAACATAGCCGCGGAATTTACGTTTAATATCCCGTTTGTAGAAATCGACTCAAAATACGTGACTTAAATATCAGTCTCTATATAACTATATATTTATATATCTAGACATATCTAAGGGCAGTAGAACGTTCTTGACCATTTGTGCACTTTATTTAGCCAGATTAATTTTTTTTAAACTTGTTCTCAAATTTATTATAAGCAAACACTTAACTTTAGCAAGGTTAAGATAAGTAACGAACAAGTAAATAATACGTTGACGGGTATAAAACGCACCGAACAATTATTACGCATCTTGAGTACATTGTATTAATAGAAAACTTATAACTTTGACGTTCTATTAATTGAATTCGTATTTGTCTCGAGACAAAAATTAGGAAACACAAAACAACTGTACAGGTTTTTACACAATTTCAATGTTAATTTTTTTATGAAGTCATTGTACATGTATCTTCTGGTATTCTTTATACATCCTTTCTACGCGGTAATTAAAAATTGGATTTTCCACTTGCTTTTCTTTTTCTTTTTTCGCAAAGTGAAAGATTGTATTTTTTATTTGGATTGTATAATGAGACGAGATCAAAACAAAACTTTGCACACCAAAGTGGTGAAATTTATTAGGTTGTTTTTAACTTCCGCAAAGACCCATGTCAGGTATTTTCAAGACGAGACCAGATTAACAAGCGACGAAGTAGGTAATATAGATGAACAGATTATTGTTATTATAACCGCAGGAATGGGGGGTTTGTTTGAAAAAAAAACAAAATCGAAGGCTTACATATTGGACAGCAAATTGAGTCTCACTCGAAAAGCCCGTCGATCTTTCCTGTAGAATCCATGAAGACACAAGAGAGCGGAGGTGATACCGGTTCAATTAATACATGTTTAATGCATTTTCTCCAATTCTACCAATCTTCAATCAAATTTATTTACTTTTTAAATTTTGTTAGTTGTTATTGTTTTCAGTATAAAATAGAATAATCCCCTTCGGTAATAGTTTCGCGAAAAAAGGCGGAAATAAGATAAGACAAAGTATACATGTCCCTACGTTAATTATAGATGATAGACTTGGCTGATTGGTTTTATATCGCTGGGATCACGAGAATAATAAAAAAAAATACTGTGCTAACTATTTCTTATTTTATGTTGTAAACAGGGAAAAGTAATTGATTATGTATAAAGTGATTTAAATGCAATCCAGATTTAATCTGTTAACTGTTACTGTTCTCAGTAATGAATGACCTGTCGATGCACATGTTTCCAAGCCAAGGTTCTGAGTCCAAATGAAGCGAACGTGGCCTGACCTCTGGAGGATGGTCCATGCGTGTTTCCAATTCAAATATTAGCACTTAAAACATGGCTGCGGAATAAACGTTAAATATCTCGTTTGTACAAATTGGCTAAGAATATACGAACTTTAATATCAGTCCTTCCCTTGCTTTCAGTACGTTTCTAGTGACGGTCTATGACTATTGGTCTCTTTCATACCCGTTCCATTTGACAAAAACTCATTCATTCTTTGGTTCTTATCATTCTCAATATATCTAACATAATGCCTGTTGGAGGTTAAGAAAACATTCAACGATTTGTTTAACGTTAAACAAGGTAAGGACGAGAAACAAAGAAGTAAATTCAAGAGTAACACGACGTTTATGCATATTGTAGTACAAAACAACTAATACCAGTGTTAATTGACAGTCTGAATTATTAACGATTAGACACATATTACTTTGACCCGAGACAAAGGAGAGGACGTTCTATTCATTTAACTCGTTTTTTGTTTTATCAACACTAAAGTGCATATTTTAACAACTTGACTTGCGGCCAATATAATATAAAGAAATACAAAACAAATATTGAAACTGGGTCGTTCTCATAATGAAATTTTCGAGTAAATACAATTACATCAATGATACCAGAATGCCATACCCAATGCTATATTTCCTCTTCAATTTTTATTGTGATTGTGTTTTTTTGTATTTTTATAGTCCGAATTTCACTGCCGTAATAACCCTATGTTAGTTTGTGATTTGTCGGATTAACGTCAGATTTTAGTCCTATTTGTCGTGATGTAAAAAAAAAATAATTTCGTTTTTTTAAATAAAATTCAAACATTATATACATCTGGTTTACGTTATAAAAGCTTCAGACATTGCCAACTATCTGTTAAGAAATTTTTGACTAATTAAATTAAATAGAAGTGAATTTGAGGATAAATAGATCATTTAAAGTTGCTAAAAGTTCAATCAGGAAAACATTAAAAAGGAATTCTCTTAACTGTTTCAATATAGTAACTTAAAAACAAACATTGAAAGAAACTATAAAAATCGTCAATTATTAACTTTTATTCAGGTTAAGTGACCAGAACATACAAATAGAACTTGGACGCTATAAAATAAATTCCAAGATTTCAGACATTGTAAATTCTGTAAAATTCTTGATGATGATTTTCATTTTTCTTTGATTCCAAAAACCATATTAGAGAACCTTTTTATTTTATGGAAACTAAATTCTCCAATTTAAATACTTTAGATCCTCTTAAAAAAATGAAAATGAAAACCGACAAAACAGTCGAATGATTGTACATGACTGATTATATATGCACTGCTTTTGACATCAAAGAGCCGGGAGTGATTCACTCCCGATCTGCTACATTAAGAGTAACGGGACTTAATTCGTAACCTTGCAAAAAATTGAGAGGGTAAAATTATTCGTACTGGTATTTTTAAATTGATTTATCACGTGACGACTTGGTATCTCCTGGCAGTCTTTAGACGGCATTCTTTTCGCCTGAATATAGCTGAACTATTGCTGCTCGGGCGTTAAACACCATTAATCAATCAATCAATCTTTCCAGTAAAACTCCAGACATTAGGAAATCCTCATCTATATATTGCGCAATCTAATTTAAAGCTTTCACTTGTTAACGTTTTTCTATTTTCGCAACGTGAACGATTGTATTTTTATAAGATTATATACTTAGACGTTTAACTTTCTGCTTGACTTTTCGAGAATTTTCTGAACGAGATCACGTTAACAAACCATCGACTAAGGCGCGTGCATTATACACAATGCTTATTGCCATGGAAATTGCGGTGTACTAGAAAAACAACGAAATTGTATGTTACATATTATCCCGAGTAACGTCAAAGTAAGAGTCTCACGCCAAAGGCCGCCAGCTTTCTGTAAAATCCACGAAGTCATTGAAACATAGAGTACTCAGTAAATTTATGTCCAATTCTCCCCAAAAGATGAAACAGTTTAATGCAACTTCTAAAATTCAATCAAGCTTTGACCGAATTCACTGTTTTCTTCCCTTTTAGTTATTATTGTTGATCCCAGTATAAAATCAATTAATCCATGTCTGTAACAGTTTCGCCAAAGAGCGGAAGTAAGTCTAGAATTGTCAAGTACCTGCCATTTGTAGTATTATTGTCTGTATCGACCATACTTTATGCATTATCAGCAATATTATTGCAGGTAATAATAATCGTGTAAAGATCTATAATTCATGGAACAAGATGTGTACCATGTTTCTACATAACGTAGATGTGATGATAAAATAGCATTTTTTAATGTCGATGGTTATGTTTTCTTTATTTTACTGACGGCTTAATTGGCAGTATTATTGACAATGAATGCTGACTAACAAAAGTCGTCAAACGAACCAAGGGTTTACAATTTCCAAAGCCTAATTCGCGTTCGCTCGACCCGAAAAGAGATATATTGTTTTATTGTTGTACTTCTATTGTATTCAGAAATGTGACTTTAATAAATGTTAAATGAAAAGAATGCATTTCTTTTAACCTTAGATATTTAAGACCAGTTGTTTTACATTAAGTTTAACTGTGATGTCAAGGCCACTAGAATTGACAACTGCGGTATTCAAATCCTGTTGCATAGATTGTATAATTGAATATGAGGACTACGTCAAAGGTCAATAGCATGCCAAAATATACAGGGAATAATCAAAAAAAAAACGATGGTAAACGGCATACATGGCCCAAAGTTGAAAAATGCTGTATCGGCGAACATTACATTATTGTTGCGTTGCACTTCTGTCAATGGTTCAGTTGTAATAAGTAGTCTTAAAAATGACTCGCAAATGGTTCAGCATTAATATATCACAAGGCTGAAATACTAACCGTACCAATTAAAATTCAGTTTTTCGCCTATTCTAAGCGGTACTTATAACACTGCGTGAGCAAGTATGAATGTGTATGTGACAACATGGATTAGCATGTCATTCCATAAAAAAATTAATATATAACGTCTACAGGGAACATATCACGAGTCCATTGACCTCTGTTCTGGAACATAAGTCTGCATAAGCTATTGATTTTTACAACATTAAAAGATTTGGGTTTTACATTTAATTTACCCCAGAGGGTAGACATGCCTACTTCAGAAGTAGGTTTATTATCATTATTCATTCTAGCAAAAATCAGTAAATTGTAGTGTACTTTTATGACTTTAAAATAGGAATGTGTCGAATTCTATGAGTTTAAGTCAGTTGTAGTAAGTTCTTCAGGTACCTAATACAAGTTTGTAGAATGAAAACGTTTTAGTAATATACCTTTCATACATTATTGTTATCTATGAAAAGGGATCTTCAAAATATTAATGATTATTTTTTGCATGAATTCTAGCTCTATAAAATGGAAGATATGATTCTCACATTTTGGAATTGAATGTCAAAATAGGTTAATCTAATGAATCAAGCAATGACAACGCAACTTTTACTGGCGGCAAATCTTGCGTACAAGTCAAATAGTACATGTTTTGGATTTGTAGCTTAATTATTTAAACAAGTTTCTATTGGTTTCAAAACTGGTAAGTAGTCTTTATCAAAAACAAAAAACAAACAGACATAGCTCATTCCTGACTGGACATTTGGAACGGTATACTTTTTTAATAAACTGTAGGGATTCCAGTAAATAAAACTTAAGAACGGGATAAGATTCATGCCTTCCTGTGGCATAATTTATTATTTTTCCGGGGGCAAGTTAAAATACATCTACTTGTTTGGCTCCTAAGCTTACTTTGTTACAAAGCCTTTCTCAGCCATATTTCGCTTCTTCGCAATGAACACGACATCAAATTCCGGTTAATAAGTCGCCATATATATAACCGTACACATGAATAAGACTTGTATTTCTGTATTGCGCTGTCTTGCAAATAATGAGCCCCCAATCAATAATAACAACTTCGTATGTTTCACTTTTAATAAACTTTCAAATGTTACAAAAAGTCAACATTTTGGGACGGAATTATTTCACTGTAACATGTAAAAATGTGTCAAAAATAACAAAAATAAATATTACATAAATACAAAAACATGTAATAAATACAATATTGTACAGTAATAATTTACTACAAAGAAAACATGTGCACATACAGGGTCAAATGTCAATAGATGTGCAAATGAAACTGCAATGTCTAAATATGAATAGCTACAATAATGTAATTCCCTTTTTTATGGACGGATCTACAAAGAGGCCCCATTACATTATTGTAGCTAAAATATAAATTAGCACTTTAACTTACATTTACAATCATTTCGTCAGATAAAGTTTATGTTTGTTTCATTTTCATTTTCATTCATGACCATTTAAACATACATGTATATTATATACAAAAAAGATGGCGAATATTATGTAACTTTTACCGACATTGACCTAACACTGGATAACACAGAGATATTACCAATACCAAAAATTCCAGGCATTAAATATTCATGTCCGCAATTTGTGTAGAAATATGTTGTTCTCAAATAAAGCGATGAATACACTATATATTTTCCAAGAGTTTTTTACATTACATATTACTGAGTTTTCTTTCATTCACTCATTTACACGTAAGTATTAAAGGAGTAGTGTTCTAGAAGACTGAAAAATCGGAAAAGTCTGAAATGGTCGGGTAGCAAAGCAAGTGCCTACTAAATGAAGAATGGTTTTCAATTTGTTGGTAAAAGGTTTTGGGTCTTTGTAAAAAAATTTAAGAGGAGTTGATTAAACAAAAACAGAACCATTACGTACTTAATATGCTAAATAGTTCCTATGTCCAGAAAAATGGGAAAACGTTTCTGGAACAATTTCATGAGATCAGGTGTTGATTGCACAAAATAGGTACCCTCTTCTGAAAAATTTTCTCAAAAGTTTCCAGTAGGAAAAATTGTGAAAAAAATTCCTCGAAAATTTCATAATACATGTAGTAGGTGCACAACTTTAATATGTATGCAATCATTCAGTGAAGTTTTAGGGATGAGGGTTGAAAGCGTCTGCTAATGTTCTGAAAAAGTTATTAAGTATGGAAAAATGGGGAAAATCTTTGAACAATCTATATAGCAGGTGCACAACTTCGATACATGTGCAAAGTTTCAGAGATCTGGGTTGAAAGCTATAGAAGGAGGTTATTCTATAAAATACTCCAGACTTTCCCCCCCCCCCTATCCAAAAATGTCGACTTATTCGAATAACGACAAGCTTTCATACACATACGTATGGTTTTATGTATTTGGACTTGTTTGTCTTTGTTGATGTTGTTTTTTATATATTTTATATTTTTTCTTGCCCTTTCTATAGTAACAGAAATACACCAATATAATGATTGAAGTCAGTTTCAAATGCTCGACCTCAACAGTAACATACTGATGGTCAATAATAGATTTCTACCTATACACCACTCCGCCACCTGTCATGTTTCCTACACGTACATATATACTTATAGTATGCTAACCTAGAATTCGGCCGTTCCGTTATGTGTAAACAAAAAACATTATCAACCTTTAGTTTGCATATTAGACATAAATTTTGGATCAGTTCCAAATCAATTTCCCATTCATAAGTAAATTATTAATAACGGAATACAATAAAAGTATGAAGAGGTATTTCTGTTCTTGCTAAGTTGTCACAAATTACGTAATTAAAATATCTTTTTTTACTTCATTTTGACCATTAACTTTAGTTTAAATCTATGTGTTATCAGACCACCGGAAGTACTTTATAAGTCAATTTAACAATCTAATTAAATCTTTCACTTGCTCCCCCCTTTTTGCTATGGTCGCTGCGTGACCAATAACAATGAGGGTGGGGGAGCAAGTGAAAGTGCTCCTCTTCTTTGTTATTGGTCGCACAGCAAAAAGGGGGGAGGAAGTGAAAGATTTAATTTTAATTAGATTGGTCAATTTACTGACCTGTTTATAATAGTGTTTTACGCATTAAAAAAAATAACAAAACGTTGAATTTAATGCCATAAATATTCATAAAAATAAAACATGATAAATGCATCAGTTTCTTTACAGAAATATTTGAAATAGCATAATTTTGTACAAACAATGTAATATGTATACAGAACAATCCGTTCCCATGAATTCCTTAACTCAAATTCAACGCATTTTTTATGGTGATAATAATAATGTTTATTCATGACTTGGTACATTTTACTAATGCTCTCCCGAATGATGTTTATCCAATAGGACATACCAGAACCGTATTTCTGTTTCTCTAATTGCCTTTCCTAATGGATAAGTCAATATACTTAAAGAAAGTAAAGTGTACAGTACATATATGAACAACGCATTAACCCAGAAAAATATTAATAAATATACCCATGGGGCTTTTAACATAATTTCAATACAATTTATGAGTTGCCGTTCTGTTGCTTATAATGTATTAAAAATGTTTAAGCCCGTGTATGATATTTGATTTCTAACTAAAAAGTTTGTATCTATAATCTACAGTTAAATCAAATCAAAAGTTTTAATGACGTAGTTTGTATATAGTAAACTGAATTAAAATGAAATGAAGTACGGACTTTTTTAGCAGAATTTTTATTGCTCCCACACGTGGACATAAAAAAAGAAATAAATTGACAAAGCGGACCTCCATAATATGTATATTGATTACCATCTTAAACAAACGGAACATTTTGTTCAGACTGCAAACATTGATATTATCTTTTCAGATTTTTTAATGTAAATTTGAAAAATAATTAGGTAAAACGTGATTTATTGGCAAAAAAATATACACTTAACATTAAAACAACACGTTTGGTCTCTATAGCATGATATATATACCATAATTTTCTTCGTTCATCTTTCCTTCTTTAAAAGTTCTGAAAATAAGAAAAAACACCGTTCATAAACAAAATTAAAAAAATTCCCAACAGATCGGTTGACCACAACGACATCTTTACCATTTCAGCGTACTGTTTTGTTATGTATCACTCGTTTTTGCGTGTGTATGTTAACATGTTTCGCTATCCGTTTGAGTCTTTTTGATTAAATATTTCAACCGACCAAAATAATGGGTTTTAGGGTTGCCATTAGTAAGCATTCCATGCCAAAAAAACACATGGAGTAATGCATGTAACATGGTTTTTGTATAGTAATGGTTCAAAGTAAGTTATTCGTGGTTTTGTTTTCATTTGTATGTAATTTGTCATTTGTAGTCTTTTAAGTCATTAATTTCATTGCGAGTTTGTCCTTGGTTGATCTAAATGCGAGCTTTTTTATGAAAACTATTAAATATCTTTTTATGAAAAGTGTCAAAATGCGTCATAAGTTTAAAACTGTATTAATCCCAAACAAAGACATTAAATGAACACTGTCTTAAAGTCAGGACATTGTTTACCGGACACTTCATTCTACAAGTCAAATATTGATTTTTTTTTTGAAGATTTTTTTCCCATTAATATATAAAAAAAATATTTTAAAAATTTTTTTAGGTCCAATATTACTCAATATAGATATCGTTATATATTCTATTGTTAGTACACCATTTGTTAAATGTATTGTAGATTTTAAGATTTAGAGAATCACTGTTAAATCTCGTGAATGAAGACAATTTCCTAAAGAAAATTGCACAAAAACTATTAAAAAATAGACAATCAAAAACAGCTGTCAGTAAAAATAATTGATTCTATTATACATATTTCACCTCTTCGAAAGTAACAACATAATCTGAAGGATATACGTTTGTTTTAACTGGTTTTTGAGTAAAATATCGTTTCTTGTCTAAAGTGTTTCGTAAAACTTCTCCGCTATGTCATTGCTTCTATTTTTATGAGGAACGCCATTTTGAGAAGGAAACCTCAGTTCAGATCAGCAAAACAATTAAACTGCCAATCTTTTATTAAATCGTGAAGGTTTGAAGCAAACACGCCTTGACTAATGTCAACCTCATGACCCCAGAGTTGACACGCAAGTGATCAATCGTCGACATGAAAATGAACGTAAAAACAAAATACAGAACACTATGGAAACTGACAAAAAATTGATTCCAAAATCAAATAGAGCATCAAAGTCCAAGAAACCGGAAACTTGAAACCAACAACCAAAAATGATGTAACTACAGCCAAGGGTCCAGACGGTACAATCAAATCTTAAGAAGTGGTGGGTTAAACCAGGTTTTACGACATGCCAAACATTCCGCTACCATTAGTGTGAGATTAATAGGTTCTTTCATACGTTTTTGGGAAAGACCGGTTACTCTTTCACGAGTGATAGAAATTTTATGTCTTTTCGCGAGTGGAGCGCAGTGGAACGATCCAAAAGACATAAAAATTTCTATTACGAGTGAAAGTTCACACGGCTTTCACAAAAACGCATGAAAGTACATATTTCTTCCGTAAACCAACAACTTTCACATTACTATATCCAAAGACTCTCCATTGTTTTATACTCCATTGTCTGTGACATCCAATCAGAACGCCGGAAACGAGAACGTCATCTTGTTTCTGACGTTTTGATTGGATGACGCAGCAAGTACAGATGTGTGCGCGTGAGCTCATCTGTACTGGGTCATCTGTACCAGAAATCGGCCATTTACGGAAGAAGGAGTGTTGATGACACATGTTGGGTATTACTAGTATTCACTACTAGTCAGTAATAGGCTTAAGGAATTTAAACAAATTGGAAAAACTTTCTGCAATCGAAAATTTATTTATTGAAGGCGCGGACGAGAAATTTTTCTTGTAACCTTGACTTATAAATATGTCTATCCCGAAGAAATTGGTGATAAAAAGCAGTACACTCAATGCAAGCTATTGCATGCCTGAAAATTAGAGAACCATATACACCTTTTGCAGGAGAAATGAATGAGTGAGACAATTTATGATTTAGTCCGAGCACCCTCTGCCGTCTAACGTTTTTTTTTTTTTTTTGTGAAGTGCCTGTATCGCTCACCTGAACCGGAAATCAATTGAACAATATGCAATTCTTTTTTATTCAGTTTTCTTTCCTATAAGGCGCCTTCCAACACATATTTATCAATTAAGAAATAGATTATTGCGAGCGGGCTTTATGGGAATTAGAACATGGTCAGACCTTATATTTGTCAATATTTTACACCGAGCGATAGCGAGGTATAAAATGAAGAAAAATATAAGGTCTGACCATGTGCTAATTCCCATAAAGCCCGCTCGCAATAATCTATTTCAATTCTTATATGTCTAACAAATGTTTTAAAATCTCGAAGCGGTTCTAAGAAGACGCTTTCAGTGGTAATATTGTTTTTTTGAAACTAATACGATTATATCCCAAAACAGTATGTTAAAGCAAATAAAATTGACATAAACATATTTTCTCGTCATTTAATTGAATGTACGTACCTTTTAAACAAAAATATTGAGAAATCTTAACGAAATTGCGTCGTTCCAGTTTGAAATTTTCAGTTCAGCGTAATATGACGTCGGAATTCTAATTGTGACGTCATATTAATTCGAATGAAGAATTGTTAAAAAAATAATGTATCGGGAGTAGTTTAAATCATATAAATCTCATAATTCAGACTAAAAATAACTAAATTATTAACAATAACGATAATTATGGATAACACATAACAAACGGCATTTGTAAGTCAGTTATTACATTTACACAAAACACGCAGTTTACGCATGTGCGAACTAAACTTATTCGAATTTTGACACGGCTTTGTTTACATAGCTAAAGCAGGACGTCATATTAGAATAATTATTTTGCAGATCTTGTTGACCTGAATAATTTTGTATGGAAAGATTATCTATTGCTCGTATGGTTTTCAGGTTTAATATGATGAAAAAATACAGAAAAATAGAGTTTTGTAGGGCTATTAATGATTAGGAAGGAGGTTCGCTTAAAATTTTCTATATCTGTTTTACATTTTTAACTATCTGCTAAAAACTATCTTGACCTACCGCCCCGTTCTATTTTGTAGCCATGTTCGAGGTCAGCTGTCAGGATTCGCACAATTTATAAGAGGACATCCTAAAGATGATGTGTGCATTTTTTCAAAGCAATCCATTCATTGGTTTAAGAGAAGAATTAAAAAAAATCAATTTAAATTCATTTACAAAATGTTCAAGGAGGATTACTCCTATACGGTTCATCAGACAATCTTGACCCTAAGTTATTTTTGTAGCTCCTATTGAGTTCAACAATTAAGCAATGCTAACGTTTTCTCTAATTCTAATAATTTTCAATATTTTTAGGAAAAATGGCGCAAATTTTGAAGATTAAGTGGCAATAACTACCAGAAGCGGTCGTCATACAACTTCAACGTAAAAGAGAGTTTTGTAGAGCTTTTGATGCTGAGGAAGGCGGGCCTCATTGGTTTTGCTGTATCTGTTATACTTTTTGAACTATACGCAAAAACTGTGTTTTGACCTCCCCCTGTTCTATTCTAAGCCATGAGGCCAAGTCAAGTGAGCTAAAAAAAGCGTTGGAGAACCACGCAAAAAGTGGGACGGCAGAGGATTCTTGGACTATTTATGATTTTGAAATTAAAATAGTCTCGTTTGTCATAAATTCTTGTTCTGAAATGTCCATTGGCATTATATGATGCAAACCAATCTGCCCACAAGGTAATTATACAATGCTTATTGCAAAATTACACCCAGAAGGGTCAAAGCAACATTGCCACATACACGACTTGAAAAACATAATAAAAAATGTAATTGAGTAATACATGAAATATTGTTAAGATAAAAAGTATACATGAATTAAATGAAATAGTAATGGCACTTATCATTAAACTTTCTGTTAAGTCAGGAGTTCTGAGTCCTCGTTCGCATCATCACGAGCGAACGCGGACTCGGAACCCCCGACTTGGGAGGATGAGCATTAAATGACATGGACCTGTTTCTTAACTCTAATGATTGTTGTATAAAGTCGAATAAATCAGTTGAAGACTCACTTTATGAGTTCAGCAGATACTTTATTTTGTACACTGGTAATACATATAAAAATAGTTCATTATGATTAGTTTTAATTTTATCCAAAAAAATTCTTAAGTTATGGTTAAATAAACAATCAAGGAAAAGGTTATCTTCAGCATTCATTCTATAATTTACAGAGACTTTGTTGTCTTTGTATTTTCTTATAACGTTCTGTTTCAACAGACAATTGTCACTAGTACAAAATTGTGTTATTCGCTACCTGTTTATATTTTTTTCTCGCCTTTCAAATAAATTTTCATTTCAATTCGGTCTAAAGTTTACTAAATAGATTAAGTTTGAGTCATCCATCATCATGAATGTTTTTATTAACATGATATGCTTAAAGACACTTGTTGACGTTTTATTTTTTAAATTTGATGAATTTTATTTTTACAGTTTTGATAGATTGAGTTCAGTGACCGAGGTATTAGGGTAGAGTTACCCCCCGCGTGAGGTGCGGTTTCAAGCCTGACCACGCTCAGGCTGTGCTTGACTGCAACCGTAAAGACGAGGATTGCCAGATCAGAAATTTTCACCGGTTAATGGACGCCGTGACATAGTCTTGTTATGTAGGACGGATTTTGATAAACCTGCGCAGCACATAATAAACCCACATTCCTTTTGATCACAACCCAAGTAATTCTTTTGTTTTAGAAAGAAGTGATTTGTATTGAACGCTATCCACAATGACCTCAATAACAATCTATTGGAACACCATTATCGGGTAATCCAATTTTAATTTGGAAAAGGTTAAACACAGTTACAGTGAAAGAACAGGGGATTATATACAATTTTTGTCAGAACTCCAAATAACAAAATAAATAAACTGGACCAAGTTATTTATTTCCAATTACCGCTTTAAGCATTATCTCAAACAATTCCTAAATAAGTGACTGGTAATTACAATCAGTCTCGGTTTATTTAAACGAATAATCGTACCCTCGCGTTTTGGTGAATCCGACAAATCACAAAACCAGAATCGGATCGTTACGGCAGTAAAGTTTGGCCTAGGCTTTAGCATGACTCAGCGCCGAGTTTTAACTTCGTTATTACAATTAACCATGGTAACCACACATTTAACTTAATGCCTTGTCGTCCAAGAGTAAGCAACTAGGAAAATACCATTAAATTTTGCAATATTAAAATTTATTGTTCGTGAGAACGGAGTTGGAATCCGTGACTTAGGAGTGTGCCTGATTGATTGATTGATTGATGTCAAGCCAGCAATATTCAGATATATTCAGGGACCTTATTCACAAAGCCTCCGTAAATTTGCACCAGTATACTATCTAACCTATCCGGTAAAGAAAATATCGTATTCATAACAACTCAGATAATTCCGCACTCGTAAACGTTGCGGAAAGACTCCGGTAAAACGGAACGTCATGGCTATCTGTAAAGGTTGCGGAAACGGGCACCTAATTAACTATTTTTATCTGTAATTATGTAAGTCTAAGATAAAAAAAACCGCAAACTATGTGAAATTAAGAGACTTTTAATTGACCCTTTGTACATGAATAACAAGTATCTCACTGTCTACTGTACTGTATATTTTTTTATAATTCCATCATAACAGCAGAGCTCCAGATAAGATTTTCTTGATTGGGTTTTTTACCCATCTGATAATTTATTTCATTGAGTATTTTTTATATATCACTTTAATCATTTTTTTAAAACCCACTCATAAATAAGTAATTGGGTTTTTCACCCATCTAAAATTTATTGAATTGGGTTTTTTATGCTGACAAAAATGTATTTCACTATGGTTTTATACACGTCTTATTCATGATGCCACAACAAAATACTAGACTGGTTCTAACCATAAATAAAAATTTGGAAGAAAAGTATATTCAACAGGGAACATGCATCTCTTCTTTTGAAATAAATCTCCATACCTGGAGTATCGTATGCATGAAATATACATTACATTCGGAATACATCGGTATTTAGGTTGCAAATAATGGGAATCGTAATTACGCAACTTTGTGTATATTTATTTGAATGAATTAACTCAATCACTGAACAATTGTATACACTCAGTGAGTGAATAAAGCATGTTTCTAAAACTTGATTGTGTTTTAGGCCTTTGATATTACGTTTTGCAACGCAAAGCTATAAAAATAATTGGGTTTTATGAAAATTTTATTGCGTAATAACGCAAATACGCAGCTTATCTGGAGCTCTGAATAACAGTAGTGTCATATGTTCTGTCAGATATGGACGCGTGCTCCGCTCCCACCCGAGGATGTCGAAAGCCTAGATCAAGACCCATTTTCGAAATATACAAGGTGTTAATAGATGCCAAATGTTAATGCTGAGACAATTGTCTAATTTTATTTGCTTTCAGCATCGATTTGCTGAAGGAATGAAACTGAATCATTTTTATTAAATTGTTAAAAAGAGTATAATAATTTTTCAGTGTATTAAATTGAACACTTTTTATACGGGGTCAGAAAATGGCGTCATTGCTGCACAAGAGCAAGCTTTTAAATAAAGCTGCAAAATCACTGAATATAGGCCATAAATCAGTAATAGTGTAGTAAAGCAGTACAATCCATGTTGTCAGCAGTTTGCTTTATTGGTTTTATTAAGAAGAAAACTGGTTTTTTTTCAGTGAACAACAACAACAACAACATTTTAATTAGTTTAGAGCACGTTGTAACTAAACGAGAGCTGTAACTCTTATTTACACACATACAATTATTTATTAATTTGATAATAAAGTATTTTTTATTAACTTATTTCTACTTACATTTTTAATTTCGTAAATTTTCCGCAAAACATTCGAAATCATTGCATGCTTTACAGAGGCTTTGTTTGTTTGTTTGATGGTGTTTAACGCCACTTTCAGCAATTTTTCAGCTATATCATGGCGTCCAGTTTTTATTGGGGGAGGAAGCCGGAGTACCCGGAGAAAACCCCGACCTGCGGTAGGAAAATTGACAATCCTTGTCAATTAAGATTGGAATCGAGTACACCCTGCCTGCAGTGAGAATATCGAACGCGCAATCTCAGTGTTGGCAGACCACGTGATCAATGGTAGACGAACTACCTTGACCACTCGGCCACCGATCGGTAAACGATGAGGAATTAGTCCGTAAAGACTTCCACACATGTGAAATTTACAAATGCTGAGTGACTAAGTTCTCTGGACGAGAAACAGTTTATAGATATCTCAAATTTACTTACACTAATAAATGCTTAAAGGCTTTTTTAAAACAGGAAATAAATACGTTTAAGCCACTGCAACATATACACTGTATGAATTCGACGAGTTCCCTCCTATGAAAACCGTCTTTATTATCAAATAAAAACCACTCTGTGGCGCTAAAAAAATGCTTGAAGTTGCGTGAAAAGAAACAAACATATTACAGATTGCAGAAGAGAAGCTGAACTGCAAGTTTTCATTTAATAATACGGGAACACTTATATAAACATGAGAACTGAATTTAAATAACATTTCAAACATAGGTACGTCCTTGATTGGCGTCATACCGTATTGTGTTTCGAAACTCTTTGTTCGAGTTAAAATAGTTATTTATTTAGGTCATTATTTAGAACATACTTATGGATAAAGAAAAGCTGTAGTTTTTGTAAAAAAGGCTGAGAATGAAAATGTCACAGATAAGACATACACTTTGATTGGAGATTACTTTGTACACCGTTTAATACTTAAACGACTTTGATCTATAAAGTTATAATGTCACATGCTATCAAACATACTATATAGCTATATATCAAAATGTCGTATTGTATATATATGTTTAATTTGTGTGTTCGATTGTTATTGTGAAATATTGTCATAGAAAGCGAAACACGTTTTATTGCGTCAGATCATGAGCGTCTATGGTGTAATTATGTGATAGATTATACTTTCAACCACTCCATTCTATAGCTATAGACTATGTATAAAAAATACATATTACCATAAATGCAAAGAGTTTTCATGCAAATGAGAAATGTCTGCAGAATACTTGTACTGTTTTTTGTGCTAAGAGAGTGTTAAGCTTCTGCTAATTTTAATAAGAAACCAATCACGGAAATAAATTAGTATCCGAAATTAAAGTATATAGGTCCGGAGCTCCGGGCCATACACAAAAATATTGGCCGGAACAAAACAGAGACAAAAAAATGTGTAAAGTATAGTAATACCTCTTATTGTTGCAATTATATTTGTTAAGTAGTTTTCAAATTAATCTGAAGCTCATCTGGTCAAAGCCAACAATTACTCACCAGCCAACAATTTCTACTTTAACACAGTTCACTTAAATAGCGTTTACTTACATCCATTGCTTGAAATTCAGTTGACTAAGGAATTTGATACAAGATGACAGGCACTAGGTGTTATGACAGAATTAGACGTGTCACAAAGTTGTTGCGCAGACAACAAATCCAAGCTTAGTTTAGGTTTAAAACTGCTTTCATTCCCAGGACGTACTGGGGATTTTGGTAGAGGTAGTAATCTTGCAGGAGGTCGAATATCGAGTATTCCATTTGACGTGTGGCTAAGCTCTGATATTTTAGTTTTATTTGGTTTGTCTTTTCGCTTCTTCTTCTTTTTAACTGTAGATATATCAGAGGAGAATGAAGTGTCCAAATCTGAACTGTAATTATTTGAACACGGCACAATAAGAGTTTTGTCTGTGTTTTTGCTTTCTAGTAAATTGGGTTCTCTTACTTCTCCTGGTATGTTTAGACCTTTGTCGTGTTCGACTGTATCGACAGACATCTTTAATTTTGTTGCCTCATTATGAGGAATTAGAATACTTTTTGAGGTAATGGTTTTGGATGTGCTAATATCTACTCCTGAGTCAGCGGCGGAAGAAATTGTCACAGACGTTTTCGTAACATCTGGTAAAGATTTCATACGTACTTCCGGGTGCGAATTTGACCGCCGTTGTAGAGTTTCATCTGAATCTCTTAGACTCTTGCTTGTTACCGGATGTGATACAGAGAATGGATCCAATTCATTACCCGAGTCATAGTCACTTGTATCGCATTGGTTAAGGTAATCCTGGGATCCTGACACATCACACTGTACTACTTTTGGATTGCCAAAGACGTCCTCGGTTTCTGACAGACTTTCATCGTCATTTAATGTGTGTATGTGGACGCCATTAGATGTTGCAAAAAATACTGGAACTTGAAATCCCGTTGTGTTACGAACATAGGTTTCTTTTACATTTTCGTCTTTAATTACTTTTTTTTCATCTCCCTGTTTTATTTTTAGGTTTAACTTATCAGTTAAACAGCTTTTTGTATTGTCAGGAGAAAAATTTTTATTCGTGGCATCTACAACGGAATTTCGTTTTTTACAAAATATTCTGTCTTTAAATGTTATCCAGATGTCCTTATTAAAAGTAAATGCCAGTAACGGTAGGGCCATAACGTATGAAAATTTAAGCCACAGCAACGTCACTGTGGTATAAGAACTATAATTAACACCGCTAAATGTCATACGTACAATAAATGTACCAACAAAAGGCATTTCACAAAATAACCATGATAAACAAACCACGCCTACAAATTTCGTTGCGCAAACTTCACTCAAATACTGAATCTGATCACTGTCTGTGTCTTTTGAGTAATGGTGGCGAGTCATCATAGAATGGATGTGATCCCGTTGAGTAAACGTTGATTTTATTATGAATATAAAGAAAATTGTTATTGCACAGATTGGTAAAACAAAACAGAGCAACGTGTAAAAGGTTAAATACGCACTATTTATGTTATCTGAGAGTAGGCAAACGCTTAATGCTTTGTCGATATCGGTACCGACCAGGCCAGCGGCCAACGGAATGCTGAAGGCCAAGGACTGAATCCACGTGTAAACTACCATTAAAAATGTCCTAGGAAAATTCTGGCAACTTACATATTTATCAGGAAATGTGGAATAAATAAATCTATTAAAACTGTACAGAAGCAATGTTAAGGGCATCTCTGTGGTAACTAAATTCATAAAAAATGCATTTGTACGACACAAATATATATCCAGATCCGCAGTGGAGGAAACTGTGTATCCTATAGCAAACGAAAAATTCACTAAACAATCCAGCAGGTTTGTAACAGCGAGATTAAGTGTTACAATATGTACTACGGTAGATCTATGTTTTCTGCTACTTCCGATTGTAATAATTAGAAAGAGATTTCCGAATAATCCTACCAGAAGAAATATAACTAAAAATGTTGTTTTAGCCGCTGTTGAGGGCATTAGTGTAGAATTCCGTGTGTCCGTTGAGTTTTCAGCCATATTTCCGACATTGATTTTAATTATTTATATCCCGGTTTACAACAAATCGCTAACTAACGTTTCTTCCCCATTATAAACAATTCAATGTACATCTTACTAGTATTTTCAATTGGTTTATAAGTATTTCACACACAATCTTGTTCATATATGTACAACATGAGAAATATTTGACAGCAAGTTTAATCTTGCGAGTTACCTATGTTAATTGTCACACCTGGATGAATAGACGATCAATACACCTAATCAAATATTATCGACTCGGAAGTATTTTTATATTGTGGCAAGGTATAATTCACGGATTTGAATAATATCAAAAAATCGATATGGCATTGTTTAAATGACGGATTTTATTAAGTTACTCTAAGGGTTTTCTAGTGAACTTATTTAGGACTACTGAAAAATAAATAGATGAAAAATTAAAATGACAAAAAATTATTTGTATATAAACATCAAAATCTAACAAGGTAAAGAATTTTTATCAAATTTTAGAACTAGATGATTATTAACAAATATAAGTAATCATAGCTTAATCATAGCTAATATAAAGGGAGATATCTCAATTACAATATCTCAAGAGACCAGATCACTCTTAGGTATATATTTCTCAAGCAACGGCTCATGGCACGACCACATTGACTATGGCGTAAAAAAGGCGTTTGTCAGAATTAACTTAGTCCGTCGGGTCCGACTTGTCTTAGATAGATTTACACTATAAAAAATATCTTGGACGGTGACGTTATATGGGCCACTAACATACAGAATGAGCGTGTTTAGATTGAGGCAATTCGTATAGTAACGGAAGGGACAAAGCTAACATTGCTTGAAAAACTTTAAAACGAAACGGGTTGGGATAGGCTCGCTGAGCGAAGAAAACGGCACAAACTTATAATTATGTATAAGATAGTTCATTTGGAGACGCTAGAGTATCTGTGCAATCTTTTGCCGGATACTCTGTCCGACCTCCATCACCATTTTACACGTCAATCACACTATTGCCAACGTCCGAGCGATAACATCTTTGTATTCAAACTTTTTTATTCCATCTACCATTAAACTATGGGATAGTCTCCCACTAGAAGTTCGGAACTGTAAATCGCTAAATATATTTAAATCAAAAATAAAATCCGAAAGTACTAAGTGAACAGCATACTATAACGTTGGTAGTTGAGTAAGGCAGGTCTTACATACCAGCAAAGACATATGATTACATTATATTATTACATGTCATTGAATGAGCACCTGTTCGTGCTAAACTTGGTTGACAACCCTAACTGTACATATGGCTTAAGAGAGTCAACCAACCATTTCTTATTGTTCTACTGGAGTCGATTTCACAAAAAGTCGTAAGTGTAAAATCTATCGTAAGTTCTGACGTCACAAATGGATTTCCCTTCAATCTTCCAACACTAACGATAGATTTTACACTTGCGACTTTTTGTGAAAAACATCATCTTACCCTTGAATTTTCATGTGCCAATTGACTTAAACCTCCTTCTTTATGTATCTGATACTGTATCACTCTAGTAAAATACTCAAATATTTCTGAAGGTGCAAGATTAAATTATGAAAAGCAAGAGATATTTAGATTCTTAATAATTATATTTCTACGACCTTCCCTTTTCCCTCTGTAACTACTATCTTGATGGTAGTTGTATAGTGGTTTTACCGGTGATGATACTAATGATAATAATTATTATTTTATTTATTTATTTATTACTTATTTATTTATTTTTGTACAATGTATATATTATCATACTCTTTGTACTCCAGGACTTTGTCATAAACTGATATATGTCTTTCATTTTCAGGAGACGGATATTTCAAAGCTTTGTAGCTCGTTTTCGAATCATTGTCTAAATGTTCTTGTGTGTGTATATATATATATATATATATATATATATATATATATATATATATATATATATATATATATATATATATATATATATATATATATATATATATATATATATATATATATATATATATAGTTGTCTAATAAAAATAATTATAACAACACTACTATGTACAAATAATATATATGGAACGCAATATTTCGCTCTACCAAAGAGCTTCAGGCGTTGACTGAATCAAAAATTCAAACAATAGAAAATGTTTTTGTTGTTCACTTTATACAAAAAATCTATACTGATGCTGAGATCTAAAATATTTTTGTTGTTCATATTACTGTTGGGTCATAAACATTTTAGTATTCTACCTGTGGATTACGTTCGTTCAATCCATCAGGTTCTAGCGTTTTTAATTGATGTATCCAAAATGTTTCTCGAAGTCTTCTGGTTGATGTATTCCACTTTGGGTTTTGATCAATAATTTGGAATTTTACAGTATCAAAAGAGTGGGGCCTGTAGTTTTAAGGTGGCGAGTTAGTGGACAATTTCTGTTTTTCGTGAAAAAGGAGCGATGGTTGTTAAGTCGCATATTGAAAGCTGTCTCTGTTTCTCCAACATACTGGATGTTACAAATCCCACAGGTCAGTATGTAAATACAATTGCTGGATTTACAGGAACAATTGGAGTATATTGTAAAGCTTTCGTTGGTTGTTGTGCTTCGAAAGGTGCTAGCGACGTTTGCTGCTTTACAGCATTTGCAATTACTGCGATTGCATGGATTGTATCCACCAGGTTTTGAAGGAGAGTTCATTTTGACTCTAGCATTTACAATAATATCTTTTAGACTGTTTGGTCGACGGTATGCCATTATAGGTGGTTCAGGGAAAAGCTTTTTTAAAATCGGATCATTTTCGATAAGGTTCCAATGTTTCCTTAAAACATTTGAAATGTTTTTTAAGTCAGGGTGGTATGTGACGACTAATGGTATTCTGCTGTTTGTTATATTTTTATCTTTGTAATTCAGCAACGAATCTCTGGAAACATTGTCAGCTTTTCCAAATGCTTCGGCGATGTTTTTGTTTTTATAGCCTCTTTTGAGTAAATGTTTACGGAGCTCATTTAAACGATGGTTTTGGGTGTTTTCTGTTGAGCAAATTCTTTTGATACGTATGGCTTGACTGTAAGGAATACTGCGCGAGCAATGCCTTGGGTGGCAACTTTTGGGGGATAAAAATTGATGCTTGTCTGTTGCTTTCGTGTGAAGATCTGTTGTCATCATTCCGTTTTGGATGGAGGTAGTAGTGTCGAGAAAGGATATTTTGTGACCAGAGAATTCGAAAGTAAATTTGATGGTGGGATGAAAATTGTTGCAATAGTTAAAAAAATCTATTAAATGTTCTTGACTTTCATTCCATTTAATGTCAATGTCATCAATGAAACGGAACCATGACAATGGTTTATATGGTGCACCAGACAGAAGCTGTTTTTCAAGATTTCCCATAAATATATTGGCATAAGAGGGTGCCATTTTGGTTCCCATGCTAGTACCACTCACTTGGATGCAGTGTTCGTCATTAAAAACAAAATTGTTGTTCTCAAGGACGAGAGTGAGCAATTTAACAAGACATTCTGTTGGGGGATATTTTTCTTGTCTGGTGTTCCATACAGCTTCACAGCAAGCAATTCCTTCATTTTGTGGTATGTTTGTATACAAAGATGACACGTCCATAGTGGCAAGCAATGTGTTTTGAGGTAGGTTCAAACAACACATCATTTAACAAATTTGATGATCTACAAGGAAAACAAAATTATACCAAAAGGTTTAGAAATAAAATTAGATCCACAAACACCTGGAGTCAAATCTGGTAGATTTATTAAACGTTGGAATGATATCCTTTTTTATTGTTCATTTCGGCTTCTAGAATTACTACTATCCCATTTTTATTTGTAATTGTATCATATATATATATATATATATATATATATATATATATATATATATATATATATATATCTACAAATCGCTTCTCTAAATATTAGATCCATTCCTTGTAACGACTTTGGTTATAAATGACATAATCTGATCGAGTGTTCATGTAGCCCATTAGGTGTATACAATTTAAATACTCGAATTTAACGTGATGTCATCTAAGCTGATACGTCATACTGGTCTACGTATAACATTCGGCACGTGCACATTCCACGTACCACTAAATTGTAAATCAATAAGACAGGTATAAAAGAAACAGATTAAATTTTCTTTTCATTTAATATGATTATCAGACCAATGACGTCAAAATGTATTTAACTGTGTAAAACGAAGGTTTACAAGTACGCCGTTTTGCAATACAGAAGATTTCTCTAAATGGTACTCTTGTCACAAGCATAAGTAAAAGTATTATTGTTACGAGTTTGAATAAAAAACATATATGTTTGGGCTTATATTGTAAATTTATTACATGTAGCTGTTGCTGAAAACCTTTGTGTATTATTTTGTTCACAATTTTTGGCTAAGGAAAATCAACACTGCAGAGAAAATAAATATTCTGTCCCTGGTCTTAAGTGAAAATAAAAAAATCTGACTCCCAGTCTTGACTGGCCTAGTACCTCTCACCGAATTATTTCGATGAGCAATTACAAAATCGCATCTGAAATGACCTGGTTCCAAAGCAAGTGTCTAAATAATTAGGCAATGGCTTACAACTTGTTGAGAGTAGGTTCTGTGTCTTTGTGAAAATATGTAGGAGTTGAGTTGATTACACAGAAACAGAACCATCATGAATAAATGTGCTATGTCCCAAGTAAATGTCTAAAACAATGGGAACATATTCCTAGAACAATTCCATAATAGCAGTTGCATAACTTCCATACATGTGCAATTTTTCTGTAAAGTTTCAGAAACCTGGGTCTAAAACTGTAGGATGAGATGGTTACACAACATGTGTACCGTCTTCTGCAATTGTTCTGAAAATGACTGTTTCTAAATCTGAAAAAAAAAGGGGGAAAATCCTTGAACAATTCCATAATAGCAGGTGCACAACTTCAACAAATACATGTTCACTCTTTCCACGACGTTTCAGAGATTTTGGTTGAAAACTGTAGGGTGATTTGATTCACAAAATATATAACCTATGTTCCACACCACCCCAAAAGAATTCACTACTAAATGAACCTAGAGTTACCTCTCTTACGTTGTATTTAATCTACTCGAATTATAATAAATAAAATTCAATACTGTTGCAGTGGAGCATAAAAATGTACAGAACAGCAAAAGCATAATTCAAGCACAGTTTAGTTTCAAAAGGCACAAACGTGTAAAAGGATGCAAAATATGTAAAATAATAATGATGGAGGGCAGGGTAGACAAATATTAAATGCTTCCAAAAACAATCTGGGCTCATGGGTTTGGATTGGCTAATGATGACTGACGTCTTGAAATACGCTTGTGAATTCTAGTATAATAACTATACAAGTCTTAAATACTGGTGAATGTTGAATCTAATACTGTATTATTTAAAAAATTCCAGTTTTACTTTGTTTATGTGTCTTTTGTAAAATGTTTATTATATATGCCACCAACGGTTTATTCCTGATTGTCCAACATTTAAAATGTCATCTGATGATCCAACATCAAAAGCTTTGAAAGAGTTTCATGGAAAAGATTCTTTTGATTGATTGATTGATTGATTGATTGATTGATTGATTGATTGATTGATTGATTGATTGATTGATTGATTGATTGATTGATTGATTGATTGATTGATTGATTGATTGATTGATAAAGCAACATTCCAGCTATATTCAGGACGAGAACAAATCAAACAATAAAACACCTGGAAAACGTTTTGGGACATCCGGAACAAACATTTAGATTTTTGCATTTAAAAAATATGGAGTAATTGGTAGCTGCGGACAATTTAGCCTTGTATCGACTATAATAAGCCTACCCCTTTTCAAAATCTATGTATCTTGCAAGAAGAAGGCATTCTCCAAACACGTTGTCTACTACGGGCCGCGGTCAGGCTATCCATATTATAACCTGACAACTCCACTCCCAACGAAAAGGTCATATAAGCTGAAGATACAGCTTTGTGGTTTGAGCACTTGGAACCCTTCATGTTTGATGAAAAGAGCGCCCAGTGGTATTTATTTACACGATCTTGGTGTCTTACCACAGGAGGCATCAGTGTTGTAGCTAGGCCGTGGGCACTAACCGTAACGCCCACTCTTTGAGATTCTAACAATTCATAGGCGTAGCACCCAGAAAAATAGTAGTAAGGTCGGTTTTCCATGTGCAATTATTTGTCACTTATCAAATTGCGCTCGATATCGTAACGATTGGTGTTTTATATTGAAGGTTTTTTTTTAATTGGATTAATGTTAATCGTTTCACAAATTAAAGAGTATATGTAATGAAATTCTATCATAATAGATTGTTTATTTCAATTTAAAAAAAACCTGTACGGTTTTCCGTACCATCAATTTAAAGTGGTACTGTTCGAACCGTACCGGCCGTACCGCTTGCTACGCCTATGCAATTTATATTAAATGGTACACATGTATGTAAATATACTCACTCAAAAAAGAAACGAAACATAGGATAAATTTTTTCAACTCATTTTTAGCGGACAAATAACCTAAAATATTTAAATATATATACACAACATCATAATTACACCTTAATTAAAGGTTTCCAGGTGAAAGCATTTAAGTTCATCCACCCGTGAACGACTGTTGTCGAAATCGGGAACACACTGAATTTCGCATTGCTAAAAACTGGGTCGACTTTCACGTGCAAATCATGGGTATTTTTTTTAACTCGGACAATCGGTATAAAACCCCGCTATCTCTTTTCTTGACTACATTAGTAAAATAAAATTCTGATAAGGTGACGCTATGCCAAGGTTAGATGATGCAACCCGAAATATTGCTATCGGTCGAATCGAGGCCGGGAAATCACATAATGCTGTTGCCAGAACGTACAATGTCATCGTAGCACAATTTCACGCCTTTTGAAACGCTGACAGCAGCTTGGTACTACGACAGACCGACTACGTTCAGGGCGTCCGCTTGATAAAACTCGGGCGCAGTATTGTTACATTAGATTATTCCATCTACGGAACAGGACTATTGCTGCAACAGAAACAGCTGTAAACGCCCCTGGGTTGCGCGTATATTACCACAGATAGTACGCAAGTGGTTACGCTCTCATGGATTGCGGGCAAAAAGACCTTACGTCGGAGCAACACTGAGACGCCAACACCGTCGAGCAAGGGTTAGATGGTGTACTACCGTTCGTGTATGGAATTATCAGAACTGGGAAAGAGTGTGGTTCAGCGATGTGTCACAATTTCAGCTTGAAAACGAGATGGTCGCATTCGAGTGTACAGGCGCCGAAATGAACGTTTTGCGCAAAACTGTGTTGTAGAAAAAGATTATCTTGGCGGAGGCAGTGTTATAATGTGGGCCGCTATCTCTTACGCCAGGAACACACAGCTGATACATATCCAAGGCAATCTTAACGCTGTTGGGTATAGAGACGAAATTATACGACCACATTTATTGCCCGTAATTGACATTAAAAGAGAAATTTTTCAACACGACAATGCTCGACCACATACAGCAGGTGTAACAGTAGATTTTTTAGAGCAGCAGAATATCAACGTACTCAATGTTTAATTGAATCCATGCTAAGAAGAGTAAGTGATGTGTTACAAGCAAATGGTGGGCACAACAGATACTGATATTTTTTGCTTGATATATTGACAATATGCGACAAAATGTTATATGATAATAGAACTCTTTTCTGATACATTTCTGTATCAATTATTTAAATGATAAATTGTTAAAATAATGTATGAAGTAAAATTCCCATTTTTTAATGTTGCGGGTTTTTTGAGTGAGTATATGTAGACAAATGTTAACTGTCAGTGATACTGATACACAAGTTATTATTTACGAAGCGAGTAAACAGATAACACTTTGGTCAACGCATGTTTCCGGTTTCAAGAAAATTATATAATATACATTATGGTTCTAAAGTAGCCATAAGCAAACTATAGCCGTCAGAAGTGGGATGCGTTGGATGCGATCTCATCCTTTCCACCTTATACAAAAAGTACTGTTATATTTACCGATAATCGAAACAATTTTATAATGTTTTATAATGTTTCCAATTCATGGGTTGCAGACGTCAAACTCATCAGAAAAAAAGAGAAGTCCCCAAAATTGTTCAAGTTTTTCTAAACTTTTCTAACATCTGGGAGGGGTCTCTAACAGTCCCTCTGCATACGGTCATGAAAGGCATTGTTTATAAAAACAGAAAACGAGAAAAATAGAAACACGCAGCGGAAAAACTGTGAAATACGCCGGAAAACTGTAAATACGCCGGAAAAACTGTAAAATACGCCGGAAAACTGTGAAATACGCCGGAAAAAACTTTACATAGCCCGAAAACTGTAAAATACGCCGAAAAAACTTAAAGAAATGCAGTGTGAGTAAATTTTTAAATATTCACGCAGTTTTTAAGGTCTTTTAGTCATCATCTTCTTACATCTCGATACGACAAGAATAATACAACAGTTCAGACTATGGCTACATTATTGTAGATATCCACACTGTAGAGGACACAGAACAAGTTTCTAACTTTTAAGTTTAATTTAACTTGTGGATGCAGTATAGTCTTTTTAATTTTTAGAAATAGACTATATATTTTGTATGTGATACGAGTGTTTGTGCCAAAATTAATTATTGCTATAATATACAGTGATTGTATAGCAATTTAAATTTCAATTGGGCCACAAAACAATTTATAAGTCCGACAATATTCTAAATGAAATAACCTGAATAGTTTTTTTTCTTTTTATCTTTTTAAGAATGAACAAGAAAGGATGAAAAAGTATGAACACTTGGATAATGGTGCATGAAGGGTCACGTGTTCCCATGAAACCTCCATGCAATAACCAACTACCATTCGACAATTTTTAGACCCCTTTTCCTGACGTATCAATAATTTCAGTCAAACATGTATCAGCTTCCGTTGAGTCAGAATGGTTTGATATTTCACATGTTGGTTTCTACTAATGGAGTGTTCGACATAAGCTATTTCCAGATCTTCTTTGTTTTCAACTTGCGTACGCCCCACAAAATTATTTCTCGTCTTTGTGAGAAATTCGGTACTGGGTTGTTTGTATTAACTGTACGTCGCGTGCTATTTTCATATATTTTCTCCTAAATACTTGAATAACTGTCAAACCCCGCATTATTAGTTGCTTTGGTATTTTCAACCTTATGTACAGCGCTTCAACCTTTTGATACAGCGCTTTTGATTAGATATCAGTAGTCGGTCTGTCGTAGTACCAACTGTACGTCGCGTGCTATTTTCATATATTTTCTCCTAAATACTTGAATAACTGTCAAATCCCGCATTATTAGTTGCTTTGGTATTTTCAACCTTATGTACAGCGCTTCAACCTTTTGATACAGCGCTTTTGATTAGATATCAGTATAGATGGAACGCACAGGTCAGGCGAGTTAAAATTTTGTAAACATTGTAGACATTTTATTTTGCAAAAAAGTATGACATTTTAAGACATTATAATGATTTCTGATAGATATGGTAGTCAATAATACTTTAGTGTTCACTCCTCTCATACTGAAAAGATGTCCTTTAGGCTCAATATTGAACCTTATCTATTTTTTATTTTACTAAAAATGAACACCAGAGATATAAATCCTTTAAACGAATCATTTACAGAGGTTTATCTCTACAAACGCAACGACAGAAAAATTATGTTTTTCCTGCAGTTTTCGAGGCGGTTGTGACGTTTACGTAAGCGTCGGTCGAGTTCATCCCACAGATGCTCAATCGGGTTTATATCTGGTGACCGTGAAGGCCAACACATAACATTTACGTTCTGCTGGCCCAAAAAGTCATCAACGACCTTTGCAGTATGCGGTCTGGCATTATCATGTTGAAAAAGCTCTCTATTGACATCGCGGGCGATAAGTGAGAAATTGTACTGTGGCGTAAATAAAACAGCCTGATGTACCGATCCTGCAGTTAGTAGTGATGCGTAGGCGCCCTGTGCGAGTTCTATCTTTTGTAGTGTTAAGCTGTTGGTACGCTACCACAGGCGAGAAATCGCAGTACCCGCTAACCTAACAAATCATCCATGAATTGCACGTGCAAAACAAACTGATTTTTGTCAAGCCTCTATATGCATGTTTCGAAACAGGCGTACCAGGTTTTTCACGCTTGATTGATTGATACTGTCCGAGGTAAAATGTCATATGGAGTTTAAATATGATCATCGTTTTGAAATTATATTTTGTCAAAATTGTAAGGAGACAGATTGACAAAAGCTTATATGCTTATTTCCAAATCATGTATGTTATTCTTTGTAAGATTTATTTTGTACATATGATTGATATTTATATTAATGAAATATTTTTCAACTAAACTAAATGTAATCACCAATAAGTATTTTCCCAGTTAGCCAATGTATATTTAAGATACAATGTGTTGCGTTTCCTCGTTTTGGGAGAGTAAACGTATTATAATTTTCATATTTCTTATTTTAATCGTATCGTTGAACTGATTTATATCGTATCGCACTTTATATGACGTCAAAACAGTTGAATCAATAATTTATTTACAAAAACAGTCGATTAACAGAAAAATATGTCATTCCGACACAGTCTGTATATTTTCGAATTGTGATATTTGAACCAAAAGACGCTTACCAATGGTAACGTACTATTATTGAAGACAAACTTGCACTCTGTTTGGACAAAAACAGTAAAAAAATTCTGCGTTCGAACAATCTACTATGGTATACTCTAAAAAGCATCCCTATTTGCATTTCTAAATTATTATTCCAGCAGAATAGTGTTTTAAAACAATTGTTAGAGTTAATTAAACTTTAGAACATGATTTTTATGCCAATGAATGTCACTTAGAACTGATATACAATAATTACAAAATAAAACCGTGTAATGTTTGCACATTTCGTGCACAATTTGCGCAATATTATAGCCTTATTTTGATTGTATACAGTTCGCAGCACCTTAATTATTTACACCCCCTCCCCCCCACACACACTCATGAAAGAAAATGTTTCTTGTCTTTTTCGTTCGTTTGATAAATTTTTTATAGTTTTTTTTTTGTCTTATTGTTGTTTGTTCAGTTTACTTTACATACATCTCTAAGAGTAAACTGTGCGTCGACTATCTTTTTTAAAAGATAGTACTTGTTTCATTTTGCTTTAATAAGATTGAGCTAGATTAGTTGAACAAAAGTGATTCAAGAATTGAATTAATCTATTGTAAAATCTATGCTTTATTGTCCTTTTATATGTTTTTCACTACAGTAAATTTAAACCATAATAATTGGGAAACCTACATCAGTTTGAAAATTTTACATTTGTTTTATCAGTTTCAACTAGTTTAGGTCTTTTTTATCTTGTCATATTACTTTTCACTGAAATGATACAAATCGGTTGATCAGTGTGCCGAAGACGAATGTTCTTATGGTCGATAGAACGAGCTTAAAATATCTCTGACTGGTCACATATCCGTCATTATACATGTGTAGAATTTTGCCTGTTTTAGGTTGGTCTAAAAACAACTTTCGGGTCACGATAAATCGCAACAGTACTAAAATTACATTAAATGCTTGTACGCTGCACTATTCCGCTGCCTAGTAGTAAAGCGGAATCCGATATCTACCTGGTTTTTATTAAGCCAATCAGTATAGCCGTCTTAATAAATTCATTCGTCTAATCAAATCGCTGGTATTAATTGTATTGTACACAATTCTTTGACGTCAGCAACCACATACGTGTGTATCAACAATAAATGTGAGAAACGTCGACTTTGAGATTTGCAAAAATTGACGAGGAGTAGATTAAAAAACTAATTGAAAGTAAAAATGGAAAAAACACACTGCGAGCGACTAAGTTTGACGTAAGCACACTCAGCATATCTGAAATAAAAAAATCTCGAAGAAAACTGATCGGAGATTGTGGTTTTATTCAGACATGTAATAAAACAATTAATAACTTTGATATACGATCGCTATCAGGATTTGTCAGCACTCGAAAATGTATATTCACCTCGCCTAGCGGCTCGGTGAATATTACATTTTCTCTGGCTGATAAATCCTGATAGCGACCTACATCAAAGTCATTAGTTGTACATTATTATTAGCAATGACATTCTTGATTATCACCAATTATTAACTCCTTTCGTTAATTTATTTATTCCACCATCTGAAGATCAAAATGATGGACAGTAACTTAGCGAAACGACAAAAAGTATAACTCTAGGTAATTCTCCATATCATAACTGCATGCACTCTTGTTCTGTGTACTCGACATCTACATAATGCCCTTGGTCGGACCGGTTCACATCTATAAAGACAGTTATTTCAATGTATATAACGACCTATTTTAACCCATTACAGAAAACAGAAAACGATTGAGAGAAATTTTACTGTTTTAAATGATGAGAAAATTGCCCTTCTTACAATTGTAGCTAATCTTGTACTTAATAAAGATTCCGATTTAGAAAATGGATAGTTTTCAATTTGTCATAATGATATAATGGCTGGGGATTTACATGTCTATGTTGACCAGTACAGATCGATATTAACCAGGTCATTAAATGTCCAATATTATATTTATAGCACATTCTTACGAGTCAGCCCTTAAGTCCCACCCACCTAGTCATAGATAAAACGTCACGGGAAAAAAGTCACAATTTTAAAATTAATACATTGTTGTTAGTACAACTAAATTTACATTTAATTTATAACTAGGTTATTAGCAGGTTTTATGTTCTTGCGTTATGGATTTTTTTTTTAATTCCAAAACCGAAGAAATGTTCAATGCTAGACTTGGATACAAGTTTTGTTACTCGCAAATAAAGTAAAAAAAATTTATGAGAACTTAACACACATCATTCACCAATTTTATCACTCATAATTTTGTTATTAACAAAGGAATAAATACGAACCGTCGATAGAAATTCATTTTTTTTTCTAATTAATCCCTCCATGTTAGGGGTTCTGATATTCCACGTTCGTTCCGTCATCATGATGATGCGAATAATTAGCTCTATGCCATAAATCTTCTTTAATTGTAGAACAATCAAAATTAATTATTACATTAAAACAATACGTTTGTGATGTTTTTTTTTCTTATTAGTGAAGAGCAGTGCAGAAAAATATTTTAATATTGTTGTGACAGGCAAACTTCTGGCACGAGCCGACATAATGATAATAAATAACCGTAAAATGTTCAAAAATTGTAAATATGTAGCTTTATTGAACAAAGGCAATTTACCAATATATAGGAAATATACAATCAAGAGAACAGTTAAATAGTTTTAATTGTGACGAAAGAATGCGATCATACAGGTCATGCACAAAGCGTTCTTATTTCCGTAATTTTCGAAAATTAGAATTATTTCCTAATTATTTTGAAAAATGTGGTATGGTTTTTACAACAAATAATAACGATTATTTCTGGTGTTTCATATCTATTTATAGAAAAACGATGTCGTTTGTGAACTCAATTAGGTCCAAATGTCAACTACAGTTCAATATTTGTTTATTATGCGGCGAATACATATACTTCGAATGTCAGAAGCGCTTTTATCTGATTCAAGACTAGTAGGTTTGCTCTGAAATGATAGTGAAATTTAAATACATGTATACTTGAACGAATGAACGAACAAAATAATACAAAAAATTGTATAGTTCAGATTTGATAATTCTACACCTAAGAAATAAAACACATTAAAATATAAACTTTTACATTTCTATCTTCTACATTCATGTAACAACAAAGTAACGAAAAACAGATCTTCAAATTGTGTCTTTTCGTTTTTTTTATTGAAATTTACACTGGATTTGTTATTGCTTTGTGCTTTATTCACTTTCTGTCTTTTTCGGGTGTTCCTTGCCACTCTCTGTCTTTGTAGCGTGTTCCTTAAAACTCTCTGTCTTTGTAGCGTGTTTCCTACCACTTTTTGTCTTTGTAGCGTGTTCCCTACCACTCTCTGTCTTTGTAGCGTGTTCCGTATCACTCTCTGTCTTTGTAGCGTGTTCCTTACCACTCTCTGTCTTTGGAGCGTGTTCCCAACCACTCGCTGTCTTTATAGCGTGTTCCCTACCACTCTCTGTCTTTGTAGTGTTATCTCCACCAGCGTCTGTCTTTGCAGCGTTTTCTTCAAATCTGTATGTCTTTGCAGCGTGTTCCAAACCATTTTCTATCTTTGTAGCGTTTTCTCCACCATTGTCTGATTTTGTTTTCCCTTTCATTGTCATTATTCTCCCTGTTATGTGTTCCCCACTGCTGTCAGTCTTTGAATTGTGTTCCCCATCATTGCCGGTCTTTGTAGCGTTTTCTCATCACTGTCTGTGTTGCGTTTCCTCCACAATTTTCTGTCTGCGTCGTGTTCTCCACCAGTGGTTGTCTTCGTAGCGTGTTCCCCACCATTGTTTGTCTTTGTCTTTGCGGCGTGTTCCTTATCACTGTTTGTCTTTGTAGCGTTTTCCCTACCATTGCCCGTCTTTGTAGCGTTTTCTTCACCACTGCCTGTATTTGAAGCGTTATCTACACCATTTGTCTTTATTCAAAGCGTTTTCTTCACAATTTTCTGTTTTTGTAGCGTTTTCTATATCTTCTGTCTACTAGTATCTTTGTAACGTTTTCTCCACCACGGTGTACTAGTATCTTTGTAGCGTTTTCTCCACCACGGTCTACTAGTGTCTTTGTAGCGTTTTCTCCACCACGGTGTACTAGTATCTTTGTATCGTTTTCTCCACCACGGTCTACTAGTAACTTTGTAGCGTTTTCTCCACCACGGTCTACTAGTATCTTTGTAGCGTTTTCTCCACCACGGTCTACTAGTAACTTTGTAGCGTTTTCTCCACTACTGTCTACTAGTATCTTTGTAGCGTTTTCTCCACAACTGTCCACTAGTAACTTTTTATCGTTTTCTCCACCACTGTCTACTAGTATCTTTGTAGCGTTGTCTCCACTACTGTCTACTAGTATCTTTGTAGCGTTTTCCCCACTACTGTCTACTAGTATCTTTGTAGCGTTTTCTCCACAACTGTCTACTAGTATCTCTTTGTAGCGTTTTCTCCACAACTGTCTACTAGTATCTCTTTGTAGCGTTTTCTCCACCACTGTCTACTAGTATCTCTTTGTAGCGTTTTCCCCACAACTGTCTACTAGTATCTTTGTAGCGTTTTCTCCACTACTGTCTACTAGTATCTTTGTAGCGTTTTCTCCACAACTGTCTACTAGTATCTTTGTAGCGTTTTCTCCACAACTGTCTACTAGTATCTTTGTAGCGTTTTCCCCACTACTGTCTACTAGTATCTTTGTAGCGTTTTCTCCACAACTGTCTACTAGTATCTTTGTAGCGTTTTCTCCACTACTGTCTACTAGTATCTTTGTAGCGTTTTCTCCACAACTGTCTACTAGTATCTTTGTAGCGTTTTCTCCACAACTGTCTACTAGTATCTTTGTAGCGTTTTCCCCACTACTGTCTACTAGTATCTTTGTAGCGTTTTCTCCACAACTGTCTACTAGTATCTTTGTAGCGTTTTCTCCACTACTGTCTACTAGTATCTTTGTAGCGTTTTCTCCACAACTGTCTACTAGTATCTTTGTAGCGTTTTCTCCACAACTGTCTACTAGTATCTTTGTAGCGTTTTCTCCACAACTGTCTACTAGTATCTTTGTAGCGTTTTCTCCACAACTGTCTACTAGTATCTTTGTAGCGTTTTCCCCACAACTGTCTACTAGTATCTTTGTAGCGTTTTCTCCACAACTGTCTACTAGTATCTCTTTGTAGTGTTTTCTCCACTACTGTCTACTAGTATCTTTGTAGCGTTTTCTCCACAACTGTCCAATAGTATCTTTGTAGCGTTTTCTCCACTACTGTCTACTAGTATCTTTGTAGCGTTTTCTCCACAACTGTCTACTAGTATCTTTGTAGCGTTTTCTCCACCACTGTCTACTAGTATCTCTTTGTAGTGTTTTCTCCACCACTGTCTACTAGTATCTCTTTGTAGCGTTTTCTCCACTACTGTCTACTAGTATCTTTGTAGCGTTTTCTCCACCACTGTCTACTAGTATCTTTGTAGCGTTTTCTCCACAACTGTCTACTAGTATCTTTGTAGCGTTTTCTCCACCACGGTCTACTAGTATCTTTGTAGAGTTTTCTCCACCACTGTCTACTAGTATCTTTTTGTAGTGTTTTCTCCACCACTGTCAACTAGTATCTCTTTGTAGCGTTTTCTCCACTACTGTCTACTAGTATCTTTGTAGCGTTTTCTCCACTACTGTCTACTAGTAACTGTGTAGCGTTTTCTCCACAACTGTCTACTAGTATCTTTGTAGCGTTTTCCCCACTACTGTCTACTAGTATCTTTGTAGCGTTTTCTCCACAACTGTCTACTAGTATCTTTGTAGCGTTTTCTCCACTACTGTCTACTAGTATCTTTGTAGCGTTTTCCCCACAACTGTCTACTAGTATCTTTGTAGCGTTTTCTCCACAACTGTCTACTAGTATCTTTGTAGCGTTTTCTCCACTACTGTCTACTAGTATCTTTGTAGCGTTTTCTCCACTACTGTCTACTAGTATCTTTGTAGCGTTTTCTCCACTACTGTCTACTAGTATCTTTGTAGCGTTTTCCCCACAACTGTCTACTAGTATCTTTGTAGCGTTTTCTCCACAACTGTCTACTAGTATCTTTGTAGCGTTTTCTCCACAACTGTCTACTAGTATCTTTGTAGCGTTTTCTCCACTACTGTCTACTAGTATCTTTGTAGCGTTTTCTCCACAACTGTCTACGAGTATCTTTGTAGCGTTTTCTCCACTACTGTCTACTAGTATCTTTGTAGCGTTTTCTCCACAACTGTCTACTAGTATCTTTGTAGCGTTTTCTCCACTACTGTCTACTAGTATCTTTGTAGCGTTTTCTCCACAACTGTCTACTAGTATCTTTGTAGCGTTTTCTCCACAACTGTCTACTAGTATCTTTGTAGCGTTTTCTCCACAACTGTCTACTAGTATCTTTGTAGCGTTTTCTCAACTACTGTCTACTAGTATCTTTGTAGCGTTTTCTCCACAACTGTCTACTAGTATCTTTGTAGCGTTTTCTCCACAACTGTCTACTAGTATCTTTGTAGAGTTTTCTCCACTACTGTCTACTAGTATCTTTGTAGCGTTTTCTCCACAACTGTCTACTAGTATCTTTGTAGCGTTTTCTCCACTACTGTCTACTAGTATCTTTGTAGCGTTTTCTCCACAACTGTCTACTAGTATCTTTGTAGCGTTTTCCCCACAACTGTCTACTAGTATCTTTGTAGCGTTTTCTCCACCACTGTCTACTAGTATCTTTGTAGCGTTTTCTCCACAATTTCCTCACTGTTTTATTGTTTTATTTGGTACAGTACCCGTACGTGTTTAAACCCACATGTTAATCCCGTTAACTTTCCTTATGAGCTCGTCCCTTTATTGTATTTCTCACTCCCCCGTTTTTGGAATACGAATGAGGTTCATAACTGTTCATACTTATTGAATAGTATGGTGCTTTTGACTTTTCCCAGATTAGCAGTGCAGCTTTATGTGATTTGGGGCCTCCGTGGCCGATTGGTAAGGTAATTAGTCTAGCTACAATAATGTAGCTCCTTTTTTAAGGAGATACAAAGAGGTCCCATTACTCGTAATGGAGCAAAAACTCTTGAGATTTATACATATTTTCAGCTTTTAAACTTCTGTCTTTGTTAAATTTTGTCAACAATTCCATGATTACGAATAAAGTGTAAAACAAACGAATATGGTATTGTAGAAATATCAGTTAAACTGCAAAGACATAAAAAAAAAGTATGTAGCAAACCAGGGAAACAGTTTAATAGCTAATTATTATGCATAAAACCACCGTGTGTGAATCACTACCGGCTGCTTCATTACGAGTAATGGGACCCCTTTGTAAATTCGTCCATAAAAAAGGAAAAAAGAGCTACATTATTGTAGCTATAGTTAGTCATGTTCTCTTGAGCATGTGGTCTGGTAGCACAATAAAAATAGTGACATATCTGGAAAAATAGCTGCAAATGCGCGGGTATGTTAAGGCGTATTTAAGAAATATGGAAGAAATACGAGCATTAAATTCATCAAACTTTCGTGGCAGAAAACAGTCAAACAACAAATATATTTTCAATTTTGACTATAAGATGTTAAATAGGGATACTTCTAATAGCATTATCTCTACTTTCACTTTCAACGAATTGCCCTTTGATGATCACGTGACCATTTTTATTTATAACTACGAATTTTATATTTCGCGTTGGCCCTACCTTTTAATGTCATTTTTGTAGCATGAAATTTCACCAGTACATTCGTAATTGCATCTAGTTGTATGAATTAACTGGCGATAGTCATGCAGGTTGCTGGAAAATAATTAAATCCATGAAAAACTATCGACGATGCAACAAGCCCATGCATTACTGACGCTGAAGGGGTCATTGTCGACCTGGGTACTATATCAGCGTACCCAGGGTACTTAAAATTTGAGAAATGGTACCCTGGGTACTGTCGCTTAACATAAACGTACCCGGTGTGGTAAGTATCGCGAGATTACGTTCATTTCTTTCGCGTATTTGGTCCACAATTATAAATAGAAGAATGGCGCTTTGCTACAATTTACAGTTAAGTTTGTTTTGATTATGTTCATGTTTATGAACACTGTTGAAAAATAATGGATTTGATTCAACAATATTGGTCTGGGTACGTTTATGTTAAGCGACAGTACCCTGGGTACCATTTCTCAAATTTTAAGTACCCTGGGTACGCTGATATAGTACCCAGGTCGACAATGACCCCTTCAGCATTACTGACATTCTTCAGCAAATAGCACTGTATAGATACATGCGAGGATCTATCGCCATTTAAAAAACGATTCTTGCTGGTTTTCCAAAAAGAATGAGACATAACAAGTGTTAATTAGTACGATGAAAAAGGTAGGGCTGACAAAAGTAAGTTGACGTCTACAATGAGAAAAATGAAGGTCATTGCTTACAAACGTTTGCATGATTAAGTACCAGGGGAGACGACTATTAACAAGTTTAGACAGCACGAACATACAACATAAAACGTTTTCATCTTCAAATGTAACGTGTCGTGCGTTTCTATTTTTATATATAAAGTAAATTAAACTTTTATAAGGTGTTCACAATAGAATCATTGAAATGAACACATTTCAATGCATAATGACCTATAAAAAAAAGGGGGGGGGGGTAACCACTTTCGTTTGTTCTCTGTGACCTTTTGTTTGTCGCATTCACACAGCAAAACATGTCTAAATGTGCGATATTGCAAATTATCGTGTCAAAATAGAATGTAGACAAAATATTTTCCTTTATTTGCACGAACACTAAAAGTAAAACGATCAACATTATGGATCAGAACGGCTACCAAGCCTAAAAATAAAATGAAAGATATTGAAGATCTAAATTAAGAACGAGGTAATACTAAACTGTAACTGTAGACCATGAAATGTTGCCTCAGCTGGGGATGGAAGGTTCAATCAATGATGGAGACCCTATCAATATTTCATGTTCCACTGATATAATATATTTATTTATTTATTTATTTATTTATTGGTTCAAACACAATTACAATAATATATATTTAGATGTAAAATATACATGAATAGATATATTTTTATTCAGAATATGTGCCATGCATTGAACAGTTCGTGCATCCGTGCACCCTTGGTTTTTATTGGCTTCCAGTTAATCAAGTTTTTGTTGTTTTTAGTTTTGTGATTTACAAGTTTGTCTGAATGGAGATTTCTAATCATCCCTTGATTTTAGCTCTCATTTTTTAAGGGGCCTCGGTGGCCGAGTGGTTAAGGTAGTTCGTCTACTATAGATCACATGGTCTGTCAACACTGAGGTTGCGGGTTCGAGTCTCACTGGGGGCAGGGTGTACTCGACTCCAATCTTAATTGGTTGGAGGTTCTCTCAGGCTTCCTCCCCCAATAAAAACTGGACGACATGACATAGCTGAAAAATTGCATAAAGTGGCGTTAAACATCATACAAACAAAAACAATTTTTGGTTAGTTTATATGTGATTTTTCTGTATAGATGTTCATATCTTTTTGTGTTGATTACAATTGAGTTTGTTGTTCATCTGCACCAAACAAAAAAGATTGTAACCAGAGAATATTTTGTTTCTGGTCCTTAGTACCAATATTTACCCAATAGGAAAGTTAAAGTTCTGTAAAAAAAAAGCACACGCCCTCGTCTTCCTTGTAAGTTAGTGGTAGGCTGTATTGTGCTTGCTTGCTGAATACTCATTTGAACACTTTATCCTAATTTGAAGATTGAGCTTCCAGTATTTGATATACTGTTATATAAACTCAGATGGGTACTAAACAGCACAGTAGTTAAGTAAGCAATTGTCTGATATATTGATCATGTGCCTTTCAATTACTAAGGTTATAGTTTTAATGCAGGCAGAGTGTGCTCAACTCGCAACTTGAATTAACAAGGATTGCCAGTTTCCTTGCTGTAAGGTTGGGGTTTTCATCAGTTACTCTTTAAAATAAAAACTGGCAGCATGTTATAGCTGGAAAATTGCTGAAAGAGAGGTGTTAAACACTAAATTTAAACAAAACCCAGATGACGGAAGATCTTAAATACCAAGGAAGCAATTATCTGTATTATGGCAAGAACAAAAATAATGCACTGCATACTTAAACGTATCTTATTTCGTGCCTTCCTGTAATCAATATATAGTCTCTTCTGGTCTTCACATAAAAAGAGCTCGCATAACCTGCCTTCAATTGGATCCATCCATTCAACACTGACCAGACACCTACTTCTCTCTCACCATGCTCGTTTAGCTATCAATCAAATGTTCTGTGTCTGTGACAAATTAAATTAAAATTCAGAGAATGATCCACCTTATTACTGGTACAACTAATATTTTGTTCCATATACTCACAACTATTTAATGAAATTTTATTTGGCAGGAGAAAATATGAAATATAGAACTTAATCAGTAGGTTTTTATTTAACTATAAGTCTAGTTCAAAAAAGCAGATTTTTTTAGTCTTGCAGGACTAAATTAAACAGATTATGTTCTATAGTTCGAAACTGTTGTTTATATAGTAGTATTAATATAGGTTTCTAACTGCTTTTAAGATTTCGCCAATCAGTGTAAGCTTAATTATGCACAATATCCAGGAAGAGAATAAGCTACTTCAAGTACAAAAATGTGTGAATGGTTCTTTTCTCAAATATACACATGTACAATTCAGCAGTGATTATTAACATTAGTGAATAAATTTACAGCTGATTTTCACCACATTAGTTAAATGTTTTTAAACATAGTTGACAGCTGTCATCTCTGTTCAAGTCTGTGTATTTCAACCAAAAGTTTGAAACATCGTCCCTGAAAAATAACCAGAACAATAATAAGTGATAAATATTTTTAATTAATATGAATCTTAAAACAATATAAATATTACAGAGATGTTTAAATGTGAAATTGAATAGCATTTTTAAATATATAAATTTTTTACCAGATTTTAACCTGAGCCATATGTAGGTGCTATACGTAGAGCAGTAATTGCTTACCCTCCAGAGTACCTGGCCTCGCCCAAGGTTCTTGGTGGGGTTCGTGTTACTTTTTTGTGCTCTGTGTCTGTTAGTTTTGTTGCTCTCTACTCTTGTTTAAACAAAGATTTTTATTTCTTGGACTTTTCCTGATTACTAATTGGTATCTTCTTTTTTTTCTAATTTTAATTTAAATATTCCAATAAAAAAATTCAGAAATGCTCTATTTTGTAACAGCAAGGTATTGTTTTTAGAAAACAGTAATTTATCCACGAATGAAAGTATACCATAATATTCCTTTAATTTTTATATTTATAGAAACGCATCTATCTCTAAATAAACAGATTGATATAATTCAATTATTGATTCCATATCAAACTGATTGGGACAAGATTATAAAAGCAAGGCCAGATCCATGATTGTAGACAAATGAACTAGTATTTGTAACAGATCACTCAGGGTCATTTATCCTTTTTCAATCAGTGAGTGTTGTGTTTAACACTGGTCATACTGATAGCATGTATACAAAGCTACAAACTACATGTAGCAACACTGACAAAGGTTTCAAAGTTTTTAATACCAGGAGGTACTTTCCATTATGTCGAAGGTATCAAAAAGGTTTCGACTTGATATTTTTATGAATTATTTTTTGCGGGTTAACTAATTTCAGCTGCTGGTACTCTTAATGACCTTGGGCAAGTAAGAGTACCTATCCACTCTGAAATCCCTGCACACAACTAGTCTTTTTTTTTGAGGGAGGGAAGAAATGAAAGCACTTTATAGTTCGCTGTAAAAATGTAAATGCCCCATGCATGAGTCATGCAAACAGACAATAAATGCCATTTTTGTGAATTGCCACACCCTTATAATTTAAGATAAGTAAGAAAAAGAAATGTGTGAATAAAACAAGTATGATTAAACTAGTAAAGTAGAAATGTCTAAAAAAAACTGTCAACTGAATGGAAACCTGGTGAAAGTTCAATACACAGTATGTCTTATTATACACATAATATGTATATGTACTTGTTTTTCTTTAAATTTACAATAAAATGCAATTCTTTCATACCAAGAATAAGATAGTGGAAAAGTAAGGTTATATGAAAGAATAACTTTGACTTTTAAAACATAATTTTTCCTTACCTCTATTTTTGGCTTTTTACTTTTATGCATTTGGACAAGGCAGGAGGGAAAATTACTTTATTCACTATATTATTTAGTAACTACAACTGGTTCTCCATATTATATTCCTGTATTACAGCTAAAGCCTTTACTTGCACTTTAAGTATGTTGTGGTGGTAGTGAACATGGTAGACCTGCAAAAAAATTAAAATATAGCGTGTACGCATATGGCTTTAATACATACTAGTAAATATAAAGTTTTATTGGTTTCAGAATCAAACTGCATCAAACCTTCATATTGAAAAACATATATTTTTTTGCACAAGCCTAAGAGACTAGAGAGTTCAACATGCACGTCTTTATAAGAATGTACAGCTTTTTGTGAGGGAATGCAATATAAAGTATATTGTGGAAAAATTGTATGTGGTCCTGAATTCACAGAAATTATCACATGGTATGAAAATGTTGATTTAAATAACACAATCCAGAAGCATTTGTCTTTTTTGTAAAATTGTAATAGAAAAAAACCATAGTGTCAAAAGGTTTCTAGTTTACAAAGTTTGGCAGTGGTGTCAACTAAGTTTAGGGTACCAGCAAGTCATGCAAGTTTACAACATTTTTTGTACCATTGGTTAATTATTACATTATTATAACACGAAACTGCTCGTTTATTGTAACACTGAAGGAACATAACTTTAAAAAGGGTCTTGTTCCACATTGGGGTACATTGACAACTTTACTTTTTAAAACACCTATTCAAAATTACCTTTACAATTCAAATTCAAATTCGTTTATTGGATAAAGCATAGTCAAATAATGAACAAACAATTATACGATATTGCGTAATCCAATACATTACATGAATACAAACATACAAAATAAATATTTTCAAAGTATAATGTAAATTACACATGTATAGTATTATATAGCTATAGTATATGATTGAACATTTTTTTTAAATTAATGTTTAAATGTGTATTAAATTTCTAAAAATCATATAAATTTGGCTGAATAATTATTACTCATTGAACTGTTTCAAGAATTTATCTCTAATTGAAAAGGATTCTTGTAAATATAAACAAATATTTTTGGTGTCCTGTGTTGTGGTAGGATTTAATAGGCTACTGGCAATTTTTTAGAGGGGTATCATTCATTTAATTTAAATTTTTATTAAATAAAGTGAAAAATTTATCTCTTAGTTTATTATAAATGGGACAATCTAACAGAAAGTGTACATGTGTAGTTCATCTTCTACTTTACTTTTGCACGATTTACAAAATCTTTCTTCTGCAGGAGTAATAGGTTTACTATATCTACCTGTTTCAATGGCTAAGCTGTGTGCACTTAGTCTCAGTTTTGTTAATTTTGACCGAAGGTGTTTATTTATATTGAATTTCAGGTAGTCTTGAAGTTCAAAATCTTTGGTGATTTGACTAAAAAATCTAAGTTTCCCTGTATTACTATTTTTGATGTGTGAAAGTTCATTTAGTAGTTTTTTAGAGAAATATGATTTAATTTCTTACAATGTACATCCTAACCATAAGCAGACTATTTTAACAAAGTAAAGATCAATAGGACATTTTAGTATTTAAATATTAATATATTAACTGAACCCTAAATCCTTCAAATTATTGAAAAATATTAGGTAACTCTTAAATGAAAACAAAATTGGTTTGGTTATTTTGTTAACTTAATTTTCTTGTAATTTGGTGTTTACCGGTTGTGGGGAAACATGCGTTGGAAATTCGGAAAGGGGAGGTCAATTATCCCTAAGCCATGTTAGTCTTTGGAATTATGATGCTGATCAGTTATAATTTCAATGTTAATATTTATGAATATAAAACATGAAAACATGTAACTAAGGGTTTGCAAATTTGGGGGGGGGGGGGGGGGGGTTGGGTTACATTATTATGTCACAAGCATTGTATGAGTTAAGTATAATAAAGTAAAGTAGTTTTTTTTCATTTGCATTTAAAAGACACATTTATACAGGTACATATATGTATATACACACATAAAAAATGAATACATGATTTGTCGACGACATCGTCCACAGCCGCAAGTCTAAATTAACTGAAACTATCGCCACATTTGAAACTGACCACCCCCTAAGTATGAAATTAAGACATAACAGTAAACTTACCACTATACATCATCTGCTTTCCTGTCGTATTTGATGGTTGCATGTGCTCAGTGTTTTTTCATCGTGTATCATTCTAAAGCTTCTCCGCGATTGAGATCTTCCAAATATAGGCAATCAAGAACGGATAGAAAATAATCAGTTTCATTAATAATACTCCCAATATTACTACAAATTAAATGTGTTAAACGCTTTCTGTCACTGTTAGACATCGTACTACACATATACGTATTCGATTTAATGTTGCATATACGCGTAGTAAACCAAAATTATTATCGACGCAGCTATACGTTGCCATGGAAGCGACGCCATTGACGTTGCTTCAGTAAAGGGAAATAACTGGTTTCAAAAAATCAACCGAAAGTGCCTTAACATACCCGCGTGGCGTTAAACACCATTCAAACAAAACAAAAAATGTTATATGTGATATACTTTATTGGGTGTACCATGGACAATGTAATTTTACCTATTGAGGAAAAAATCATAGGACGAATTCAGTCGGGATCTTATGCAAATAACATTTGAGAAAGACTGACTCTTGACGAAATGATGCGAGGTTAATAGCCATGTGTATACGTCATTTACAAAGCTCATCCATTTTTCTTAAGTTTCCCGTTATTTTTTAAAATTATGAATGAATTATTTCCTAATGATTGTGAACTATGTTGTCAGGTCATCTAATAATACTCTTATTACTCGTCAAGCAAACGATTGAAAGTCAAGACTAAGTTTACATCTGGAAAGTTATTTTTATATATTTATATGAAAGTAATATTATCTATGACTAGTTTACGTCCGAAGGTCAACTACAGTGTAATGGCCAGATTGCATCATTTTCTTATGCTTCGAAATAACGATACAAAAGATTTAGCATACCATGGTTATGAAATGTATATACTTACATTTAATCAAAAACTTTCATGGAACAATCACATTCAACACATCCAAGATCGGTGCAACCAATCCTTTATATGAGATGAGATGACTAAATTAGGAAATGTCAAACTACAATTTTCACAGGCATTGAATTGCGTTAGAAACAGTAAATAAATATAATATATAAAAAGGTTTGGTTATCCTACCCGTGACAGATGCATCAAAGGTAGCTTAGAAGTGGCTTGTACCTTTGATGCAGTTGCCACCAGGGGACGGTGCCTAAATTAGGATACCAAACAGTGTTATTAAATGTTTACAATTAATAAGGAAGAAAGACTATACTTATAATTATAGATTTGCAAATAGTTAAAGAAATAGATTATTGCGAGCGGGCTCTGTCCGAATTAGAACATCGTATAGAGGTCAATTGCAACCATCTATTTCGATTCTAATATGTCTAACAAATGATTTCAAATTTCGAAGCGGACGCTTTCAATGGTAATATTGTTTTGGAGGTAATACGCAAAACAGCATGTTATAAGCAGATAAAATTGACATAAAAATATATGCTCGTCACTTTATTGAATATAGGTAACTTTGAAGCAAAACATATTGAGAAATCTTAACAAAATTGCATTGTTCCAGTATGAAATTTTCAGTTGTGACGTCGGAATTCTAATTGTGACGTCTCAGCGGGCTCTATGCTTTTTAACCTGGCTCCCTGGTGCAATATTTTTCATTTACGCAAGCTTCACTTTCAAATATAACTTCACTTTCAAGTCACTCTCCGGCGCACATAACTGGTTCCCAGATATAACCTCTGCTACACATCATCCTCCATTTACTGCGGGACTACATTTGTCGTCTGCTCGTGGCGTTTGTAAACAAAGAACTTTTTATACACTTTGATACAGTTTTACATTGAAATTACTGCGTTTGTACACGAAGCTTATCATCCATGAGAGATCTCTCACAATGTCTCACAATGTCAACCAATGGTATGGCAGAGGTGATTGAGGTTGACGTAGGATACCCAGAATCCTTTGCGTGGAGATTGCTTTCAAGTATATTCGAACCGGAAGTCCGCTTACGGAATTGAGAATATTTAGTCAGGATCCCAGACTATATCCTTTTTAGAACCATAATGTGCTTTCAAAGCGTATTCAAGAAAAACGCCATTATATGGAGTAGGCATTGCCAAAATGCGAGCACAGACAACATAGTCCTTTATTATCAATATATAATGTGCATTTCATAATTGACGTTACTTCCTATCACCCTAAAAGTGCCTCTAAATTCCAGTGGTCACGTGACGTCTTTTCTTTGTAACTGTGACGTCACATGAAAGGTAATTTGATTGTCAGTTTTTAAAGATCGATTTAGAGATTGCAAAAAAATAGTATGAAATGTTTGTTGTTAATTTTAAATATAACAATTTTTTTATCGATGTAAATTTATTTTCAAGTCCTTCTTAAAATTATTTTTAGTACTTTTCTTCATTCACTTTGTTCCAGGTGTAGGACCACCAAATACCGGGAACCAGTCCTGAGGTTGTACGTAAAAATAGTGCTATTTAAAAATTGCTGCTCACTGTTATAGTTATAACTTTTGAACCATTATAGATATTGGAACAAACTTGGTATTTTTGGAAAGCTGAATTATTCAGGAAACAAGAGGATAGAATTGAACTGATGTGTACTAAAGATAAAAATTATGCGAGTCACTGGATGACATGCACTATTTTGGGTCTGAACTTAAAAGTGAAAGTAGATTTTTTGAGTGAGTTGACTTCCGGTTGATCGTTTTTTCTTATATGCAATGAAAGTGGTGCTGAAATTTTGAGAGAATACTTGGGAATTACATGTTGTCATGTTGTCATGTGACAGGAATATTTCTTTATTTGAAACAAAGGTAAAATGTTCAGAAAAATTCAAAATCAACTAATTTTATATACCCGATGAGGTTCTTATAAGCATACAACACGGTATGAATAAAATTTGTTGAATATATATAGAACATGAATAAAAAATTATACCAATTGAAAGGAAAATATTCAAATTAAATGGAAGTTTTACCAATATTAATGAAAATGATTGAATTTAAGCGCAAAAATATACCATATGTATACCAATTGAATGGGAAATATACCAATGTAAAAATTATATCAATTAAACATGAAAAATTGAATATAAATGAAATTATTGAATTTTTGAAACCAATATAAATTATACGGATTTCTTCCAAAATCGACAGGCTTCTTTCCAACCTGATATGTAACAACATCCCATAGTTTCATTAGTCGGATGCAAGCCTTTTGAATTGTCGTCCAGAAACCAAATTTGGACGCACGGACATGATGACCACTGTATACTCTCGAATAATAAATATAATAATAAATAACGATAGAACAAGATCTTTATCAAGGAATGCTGACACTTAGCAAATTCGGAAGAAATAATATAACTATATATTTCTTGTCTTTTCTCTTTTTTTAAAGTTTGTTTTGAAATTTTTATTTGATTTACTCATTTATGTTTGTTTCGGACGTTGCTTGACTTCAAGTCGTCCATGAAGTCGTCAAATCCTTTTCCTCTAATAATGCTAAGTGTTCAAACAAAATTAAATTAACTGCTTTGAAAATACCCTAATTTGAACACATACAACAGAGTTTAACATCCCAATTTGTTATATGACCGCATTAAATTGCTCAATTTTAATTTCTCACAATCGCTGACCTATTATTAAATATACACAGGTAAAGAGGGACCATACTGGGATGGTTCCCAGTGCTCGACCCACAGAGCAGCCCAGCGTGTTCCCGTGTGGCGGATAGGAGAGACCTTCTCTTTGGGGTTGTCAGGTCATAATACGGAATGCCTGGCCGAGGACCATAGTGAGTAACGTGTTTGGAGAGTGCCACCCTCCTTGCACGAAAAAGACCCCTTTTTTAGATTTCGAAAAAGAGTAGGCTCATTGTAGCCGCTACAAAACGCAAAATTCTCCGACACTACCCAATCATCCATACTTTTCCAGTGGTCGTCAAAATTGTGTTCCCCGTGTCCCATCCCACCCCTTTTTCCATTGATTTATTGTCTGTCAACTTGTTCCCGTCATGAATATAGCTGAAATACTGCTCGATGGACGTAAAGCAAACTTCCAATCAATCAATCAAGATTTTCATGTAATAAGGTGGCCGAGTGGTTAAGGTAGTTCGTCTACTGTGGATCACATGGTCTGTCAACGCCGAAATTGTGGTTCGAGTCTCACTGCGGGCAGTGTGTTCTCGACTCCAATCTTAATTGACAAGGATTGCCAGTTTTCCTACCGAAGGGCGGGGTTTTTTCTCCAGCAACTCCGGCATCCTCCCCCAATAAAAACTAGACGCCATGATATAGCTGAAAAATTGCTGAAAGCCATCATTCAAACAAACAAACATGTAATAAGCTGTTACTCGGATGAGGTGCAACATGTAGAAAAACGAGTAAATGAAGTTAAAAAGATGTCACATAATATATGTGTTGAGCACGAAGGATAATGTAAACAATATAAAGAGAACAAAACAAATGAATAGTGATTATAAAATAAAAAATAATTCAATTTATAATTTATTTTAGACTGTTTGTGGGTCTGCTTGGGACGGTACTCAATGATGTTTGTGCAATGTACACATACTCACCTCGTGTCCAGTGCAGACCAACAGTTTACCTAGAAGTAGAGACCTATATGAAAAAGTAATATTACGTGGACCTGATTGTAGGTCTACAGAGTACACAAAGGGGCGTTGCTCAATGATGTTTGTGCAAATTAAGTTTTGCGGGTCCGTACGCTTCTTCTCGCGTCTAATGTAAACTAACAATTTCATGAAAATAAATAAATAAATAAATAAATAAATAAATAAATAAATAAATAAATAAATAAATAAATAAATAAATAAATAAATAAATAAATAAATAAATAAATAAATAAATAAATAAATAAATAAATAAATAAATAAATAAATAAATAAATAAATAAATAAATAAATAAATAAATAAATAAATAAATAAATAAATAAATAAATAAATAAATAAATAAATAAATAAATAAATAAATAAATAAATAAATAAATGCGTTCATCGGCAGATATTGCTTAACCTGTTTATATTGTTTACATCTTCACAACTCAGTAACAAAATTGACTTTTAAGAGACATCTAACAGTGAAAAATTGATACAATAATTAAGTTATGTAAGGTTGACGTGTTATCTCTACATTTGGGACAATTTCATAGGGAGTGAATTTCTTCTTCTACCTCGCCTGAACCACTTGCTGACACAGCAAACTTTGACTTTATTTATATTATAGGTTTTTCATCTGAGCATTTGGAAAGATCATGCCATGCTGTTATATACGAGGACCTTATTGACTTGCTTATGTCTGGCTCATTAATTTTTTATATAGTAAAATGCCAGCAATTTGATATGGCTTCAATAATTTCAATATGCATTGCAAAGCGACCTATCTCTGATAACATTACAGAGTGTGTTAATTCTCTAACTTACTCAGTTATGTTTTTTTAACAGAATTTCATATGGAGATTTTTCACAGATCAAATTCTGGTATATTTTATCAGGTGAGACTTTGTCCTGAATTTCGCTGATATACATTTGATCGTACCCCCAACTGTCACAACCGGTATTTAAATGAATTACATAAGTGTATGCCATGTTGAAAACGACAAAGTGTGTGATAAGATTTAAACACAAATCATAAAACATTTTACCAGAAAATTTAGTTTGTGATGAAGATCACTTATTGTAATAGACAAAAGTATAATGTTTTATAATTTATAATTACAGGGTATAAAGAATCTGTCATATAGTTTAGCAAAGCATGGGGTGATGGTGTTTGCCCAGAATATCATTCGTCAAACTGTTTAGAAAACTATACATTTCGTTATTCCTAGAATGACAGTTAATAACAAAACATTGCGTAAAAAATATCTTGCCTCATTCTCATGCTTGAATTAGAATTGTGTTACATTTTGAAGACGATGTCTAGTTGATATATAAGCAACCCCTACTACTCGCAGCGTCAATAAAAATACTCTTCGAAAAGAAACGCATAGTGGGTGTAAACATATATTCAAATAAGCGACATTTAAATCAAACTTTTACAATTACACGAACTATATGCACTTAAAATGCTTGTTGTATGCAAATAAACAGTCATTTCCTGTACAAATCACAGTCAAAAAGCGAAAAGCCAGCACTGCTCTGCATCTCCTCAGCATGGACTCTGGAAACAAACGAACATTGTTGCGAGGTTTTCTTCGTTCCTCTTGCAACATCTTTTAGAATCAGGCCCAGAGTCTGGAAGTGGTACTCTGGTTGACATTCTCGATCCGTCTAGTATGTAGTCGTCCGATGATGATGTTTTTTTGGCAGCAGTATCCAACAGCGGCATGGCATTACTTTTACGTTTTGACGAGTTCGAAAATCAAACCTGTTTCTTTTATACGCTATACCGATAGACAGTTGAGTAGACCACAAACTTTCCGTTGGCTTCGCTTTTAAACTTTTGCGGTAATTCAAGGTGTTTTCAAGTTTCATTTTTATAACGTGGAAATATGCCAAATCTGAAGAAAAGACGCTAAACCATTTAAAATTACCTGTACATTTAAAAGGTTTAATCGTCATAAAATGCACTTGATAATTGTTAAGAAAAATATTTTAAAATTAAAACGTAGCTATACGTTCTTGTTTGAAGAGTATATTTGAAGCTCTTCGATCTGCAGATTATGACCAGTGAATTTTTCAACAAAATAGGTAACAAACATGCCATTACGTGCAATAGACCATATTTAAGCCGGCACAATTCTTTTGCAAATGAGTCGCTAGTATATAACGGCTTACACAACCTCACCTGTGGTGTTAATATAGACATAGAGATACATTAGTATTTGGGGAGGGGTTATAATATAGATACAATATGATGCATGTAGAAGACATTTTTATAAAGCATATATGCCAACTAATAATTTAACTGATGTAGTACCTTATGATGACATTTGGAATTTCTTTTGTTATATTAACAAAATATTGCACATTATCTACATTTATGAAAAAAAGTTAGTTGATATGGTATTCAAAATGTTATCATGAGGAAAATATTTTTGGAAGATTAAATCAGTATAAAAATTGTAATTTAGATCATTTCGAACCGTTGATCTGAAATTAGTATAATTATAAAAGTTTCAAATTAAAAAAATAAAAGTTTTATCGTGTTAATAAATGGATAGAAATGTTTCCGGTTAATTGTAACGATATGAAACAAAAATAATTAAAAGTACCTGTGTTTTTGTTTTGTTTTCAATATAAACTTTTGTTAGTATTTATTTTCAATTCCAGTAATAAATTTTAAAAAAAATTGACTCATTTATATAATTTAGTGGAGCTGGTTTTCGTTTACATTTAAAAGAATTTGTGTTTCTATATTGTAAACTGTGTGCAAAGGGTTATAGTAGGTTTTGATGACTTAGTAGCCTATAGGAGTTTTTCCAACTTTATTCCCAATACAAGCACGGCCATGGTGTAGCTGAAAATATGATGAAAGTATCGTGTGTTTGTGTTTAGGTTTTAAGGCAAGTTCAACATTTTTCAGCTATATCTTGGCGTCAAGTTCTTATTGGGGAGGCGGAAGCGGGAGTCCCCGGAGAAAACCCAGATCTTCGGTAGGAAATCCTTGTCAATCAATGTTGGAATCGAGCACACCCTGTCCTCAATAGGGCTCGCTCCCGCAATCTCAATGTCGTATCAACACGAGACTTCCATATCTGCACAAGGGCCTTAGGTTCGAGGCCAGATATGGGTCGATACGGGATGTGGTGTTGATATTGTCATATCATAACTTTTTTATAATATACCAAAAATCGCAATATTCTAATAATTTCATATCTCTTTATGTCTGTTAATACATATTTTTTTACTTATCGTTTAGTGTCGCCAAAGAAAATCGCCATGTTCGCCTAGTGTTAAACCTGGCCTTCTACAATCCGATTCACACAACATGCTGTTACTTTATATGCTAATAGTATTAGTTAAGTGGGTAGATTGACTGATCTTAAACTAGAAATATAAGTCAGGAAGATACAGCGACATGGTGAATGTTATTCAGTAAGAAACCACAAAAATTAAAAACAAACGTACGAAGATATTCGACAGTCATCGGGAAAACACAAAACCCACTTAAAACTGGAGATAACTCCAGGGTAGTCACCGGTTGTGATTACTTTACATTATAGAATAAAAATAGTCTTAGACAATGTAAAGGGGATTAAAACAGATAGCGGCTTGTCAACATCTTACTGTCATAAATCATGGTTTAACAAATCAAATAAAATCAACTTTATTGTATAATTAACATAACTTGTATTTGTGACAAAACAAGCAGGAACCAAAGTGAATCTGGGTGCGTTATATAAAATGTGTCAAAAAATGGAAAATAGCTTCATCATCTGGTTTTATCTCTTTAAAAAAGACGGTGTGTGCTTGCTTACTTTGATCTGCAAATACCTATCAATATATTTACCAATGGTAAGCAAAAAAACGTGTATTTTTTCTTGTATACACAAGTCATAAAGTCTAAATCCGCTGCTGGAGAATTCCGTAATCAGTCCAGTAAGTTTCATTTAAGCCGGTGTTGATCTATTGGATTCAGAACAACTGGTTATTTTGATTTTAATTTACTGGGTAAACGATAATAACACTAGATATCCGGATTGTTTACAGTCCAATGGAACTGGGTTAATATGTCTTTATACACGAGTCCAAACTATTTCCAAGTCAAGTTGAATTTCCAGAAATCGTTGACTTCGTGGCAATCTGGCTTACGAGGATTATCAAATACTATATAACGAATCTTTCTTTATTTCGTTAGTTAAAATTGTTCGAGCGATTGGCTTTGTGATATGAAATTCACCAATTTTTTAGTATTTATTAATTTATATAATTTTATAATTTTAAATAATACGACATGAATCAGCTAATTTTGAACTTGTAAAAGGATACTAATTTCTGTGATATTTGTATGTTTTTTTGTTTACGGCAATATGGTTTCAATATCTACCATTAGGTAAGTTATTCTTTTTTATTATATGTATTAGCTTTTTTGGTGTATGTTTCAATAAACAAATACTAATTACATCTATTGTCTTTTACGTTCCGTTTGAGAAGCAGGTTACAAGATGTTTCGTTTCTCTTCCCAACTCGCAAACATTAAATGACTCTGTTATTTCACTATGACATTTCCTTCACGTGCTTTAAATGCACAGAGCACAATTTTGGACGAAATGTTATTTGTACGATAACTTTTACTCAGAATATAAATATAAACTCTATTATCAATTGTAAACAAAAATAATATATAACATTTGCAATTAAAAGTAAATTTTAGGTCAGTGAATATTGAAAACAAACTCATTTGTATCTCCCAAAAGAGGCGGTGACTAGGTGACCGTTAGTTAGTTGTCTACTGTGAGGCGGTGACTGGGTGACCGTTAGTTAGTCGTCTACTGTGAGGCGGTGACTGGGTGACCGTTAGTTAGTCGTCTACTGTGAGGCGGTGACTGGGTGACCGTTAGTTAGTCGTCTACTGTGAGGCGGTGACTGGGTGACCGTTAGTTAGTCGTCTACTGTGAGGCGGTGACTGGGTGACCGTTAGTTAGTTGTCTACTGTGAGGCGGTGACTGGGTGACCGTTAGTTAGTCGTCTACTGTGAGGCGGTGACTGGGTGACCGTTAGTTAGTTGTCTACTGTGAGGCGGTGACTGGGTGACCGTTAGTTAGTCGTCTACTGTGAGGCGGTGACTGGGTGACCGTTAGTTAGTTGTCTACTGTGAGGCGGTGACTGGGTGACCGTTAGTTAGTCGTCTACTGTGAGGCGGTGACTGGGTGACCGTTAGTTAGTTGTCTACTGTGAGGCGGTGACTGGGTGACCGTTAGTTAGTCGTCTACTGTGAGGCGGTGACTGGGTGACCGTTAGTTAGTCGTCTACTGTGAGGCGGTGACTGGGTGACCGTTAGTTAGTCGTCTACTGTGAGGCGGTGACTGGGTGACCGTTAGTTAGTTGTCTACTGTGAGGCGGTGACTGGGTGACCGTTAGTTAGTTGTCTACTGTGAGGCGGTGACTGGGTGACCGTTAGTTAGTTGTCTACTGTGAGGCGGTGACTGGGTGACCGTTAGTTAGTCGTCTACTGTGAGGCGGTGACTGGGTGACCGTTAGTTAGTCGTCTACTGTGAGGCGGTGACTGGGTGACCGTTAGTTAGTTGTCTACTGTGAGGCGGTGACTGGGTGACCGTTAGTTAGTCGTCTACTGCTATCACCGGTGGCTTGTTAACACTGCAGTTGTCATGTCTTGCCTACTTCGGGCAGGGTGTACTTCATTCCAGCCTTTATTGACAAAGATTACGAGGTTTAAACTGGGTGCTTTCTCCCCCAATTGGACGCTGAAAAAATACTGAGAGTGGCATAAAACACCATTCAAACCAAATGAAGCTGCAAAATCTTAATCAATTAAAAGTATAAATCAAAGATTCACTCTGTTTAGCGCCTATGACCAAAAGATGATAATAATTGTATGTGGTATAAACATGATAAGGCGAAAATAAATGCTCATTAAATTCTACTTTCACTTTGCATTTTTCAGAAAGAACACTCAGTATGAAAGTACGAATGTTTTTTTAAAAAGCAATGATTATACACTATATGAGTATAACTTCACTTTTCAATCGAAAATCGGGAACAGAAATTAAGTGATAATTTCCAAGACTATATATCTATCCAATTAAAAGTCACGACGAGTCCCGTAGTCAGAAGAGCTATTCTAAATGTTTATAGATAGAATCTCGCAGAAAGCATTTCAGTTGACTGGGTAATTTTAAGGGTAACTACAGATTTCAATGTCTTTAATGATTATAATGAAAAAAGGTTCCAACTTTAACATTAATAATAAAACCAGTTTATTCCAGATCACTCAATTGTTTTTGTTTTGCTTTGTTTTAACATGCACAGTACCTGAAATTCAAGTATTCCGAATTCAGTTATACATTTTATATTTAAAAAAAATATTTATCATGACATATTTCGTTTTTTTACCATTCCGCTGTTATCAACGCTTTGTGTTTTTACCGCCCCGCCATTTTTCAGAAAAGATCTATTTCGATTGATCCCTCCCCTCCCGACAATGTTATCAAGTCATGTACATGAGCTTAAATTGATCTCAATTAAATTTTGCTAGTTTGTTGTGCACGATCATTCGTTTATTTGACAAGTAACATACATACGGATTAGTTTTCACAGTAAAAGTTAGGTTCTCTTACTTTGCAAAAGGAAAGGATCGGGTGTCGACATTTGTTTTGATTACGTATTCAGCGTGGACTATTAAATCAGAGCTGTCGTCTTAAGAGTGACACACCCTGCACAGTCAAGATCCCAAAATGGTATTCCGTATAGGAGACAGTTATGTAAGACAGCGTACTGTGTATGGGGCGAAATTCCAGTTTGTATAAATATAAATTTATTTTTTGCCATGTTGGTCCTGAAAATATCAAAATACCGTTGATATAAGATATAACAAACATCAATTAATGATCACAACCAGATTGTAACTAGATAATTACAAGGAAGTAGCTAACATTACTTATCAATAACAATTAGAACAGTGCTGTGATTAAGTATAGCATAACTTCGTATCATATTCGTATTAAATTAAATGACCTAAATATATTACAATTTCTACTTTCACTTAACATTTTATGAAAACGTTGATGTATATTTAGTATCGATGCAAATAACATGCACACAAAACAGAAAATAAATTATACACTCTATTGATGACCAAAAGCTTAGTCCAGTTTGTGTAAATTGAATGTATTTAACGTTTCAGTGTGCAACCTATGATAAATTTCCTAGACTGTGTCTATCCAATGAAAAATGTTCTTGGAATTCTATTTTACGGAGCTCCCTCACAGTGTGAATTCAGTTGACACTATTAGTTAAGTTTAAATCATTCAAATATTCTTAAACGTTTTCTAACAATATGATTAAAGTCTTAAATGATATTGTACCATTGCTAATCTGATTAATTTTTAAATTTGCTCTCGGTCGGATTTTACCGAGATTTTTCAAACATTAGTCACTTTTACGGACGAGCGCATGTGTGTTTTGTACTATTGCTGTTCACTGTCAATCGGATCACCTCGGTTATTTCCGCCACTTTCCCGAGCCTAGACGGAAATGGCCGAGGGATGTTCCGATTAGTTCACTGTATTGTAATCACATTATAATCATTGCAAAAATGTGTTTAAATTATACACTCTATTGATGACCAAAAGCTTAGTCCAATTTTTGTAAATTGAATGTATTTAACGTTTCAGTGTGCAACCTATGATAAATTTCCTAGATTGGACTAAGCTTTTGGTCATCAATAGAGTGTATATAAGATATTGATAATAGCAACTCTATTGATAAACAGTTATGAATTAACATTTATCTACTATCTGATAAATAAAATCTTTATATTGCAAGTCCTTCCATCATTGGACCACAACTGGAATGTCTTAAATAGGATAAAACGATCCATTAAAAGTGATGCAATTTTTTAACGTTAACTAAATTAAAGGATTCCGAAAATATTTTATGTCTTTGTTTGTTTGTTTTGTTTGAATGGTGTTTTAACGCCACTTTCAGCAATTTTTCAGCTATTTCATGGCGTCCAGTTTTTATTGGGGGAGGAAGCCGGAGTACCCGGAGAGAACCCCCGACCTGCGTTTTATGTCTAGTGAATTCTTAAAGTGAAGGAAGTACATAAGGTATACAACTATAAGTTGACAGTTGTCAATACAGAAGCATAACGAGTCATTGTCGTCTGAATCCTCACTCGACTTTTTGGATTTTAATAAGAGAATTTATATGATTTTAAATTGTATATAAATCCAGCTAAACCAAGATAATTCTTTTTCTTTTTCGCTTTATCAAATTATAATTTATTTTGCTCTGTAAGCTGAAATCTGATTTGCCAGTTCAAATGCAAAACCCATATTATAACATATAACTTGGTCACGTGCCCTATTCTTAAGCCTCGAAAATAAACAGTTTAGTTCTCGGACGTTCTTTTCTTAACAGGTTATACTTCATTTCCAGTTCAGCAGTTTTCCCTCTCTCTCTCTCTCTCTCTCTCTCTCTCTCTCTCTCTCTCTTGATTCAATGTTTCAATTTTTTCCTAAGAGACGATCTTTTTGAAAATTTGCATAACGAAAAGGATGTTTATTGGCTAAAAGTCTCTTTATAAAAATTTAAGTCCGTTTAACAAAATACTTACTATCATATGCATGCAGCTTACTATATGCATATGTTGTTTTACTATCTATGTGCGTCGCAGCTTCCACCCCCCCCCCCACCCCCGTGTTTTCAGGGTAATGCTATCCGTATTAAACTTTTATAGAAATTAAAGAAGAAAGAGGCTTGTAGCAAGTAAACCACATAAAAAAACTGTCTTATATTGAGGCGATGAACGACCTTGACCTTCGAGTACTGCATTCATCACTATGAAGATTTATTAAAGGATGTGAAAGGTCAGTGCATATATTAGTATATGTATGAAAAGGTTTTTGTTTACAATAAACACATCGAAATAGAATTTGCAGCTTAACATGCGACCTTCATTTTACAGTGTAACAGATAAATAGTTACCTTAGTGATGCATGTGCTTACAAATCAGTTGCTTGCAAAATAATTGTAACTACATGTATATGTAGAACTGTTTGAATAAAATACAAAATACAAAGAAAAATGAATTGAATGCCTCTATCAAGATACCCCAATTCTCGTTTAAACAACAAAATTAAAATGTGCTGTTGCAAATAAAATTTTAAGGCACGAACACGAAAACAGTACAAGTCATATACACATGTCGTAACCAGTTCATAGGTCATATAGACAATGTCGTAACCAGTTCATAGGTCACATAGATAATGATGTCGTAACCAGTTCAAAGGTCATATAGACAATGTCGTAACCAGTTCATAGGTCATATAGACAATTACGTCGTAACCAGTTTATAGGTCATATAGACAATGTAACCAGTTCATAGGTCATATAGACAATTTAGTAACCAGTTCATAGGTCATATAGACAATGTAGTAACCAGTACATAGGTCATATAGACAATGTAGTAACCAGTTCATAGGTCATATAGACAATGTAGTAACCAGTACATAGGTCATATAGACAATGTCGTAACCAATAGGTCATATAGACAATGTCATAACCAGTTCATAGGTCACATAGACAATTTAGTAACCAGTTCATAGGTCATATAGACAATGTAGTAACCAGTTCATAGGTCATATAGACAATGTAGTAACCAGTTCATAGGTCACATAGACAATTTAGTAACCAGTTCATAGGTCATATAGACAATGTAGTAACCAGTTCATAGGTCATATAGACAATGTAGTAACCAGTACATAGGTCATATAGACAATGTAGTAACCAGTTCATATGTCATATAGACAATGTCGTAAACAGTTCATAGGACATATAGACAATGTCGTAACCAATAGGTCATATAGACAATGTCATAACCAGTTCATAGGTCACATAGACAATGTAGTAACCAGTACATAGGTCATATAGACAATGTAGTAACCAGTTCATATAGGTCATATACCCAGTTCAAAGGTCCCATAAAGACAATGTCGTGACCAGTTCCTAGGTCATATAGACATAGAATATGTCGTAACCACCACATAACTCAGTTACTATGTCAACAGGTCTCGCTTCTTTAGAGAAACTCAGTTTTAAAAAGTATACAATAAAAAGGGATTAGTTTATTGTTTCCGCAAATTTGTATGAGGCTTGTACGGGGTAAAGGCTAGATAATCCTGTCGAACACCCATTTGTAAGCCCCATACACAAAAATATATAAAAATCAGCACAAATGTGAAAGGTATTCATAACACATTTATTAAATGGTTGCCATCTCGAATTGGTTATCAATTACTCAGTGTTGGTTTTATTAAAAGTACTAAATCGGTGTTAATTTCGTTCTTTCTTTCACAAAATCCGGGTCCTGCTGCTCCTGTTCATTGTTCTTCTTGCTTTTTCGATGAGAAGTTTTTAAGTAATACATTTTACAATTTGTCAGTCTTGTTAACTGTATGAAACCACTGGGCCAATTGATGCCAATCTAATTAAAATTCAATCTTTCACTTGCTCTCCCTTTTCCTTCAACTTGCTCCCCTTTTTGTTTTTGTTTTTTTTTGCGTGTAAGCAGCGACAATAACAAAAGGCTGGAGCAGCGAGATGTATTTCAATTATATTCCGGACGAAAACAACCGAAAAAGGGTTGGGATGGGACATAGGGAACACAATCTTGACTGCCACTGGAAAAGTATGGAGTATTGCGTAGAGGCGGAGAATGTAGCCTTTTGTAGCGGCTACAAATAACCTACTCTTTTTTTAAATCTACAAAAGGTGTCTTTATCATGTAAGGAGCGTGGCACTCTCCAAACACGTCACCCACTATGGTTCGCGGCCAGGTTTTCCTTATTGGCCTGACAAGACAACCCCAACGAGATTGTGTCCCATACCCACTGCCCAATGGACGCGCTGTGCTGCTCTATGGGTCGAGCACTGAATTAACTTTATTCTCACAAACTATAAACATAGTTACAAACACATATAAATATTTGGCCGAGGGGTTTAGACCGCTGGACATGGTGCAGTCGAATTGGTGCCACAGTGTCACAACGGTGTGAGTTCGAATCCCGCTGAGGGTAAACAAAAATTTGACAGTGTTAAAAATCTAATTCTAACAGTGTTGGGCTTAATAACGCATGAGTGATAATAATGGGTGTATAAAGCAATTACAGTTAACGAGGAGGGCTATCTTTTAACATTGATAATTTTCAACAATATTATGTGATTTCAAGAGATTACTGAACTTAAACGTATTTGGATATTTCTGACAATTCTCTGCATTCTGCTAGTAGTATTTTTTTCATTCCATTTGGAGAGCTTTGCATTCCATAACTAGTTGCTTTTATATATAGTTTATTCTCATACAGCCAATAATATACAATTGGTACAGAGGAAGTAACAAATAAACAAACAGAACAACAGACTATATACGATATAAACAAACATTAATAAGGTTACACAACAGGTAAGCCAGGGGCGCTAACATGGTCATTTATAATATTAATAAACCTGCACAGATTTCTGATCAGAAATTTTCTGTTGCTGGAAATTGATTCTGAGTATTTATGAACACTGGTTTTTCACGTAGTAATTTGGGCCGAATTTGTTACGTTGTTCTGTAAGAGCACTGCATTCAATCATGTAATGGTATTCATCTCCTAATTTATTACAGTTAAATAAATGACAAAAACGATTTTCTCCTTCAATAGTTTTCATCTACCAGTTTCTATTGGTAAATGATGGTTTGTTGTCCTGAGAAATGCAATGTTGTAAGAAATGAACCACATTTGGTAAAAAATATGTCTAAATACCTAAATTCCTTCACCCTCGCATTGTGGTCCCAGTTGAACGTTAAAAATATTGGTATACAGCCAATACTAGGTTATGAGATACAGTATAGTGTTTTTATTAAAACTATACAAGTAACTATTTACATCTTCAATAAAATTTTAAATAAAAGATTCTGCTTAAAATTGGTGTATCGATCATGTCGTTTGACAATAGAAATAACAAAGAAAACCATCAAGTGCTTTACATACAACTTTTCAGTACCTTTTAAATCGGATTTCAGTCCTGCATCTAAACCCAAAAATCCGCATCAAAATGATGACCAATTTTAAAAAATGTCAGTCGACAGGCACATTTGACAGACACATGTTTTTTTGTGGAAAATATCATATTATATTATCATATTAAATGCTAGTCTGAAGCTAATTTTTTAAAAAATAATTCAAGCTAAACACATTAAAATAATAAATAAAATAATGGATTTGTTAAAGATAATTTTCCCAAAAATAAAAAATTAAAACGATGGAAATTGGACATTGTCTAATTATAAGCTATCATTAAACAACAAACAATAATAACCAAGTGAATTCCATAAACATCTTCAAGTTTAAAACTACTGTTTTACAGTCATCTGGTATTTCTCACCAGCAAAAATTATAATTGGACTGATAGTTTAATTGGTCATACAGCTCATGTGACAAAATGATACTGATAAGCCCCAACTTCATTTTGATGCGAATTTTTGGGTTTAGATGTAAGACTGGATTTGATTTTTTTACAAATTGTTAGATATTGATAGATATTGTGCTATATTTTCTTTACAAAATTTGTTACGTGTATTTCTTGCAAAATTAAAAAAATATATATACAATGCTCTCGTTAACGTCAATGTTGCATGAATTAATACATGTTCAGTAACAAATTTACAAAAACAAAGTTCAATATGATTTTCTTTTACTATGACCACAATAGTGTGTTTAATGTAAGGCTTTCGCCGCGAATTCTTTCAATCATGTCACAAATATTTGTCTTTAAAAATACGCCATTATTTACATTTCATTTAGATATACAAATAAACAATTTACGGAAAATTAATCGACGTTGATCCTTGTGACCAATTTCCTTTTTTAATGAAATACTATTAACATATTGTTTATAACAGTCATAATTCGGTTTCTTCCCGTTGTATATGGATGAGGTTTGTTCTTCCGGTATTTAACAAATGGCAAATTGCCTTGGGAAATAATTGCTTTCTGAAACTGGAAATAATGCTTCTTGTTTGTTTTTGTTAATTTTGCGTACTGAAAGTAGATATTATGGTTCCGGAAATGCCATTCAAATCTAAAACTCAAAGAACATAAGTACAATGCTATGAACATAAATGAACATCATAAATCCATAAATGTATTGCGTTTTTGTACTAAACATAAATACTTTAGAGAATACATAAATACTTTATAGAATACATAAATACTTTATAGAATACATAAATACTTTAGAGACTACATTAATCGTTTTCAATTTTCTTCCTTTTGTAAAGTGCAATACCAACAACACATGCACACACGTATTTAACTTTTTAATTATTCACAATAATGAAGTCTAAATCTACCAAGAATAATCGTACCGTCGCCATTTTTTTTAATCCGACATATCATTAAAATTCGAAGGCGTATAGTATACACAAGTTATATTTAGATTTAATAAAATCCAAATCGATATGGATAGAGAATTTCCTTTTTAAGGGTATTGATTTCCGATTGGATATTTATGTAGTAAAATTTGTTATAACTCGAAAGTTACCCAAAATGTATATAAGACACTAAAGTCTGTGAACTTGTAAAGTAATCATATCATTGCACAAGACTAAACAGCTAAAATGAGAGGTAACAATTCTAGAAATGTCTGTCTAAATATTAACAAAATACCTACTGAAATATGCAAATCTGTTTGCATCTAGCCATATTATTATTAATGCAAAACAAAGGATATGACAGTTTTTTTATAATTATTTTAATTATATCAATGTTATCAATTGTTTGAGGTATAATAATGCTTAATGCATTTAATAAATTTATTATTATTAGAAATGCAAAACTATACCATTGTGAGATTGAAGTCATATAGCAAACAATAAACAGACATAAAGTAAAACGGAAATTTGCACAATGTTACAGTATTAGAGTCTACTTTCATCAAACTGCAGATAACTTGATATGGATGTACATGGAATTCATTTTTCTATATCATTTAAATGTTGATGGTTGTTCTGAAAATTTGATTCAAAATGTTGTTTGTATACCTTTATATTTATAATGAAAAAAAAATATTAATTTCAATTGTATTCTTATTGCACTTTTTGCAAAGCCTATAATTACTGTTAGTTTTTTTATCTACCTCCTTTTATTTCTAAGAAGTGGTCACAAATTCTCAGTTTACATACATTTACTATTTTGTAAACTGTGTTTTTAGGAAATATTCATACATTTCATAATGCAACATTGAATGTTTGCATTATGATTGCATTAGTTATATCTTTTTATTGTACTATATATTTGTTTCAGCTTCATTCGTATCAATACTGTTGACATTAACCGCCCATGCCACTTCTCTACCTACCTCCCACAGACATACATGTAATCCATGTGGCACTATATCAAGGATGTTTAACCATGATCCATTAATGCATCAGCGAGGAACGGTTAATTTCGGAATGACCAAGAACAAATTATCTCTAGGTTTAGGCAAATTGCATGCACAACTGAAATCAGTTTACAGAGAACAGGTATGTCCATATTGATAACTATTCCATCTAACGTTGAGTTCCACAATCAATTTAAAAACTATGTGTATCTATTTTTTCTGTTGTTCTGTTGTTTATTTCTGTGCATATTTTACGCAATAAGGATATTTAGTTGTAACGAGTTGGTTGTTTTGGAATATATGATCATTTTTCTCTCGAAATATTTGCAGCTTTTTCTTTGGTTAATTTTATTAAATTGGAGATTCTACGCCACTTTGTGCATTTTTTCTCTCTGTATCATTTCATACAGACTATATTTTTAAAGCTGTCAAATGTTTCGCTTCACTTTAACGGGACTAGCACCGCTAGGACACCATAGCACTTAGTCTTCTGTACTGTGTCCAGCGTTCTAGACCAAGTGGACAAAATTCGCTACATATTCGTATGTTTATTTTAGTCCCAACCATTGACTGAATCATTCGTAACACTAGAAGAGTCATACAAGCAACACGACTGTGGGATTCCAAATGTTGTTGGAATTGTAAGTTTTTACTTAAAATTAATATATGAAACCAATATAATAATAATGTCTTATTTGGTATTTATAATAAACAACATATATTATGGGATTGGGGTGACGAAGTAGAGTACTAGAGCTTCCGGTTTATTTGGGGGAAATTATATTAAATTTAGGAAAGAAAGCTCTAGCGACATTTATTGTCCTTACATAACATTAGAATAAGTAACTAAATTTTTAGAGTAAAATTAGAATTTATTTTTGCAGAAAAACTGGATAGTATGTGTATACAACACTATTTCATCGGCGCTAAAAAATATCACAGAAAAAGAAATATACAGTCCTACATTAAATACAGCTGATATTGTCATCATCACAAGAGAGGTCCTGTGCAATTTTAAGCTAGTCCTTATTCAAATTGATGAGAATCACAACAAACTACAAAACAGATTATCAGTGAACGCATGCGCAACATCACGGAGCCAGCGTATAATTACCCCAAGTTCTAATCTTTACCTCGAGACTTTAAAGAGTTTAAGTGTTGCAATGAACGTTGTTCAAAATGTTAACAGTACTCTGTCCAGAACTGTGTCAGGTAGGTCTCTTCGCCATAGAAATAATTGTAGACGTAATACTAGGAGAAAAAGTAATAAAAATAAAAAGTCCAAAAAAGGCAAAAATACTACAGAAAATCACCAAAAAAGGAATAAAAATGTAAGGAATCGAAAAAATAAAAAGAATAGAAAAATTTGCAACAAGAACAAAAATAGACAAAATAAAAACAATATACTAACAAATCGTTCCTGATAAAATTTTGGAATTTTTTTCTTTTTCATTATTTGGTTTTGTGTTTTGTTTCTTTAAAAAATGATTTATCATTTTATAATAATATTCCAAAAATGTGTTCCTTTTTTGTATTTATTCATTGCGCCTTTTTTGTTTATTTATGAACTCTCCAGTTATACTAATTAGAGAAAGTAGATCAACTAACACATTAGCTTTTTGTTGTCAAAACTGATTCAATATTGTGACCCTGTTATCATAGTTTTCTAAAGATTACCTTAAAAGTAATTGTAAATACAAACAGGGGAATTTATCGTTAGAAAGGAAATAATTTATCTAATTCTATAGTTATGAAAATCAATTACGGATTAACCTTTGTACAGTTAAATAGTCAGGTTTCACGGAACATCCATTCTGGTACTAGTATAACTAGAATTCCTGATTCATTGTATATTTTTATGAATGATATGTACACAATTTTAATGATAAATAATGAAATGACAACTGTTTTTTTTATACAAGTAGAATAGCTTATTATCTTTAATTAACATCATAAAGTTTATATCTTTACTAATTTAATTTAGTAATTTAGTCAATTACTAATATTTTTTGTTACATTTATTGTTTATTTTAGTAGTTATACTAAACACAATCTAATCTCGTGGCATTTTATATATTATTTTTACTTACATGAACAAGCTAATCTTATATTTTATATATAGTTGTTTAGTGTTGTGTTCTTAACATTGCATTGTATACAACACACCTGGTGGGTAAGATTATTTTTTGTATATTTTGTTTACTGATAAACTATTTGTTTTGTTGTTTCGCTTGAACATTTTTATTTAATAAAGGTTTTTTAGCATTTAAATTATTAATATTGTGATTTGTGAACATTTTAATTTAGTATAAATATTTCATTTTATTAAATATTCAAAGCAGTTAATTTACTTTTATTTTTAATAGATAATATTAGATAAATTAAATATTTTAATTCATTAGTGATATTTTTTCCATAGATTATTAATTAATTAATTGTGCCGAGTGTTTTCTTTAAATGGTCCAGATATTATTTAGAGTGATTTCACAAATTTCAGATCTGCCATAATTGAACTGTGATATGGGATGATGTGTTGTGAAAGAGACACCAGTGTGCATTTTTTTAAATACATTTATTTATATTTTTGTACATTGCATTTCCAAATTTATCAATGCTATTTTTACTACGTTTTGTTGTAAAAAATCTCACCAGATTCTATTGGTCAAAATGTATCCTTTAAAGGAAACCAGTGTAAACTCTATGAGTTATTTCCGGTCACGTCTTTATGACCTATATCGGGAAACCTTTAAGTCTTACTTGTTATGTTTATTTTCTACGAATTGTTGTATGTTTCAAAATAAACATTTAATACTAATATTCTTAAGTGTTTTAATTTGAGGAAATGCTGTAATTGTGAAATATGTACAAATACACGTAAAACGTTTTGTGTTAACCCATTTTACAGGTCTTATCTAAGACTGGTTTCCGAAATATATCCGTGATATTAATATTACTTCAATATGAAAAACAATTCCAGCAACTTTATATCTTGAGGGTGCAGACAACAGGCGGATACCAAAATTAGGGGCGCGCGAAGGGTCTTGTCAGTGAGACGAAGCCCCTTTAAACCAAGAAGATTTTAGGATATTTTAACCATTTTGATGAAGTATCAAAAAACTTTTTTTCTAATTCGCCATATAGTTCTATAATGTTTGGTTGACAAGTGGCGGGTGCGCCTCCCCATGTAGTCCGAGCACCCTCTGCCGTCCCATACTTTTTCAGTCTTTGATGGGAACGTGGAGCGCTGGACGGCAGAGATGTCTCGCGCTTAATTGGATCGGCCACTGCACAAACATATATGTACATATCATTACAAGATTTTTTTCAAGATTCAAGATAAACTACAAATACATTATAGTTACCTTTATCACACTATTTAAGACTGTGTTATTAAAAAAAAAATATTTCAAATTCTTAGTTGCAAAATTCTTAATTTTAATCCGGAATTTCATGCGTCATTCAACAAAAAATGATGCAATTACGCGTTACTCGATAAGAATTTTGCAAGAAAAACACGTAACAAATTTTGTAAAGAAAATATAGCACAATATCCATCAATATCCAATAATTTCTAAAAAAAATCAAATCCGATTTAAAAGGTACTGAAGTGTAGTATGTAAAGTACTTGATGGTTTTCTTTGTTATTGAGAATAGAAACGGGAAGGAATATGAACACGATAAGCGTGCAAACTTTCTACCTTGGCTGAATATAATCTGAATTATTGTCTTCATACAAAACATTAAGATTACTAAATTTATTTACTGCAGAATCATCCACAACCTTTTTAAATATGAAACTAAAAATTCTGTTATAAGATTGAGGTAAATTTCTGCAACCGTTAAGAATTTAAAACACGTAATTGCTATAAGTGGTCAGGATTCTATTTCACGAAAAGTCGTGAGTGCAAAATCTATCGTAAGTGTTAGAAGATGAAAGGGAAATGCTTTGGGACGTCAGCACTTGCGATGTATTTTACATTTTCAACCTTTTGTGAAAAACAATGGTGATGATGCTATTTAAAAATCAGGTAAATCATCTACAATCTTTTAGAATTTAAAACAGACCTTTAAAACTGGATGTGGAAATGGTTGAAATTGCCAAAAGATATCTAAAGGGGGCGCTGTTAAAATTGTCTATTCACAGTTATAACCACATCCTTCGTAACATCCTTGCAATTTTGAAAATGAGTTTGTTGTACTTTTAACGATCTTAATGCGTAGGAATATTTGGCTTTTTTAACATAGCTTACCATAACAAGATACCTGTTTATAGATCACTGCGGGCAGGGTGCGTTCGACTCCAATCTTAATTGACAAGGATTGCCAGTTTTCCTACCAAAGGTCGGGGGTTTTCTCCGGGTAGTCCGGCTTCCTCTCTCAATAAAAACTGGACGCCATGATATAGCTGAAAAATTGCTGAAAGTTGCGTTAAACAACATTCAAACAAACAAACAAACAAACAAAAAACCTGTTTTTAGACTAATGAAATTATATTTTTTACATTTTTCAAATTTTCTGCAGTATGCAAACAAAGGGCACAATTTACAGCAAGATGAATGATTGAATAATTGATTAAATGAATGAATGAATGAATGAATGAATGAATGAATGAATGAATGAATGAATGAATGAATGAATGATTCAGGACTAAACTGGAATTTTTTTTTAATATTAGTATTGCTTCTACACTTTAAGATAAATGAATAACATGGAAAGTGGCCGCGTTTCGAGACACAATTATGGAAACAAACAATGTACATAATTCAAGTAAGTTTAATTGAAGCATTGTTGAAGAATACTCCACAAATTGTCTGTCTGGTTGAAATCTCTTCGTGTGTCAGGAGACCACACACATTGTTGTCTGCCCGGTGGAAGTCTCTTCGTGTGTCAGGAGACCCCACACATTGTCTGTCTGGTTGAAGTTTCTTAGTGTGTCAGGAGACCCCACACATTGACTGTCTGGTTGAAGTCTCTTCGTGTGTCAGGAGACCCCACACATTGTCTGTCTGGTTGAAGTTTCTTAGTGTGTCAGGAGACCCCACACATTGACTGTCTGGTTGAAGTCTCTTCGTGTGTCAGGAGACCCCACACATTGACTGTCTGGTTGAAGTCTCTTACATCTAACTCATAAATGAACTGTACATGTAATTTGCTTTATCCTGCAATCAGTACATTTACTGCCCAATAAAGGTAGCCGAATAAATTTTTGCTTTATTCGGCAGTGCCGAATAAAATCTCCTGGTACCCTCGACCTCACTTCTTACGACATTTAGTATTCTGTTCTGATTTACGACGTTTGTAACGTCAGTATCACTAGAATACGCGCCGAAAATTTTAACTGAGAAATCGGCTAAAAGTGAACATTTTTTAGTATTATAAAATGTTTTTTTAGGGTTGCAGGATAAAAACAATATTCGTACAGTGTCAGAAAATATAAAGTTTATTTGTACTCGCCGCGAAACAGGTGAGACATACTCGGCAGAGCCTCGCATTTCTACCCGTTTCTAAGGCTCGTACAAATAAATTTTATATTTTCTGACACTGTACGAATATTGTATATGTATGTAACATAACTGTTAGTATACAATAATTAACAAAATTACAGTATGTTATACAAAACGTATATCTTTGTTTTTTTCAGAGATTTAATTATTTTTTATATATCAGTTATTATGGGCGGCAAATATGGCGAAAAAAGTAGCATACACAGAAGCTAAGGGCGGTAAATGAGCTATAAAACCAGGAGTTACTTATCACTGCAAACACATTCGAAACTGTAGGAGTCTCATAATAAAAATTCACGATAACGTACTCTAAATAAAGAACTCACTATATGTGTTAACATTGATGCTCTAAAATTATATTTTATTTACAGGCACAGAATTCAACATGGTAAATTCTACAATTTCAAGACTAGATCAATCATTCTATAAAAAAAATTATGTTCATGACGGAATACCTGTGTAAAAGAAGTTATGTCAACGACGGAGTACCTCTGTAACAGCATTTAAGTCCATGACGATGAACCTCTTTAAAAGCATTACGTCATTGTAGTACCTCTGTAACAGGAGCCATGTCCATAACGGTGTACCTCTGTAAAAGCAGTTATGTCCACGACGGAGTACCTACTGCTGTCTACGAAGAAATTCAAACTACTTCATTCACACCTGTCAAAAAATCAGATACGCTGTCCATGTCTGACCACGGGGACCATAACAGGTAATCTAGGGATCATAAAAACAAGCCTTAATGTAAAACCAAAAACGTTTGGTGGTTTACTCTTGTTATTACAGATGTACATTTCAAATGTACTTCATGGATATAATAGTTTCGTTCGGGTAACAAAATATTTGTACATATGTACCTAATGAAAATTTCACATTTCTGAACAGGTTCAATCTAATTAAAATTAAATCTTTCACTTGCTCCCCCCTTTTTGATATTGGTCGCTGTGTAACACGCAGCGACCATAGCAAAAAGGGGGGAGCAAGTGAAAGATTTAATTTTAATTAGATTGGAACAGGTTGTTCGCAGGTCTGTCTACGCATAATAAACCGCGAAGCGTTTCATGAATGGTATGATTGGAGTTTATTAATAGTTAAATCTATTAAGAAATTTGAAATATTCAATGACATTTTACTTTGATTTTAACGATGATACTTCATAACTTTCTCACATATAAAAACAGCTATGACGTCATGGAACTCTTTTGAGAATATAGGTCATGTGACTAAACTTATTTAGTAAAACCCCGGTTGTTCCATTTGAATTGGCCAAACAGATTGTATCTTAACAAGTAAATGAAATCATTTATACCAGGGACAGTATAGTTAGTATGGACTGTCCCTGTTTATACAAAGGATTAATGAAACAAACAAACATATATTTATTTAAAAGTCAGATGCTTTGAAATCCGTACAAAACCCCGAAATGTTAATCTCAGTTACTTGATGTTAACAGAATTTTCCCTTTTCTGTATTTTCCACTCTTTCAAACTGCTTTGATTTTATTTATCTATTTATTAGTCCTCATGTACAATACCGATATTTATTCAACCGGGGCCATTGTAGTGTGTATTTGAACAATTGCAATAAAATGACTTACTTAAAGTAAAGTATCCACTCAAATTGTTAAACATAAGTTACTGAATAAATATATGGTCTAGTTTTCTGTAAATATATTGTAATATAAAATATATATAAATTCTTTTATCTACACCACGTGATCTGTGACTCAAGTTCGTTGATGGTTTAATCTGTTAAAAAATATTAATTTGTTCTTCGTAATATCAAATACTTGTTTTAACTGTACTAGGAGCATAATTATATAGTTACACTATGTTGATTGTTCGGTGTAAATAAACGCAGACAGATTTATTTTATTTTATTTTATTTTATTTTATTTTATTTTATTTTATTTTATTTTATTTTATTTTATTTTATTTTATTTTATTTTATTTTATTTTATTTTATTTTATTTTATTTTATTTTATTTTATTTTATTTTATTTTATTTTATTTTATTTTATTTTATTTTATTTTATTTTATTGTATTGTATTGTATTGTATTGTATTGTATTGTATTGTATTGTATTGTATTGTATTGTATTGTATTGTATTGTATTGTGTTGTGTTGTGTTGTGTTGTATTGTGTTGTGTTGTGTTGTGTTGTATTGTTATGTATGTATGTATGTATGTATGTATGTATGTATGTATGTATGTATGTATGTATGTATGTATGTATGTATGTATGTATGTATGTGTGTGTGTGTGTATGTATGTATGTATGTATGTATGTATGTATGTATGTATGTATGTATGTATGTATGTATGTATGTATGTATGTATGTATGTATGTATGTATGTATGTATGTATGTATGTATGTATGTATGTATTTATTTATTTATTTGTAGTTAATGCATAAAAATGTGCAGGCAATCTTTCTACCCTCAATAAATACACTACGCATATATATTACCATCACGTGATTACCATATGCATGGGATAAATAAACCTATATATGAGCATGTGCATGGGATAAATACACAGTTCTTATTGAATTAGTTTCCAATATAAGTTTAATACAGTGAGCTGTATCCATCTAATGTATTACAGTACATTATCTCACTGAAATTGTTGTAATTCATATCTAAATATAGGTTACTATCGATTAAAGACAATGAAATATATGTCTATGATTTAACCGTCTATTTTTACCTTTTAAGGAATAGTATCGTTCTATTTTTATCATCTGAAAGTTTCATTTTCAGTAAACGATTTACGGATTGGAGCTACGAATTAAGGTGAAACAGATAACAGTTGCTTAGAATTTTCTTCGGAGCTAAACTTTCTGACGAAATTAAATATTCCAGATCGCATCATATAAATACAATACCATTTACGATTGTAAGTCTAACAATATCGGACACTTTAAGATGACAAAAGGTAGTGTAGGGTTTAGAAGTAGTGGTCGCAGGTGTGCAATGCATTGAAATCGGACATATTTTAGGCAATTTTTGTTTTGTCACATAGTGTTCAACGATGTTTTGTTGAAACTTGTTGATTTATATTTCAAACTAAATCTTTTAATGTTGTTAAAGCAATTTTAATGATAGGTTGCTCAAACATTTCAAGGTAAAAAATCAATTTATTATTGCATTTTTAAACGTTATTTTTCACAACTGTTTTATTTCTGACATTTCTATTCTTTTGCTGTATTTTATTTATTTATTTTTGCGGTTGAGTGTTGTTCAACTCCAAGTAAACGCCAACAAGAACATATGCAACTATTACTGTCATAATTACGTTCGATAATGCTGTTTTTCAATGAACGACTGTTGTTTATCATTAACAGCAAAAATTTATAATATGTCAAACTGGTATTATTAATAATAAAATTATTGTATATTTTTGATCATATTATTAATATTTGACAATTTGTTTCTATTTTTTATATATCCTTTTATTTTTTTATCTTGGATTTCCTCGTTTTTCGTTGTTTCCCCATGGCATCATATCATTTTTTATATTCAAAAACTATTACTATAGTTCACAATTTAATAAAAGTATTAATGAATTATGGTTACCTAATACACATTTGTGACATATCTGTTATTTAGAACACCTTAAATGTATTGAAATTAACCCATGCTGTGTCATCATGATTAAGCTTGAATGTACTGTCATAAACTTGTAACTTAAACATGTTACAAAATTTCTGAGAGATAATTAGACCATAAAAATGCAACACAACCATGTCCCTTGTCTAAACCACGTGGTCTGAACTCCGCCATGTTAAAAATTGTAAAATTAGCGAATTTCAAATGAAATGGGAAGTATGAAGATCAGAAATTAAAGTGTTAAAAATGTGAAAATAAAAAAAAACATAAATGTGTCTTCTATTTGTATATATTTGCTAAACATATTATACCAACTGTATTTACGCAATTTACGTCAGAAGTTGACTATTTCGCATTGAAACAAAGTAACCAGAAGGCAGAAAATAAGGCTTTTTTCAATCAAAATGGGACATATTTTGCAAGTAGTTTAAACTAATAAAATTTATATAATTGGAAAGATAAAAACTGGGAACAATGTGCAAAACACAATTATATATTTTATTTATTTAACAAGATTTCAGAGGGTTTTTTTTAAATTGTCCCATTGATTTTCTATTGAGTGGAAAATTCAATATGGCTGACAAAAAATACGTCAAACGTGAGGTCGATTATAGTTGTATATGCACGATTTTGTTTTATATAATTCATTTGTACCAGACGAACAAGCTGGGGTTACAGAGGGACTAATTGTTCAGTGACGGATCCAAGGGGCGCACACAGAGATCCCCTTCCAAAAACTGTAAAACGATATGCCAAATTTGAATTAAAAAGTGTTTTGATACTTTCAGCTTAAGAGGGACTTGACCCCCACCAGGGATGTGCGGCCCATAACACTATATACCGTGCCTGCTGTTTGCAGTTAGAAATTACACTCCACTCTGACACATTAGTATAACTAAACCCGTTATCCTAACTCCGAACCTACCGTGCTTAACTTAAATTCCTTAATTCGGCAAGATAAGCACAACACGCTGCAGATATTAATTTTAATGTATTTGGTTTGACGCGATTGAGCGTCGAACCGACGAGACTAATAATACAGTTATATTTTGTTTGGTGAGGATTATAAGCCTTGTAAGATCCCTAGCATTCGATAGATTGTGGGTTTTGATCGATGTGTGTTCCTCTATATCTGACAAATCTTGTACATATAAAATTTAAATACATTACACTTTTTTGTCGTTGATATAAAACGTTAATTAACACTTTGTTTATTAATATTCCCACGCTTTTAAAATCTGAAGGCTAAATGGTAAGGCAGTTAGTCATCTACTTTTGACCACTTGGTTTGTCAACATTGAGGTTTCGGATTCAAGTCTCACTGCGGAAAAGGTGTACTCAACTCCAATCTTCATTGACAAACGGATTGCCAGTTTTCTTAAACTCAGGTCGGGGTTTTTCTTCGGGTACTCCTGCTTCCTCCACCAATAAAAATTGGACGCCGTGATATAGCTTAAAATTGCTGAAAGTGGCGTTAAACACCATACAAACAAACAGACATAATTGAGTAAAAAAATTACCATTTTATAACCGCATGTTTTTATTATGTTCCAGTGGTATCAGTTGCCTTTTTAGCAGTCGTGATCGTCTGCTTAATCTTGTCCAGTGTAGTGTTTGGACAGACATCATGTGACCCATGTCGTGCAAGACATCGTCGGTACAAAGATATTTCACGAAGGCAGTTAGACTATGGAATGACTAAAAACAAGCTTTTACATAGCTTTGCTGATTTATTTACAGAAGTATATTCGTCTTACAAAAGAGAGGTAAAATTAAAGCTGTATATTCCCTTTACTTTTTCTTGTTTTGTCCTTAACGATGCCTTTTACCGAGTTTATCTCGAACAAATAATAAAAAAAAAACAGCAGTAGTAACAAAACTTTTATTTCATTTAAAGTCTTTGGTGCAAATTTTCCAGAATCGAGGTTAAGGCAATACTCAAATCGACCCAACTTCGTTAAATTTGATTTGGCTAAAATTGTTTATAATTTTGGTAGTTAAGAAACTTTAATACTTTTTTTTAAAAGTTATGTTTTTACTGCGTTACAATCAAGAACAGACTATTTTAAGTATACGTAATTTATGAATATAAATGTATCTGTATTATTTAATAATTTAGACGAACTTTCTGACGGTGAAATCAGAGAAATCTCAACCATTGTCAGAGATTTGCCCAATTGTAGAAAGAAATAGAAATGTAAGTATAAAATTATTTTTGTATAAAAATTAACGCCCTGTGAGCAAATTTTCGTATTATGAAAAGGCAAAGATATTGAAATGATTTCAACACAATGTTTTTCATTTGATTACATTGAACACTATTATAACCTTTGGAGCCCAGGTGGCCTTGGTTAAGGTAGTTTGTCTACTATTGATCACGTGGTCTGTCAACACTGAATTCTCACTGCAGGCAGGGTGTACTCGAGTCTAATCTTAATTGACAATTGGCCAGATTTCCTACCGCAGTACTCTTGGCTTCCTCTCCCAATAAAAACTGGACGCCATGAAATAGTTGAAAATTGTTGAAAAGTGGCATTAAGCACCATCAAACAAACAAACAAACAATATTATGACCTTTGATCTGATTCTGTACTAACGTTTATCAAGCAATGTTCGAGTCTGTTCATGAAACGTCAAAGATATATTTTTCGACCTTTAGCATCGCTCATATGTTTTCATTACAAAAGCTGGTAGGTACATTGTCGTTAATAAAAATCAGTTAATGTTTCTATTTCTATGATAGTTGTAAAGGTTATTTGAACATAACTTAAATCTGATTTGTTTATTTATTTTCAACAATTTTTGTTTCGATTTTCATGGTTAGCCATGTTTCTTTTTTTCAGACCGAATGGTTAGTTTGTGTGTATAACGCCATTGTTTCTGCTTTAACGAACGTTACATCCTATCAACAATACAGTTCAACCATAAAAGACAGCATCGGAAGTATGCACACGCGAGGGAAAAATGTGTTGTGCAGTATTAGACTCGTTCTGAAACAGAAATGCAGCTTTCAGAGAGTAGCCAATCGATTGTCCGATTATCCTTGTGCGTTTCCAGAACATCGCTACATTAAACCTGATCAAAATGGAATAGAGTACGGTCTCCTTATACAGTCTTTGAATGTTGCTGAAGATCTCGTTTACCAAATGTACGAGATTGCCAATAAAACAATAGATGGTGAGTCACTGCATGGTAACAAAATATGTAAACATAGAAGACAAAAGAAACGTTGTAAGAAAGTAAAGACGGAAAAATGTCAGAAACGAAGACGCAATAGAAAGAGAACGAAAAAATTTAAAAAGAACAAACATGTACCAAGGGTAAAGAAGGACCGACAGTAATGTTAAAAATTACCATTTATAAGGATTCAATAGAAACAATTGCTATAATATATGCTTTTTATATTTAACGATATTTAACACATTACTTACACACTAATAATCGTACATCGATGTATATTTTGCAGTCTATAGTCTAGAGGAGGATCCTTCTGCAGCCTTCGCCATTGCTCCTGCATTCTTGACAAGTTCTTGCTGCTCAACCTATAGTTGCCATGTAGTTGCTTTTCTACTTCTTTTTTGGCTTGTCTTTTCATACCTTAATTGACATGTGTTATCTGCATAATATAAGAACGCTCTTTACGTCTGAATATTTACATATTGTATATTGTATATTATATTGTATATGTAATATTTACAGATATTGTATATGTAATATTTAAAGATAATTGCTATATTGTCTATGTTAATGCCTTTTACGAAGGATCCTTATGAGGGAGTGTGCAATTTTATGTTGTGTGTTCAGTTGTTTTCTAGTCCATACAATGAATGTCAGGTTTTAAACAGCATTTTCGTTATTTTTAATTGTTATGCCAGGTTTTTATTTTTCGCTAGTCTTTCTCAGAATATATCTGAAGATCTGAATTTGTATCATTACAATATATATGTAACCTATATTTTATTCCAAATGTATGTATTTAGTATTTTTTGTATAATTTATTTGTGTATTTATTTATTAGTTAAAACTATCTGTTTTGTCGGCAGTACAGACTTTTATCAGTTCATAATAGGCATAATAGTATGCCATCGTTTTTTTTTCTCTAAAAAATAATGTGATAACCATATTTTATATTTAAAAAAAAATTAATAACTATTTTTATATATTAAAAAAAAATAATATAACAATTTTTATATATTAAAAAAAAATAAATGTAATAACCTTTTTTAAATATTTGTACAGCTGATCATCTTTAGTACTTTTATTGATTGAATGGCCATGCATATACCATCAAGTATCATCTGTATAACATTGTGTCTTTGTTATATGTGTACCATGTACATATAATCTGTGTTTTTGCACAGGTGGATATAGAAAAACATTTTCTGTAAGGAGCAAAATGTAAACTCTAGGAGTATTTTACCATATATTGTAATTGTGTATTTGTATATTGGCTTTTCGTATCGTATTTTAATTAGGTATTAGTATATTGGTATTGTTGGAGACAATCTCATATTCTTTTATGCAATGAATTTTTTATAATCTCTTTGAGCTAGTGTTGTTTGTTTACATATTTTTTTGTTTCTTTGTTTTTGTTTTTATATTGTTTTGAATAAAAATTATAAAAAAATATAATAATTTGTATACATTTACATTGTTGCAATACATTTCATCCGCTCGGTGTTCGTCCCATAAGAATTTATTCATGCTCGCATTATCATAGTTAGAAATTTTCACTGCCCGAGGTAATTGGCGAAAAGTTCCGCTCTAAGGCATTAACCCCGTAACGCCCCCACAATTTATGGGGTCAAAGTCCTATGATGTGGAGATTCTTTCGCTTAACATATGACACACTTATCATTGTTTAAATGAAAATATTTATGACTATCGTACCATTTAAACTAAACAGTATAATATATAATATATGTGGGCCAGTATATCTTGTTGACATAGTTTTACCTTGGATCGATATCTATATTTAGTGGTCTGGTTTGTCCCGGATCATTCGGAAATTATACAGGTAGGCTTAAAGTCATGTATTGGCTAGAAAGATGTTACGAAACTTATCCAACAAAGTAATGGAATATCCACAAAGTTACATTTGGATAAGGTTCATTATTTTTAGCAAAGGAGCAAGCTGAAACTTTATACTAGTAATGCAAAATAAATTACAGAGCTATATGTGCTTACAATGAAGTATGTAGTTTAATCAAAATCTCAATTAGAGATGAAAATTAGTACTAACTTAAAAATGTTTGTTTACTTTAAAATTGCCTATAAAAACTAAGTTCTTCCAGCGATCATAGGATTTACTTCAGAAATGTATAATGTGTCTACTATGAGCACTGCATGGAGCGCGAAATCCCAGAAACGCTTGCCTTTTACCCCCCCCCCCCCCTTTTACAACTCCATTTTATTTGCGCAACAATATAAATGGTAAGTAAGTGAGGGATTTAATTTTAATTAGACTGGAAAGCCCCAAACGCGATGCATGTGAATTTGCGCGTGTTACGGTATTTATTTGTATCATTAATTGTTTGCATACACGATTGTCATACTTCATATTCAACTAAATTTTCATAGGAGGCAGTAGAGACTATGATAAGCACAAGACATCATAAAAGTCATACTGACATTACCTGTGTATACTTATCACAATTATTGGACACAACCAATACATGTACAATGTATATATTTACAATTGATTAAAACTATTTTTTTTACTCTCTCGTCCCTTTGTGTTATTGTCGCTGCGTGCACGCAGCAGCGATAATAAAAAAGGCGGGGGGGGGGGGAGAGCAAGTGACAGATTTAGTTTAAATTGGAATGGAAAAATGTATAATCTAAAATACATGTCAAAATGAATCCCTTTCCTTAAATAAAATAAATGAACTGGTCCTGGTTCACAACTGGTTGGTGCGGAGTTTCATTCTACCTACGTCGATACAATACATTTGTGAGAAATCATTGATGGATGGATGGATGGATGGATGGATGGATGGATGGATGGATGGATGGATGGATGGATGGATGGATGGATGGATGGATGGATGGATGGATGGATGGATGGATGGATGGATTGATTGATTGATTGATTGATTGATTGATTGATTGATTGATTGATTGATTGATTGATTGATTGATTGATTGATTGATTGATTGATTGATTGATTGATTGATTGATTGATTGATTGATTGATTGATTGATTGATTGATTGATTGATTGATTGATTGATTGATTGATTGATTGATTGATTGATTGATTGATTGATTGATTGATTGATTGATTGATTGATTGATTGATTGATTGATTGATTGATTGATTGATTGAAATATAGAAAACGATTAAATATCCCTTTCTTAATACTAAAACGTGATCTCATACAATTAAATGAGAATATACAGATAAAAAAGGATAATTAAAATAACATGTATATAACAATTGCAGCTAAATAAAATTTAACTATATAAATTTTTTTTTAACTTTAAAATTGTGTTGCCGGCGACACCCCTGTTTCATTTCCGATTACATCTGATACCATTTATTTCGATTTTTATTTAAAATATTAAGTGATTTAAAAGAAATATATTTCCACTAATTTACAGAATGAATAAGCTGAACCAGAAGGAAATAGATATTAAATTCACAGGAAAATAAATGACTTACTTGTCAAACTTTTACGGAAAAACAAAAGGATCGACTCGGGGTGATTTGATATTAAAAATTTCAGTTTTAATTTGTTTATGTTTGTTTCATTAGTTTTAGGTTTTTGGTTTTTTTTCTGGGGATGGTGGGATTATTTAGGTGTTCAACCACATACAGGTATCATTGTGCAAATGTGATAATAAATATATAAATTAAAAAATTTATTGGAGAAATATGTTATGTTATGGTGGGCATTATGCTTTAATTGTTTGTCGGGAAACTTACATGGATGTTTAGTTTATGAATGTATATTTTTTATATATTGTCGTTTTTAGGGAAGTATTTTAACTTCCTGTTTTCTTAATACATATTGGTATCAGAATCAATACACACGGAATTGCCAACATTTTTCAGTCGATCTAGATACTTTAAAGTTTTCTTCTTCGTTCTTACAATAAGAACCATAGAAACATATGGCTAAAACGTTAACTGACAACTACCAATATACAGTGTATCACACTGTAGTCATTACCAATGAAAGATCCAACAACTAGATGGTTTGCCGAATAAACACACAAACATAAACAATTCTAAGACACCGGCACGCATTACAATACATTTATAAGAATTCAAATGACATGACAAAGCAGCAATAAAGACATAAGACAGTAAATATATATGAGCACACAGAAGTATAATGATATTTTAGGCACATATATGAAAATAAATGAAAAGTTATCAGAAATTAAAAGGGCAATTGCATGACATATAAACTAATAGCTGATATTTTAGGCACATATAAAGCATTTGAAAAATAAATGAAAAGTTATCAGAAATTAAAAGGGCAATTGACATATAAACTAAAAGCACAGATAAGTGACCACTAGATAATAGCAACATGCTGTTAAAATTCTAAAAACAAACGCACCGTAATATCATATAATAGTGATAAGCATAAAACGACAAACAATCTTGCAAATGGAACAGCGACACTCTGTTCTATTCGAGGACGTTATTAGAGACTTAAATTGAGAAAACTGTTTTCAGTCCTGAAATGGTCTGGAAGGCTGTTCCCCCCAAAACAGCAGCAGCAAAACGGAAGCTTTTCTTACCATATGTAGTTGTTTGTTTTATGGTGTTTGACGTCACTTTCAGCAATTTTTCAGCTATAGCATGGCTCCCGGCTTTTATTGGGGGAGGAAGCCGGAGTACCGGAGAAAACCGGTAATCCTTGTCAGTAGTTTATTTTACATAAGGTATGTCCTAGAACGAATAATCGTACCCTCGCGTTCTTTTAATTAATCCGACAAATCACAAAATTAACTTCGGATTATAACGGCAATAAAATTAATCCGACAGATTACAAAATAAACTTCGGATTATAACGGCAGTAAAATTGGTCTAGGTATGTCCAAAATATTGTTATACATGCATGTACCTGATATTATATTTAGACTGTTTTACATTTACAAGATTATGTAAGCAAGCGGGTAAACGTTTATTTATTATTTAAAAAAAATAATCTCATATAGCTCGCTGTATTTGTAAGGAAGGCATCTTTTCATTTTTCCGGAAGTTGATCATATTAGCTTGAAAAGTCCTCATAAACAAAGCGGAGTGCATTTTTTTAGAATTCATTTCAGTACTAAAATGCTCAATACAATTAAAATAAAACTTCATTAGATTGAAAAATTCTATGACAAATGACAGAAGTTAAAATTACTGAGAATGAAGGTGTGAAAAATGGTGAGTCTGCCCAAGAATGGTCCCAAACGTTTTACTGTGATGCCTCCCTATATCCAACAATTTGACAGTTTATTCACAAGAAGATATGGTTGCACTTTGAATATTTACACATGGGTAAAAAAATTCTTAACAACAGCTATAACTCGATTTTTTACTTTCTTGCATCTCATACAAGGAAAGATATGGGTTAAACCCATATCCAGAGATGTTCGATTTATATGTTATAGGTGTATCTGATTTGGTTTAATAGTTTTTTTTCAATTTGTTTTATTTAAAATTTCAAAATATGCTGTAAAGGGTTGCAAATGTAGACGATTGTGAAAGGCAAGACATTATCATCTTGATTATAATATCTCGACTTTGAGAAGAGTACTTTAATAAAAAAAACAAAGTTTTGGAAAGACAAATGTTTACCAATAAAAAATACATAGATCATAGTCACGTGGTTCTGTGGGGGGGGGGGGGAATGTGAATGTAAGATCGACAGTTATCGCGTCCTCGGAAAATCAAAGAAAACATACCGACAAGTTACAATTTCTATTGATTTAATTTTACTGTAATTAAAATTGTTTCAAAAGATTTGCAATAAAATAAATTTCAAACGTCAAACTAGCATTCATGTGCATAAACATTGCTTAGAACTTTATAAAATTTTCAGAATTAAAAAAAAATTCAATTAGAAGAAGAGTCTTATTTTGCAAAACAATTTATGAGATTATTAACTTCTATGATGTTGATGACCTTTATTCGAACGTAACTGAATTTTTTTCTTTCGTATTATTATATATATAACTTGCTTCGTTAAAATAGCTTAACATCAAAATTTTTAAATCTTGAATTAAATAAAAATCTATATTTTTTGTGCTTTTTTTATTATTGAGAAATTTCTTTTCCCTACTAATTTCTACGACATTTTTCACTGATTCAGACAGCTTTTTTTTTAAATAACATGCCTATTTGAAAATCTAATTTTTATATAAAAATCATAATCTAAATTTGCATTTTAGCGGCTTATTATGCGAGTCTAATTGGTCTTTCATAATTTCCTTTCATCAAAGTTCAGTGTCAGGTAATAAATAAACAAGGCACATCTAATATACAATTACATCAACGAAATATCTCTGCGCCCCCCCTTTTTAAAACCACACAGGAATCGTTCACGAGAGTTTGGGATTTCGAAACCGTCAATAAACAAAACCAAGGGAAATTAAATTTTATGTTCAAGATTGACTAATTTTCTACGTAAATGTTCCATTTTCTATTTTATAAATTATGAAATAATCCAGAAATAAGAGCAAGGCTTTCTGGATGAGTGGCCACAAGCGCGTTAAACAAAATCTAAAATCCAATTTTATTATCAAATTATCTAAGTAACTAATAAAAGAAACAGAAAAAATACATTTTATCATGTTAAAATAAGAATGCATAAACAAAGTACGAAGCTTACCATATAAATCATGAAATAATCCAAGAAATACAATTGAAGCGATGAAATACATTACGTAATATAACATAACAAAATTTTAAAATGCCTTTTTCGTATCAAATTAAATAACTAATTAATAAAAGAAAGGCAAGTACATGTATATACATTTTATTATATCAAGAATAGAATGCATTAATAAAAATACTAGGCTTACCCTATAGATAGTAAAATAATCCAAAAATAAAAATTGAAGCGATCTAGTAGTTAGACACTGGTATCGCGCGCATTAATATGAAATTTTGTACATCTTTACTTCTTCTTATTAGATCGGGACAAGAAAATGTATTTTAAAGCTTGAAGGATTTAACAAATACGAAAAACTGTAAATGAAATATTTTCTTTAATATTAAATTAGCCATTTTATTACTTACAACGTGAACTATATTGTAGAGTATGGTTTTTCACCTAACTACTCAATCGTACCCGAAAACAATTATATATCATTAAGAGATAATAAGAAGAGATCGAACATATAAAAACTTAAACTCAACTAACAAGTTCCATAGAATGTGTTTGTAAAGCGGAACCCAGTTAGTCATAATTTGGACTACAAAATCTCGTACGGGATTTGGAAATCATCCCTACCTATAACATCTTTAATTCTCTATGTATAGTTTATACGTTTAACATTTAAATCGAGCATCTCTGGATATGGGTGTAACCCATATCTTTTCTTGTTAGAATTATTTTCAAAGATACGCATGCAGTTAGTATATGATATTTATTTATTTTAGCATGTTCCGAAAAAGTTGACGTATTCGTACCGGTTTCATTTTGGGATATTATTTAGTTCATATTGTCATAAATATTTAACAAACAATTTTTGTGGCAAATGTTAATATAAAAGATATAATTTTAGTCACCATGATAAGAGAAAGAAGAAATCAAACTTTTGTTGGATTCAGTGAAGTGTGAACTTTTTGTGACCCCAAATGCTATCCAATCGGAATCGATTACACATTCACACAACAGAGAAAGGAAAATAATCAACAAACAGGATCATCGTTCCCATTATTTACAACATTCGGACCTAGTGCCCGCCCAAGGGTATGGGAGGGTGTCTAGGATCCCGAAGACACGGTGATAACTCATCAGGCGAGTCTTCTGACTTTGCAGGTAGTGGAGTTGGGTGGGGGGAAGGGGATCAAACTGCCAAACTAACACCAGTGCTTTCATTGTCGTCCTTGATGATCAGCTGATTTTTCGTCAAAGTAATATTATACATAAGCTTTTTTGTTTTATGTATTTGAAATAGATTGAAAGACAATTATTAAGGACGAAGCAAGGTTTTAAGTCTTTTTTTTTTGGATACCCTGTTTATGGGTAAATATTTTCAAAGAGAGTTTGAACTATTGTAAACAAACAATACTTCCTGTTGAGATAATGGAGGAATAGCTACAATAATGTAGCTCCTTTTTTTTTTTTTTAAATGGACGGAGCTACAAAGCGGTCCCATTACTCGTAATGGAGCAGCCCGGGAGTGATTCACACCCGGGGGTTTTATGCATTTTATAAGCAATTTAACTGTTTCCCTGGTTTGCTACATACTTTTTTATGTATTTGCAGTTTAACTGATATTTCCACAACACCGTATTCGTTAGTTTTATCACTTTATTCATAATCATGGCATTGTTGACAAAATATGAATTCCGGAAGTGCATAATTTCGATAATATCGGAATCGATTTGGTAAAAAATGAAATTCCGGATGATTTCAGCTGCTTTCATTTGCATTATGATTATGTCCCCTTATTACAAATTTTACCGATACGATTCCGAAATTCTACACTCCACAATTTTAATTATGTCAACAATGACACGATTACGAAAAAGTGTTAAAATTATTTAATTAGACATTGTAGACATATCAGATGAACGGCGGAGGAAAGAAAACATATTTATTTAATAAAGACAAAGGTTAAATAGCGGAAAATATGTGTAAATCCCAAAAGTGTTTTTGCTCCATTACGAGTAATGGGACCTCTTTGTAGCTCCGTCCATAATTAAAAAAAAAGGAGCTACATTATTGTAGCTAATGGAGGAACCTCTTAGTTGGGTAACAGTGAAACAAGTGCACAGAATTGGAATGCAGCAAAACAAAACAAATAGTTTGATAATTAATATACAATTAAAATTGATGTTTTTTTTATGTTTTCTGTAAAAGATGTCATTTATGTTGTGTGAAGTTGTCCGTCATATAAAGAAATAACTTCAAATGAATGGGAATTTCCACATTTCCAGTTTCACATGACAGGTTTGAAATTAGCACTGGGCGAGTAGATTTGATTATTGGCCACTAAAATTGTTTTTCCTGTCGCCCACTTGGCGAGTGGTTGAATGTCCACCATGTTAATGTTTATAATTTCACATTCAATCAATTGTTTACTTATTATTGCGCATGCTTTGTTTTAAGGGATGCTTTCGGAGTTATGGATGTTACGTTTATTTAGCAGCTGTTCTGCTAAATTGGTTGCACGATTTTAGGACATTATCTACAGTACTGTTTCAATAATCGATTTTTTAACTTTTTAAACTTAACATGGAAATGGAACATTTGTTATCATTGTTATCATCCCGCCCATTGCATTTACTTAAATCTGGTTGATGACTCATTTCGAAAACCTGATATTATTGTGATATCTTAAAGACAGCTCAAAGTCGGAATTGTAGCGTGAACATTTCCATATGGTCTACATGTGATTCACAATAATAATATTGTTTCACAGTAAAATCTGGGCTCGACAATAACGTTTGTCTGATTGCCCGGGACAAGTGGAAATATCTGTCGGACAAATAAAACTCAGTAGTCACTTGTCCGTTCGGACAAGTAAAAAAATAAGCCCATAATGAAGTATCTTTTCTTGAAAATGCGAGTTTTGGTCAATAATTTTTCTGAATTTATTATCTATTACATTTTTTTCATTGCTGATAACATGTCAACAAATTTATGCAAATTACTTAGCACTGGTTCTAAACTATGTATGCATAACCCTAACTACAAGCTGCGATGTGACCAGTATACAACTTATTCGTGATCAAGAAAATGCTTGAAGGAACTGAGCTTGCCGATAATAGTTGTAAAACTAATTTGACATTGAAACATCAACACAAACATATGGATGTGACGAAATTCGGTTTCAATCTATCGTAACATTTGCTAAGCATAATACTAGTATGTATTGTTTTTAAACAAATCATTGAAACATACAAATTTTGGATGTTCTGGGTCAAAATTTTCGGACAAGTGATGTCTTCGTTTGGACAAGTAAATTTTGAAAGTTACTTGTACGAAGGGACAGGTTTAAAAAAGTTATTGTAGAGAGCTGATAATATAAAGAATATGGACTTGAATATGAATTTCAATAGCTTAACATAATAACATAAAACAAGTAACATAAATAAACCTATAGCTGAATAAATCTTGACTTCCATGTTGACTACAAAATTGGGTATGAAAAGCATTATTCCCTTGGATACAACCGAGAAAACCAAAGATGGTTATATAGGCCATAAAACATTCAGGAAAGTAAGCAACACACCACAAAATGATTTAATAACACACATGTTTCAACTCTTAAACAAAACCACATGAAATCTTAGAAATTAATGAATTACTTGGACATCACATTTAAAAAAAAATTGGGGTATACTAAACACACCAGTTGGGTAAACAAACATCCATTAAAAACATGAATTATAATTTGGCTCTAATAATATGTAATTGAAGTCTTCAATTTTTATTTTAAATTGGTTCATTTGATTAGGTGCATAACACAGATCAACTTGAATTCCCCTTTCCCTTCAAAAAATTTTAATTTCTCTCACAAATATATAAATTAAGTAAGGGCAATATGCCCTCAGCCCAGGAAATGGCCAGAATGCACCATTTACACCAGAGCTTTGGCCGTAAGGTGCCTCGATGTGCGAGGCGGCAGGCGTGCTTATAGGCGCACCTATGGGCCCCTACTTTCTGATGTGGACTACTAAATTCATTTTTTTGGGAGCCCATATGGCCCCTACACACATTGTTTAAGCTTCAAACCCTGCATGATTTATCTCCCTTTTTATTTCCAATTAAAAGAACTACTGCTATCATCACTGAAAGACTTTGATATTGAAATAAAGATTTTGCATTTTTTTGTATTGTTTGTCCATGCCAATTAACTTATCATCTAAATAACCTTAGTAGATGTTACTATAGCCATAGGCAACAGGTGAGTTTGAATATTGGAACAGGGGTGTCACTGGTAAGCTTGTTTAATCAAGCTATAAAACAGCTGGGGTTCTACCTTAGAATAGCATCAGATAAATGGGGTAATAAACATCGGTTAATTAATTAACAATTACGTTTACACAGCAGGGAGTTTTAATAACATCACTCAGATTTTGACACCTGTCATTAAAATTTATCAGACAATTGTTCATTTCATATATTTCAACAGTTTTTAGTACCGGAAGTGGAAAATCGTAAATTATATTAATACGAAAATATACTGGATGTACACTATTATGTACAATTATGTCCTCTTCAAGAGACAACTGGTGTGACTACAATTATACAGGTCCAAGACAATCTTTATCGGACTTCTGCGATGTCTGTCAAACCATGGGAATGACTGAACAATTGCTGAAAGTGGCTTTAAACTACAAACAAACAAAAAATCTATTGTCTGACCACATCATCACATATATATGTTATCTCTCATGTTAAGTCAGAATTATAGGGAGAAGTCACCAATCTTTTTTGAAGCTGACAGGGATAAGTGGGTGAAAAACAGGGAGAAGTTGCATTATATGTCACAAAAGCAGCCTATTTTGTTAATGTTGTTTTAAATAAGTGTTGGCAATTTATTTTTATTTCAGTTTATTTTGAGCAGTTTAATTTATTGAGGACAAAGTATCAAAGATAGTGCAGAATATATATCATGTATTTTCATAAATATTCAACATGATAGTTAAAAAAAAAAAGGATCAACTGTACTTTTGTCGCAAAACTGTTCATTTTAATAAATGTTTCTTTGTCATTATTACACAAATAGATTGAATTGTAAATGAACAACATTGTTTAACATATATTATTATATTATAGCTCACATAAAAACCTTGCATTATGATTGGTTAGCAAGCCGTATACATCAGGCTATGTATACATCTACAGAAGTATACATAAAGCATATTTTTATCCTGTATGGGACTCCTAGGAAAAGCAATCATCATGGCCGCCTTTATTCCATTTCGATTGAAAAATGTTCCAAAGTGCAACAATGTCTAACCCGAACATGTTTCAAATGACGCAAATAAAATGATATGATTTGTTTAAATAACAGAAAGGAAGTAAATAAAGAAACAAAGCTACTCAAATCTTTGGGATAGAAGGCATGGGGGAGGGGGTTGATTTTATCTCAGTTAATGTCAGTCAGACACAGGTCACAAATCCTGTATGATTTTGTTGTGTCCTCTAGCAATGTGTGTCAATGCACAAAACAACATGTGATCTCAAGCGCACTAAAAGTTAACAAAAATGTACCTGCACTTACTGGCTGCATCATCATGCCGTAATTCCTCAGTCAGTAAAGACCTCGTCCACAATTCATTGAATATTCATTTTGATGTGGCATTACCGTTAATTAATACATTTCTTATTTTAATTCACTTAAATCAATGGAAACCTCCTTATCAATTAAGACCAATACAAGCTATAATTTTTCCACCAATCACTATTAAAAGAAATTGAATTCAGTTCTTCACGAACTTTTGTAAATATTGACACTTCCTTGACAACTTTAAATGTACTATCAATTTACCATGGCTATGCTTTGTGTAGATCAAGGATTTACAAAATATTACAGAAAATGTATGGTCTGGGTTGTCTTATATTCATCCTGTCAAATTTTCATGCTATGCCTAATGTACAAAATATAAGTCAATATGATACACATGACACTGTAATAAAAAGATGCCTTACCAAAATGGGAATAAAATGAAAACCGACGTAGGCCTTTTGCTTAAAATGACAGGGCGACTTAACTTCGCTTTAGAAGATGATTAAGGGTGAAGTGGGACTGGGATAAGGCGACTTTTTCGCCTCCGACCTGATCCATTCAATCCCACAAAAACACGAATCAGGAATTTAAATTTTAGCAACTGTTTTCTTGGTTGACATTCAAAAATCTCAGACCATAAATTATTTTCTATGTTTACTCTAAAAATTATTTAAAAAGTATTAAACAATTGATAATTATAAAAATAAGCTTTTTTAAACAAATACCAACAGTTAAAATTTGGTATGGTGCCAGTAGATTTATTTCAAGAATTTCTTATATGACAAATATATGTAAGCAGTACAACAGACATCTTAAAACAAATTCTCATAAATAATATATTTTAACATATACATGTGATGTACATTGCTTTGTTTTGTTTCATTTCAATTGATATTTTTTGCTAATTGTTTCTTATTGTAAAGGTAATTTGATTCTGATTCATCCTCACAAGTCAGGGTTTCTGGGTCCTCCTGTGTCCACGAAACCCTGACAAACTTAGGTATGAAATTCCTTGGACTCGAAGATTTTCATATGACATCAAACCTATGAAATAGCTTGAATGAAGCAAGTGTTTGGCAGTAGTCTTTCTAACTCAATCTTGAGTAGGAAGAAAATGTAATGCAACTAAAATAACGCAGTAATAACACTATTAACACTTCTGTACAAAATACACAGATTTTTACGTGGTCTATGCAATACATCTGTTTGGTTTATTTACAATCGACATCAGGATATCCATTAACCTAGTTGTAAATGAAAGCAAGCTTTTGATTGGCTACATGCAGGTATGATGTAAGCAAGCTTTTGATTGGCTACATGCAGGTATGATGTAGCCAATCAAAATAGTGACTTCTAGCCCGGGAATTTCCTAGCTTAGTTTGTCAGGCTTTCATAGACACATGTGGTCACAGCAACCCTGACTTGTGAGGACGATTCTGATATTGCATAAAGAGCTTGCTACATTTAAGAGCATTCATGCTACAACATAATACATAAAACATTAGATATAAGTGACACACTTTGGCTGTGTACTTGTGCATTCTACACAAGAACACAAAATTTCATAGAAAGAGATATGCATCTTCATCCACAATAATTCCAATATCCAGCTGGGTAAGCTGGCTATGGACCATTTCAAAATCCCAAACTCTTCCACACACGACTTAAACAAGCTAAGGCATGTAGTAAGGGTGTTATTGATTTCATGGACACAGAAAACATGTACATTTAATATATGCTAAATAGGAAAAACATACTTTGAATTAACATGAACATAATTAATTGAATATTGTTTTTTGTTAGTGTATTATTATTATAAGACACTTGTGCTGCTGATCCCCACCCACGGAACTATATGACTGGGGGATTTTGTAACCCACGGAACTATATGACTGGGGGATTTTGTAAGGTCAATAGTACCTTGTGTATACTAATCTTAACAGGTAGAACAAGTTAAAATCTAGTAACTTTCATCAATATTGTGTGAGTTTGTGCAGGCAAAAAACACAATCACCAATGCAAGCACTTGACTGGGAAAAATTTGTCCCCAGACACTACAAAGCTAATGGATTGTTACATTTTCAGCCTTTAAGTATTGGAGGTCTTTACAAGGATTCACTTGACTAATAACTGGCAATAGCCAGTGATTGCCAAATGGACTGTAACATCAGATTTTAGATACACTGAGGTTTTTCAGTGAATTATTCATTGTCTATATTCACTGCCCTGAAATTTAGAAAAAGATGTAATTTCTAAGGTTTTTCTTTTTTCAAGGTGTAGATGACCTTAGCCTGATTTGGTATCCTGTTTTGTTATTTTGATGATAAAAGCTAGCTCTACAACATCTTAATTATTTGGATTTTAAACATTTTTGGGGTTTGAGCACCACTGGATTAGACACTCATCATGCTTAGTAAATTCTATACCCTTGGTATCTTTTGATGACATTCAATTTAAACTAAGGATTCCCACTTTTTGTAATGATGTCAAATGTCTTGGGTTCTCATGGAGCAATGCTGGCTTTTTTCCAATAAAAATTGGACTAAATATTAAAATAGATGAAAAATGGTTTATAGTGGCATCACAGTGTCACGACCTTTACAATCTGCAGTATTAATAACATTACAACAGGTAACAGATATAGAAGTAGGTCATTACAACAGGTTCCTAAGCAGGTAAGGGGTTTTTTCCTGGTACTCCGGCTTCCTCCCCCAATAAAAACTGGACGCCATGATATAGCTGAAAAATTGCTGAAAGTGGCATTAAAACAAACAAACAAACAAATCATTACAACAGGTAACAGATAGAAGTAGGTCATTACAACAGGTAACAGATAGAAGTAGGTCATTACAACAGGTAAAAGATATAGAAGTAGGTCATTACAACAGGCTAACAGATATCGAGATATAGAAATAGGGCATTTTCACACTGTCATTTGTTTCCTTTTCTGTTTTGCAGTCTCGATAGGTAGAAATCAACCTCTTAAACCTGAGAAACCAAAATGGAAGAGTGACATTCCTCTGACAGAAACACAGCTACGAAGTAAAAGAGAAGAATTCTGGGACACGGCTCCAGCATTTGAAGGCAGGAAGGAAATATGGGATGCTTTAAAAGCTGCTGCATATGCATTGGAGACTGGGGACCATGTGTTAGCTCAGGCTATAGTGGATGGTGCTAATATATCATTACCACATGGTAAACTGATTACTTATGTTTTATTGCAATTTAATTTGAGTGGTCCATTTCTGATGTTATGTGTAGTGTTAGTTAGTTTTGTTTCCTGTAAATACATACTAGTATGTACTAGTACATGTGTACAGATCTTTTTCTTTTTTCATGTGAATAAAATGTGTCAATGCCATATGTATGATATTTTTGACATTTTCAAAAGTTTTAATATTTAATATAGTTCCAAAATTGTTACCAGTATATGTATATGTTTACTTTTTATTCTATATTTTCCTGGTATAGCCGATTTGAGTAGTTATCAGGGCAGAATCACATGCAAGTCTGAAGAATAAAATGTGAGGTGTGATGGGAATCATGTGTTCCTAGTATTTATTTTATATATTAACCTTAAATGACCTAGAACAATATACTTTCTTTCAGGAACACTAATGGACAGCTATGATGAGTTGGGCAACAGATATCAACTTCCTGTATATACATTAAGTGCCCCGACTAATTTGATAGACGAGACGAGTGAAAGCGAAGCTGGGCTGGACTCAGAGACTGCTTCACCTGGGCAGGAAATCCCACTGAAGTTCCGACTATCAAATCTAAATAAAGACATTAAACTTTATGTCAGAACATCTGACACTGTGATGAAACTTAAACACAGATTATGTGATGAAGAAGGTGTGGATCCATCGCGACAGCGGTGGTTTTACTCTGGACGTTTGTTGTCTGACAAGATACGCATTGAAGATGCAAAAATTCCAAAGAATTATGTCATTCAGGTGATAGTGGCACCTGAACCAACAGAAAGTTAATGTAAATTTAATTAAGTTTTATCTTTTCTTAATGTTGTTTCACCAAACTTATATATAAAATTCATGTATGGAGTTGTGTGTGTCGTGAGAGTGTCGAGTGTCTGTTGCTACCAATAACTGCAATAATAAATATTGCAGTTATTGTGATCAATAAATGGAATTCTGAAAATAAAGTTTCTTGTTTTGCTAAAATTTTTACTTACCAAAATACAAGTTTTTGTACTTGCATCATAATGTAGAATTGTCAGTTGTCTGTATTAAGTTCTGTTACTTGAGCTGTTATATAATGAGTTTTACCTCAATTTAGTTTACCTTATTTCTCTATAAAGAACTTGCAACTTTTAAACTAAGGATCTGTTAGGGCATCTTATTTAAAGGTGTGTGACATATATTTAACTTTTAAGTTATTTCAAACTGTTTTAGTGAAAAAAAACTGTTTTAACATTTGCACAATCTCAAGTAAATACAGTTGTGATCAATAGTGTGATTTATATGAATGAAAACAATAAATTTTCCTAAGGTATTGGACCCATAATTGAAGTTACCGTTAAATTTTATTTTTGACCCAGAAATACAGCTGTATTAAATCAATGTATAGCTAATAAATAATACAAATTTATATATTGTTTTAATTTAAGTCAGGGTTTACAGTTTTAAGCAAAAATAAGTTAGTCATGTATAATTTCTAATTGTATTTCAAATGTTACCGAGGTCTGCTCCATTGAAAAACAATAGACATCCGAGACACCAATTCAAATATGATCACGTGGTCAATTATGGTCCAGATCCCTTAAAATGATTGTGTTATACATAAGTACCATGTGTACTCCAGAAACTATGGTATAGGTATTATGGCACAGATTTCTATTGTGTTGGTTGATGTCAGATTTAGGCAAATTTATAAAAAAAAATTTGTAAAATCTGCAGGTGATGTGTATTCAGACTGTGACTGTAGAAGTATTGAGTTGTAAATGTAGATGTTTCTTTAACAAAAGCTTTGTATGTCTCTGAATCCTTCTGTTCTGTATGGTTTTAATTTTAAAGAGTCAGTTACTAGTATTTATAATGTTTTTACTCTTATGTTAAGACAGGTATATTAATAAGATGTTGGAGTTGAATTACCTTGTTATTTTTTAAAATACAATGTTTACCTGTCTTGTGGGTACTACATGTACATATAAAACATGTATCTGGCAGTTAAAATGTAGGGGAAAATATCATTAATCATATACGAGTTTAAGTATTTTACAACATGAATTCTAGCCAGGCTGACAAAATATGTTGTAAAATCCGATACTGAGAACCATTAAATTAAATGTAGCTCTTAATGAAATTGGAGTTGTCTCTCTTACATCACAGTGGCATTAGTTGCATATATTATATCATCAGAAGAATTCATTAACACTTATTAATCTACTGAAATATAAATTCCAAACACAAGTTTTATACATTTGTAATCCAAATTGTTTACAGATAGTCATAAAAATATGCTTTTGTTTGATAATATATATCGTTCACTTCTAGATCTGAAATTTTTGTTTTTATAAGTCAATTACTTGTCAGTTATAATTTTTGTTGTAGAATATACACAGGAAAGCATCTGATAGATGTTTAGTTATATTAATACTTGTAGTAAGGTGAAAATTTTCTTCCTTTTGAAGCCATACATAACATACTGTTTATATTGGTAAGATATGTAATTATTGTACTGAGAATTTAACGAAAACCGGGAACTCTACTAAATGAATGTTTGTGTAAGGTTTGGTGTATGTTTGATATTGTCACCGTTTAAGTTATTGCTATCAGTGACTCCATTGCTGTAAAAATTTAAAATTTACTTCTGCACATGCAATATTTGGGTGAAAAAAAAACGGAATATTAATGTGCTGATTTTAAACATTTTTATTCCTATGCTTATGTTCTTCTAGCTACAATAATGTAGCTCCTTTTTTAAAAAAAATTTTTTATGGACGGAGCTACAAAGCGGTCCCATTACTCGTAATGGAGCAGCCCGGGAGTGATTCACACCCGGGGGTTTTATGCATTTTATAAGCAATTTAACTGTTTCCCTGGTTTGCTACATACTTTTTTATGTATTTGCAGTTTAACTGATATTTACACAACACCGTATTCGTTAGTTTTATCACTTTATTCATAATCATGGCATTGTTGACGAAAATATGAATTCCGGAAGTGCATAATTTCGATAATATCGGAATCGATTTGGTAAAAAATGAAATTCCGGATGATTTCAGCTGCATTCATTTGCATTATGATTATGTCCCCTTATTACAAATTTTACCGATACGATTCCGAAATTCTACACTCCACAATTTTAATTATGTCAACAATGACACGATTACGAAAAAGTGTTAAAATTATTTAATTAGACATTGTAGACATATCAGATGAACGGCGGAGGAAAGAAAACATATTTATTTAATAAAGACAAAGGTTAAATAGCGGAAATATGTGTAAATCCCAAAAGTGTTTTTGCTCCATTACGAGTAATGGGACCTCTTTGTAGCTCCGTCCATAATAATAAAAAAAAGGAGCTACATTATTGTAGCTAATGTTCGTCTTAAACTATGAAGGTTATTTTCCTTTTAAGCCTTTAACATTTCATGCTTGATGTGTTCAAATGAAAAAGTACTTTGTCTTTTTTGTTTTAATGTTTTCTTCAAAATAACATCATGACACAAAGTCTTAGGCTACATAGAAGTTACCCATACATTTTATTCATTTTATTTTGGATTAGTTAACTCATCTGAAATTAAAACAAAAATGTATTCTTTATTGAACAAATTGAAGTACAGAAGTCTAAAGAGGTATGAATGTTTAATGGGTTGGTTATGGGTGAGTCGAGATTTAGGAAAGCTGTCTATATGCAAGTCCGAGGGTGTCATTGTGCAAGTCAGTGTTTATATGACGTGTTCAGTATAATAATACTAACACTATGGTGTATTAGTAGTAAACATCATATTACATGTATGTTATTTAGTTTCTGCTTGTAATACCACATAAAACTGGCAATAGAAGCGTCTGACACAGTTACACATTAAGTTTGTCATTTTTAGTACAAAGGGACATTCCAAATAAAATGATGTCCCTCCCTCTACCCCAAGAAGGCACTTTAATCATTAATATGGTAAGATAAAATGCACTAATTTTGTACATAACATGTAATAATATGGACTTATTTATTTACATGTGTAGTGGGGTAAGGGGGTGGAAGGCTGGGGTAAAAATGTTTTCTGTGGGTGGTGATATAGTATTTCCTGGAACATCCCTTGTTCTGTTAATTTTTATTAATATTGTCTATACACAAGGCAATTTTATGTATGATGATATTATATGAAGTTGAGACAGTTTATCATTTATTTAACTTTTATTAACACTCACTGTTTCCTGTACATTTCAAACAGTTCTAGTAAGGCTTTACATGGTTTTTATGATATAGTATTTTTGTGAAATTACATTTCTATATCACATTGTACACTTATATTTTTTTCATTGAATTATTTTGTTGTGATGTGTCACGGAATACACAAAACTGATGTACTGCCTTTGTTATATGAAGCACAGTCTGGATGTCAGAACTAGTACTTTCATAGTTTTGTTGATGATGTGGCTCAGTTTGAAAAATATGTCAGGTATAAATTACCATATAGGAATACTCTAGTACACTGTATATGAAAATTATAGCATCCAGGGTCTCTGAAATATCCCATTGTTTTTCCTAGATATATAACCCAGTTAAATCATGATACTTCTCTGCAGTTTGTATGTAGTAAAATATTGAAGCATTTTTATTATTTGTAAAGATTCATTTTATGTTTAAGCATGAAATTTTACAGATTGAGAAAAAAACTTCCTTTTCTGGATACATTAAATCATGCATTGCAAGTTACAGAAGTTTTTTGCAATTGTCAAAAGGGTGAAAGTTTTAATCGTGGTTGCTGTTAATATTATTTGTTATATTAAGTTAATATGCTTAGTTATTCCAACCTTGTCCAGTACAGTTATATACCAAAATCTAGTCTACAAAAAGGAATTATTTGAAATTAGAAAAATATCAAACAGAAATTTATCTTTGAAACTAACCCGAGGACTGTGAGCATTATATATTTGTTTATCTGCTTTCATGTTATCATCAAAGACCCTAATTATTCATGCATATGTTATCAGTACACTAAGTTAAGACAAATCATTTGCATAATGTTGAGGAATAAATATTGACCAGTACTTACGGATTATTTCTTTTTTCTAAACAAGATGCATTTTCTCTTCTCTTTCTCATTGACAGGCACTGACACTGATATGAGATAGAGGCAGGAAAATGCATCAGTTTTTGAAAAGTGTAAATAATCTGTTTATCACTGTTTGTAACACTGTGAAGTCATGTTTTTTACTTAACAACTTCTCAAGAGAGAGGTGAGATGGTCCCCTCAGGCTAGTTAACTGTGTTAGAATAATACCGGACACATGTTATACTGAAAAAGTGAATAAGGCATTCAAAATAAATTATGTAGTAAATTTGTAGTTTTTTTACATTTTATTTCAAAAGTCTATTATTATATTACTATATTATATATAACATAAGATCATCACTATAGAAATTGAAACCAGTTGTATTCACAAATTTTCTGGCATCGCCTTGATTAAAAGGTTTTTAAAAAGAACATGTTATATCAGATTTACATCACAATGTCTATTTCATGACTTGTAACAACTTGCATGTAGTATTATTTTACACAACGTTTACATGGACACATTTATAGACGTACATGTTGGGTTTTTTCATGGGCCATGTACAGGCCATTTTTAAATGATATTATTTGATTGTTAAAGATTTGATTTTAATTAGTTTTTGGAAAAATTAACTATCCTGGATCCCTTCAGTTTAGTTTATACAAATTTATCTGGGTTGAGATCCCTTCAGTTTAGTTTATACAGATTTATGTGGGTTGAGATAATGTTGCTGTTAACACGGGTAATTATAGAAAGTACTCTTTTTGGTACCACAATGACTCCTCTCCCCTCAACTTATGTTCAATAAGTTTTTGTTAATTCTTGCCTAATTGTGATCGTACTTATGTTATAACACATGTATTTCACTGAAAATACCAGTTTTCTGATATCAGACAGAGCAGGTTAAAATAGCATATATCAGAAAACTTGTATTTTCAATGATATATGTCTGTTATGTCTTCAGTACATCGCCAGAAGACAAGATTAACAAAAACTTAAACTTAAGTTAGGGGGAGGAGTCATTTGGGTACCAAGAAGGATGATTTCTCAATGGACCCGTGGCTGTTAAGTGTATACCTTACTTTCAGGTTATATTATTAGCCCCTAATTAGATCAGCTAAATGTTTTATTTCCATGAGCACTGAAGTGTGTCTGTTCCCTTTAATTCCATGAAAATTATCATCTCATGAATATTGATGACTTAACAGCAATGGTAGCTGACAAGTGTTGGCATGTTGGTCTATGTACATGTACATACCCATGAAAATCCTCCAAATTATTTACCTATGAAAATATGAATTCTTCAAACTAAATGACACATAAAAGTAGGAATTCTTCAACCTAAATGGCACATTAAAATATTAATTTGTTAGAATTGTTAAATCCACAGAATTCACAGTAAGTACCTGTCTGAAAACTTGAGTATTGAAATCATATAACAGTATGTTGAGCCAACTGAACCAAAATTTATTATATTTATTTACTTTTGAATTAATTGTCAGTGTTTTTTTACGGTATTTACTTTGTCATACATTTAAGTCAAACTTTGTTTGAATGACAGTAAAATAGATTATCAAAAGAATTGTGATTAAAGTTGTTTATCATATAACTTGTTGGTTGTACTTTGCTGTGTTACCAATTAGACATGTAATTTATTACATGAATAGAATTGTAAGTATTTTGATTGGTCTAACTGCTACTTTCAGGTCAAGTTTAATTCCAGCAGAAAAAAATTGCTTTAAAATATGGTTATTTTTGTCCACTGTACAGTTCTGTTTCACAAGCAGTCAAGCGGAATCGATTATTAATTGTTGTTCCCAAAAAATTGATAAAAAGTACAAATGTTCAGTAGCCAATCAAAATAGCTGTCACAATCTCAATCATCTGATTCATGTAACACAAATCTTAACAACAGTGTATGTGTCTACTGTTAATAGACCTGGATATGTTGGTTTTATTCATATCATAAGACAATTACTGACTTTTTAGCTCACCTGACCCAAAGGGTCATGTGAGCTATTGTTATCACTTTGCGTCCGTCGTCGGCGGCGTCGTCGTCGGCGTCTGTAAACTTTTTACATTTTAATCTTCTTCTCTGAAACCACTTGGCCAATTGAAACCAAACTTGGCCATAATGTTTATTGGATGGACCTTTACAAAGTTTGTGTTTTTTATTTTGATTGGTAAACCAATATGGCCGCCACCTCAAGACTTAGTTTAACATAGGACCCTATGGGGAAAAAAGTTAAAAAGGGCTTCTTCTCTGAAACCGTTTAACCAATCAAAACAAAACTTACTAGCAATATTGTTTAGATGGTCCTCTATAAAGTTTGTGTTTTAGATGGGAATTTGAAATTCAAAATGGCCGCCACTGCAGGACTTAGTTTAACATAGAACCCTATGGGAAAAAGTTTTAAAAGGCTTCTTCTCTGAAACCGGTTAATCAATGGAAACAAAAACTTACTAGCAATATTGTTTGGATGGTCCTCTATAAAGTTAGTGTTTTTTATGGCAATTGGAAATTCAAAATGGCTGCCACCGCAGGACTTAATTTAACATAGGATCCTATGGGAAAAAGTTTGAAAGGCTTCTTTTCTGAAACCGGCCAACCAATGGAAACAAAACTTACTAGAAATATTGTTTGGATGGTCCTCTATAAAGTTAATGTTTTTATCCCAATCTGATATTCAAACTGGCCGCCACCGCAGGACTTAGTTTAACATTGGACCCTATGGGAAAAATGTTAAAAAGGGCTTCTTCCCTGAAACCGGTTAACCAATCAAAACCAAACTTACTAGCAATATTGTTTGGATGGTCCTCTATAAAGTTTGTTTTTTTTATGGCAATTGGAAATTCAAAATGGCTGCCACCGCAGGACTTAATTTAACATAGGACCCTATGGGAAAAAGTTTGAAAGGCTTCTTTTCTGAAACTGGTCAACCAATGGAAACAAAACTTACTAGCAATATTGTTTGGATGGTCCTCTATAAAGTTAATGTTTTTTATCCCAATCTGATATTCAAAATGGCCGCCACCGCAGGACTTAGTTTAACATTGGACCCTATGGGAAAAAGGTTAAAATGGGCTTCTTCTCTGAAACCGTTAACCAATCAAAACAAAACTTACTAGCAATATTGTTTGGGTGGTCCTTTATAAATTTTATGATTTTTATGCCAACTGGAAATTCAAAATGGCAGCTACCGCAGGACTTTGTTTAACATACGACCCTATGGGAAAAAGTTTTTAAAGGCTTCTTCTCCGAAACCGGTTAATCAATGGAAACAAAAACTTACTAGCAATATTGTTTGGATGGTCCTCTATAAAGTTTATGTTTTTTATGGCAATTGGAAATTCAAAATGGCCACCTCCCCCGCAGGACTTAGTTTAACATAGGACCCTATGGGCAAATAAAAAAAATCTCTATACAACTGGTTAACCAATGAAACAAAGCTTTCTAGTAATATTGTTTGGATGGCCCTATTTAAAGTTTATTGAAAATTACAGGACTTACTTTAACATCAGGGAAATGCCATCTTCATTGCCTATAAAATCAGGTGAGCGATACAGGCTCTTAAGAGCCTCTAGTTATAGATCGCTATTAAGATTTCTTTACCTGAGAAATGTAATATTCACCGACCCGCTTGTTAACGTTTTGTCCTCGATAATGCAATATTATACAATTAATGACTTTGATAAAGGTCGCTTTCAGCCAGAAAAAAAACCATAATATTTACCAATACGCAAGGCAAGGTGAATATACATGTTTGAGGGCTGAGAAATCCTAATAGCGACCGTATATTAAAGTTAGTAATTTTTTATTATGTGAATAAAATAACCATCTACCTTCATCAGAAAAACAAGGATGATTACATTTTTTAATTGCTTTTATGCTTGTTACTCTTACAATTTTTTGTTAATACTGCATTTTGATATTGATTTTCTGATAATCCTTAAATTCCAGATTCATCACATTTTAAATATTGACAACAGTATAAAAGTCAATTACTTTATTCTTACATTTTTCAACAGTATATTTTAACAGTATATAGGATTCCGTTTGACTACTATGCAGCATTATCCAATATTGACCTGGTTTTGACCAATTTTAGAACGTTTAATGTAATTTTAGTACTGTTGCAATGTATCGTGACCCGAAAGTTGTTTCAAGACCAAAAACAGGCAAAATTGTATTCATGTAATAATATACTAGTACAATTACATAGTCTTCAATATAAGTCGATATGAGGTTAGACCAAATTAAGCAAAATGGGAAAAGACAGAATGATGAACTCAATATTGCTTTCTTGGTCTTATGAACCTCATATCGACTTATACAAATTGTATTATTACATAACTCTTACATATGGAAAGTGAAAGTGGGTAAATATTCATTTTATTCAGGAAACGAACGTGAAAGTGAGTCAATATTTATTTTTATCAGGAAAAGAATGTAGAACAATATTTATATACAGCATTTGCAGTAGAAATTAACAAAGTTTTTTTTGGTGCTGATCAAATATTAAGCCATGGCCATTGATGCGTTCTGATTGGCTAAATTAAAATACAATCTTCTTCTCATAAACCGCTTAGCAGATTGATTTGAAATATTGAAGAAATATACCTTAAATGGTCCTCTACAAAGTTTGAGTTTTTTTTGTGCCGATACAAATTCCAAGTTGACCGCCATCGCAGAAAATCGTTTAACATAGGACCTTATAAAAGAAACCTACAAACAACTTCTTGGAAACTGTTCCACACAATGAAGCCAAATTATGAAGAAATAAAGGTTTGATAGTTATCTCCCTATTTTTCGAGCCAATGGAAAATTCAACATGGCTTCTAGCGCTACTAGTGCGTTCTTATTGGCTGTATTAAAAAGTCCTCTCAAATAACGCTTGGCAGATTGAATTGAAATATTGCAGCAATGTACCTTAGACAATCCTTTTAAAAAGTTCGAATGTTTTGTGCTGATCCAAAATCCAAGATGACCGCTACCTTAGAACACAGCTTAACATAGGACCCTATATGAAAACCATAAAAACAGCTGCTTCGCCGAAACTGTTTCACACAATTTAACCAAATGATGCAGAATTGAATCTTGGATAGTTATTTTAATTTGAGATTTTCGAGCCGATAGGAAATTCAGATTCCCTGCAAAAGCTGCAAATGCAATCTGAATGGTTGAAATTTCAAAATTCGTTTCATCACAAACCACCGAAGTTGGCAGAGCGAATTGTGATATTGTATAAATGTTTTCAGATTGCAAATGCAAAAACATCATAGAAACAGCATCTTTACATAAACTCATTGGCATTTAATATCAAAATTGGCAAGAAAAGTCGTGTCTCTTAAAAAGTCAAGGGAGCTATTGCGTTAATCCGACAAAAACAAAACTAAAATCGGGTTGTTAGGCAACAAAATTCGGTCTACGTTTGCAGAAACTTCAAAAGACAATTTTAAAAAGTTATGTGAGCATTGCAGCTTATCCTGAAACAATAGAAACTATCAATCGACTTCATGACTTTTTATACATTTTTCTGCAGTTTTGCTATTATTTTGGAAACTTGACCAGATAGATGGATAAAACGTTGAACACAAACATATGTTTAGAATATAAAGGCTAAAAAGAAATAAACTAGGCAGTTGGTCATCTGCTTGTCAACGTTGAGGTTGTGGGTTAGATTCTCACTGAGGGCAGGTTGTGCTCGACTCAATCTTAATTGTCAGAGATTTCCAGTTTTCTTGCGTTCGAGTACGTTTGTTGATGGTTATAACTAAAGAGCTACCTATTATAGGTAAAGAGGAGGTCCTTTAAATTTTGTTAACCAGTGTAAACAATGTAACTTTATAGGTACCCTTAAAGTGCGAAACAGAAGAAATCAACGAAATAACATCCTCACAAGTCAGGGTTTCTGTGTCCACATGTGTTCGTGGACACTTACAGTGGACATAGAAACCCTGACTTGTGAGGATGACGAAATAACGAATGATAAATAACTAAAATGTGCGAACAATTGTTATTTCTATTGTAGAATAAAATAAGAATTCTCTTTTGTCTTTAACATGTTTAAGGTTGAATATCAGATCTTTTCCTTATTCGTATGATGTTTTTTGCTCATTTTAAAATCATTAATTATCATAACAGAATATACAGTTTTATTTTTTTTAATTTATATGTGGTAGTAATCGTAACCACGGCAAAACATTTTTTCCCCGACTCTCCCGTCTGTGGTATTTGATTGGTAGGGCAGGGGATTTGATCGAGATATATGGTCAATGGACCATTTTCGTCATGTTAGTAAATAGCGCTTTAAAATCCGATTTTTTTCTAATCCCCCAGGGTTGGAGCTGTATGTAATTGTAGTAATTGTAATTGTAGTTTGTTCAATACCATTATTTGTCCTCTGAATTAAGTTACAAAAACAAAAACAAAAAAAAAAAAAAAACCAAAAAAACCAAAAAAACGAAAAACCAAAAAGTTAGCCGATTTCACTATATTTTTTCAGCAACCCCGGCTAAAATGTCACGTCAAAAAGAAAATGGTATAAAGTATATATTAAGGTTGTTTTCTAAAAAGTTAATATACCTTGCATAATATGCAAATCAATCTTATGTTGACAAAACATGATCTCCCTGCAAAATCTATCCTATAGCCATACCTTCGTATCAAGATGTTTCCAAAATATAACATTTTTATTGGCTGATTCCGCTTCTATCTTTTGCAAAATCTAATATTTTTTTAACTGGAGTCTCAACCAACGGACTAGTTTAAAGAATTTTGCAGGTTTTTTTTTAATAAATTGATGCTTTTCCCGATTTTTGTTAAATTAATTATTATCAATAGAATTACAGTGCAGCTTAGTATAGATGATTCTTGTTATCGAACAGCCCAGCCCTTCAACCAAGATGGCTTCTCTAAAAAATGGTTAAAGGCAAACTTTTTATTAGCAACACCATCTACAATATAAAGTAAACGAATATATAAAACGGTATTGTACACATATTTTGGAGTATGTTATTATGAATATTAGAACTTCTATGGCCGATTTTAATTAGTAGTCATTTTGTTTAGATGAGCGATGTCACACTCCTGAGAACATCTGGCTGCTGTTGTAATCCACTGCTTTGTGGATGTAGCTCATTTTTGCCTATTGTCGTTACCCACTCCAATTTTCTTAGTTTTCTATGTGTTTTTATGTGGTATTTTTTAGTTACTTTAGTATGCACGTAAATTGTCTTTTTGTGTACTAGTTTTGCAACCATCAGTGGAATTTAATACTCAAATGATTGTCTCGACATACTTGTAAGACGCCCCGAGTAGATCCAGTAGCAATACCTCCACCCAACATAGTTCTAATCAGTAGAAAAGAGAAATTTTAAATACATAACAACTTAGTTATATGTGCAAAACGTTTAATGTAAATAAACATGAATTGAAACTTCTGCATGGGTTGTAGAAAGTAGATTGAACTGAACCCGCACAATTGATGATCAGAAGCATGACGTAAAGTTTGATCTTATCTGTTCAATTAGTTGTGCTCAATTATATATACTTGATCAACTTAGATTCCACCCAGAATTCAAAGTGCGGACATCACAGACTTAATGACGACCATCTCACAAAATCCAAAGTCAATTTTTGAATAATAAGTAATTCGGACAGGTATAACGCCTGTTTTGAATTTGAGAAATTTTTATGTAATTTTAAATATGCGTAATCAGTTTCTTTGGAGGGGAATTAATCACACGCTTTTTAATCACATTTGAAATGTTATACCACGTCTTTAATACCACGCCTATTCTGACTTAGGTTTATTCGTGAACCAGTTCACAGCAGACCAGACAAGAAAGACGACCGATTAATCCCACTACGTGCCTTGGAAGTCTTGACTTGGGAATTTACAAGAATTACGTATAAATGCTTAATGCAAAGGGACTTTTTCGGCATAAGGTGGCGGTGACATAAAAGAAGTCGTCATCATTCCTCCAGTGGATCTTACTGGACCGGAAGTCCCAGAAACAGCAGACGGGCCGAAAGGGGAAAAGTCAGGCGGTGGATGTGCTGTACCATACGGCTGTTGTATTCCCACATACGATCCTGGATATGGACCTGTAATTCCTCCCGTGTTAACTGTTAAAATGGAAAAATATTATTACTCATATGAATCAATTCAAATAACTACTAGTATATTGTTTAGTGTTTGGAAGTTAACACTTGACTTTGGAACTCGAACGCGGCTTCAAGAAAGATTTCAGACAAGAATTGCAAGTTGTAATGCCAAAGGTCGGGGTTCTCATGGGATACTACGGTTTTTCACTCAATAAAATCTAGACGCCATGCATTACATAGCTAAACTTCATTCAAACAAACCAAGACTAAAGTCTCTGTTGACATAATATAATTTAACATTCATTATCCTACCTATTGTGACTATGGCAGCCTGTTCCGCCTGTCTTTGTTTTATTCTTCGTTTTTGTGCTTTATGAACAGTAACACAACAAGCTACAACTCCTATTATCAGAGCGACGACAATAACGCCTCCTATTGTCGCTCCTACAATTGTCCCAATACTGAAATTTAAAAAGTTGTCATGATAAATACTTATACATACAGTGTTTGGCTATCAACTATTGGGTGTAATAAGAGACAACTGACAAGTAGATACTCTAATAGTTAACACAAACCACATGCAAGTTATGTTCTGGATTATTGTTGCTTGGCTCCCGTCGGTAGCAGTCAGTTTACCAAAGATCATCGTCGGTAGCAGCCAAAGTTTACCAAAGATCATCGTCGGTAGCAGCCAAAGTTTACCAAAGATCATCGTCGGTAGCAGCCAAAGTTTACCAAAGATCATCGTCGGTAGCAACCAAAGTTTACCAAAGATCATCGTCGGTAGCAGCCAAAGTTTACCAAAGATCATCGTCGGTAGAACCATGGTGTACCAAAGATCATCGTCGGTAGCAACCATGGTTTACCCCAGATCATCACTGGTAGCAGCTATGGTTTACAGCAGATCATCGTTGGTAGCAACCGTGATTTACCGTAAATCATCGTCGGGAGATGCCGTTGTTTACCGATAATCAGCGTCGGGAGCTGCCGTGGTTTACCGTAAATCATCGTCGGGAGCAGCCGTGCTGTACCGACACATATTTTAGTTCTAACACAATATAAATCACTACTGATGCATCAGAAATATATCAAAACGGATCTATATATGACAATCAGTTTGTTTGTTTGTTTAAATGATGTATTTCGCCATTTTCAGCTACCGCATGTCGTCTATACTTCCGGGAGGAAGCCTGAAAAAAGCCACGACCTTAGGAGATTCGTGTCAATTAAGATTGGCGTCGAGTACACCTTGCTGGCACTGATACTAGAACCCGCGACCTTGGTGTTAACAGACCACGTGATGAATAGGAGACACAGCCACCAAGGCCCCGACTATGGCAATCAGACCCTTGTTTAATTTTAACAATTAAATTTTTTTCCTACACTTTTTCATAGAAGGTCGGATTTTTCAAAAAACAAAACAAACAAAACAATCTTTCCGACACAATGAAACCGACGAACTTGCACAATAACCAGAATGACAGTTTTCTATTATTACTTACTTGCTGCAGCATTCTCTGTTGTAATAATAGCCACAACAACCAGCGTCACAGTAATACGAGTCGACAGCGCTGTATGCATAACTATAGTAATAACACTGACTCCCACACATACATCCTACAAACAAACAAAATTACTTCACACATGTGAAGAGTAATGGTTGATAATAGGTTTTATTACAGGTCGTGCATCTTGTCATTCATTGAAGAAGTTTTTGTCTAGTTTTAGTAAGAAAATATATTTCTGTCTTTGTTGGTATTTTTGTGACTATTATGAAGTGGAACCACGTTTGGTATAATGGTCAGGAGTGAAGTTGATTTCAAAAGACTGCTGTCGAGCAACCGATCTAAGCATCGTTATGGTAAATGGCTAAAAATACAAATGATTTTATAAATGAGCAAATGCCTTTAAAACCGATGATTTAATAAAATTGAAACCTTAGTGGGATCGAGGAATGTAATAGAACTAACGGGTCTCGAACAATAGAGTAAAAAGCTTACTCTAAGGGCCGATATAATAATTAACGTTATTCCTGTTTATGAATGGTACAGTATTATAAATTTGTTGTCACGAAATTGCAGAGATCTAATAATTGTATAAACACACCCACAAATGATTCTAGTATTTAATCCTTTAAATGCAGAAAATCAAATCAATCACACTTTTTGCGTTGGCTAAAACAATTGGTAAATAAAATGGTAGTAAAAATAGTTACAAAATTCAGACAGAGTCTGACTTTTTAACCGTTTCTATCGTTGACAAAACTTATATCAATTCATAAAATGCGCATATGTCAATATATATTGCATTCAAGACGCTCATAAAACAGCAAAAAACGCAAATAACGAAATATTGAAGACCTTTTCTACATTTATCTATATAATTGCTTCTTGTCGAATTCAAATTTAAATTGGAAACAAAATGTTCCGAAAAATTTGATGCAACAATTCTTTTCACAAAATTAATCACTTACCAGTTACTAACGAAAATAAAAGAATACATGAAAATCGAAAACTTTCAGACGCCATTTTTATATTTGAGGATTTAAAATCACTTTCTTGTTATAACGAAAATATTTAAATTTAAATACAAGAAAATTAGGTCGTTGATTGTCAATTATAATGTTTGCCAATTTTAAACCTCAATGTTATGTTGATCGTTATATTCTTTTAATCTCTTAATCGCATGAGAACAACAATGTTTACAAGTGACATTAATCTTAAGAATATTAAAATAAGACTTGAACAACGTTTCATTTACTAACTACCTTGGAATGTTGCATAACAATCAAGTACTCTCACTGTAACAAATGGATGATAAATAATGAACACCAGGCAGTACAAAATATTTTTTTTTACACAAATTCGGTATATTGGTATAGATAATTTTGATATAAGCCCCCTCCTCCGCTCCCAACCACCCCTCGCACAAAAGCGAAATTTATAGATACGGCTGCTGTCTTTCTTTCTTGTCCGTCATTAGCCAACGTTTAATTGATCAAAGCATCTATGTTGCTTTGGAATTCTCTCACCCGCGTGGGAGATTGTAAATCATCTGAAGTTGAAAATTGAGAATGTGAGAGCAGCAAAAAAGGCCAGATTTACGAAATGTTTTGCGTTAGAATACAAATATAATGATATTAAATAAGCTCTCAAGTTGAAAAAATGGACAATAATTTTTCTAAATCTTAGTTGTTTTTTGACAAAAAATAAAGACTTTGATAATTGCTTATTGTTTGTAAAGAAAGTAGGATTTGTAAAAATTTTGCATACTGCACAAACTTGAAGCTCTTAGACGAGGTCTCAAACGGAGGAAGAAAAATTTCTGTCTAAAAAAAATTGAAATATTTTGTCCGAAAATATCTCAATATATAAAACGTATCTGTGGAATAAAGCCGATGAAAAAATATTAATTAAGATGTCATTCAAAATATATAGCAATTTGATTTGTTGTTCGGCTGAAAATATAGCACAAACGACCCGCTTATTGTCTAACGACCTCCACTTTCGGCAATATTCGAATGTATTAACACCAATTATCCTACGTCAAATGTTCTGAGTTTATGTTCCTTCCGTTCGATTATCTAATTGAAATAAAAATATGAGTCAATACAAATATATACATTTATAAACATAATTGCAAGTTTCTATATAAAAATAATTTTATTAAACATAAAGTCATTATACCTTAAACGGGGATTCTTGTTAAACATAATTACTGGAGAAATGATCAAGCCTGCTTGCAAGTTAATAGGTCTTGTCAAAGATGTTTAAATTGTCAGTTCAGTGTGTATTCTTGTCAATATTATACAATTCCCGTCTCGCATCACAAGGATAACAGATAAACAATGCTGTGTCTTGATTGGCTGCTAAATCGGGAGATAGTTGCCGATAGGAAAACAAATAAGCAGAGCTAAGTTAGGGATGAAAACCCGGCATGATTACGGGGCGGTAGCAATCATAATAGACTAAATCGAGAGACAGCCGCCGATTGGCCAACTGTCTTGTCTTGTTCAGGTAACTACCGCCGTTAGTCGGTGCACTCTATCCTCTGGATAGATATATGTGGTGCATATTATTGCATGTGTAAAGTGCATATAGTCAAAGTGAGAATACAAATAGTTGACGGATGGTGAACATTTATGTACAGTGTATATTTGGGATATAATACAGTTAGGCATCCACATATAAGTTATTAAATGCAGAGTTATTAAACTCAGTCTGAAATCACTACTTCATCGTAAAAGCACTAAAAGGCAAGAAGCAGCACTTTTATACGTAAAATATCAGGCACTAGTCATAAATGCACTAAAATTTTCAAATATTGTTAATCTAAAATTTTACTTTCTGATATAAAAAAGGGCATGCATAGCGGTTTCTAAAACTATAAAAGCTGCTAAAACACGATGCTCGAGTTAAAACGATAAGATGCACTTGGTCAAGCGTGTCATAATAAAATTCATAGATATATATACAAGAAGGGTATCATCACTATTGCCTTTTTTCTATTAAAAACACTAAAAGCATCGGATTATACACAGTTTATATATTTATAGAATTCTGTAACTCCCCCTTTAACTGTCTCATCCTTTCCATATGTAGCACATGTTCCTGGTTAGTTCCTCCAGCTCTATATAACCTTGTTTTTCAGCTTACTGATATACGGCAGCTGTTGGTTTGTACAGTCCAGTATGAGTTGAGGTAGGTTGTTTTGTGTGACACTCTCTTGGTAAACATCGTTTCTGAGGTTATCTAGGTAGATTAGGATATTCCGGAAATACCTTATCCGAACGTTTTCCAGCTTTGGACACTTGAGAATAAAATGTTGTAGATTATCTGGCTCATCTCCGCATAGGCAGCATATAGTTTTGATAGTACTATCTCCATACTTTTTCTTGTTGTATTAAACAGGTATGTTTGAGTTACAAACTGATCTTGATTTCTGTCGCTCTTATTTTGCTAGGTACATTTTCTGCGCCTTCCCAAATATTATGTTTTTGTGACATCGGGTTTTTCTGTAATTGGAGGTATTGAAGGGTTGACTTCTTGGCTATATCTTCCTCACATTGTCGAGCCCAGTATAATTCTTGTGCCTTCCTTACTTCTTTGTTCCACCCCTTTTTTGATCTAGGGTTTTTCATTAGTTCATGTATTGTCTCCATTCCATATTTCTCTAAAACTAGTTCAGCCCTTTCTGTGAAAAGTTCGTTGCTATTTCTGTTGAAGCACTGTTGTCTAATTAAGATATTATACTCTGCTGATGATGGGCATCTGATTATATTCTTAAGGAGTGACAGTATATTGAGATCTATATGCATCTGTATTGACATTGCACCAACGAATAGGTAAACTTCAGTATTTGAGGTTTTGTTTGGAAGGCCCTGTATCTGCCTCAAGACTTTCCTCTGTATCTTTTCTAGTTGTTCTATTTCATATTGCCTACATTTCATTATCTCAAGCCCTTATATCATTCCTGCTAGTCCAAACCAAACTTGAAATACTCAACAAATAAGCAGAGCTAACTTAGGGATGAAATCCCGCATAATTTCTGTGCGGTAGCAATAATAATAGGCCTACCGCCGTTCGTTGCCACTCGAGAAAAGCCGAGCGATCACGAATCGGTTACACTGTAAAAACAAGTGTTAATCATTTAACACATTTATTAACACCTTACCAATAACACTTAATTAACACGTTAAAGTGTATATAAAATAACATGTTAAAGTGTTTTTCTGTAAACATTTAGTGTTAGGCTTTTAACATTCTGTAATGTTAATATAATAACGCATATGTGAAAGACTAAACACATGTGTTATCGAAATAACATGTTAATGTGTGTATAGAAAAACATGTTACACGTTAAAATGGCCAATAACACTTAATTAACACATTAACTGTGTTAATAAATGGAACGTGTTAATAACTTAACACTGTGTTATAACCTAGTGTTACACAAATAACATGTTAATCAATGTAGGAAACAAAATAATGACAAAGGTGGAAGATTTGTGGGATAGGGCAGAACAAAACTAGAAAAACTAAGGTTTAAACTATCGGAATTCAAGAAACATGACTTAAAAGGTCTTTGTTTTCAAATGTTGACACAAAACCCACAGTATCTTTGATCTTCTGCTCTTGATAGTTATTTTGTGATATTTCTTGTTTAAACAAAGACAAAAATATCTGATACCTTTTATTTTACCTATATTGATAGTCATATATCATAATAACAAACAGATCATATACTTCTATAGCACAAAACACTTAATGTACATTGGAAATGTTAGATGTTTCAGTCCAGTTTGCAAGCAGCTTAATGTCCGAGTAAGAAAACACAACACCAATAAATGAATGTACACAGTCGTGATTCTTGTAATTGTTTTTCATTTCTTCTTGACAGTTTATCTGAGAACTTAATTCAGTTGTTGGCTTTATTTTGGTATAAGGATCACTATCCAGAAAAATTAACACCTTAGGTGCCTCCTCCTCATCAGTCCTGAACATTTTTTCCTCGAGTTGATCTACACTGTGAATATCCTGTAATTTACAATATAAAAGCAATAATAAATATGTCAGACAGCAATGTTAAAAAATGACTATTAAACAATTTTTAAAAGACTGTTCAACTATAACATACATTTATCCACCCTTCAGATTAAGCATGATTTTAACATGATTAAACATTCTTTAGTAGTGGTATTTCAGACAGACAGAACTTTTATTTTTTTTTATTCAATTCAATTCATTTAGACTTCAACATACCTGTATAACTCCCATGCAAGGTTGCATTGAACTCCCTTTTCTTTTTGTGCTTCAGCATCTGTCAATGCATGGAATAATTCTATACTTTTATTGCTGTCTGATCCCTATAAGTAATACATGTATATGATTTCAATTAACAATTTTTTAAAGAAATTATTAGTCCTTATTCTATGACAAAAATAAAAGTGTTTATGACTGAACATGCTGAAGGAAGACATCAAAAGTATATTTTGACGGGAATAATCAAATTATTATTTTTAACTTTTTCACTTCATCATACCGAACCCATATTTTCAACTTAAAATACTATACTAGTAAATTTAAATCATTCTTGTACACACTTACTATGCGATTACACAAATCTTTTATAAATATACATTGTACAGTTATATTACATATTGAATTATGCAGAATTATTTGTAACAAAGACACTTCAACAACATCAAAGCCGATTTGTGTTCAAAGCACATGTAGTTACATTCCGTCTACATTATGTCTAGACGAAGGAAGTTTGTATTTGCACATTGTGTACCCCCTCCCCCCCAAAAAAAAAATCTTCATGGAAGAAAAATTTGGTCAAAAATTAATTTGAAATGAGAGGAGGCAAAAGATATAACTAATCTACTGTAATTACTGTGATGACTGGAAATTTAAAAAAATAGTGAACAAGCACTGTTTGCAACTACATATACATATGCACGGGTCCTACCAAATTTTTCGTTATACTGCCACAAACTGTATGTTAACAGTATACACAAAACTAACTTGACTAGTCACAGGGCATGTATGCAAAAATTAATACGGCGTTGATGTCCGACAGGGCTGCTACTAAATTTACATTGAAAACAAAACAGACTGTTGGTAATTTTAAGGACTTAAAACGAAGACAAGTGTAACCTCTGCCCGTCCATCTTGAAGACGTGCCACAAAATCATTTGCATGCAGATGCCAATTAAATTCTGTGTTAATTTATTGAAACAAATTTGTAAATACAATAGTATATTACTTACGGAAAAGAAGTTCTGTGGTCAGAATTGGTAATTAAACAACAACTGTCTCTGTCTTTCGACTTCAAACAAAGGAATGGTGCTAACAATTAAAATCTGCGCGGTACATTTGAATGACAACATGACATCGACCAAGTGATGATCTAGTAGGAACATCAATTAACACATCTTAATATTAACACAGGCGTAGTGGATTTTACACACATGTTAATATGGTATTATATTGAAGCCAATACTGGTGTTTTAAACGGATAAATGAAACAAGATTTAATTATATATACGTCGAAATATTCAAAAATTATATTTTTACGGATAGACCATTTCTGTCTGGACATACGCAGAAGAAACAGAAATGACTTGAACCCAAATGTGACTGGCTTTTAAAGTATATTTATAAAGATAGAAAATAAGTGTTCCTAAATCCCAACTACAATGTATTACAATCAATTATTGGGGAGAAAACATTCTACGTTACAAGCATTGTCATTTTTTAAAAGTTTTTAGCCGCCGATCTACTCTTGCGATAATAGTAATTTTAATTTAGTAATTAACATGTCTAATATGTTTAAAAAAAACACATGGAGTTTCAATATTAACATCCTAACGTTAATGTATAAACGCCTGCATAAAACTTTTAACGCATTAACATGTTAAATCGTAACACTATTTTTTACAGTGTACGATAAAAAAAATGAAAACATATGCAAGATAATGGGAATTTAACTGTTTTAAAAGGAAAGTCGCATTGATTTGTGTATGTTTATCATAAAATGTGTATCATAAAACTTAAACGGAGAAACACGAAAAAACAAGTGAGAAAAGGAGACCAATTTTAATTCTTTTCCTGCTTACTGACAAGATTCACATCAACTATCTTACCGCGTAGAATGATGCATCTAGAGATGCTTAGCATAGTGCATGCTTCACTTGCTGCCTCTGACCTATATTTTGCGGTTGCCTGATTTGGCTATCTAAATATTGTGTACTTATAATGAAGTGATGTTATTAATAACAATACATAATAACATTAAAAAACAGTACGTATTTTTGTCCACGAAAAATAAAGCTTCGAGACGGCAATGTTATGCGGGGTTTTCATCACTTAGCTCTGCTTATTTGTTGAGTATTTTATGTTTGTACTAGCAGGAATGATATATGGGCTTGAGATAATGAAATGTAGGCAATCTGAAATAGAACAACTAGAAAAGATGCAGAGGAAATTCTTGAGGCCTTCCAAACAAAAACTCAAATACTGAAGTTCACCTATTCGTTGGTGCAATTCCAATACAGATGTATATAGATCTTAATAATATACTGTCACTCCTTAAGAATATAACCAGATGCCCATCATCAGCAGAGTATAATATCTTAATTAGACAACATTGCTTCAACAGAAATAGCAACGAACTTTTTACAGAAAGGGCTGAACCAGTTTTAGAGAAATATGGAATATGGAGACAATACATGAACTAATGAAAAACCCTAGTTAAAAAAGAGGTGGAACAAAGAAGTAAGAAAGGCACAAAAATTATACTGGTCTCAACAATGTGAGGAAGATATAGCTAAGAAGTCAACCCTATTACCTCCAATTACAGAAAAACCCGATGTCACAACCGCATAATATTTGGGAAGGCGCAGAAAATGTACATAGAAAAATAAGAGCGGCAGAAGTCAAGATCTGTCGCGAACTGTATTCGCGATATTACATGAACAATTGTAATTATTGTTACTTGTGATTATTTTTTAATTATGCCATATTATTATTGTAATCTAATTTGTTTAAAACAAGGATGTTATGGTTTATTCTAGAAATTAGTTGATTGTACTATTGTTTATCTGGAAGCATCTGGAATTTACATGTTACTATTATTAGATAAGAAAGATTTAGATAATTATAGAAACTACTTGAAAAAGAACTTTCTACAATATTCTTTATAAAATAGTATATAAGACATGGTTGTAACATTTTTAGTTCAAGTTTAAGTTTATGTTCAAGTAATAGTTGTAAGATTAGACAGTGACAATAGCAGTTATCCAATGTGGTATTGTTGAAAGTGAAAGTAGCTGTGCATATTGTAAATAGAAGTCATGCGCGTAGCTAGCCTATAAAGAATGTGGATTCAAAATAATCTAGGGGGGTCAAGGGGCATGCCCCCCCCCCCTGAAAATTTTGAAATAAATGGTGCAATTTGGTGCGTTTTGGGGCCTCCGGAGAGCTTTCTTGACCATAAAAATGAAGATGAATAGCTTTTCTTTCGTTTATTTAAAAAAAAAATTGTCAAAATAATGTGGATTCAGCTGCGTACTCGCGTATAGGCAGCTACGCGCCTGGAAGTTTGCAGTTCATAAAAGTTAGAAACCTGATTCCGTGTTAGTTTGGATTTCGCCTCAAGATCAGCTTCTAACTCAAACATACCTATTTACTACAACAAGAAAAAAGTTTGGAGATAGTTATATCAAAACTATATGCTGCCTATGCGGAGATGAGCCAGATGATCGACAACATTTTATTCTCAAGTGTCCAAAGCTGGAAAACGTTCGGAGAAGGCATCTCCGACATATCAAAAGCTACCTAGATAACAGCAGAAACGATATTTACCAAGAGTTTGTCACCCAAAACAACCTACTTCAACTCATACTGGACTGTACAAACCAACAGATGCCGTATATCAGTAAGCTGAAAAAACAAGGTTATATAGAGCTGGATGAACTAACAAGGAACATGTGCTATAAACTACATATGGAAAGGATGAGACAGTTAAAGGAGGGGGGGGGGCAGGATTCTATAAACTATGTATAATCCGATGCTTTTAGTGTTTTAATAGAAAAAATGCAATAGTGATGATACCCTTCTTGTATATATATCTATGAATTTAATTTTGACTCCACGCTTGACCAAGTGCATCTTATCGTTTTAACTCAAGCTTCGTGTTTTAGCAGCTATATAATTTTAGAAACCGCTATACATGCCCTTTTTGATATCAGAAAGTAAAATTTTAGATTAACAATATTTAAACATTTTAGTGCATTTATGACTAGTGCCTGATATTTTACGTATAATGCGGTTTCTTGCCTTTTAGTGCTTTTACGATAAAGTAGTAATTGTAGACCGAGTTTAATAACTCTACATTTAAATAACTTATATGTGGATGCCTAACTGTATTATAACCCATACACTGTACATAAATGTTCATCGAATACCTATTCGTATTCTCACTGTGACTATATGCACCATACACATGCAATGATGTGCACCACATATATCTATCCAGAGGATAGAGTGCACCGACTAACGGCGGTAGTTACCTGAACAAGACAAGACAGTTGGCCAATCGGCAGCTGTCTCCCGATTTAGCCTATTATGATTGCTACCGCCCCGTAATTATGCCGGGTTTTCATCCCTAACTTAGCTCTGCTTAATTGTTTTCCAATCGGAAACTATTTCCCGATTTAGCCGCCAATCAAGACACAACATTGTTAATCTGTTATCCTTGAGATACGACTGGTTTCCGCTTTTTAGCTTTTTGTCTCGCATGCGAGACGGGAATTATTCATGAGGTATCATAAATTAAATTTTAGTTCAACATGTAATCGGGAAATATAAATTAACTTATTAGTGTATTGACTTAACATAAAAAACACTAGACGGATAGGGCTTAGATAGTTTAAAACATGCATATCATAAATATGACTTGATATTATAACATAACGCCTTTAGTTTTGTAGTAAAAGCGTCTCTCTACCATAACATCCTCGACTTAAGGAGCCCGACTGTACTGTTGATCATGTTCCTATTAACACTGATGTTTCGGGGTTCGAGTTTCACTGCTAGTAGGCTTAGACGAAGAATGGAGAGGTTTTCCCATCGAAAAGTCACGCTTTTTCATTAAGCACTCCGGCTTTATCCCACCGATAAAAACTGTACGCCCTTATACAGTTGAAAAATGTCTGAAATTTGCGTTTAACCCCATTCAAATAAGCGAAACAAAATCCTCAACTTAATATTGAATGCCCCATCTGAATATGTGATTATAATGGTAATGGTAATTCATGGACATCAGGGCCCTGTTCAATAAAACATCTCAAATTTAATGATTTCCTCAACCGATATTCTAAACTCAAAAATTGACCAATCAAATTGCTTAAAAACTCACAAGTTTGAGGGAAAACTCAAGGATTTTAGGAAAATCTCAATTTGAGAAGTTTTATGAAACTGGGGCAAGAAAGCTTACTGCAATGGGGAGAGGTGAGAAGTGAGGCTTACGTGGTACTATTTGCTTGAAGTAAGTCTTAATTGGGTTCACGTTTTTCTGGCTAATCCTACAAATTTCCAAATTTTCTTTTCATACGCTGGCCTATGACTGGACTAATTATGGTATACATATGTCCGTCCTGTCCGTCCGTCGTCCACATGTCGCATTCTATCTTGAAAATTCTTTCACATATTTTCTGTAAACTTCAACACACTGCTTCAACAGTTGTTAATTCTTTTAACCCCATGATCTGTATACTTTTTCGTAAATTTCTGATTTGGAGTAATAGGACTTTGTTCTTAAAAACGTTCTGGGGAAAGGGCGCGGGGTGTTAGTTTTAAGACTAACTCTAAGGTTTGGGGAAGGGTTTTTTCATAGATGTGAACTTTCTTACGTTTTTTTAATTCTGATATTTTGTGATAGAGATATCGGATATTGTAAAAATGGCGGAATGTGGGATTTATAGTTTATAGTTGTCTGTCTCTCAAGAGAGCTTTCATCAATTTTCTTGAAAATTTAATGCATTGTTAAAATGTCTAATCGGTGCAGATGGCAGTTGTGTGTCAATGATGTGTATAGCTCTTGTCGTTATCTTAAAAGGCGTATCATGGAGCATCTGTTTATTAAATTTTTTGTTTATGTCATTTTAACATATTTCTACAACGCAGAACATTACAATATAATTATTACTACAAAGCATCATTCAAACGCAAAAATGATAGAACCATATGTTATGAAATATTTTAGAAATATACAAATAACGAATTAATAACTACTGAAACAATATAATATCAATGAACGAAACGACATGAAACAAGTAAAAACGTGTGGTAAATACAGGCTACCAAGCTGGAAATTGCATTTCTCAAATAAACAATTGAGGAATTTGTAAGAACTGCAAATCTACCATATTTTTGGCGGATATCCCCTTCCATATAGAACAGGACTATTAGACGGGTGAATGGAGGGCAGCGAACTATGACTCGAAGTTTTACTCGGATGATAATTTCGACGTGTAACTCGAATTCAATCTCGAACTCGAACTCTTACAAGAAGTTTAACTTAAACTTTAAGCTTTACCCCTATAACCCGGCGATCCACCACACCCGTAGATTTACGTTCTTTTTGTGCACAGATTTAAATGCATGTTAAAGTTTCAAAATAAACCAAATGTAGGAGCAAGGAGAACGAATAGTAATACATTTACAAACAAAATATAAAAATATCACGTGAATAAAAAAATTAATAAAACCAATTTCTGTAGAATGTTGTAAATTTTACAAAGTAGACGGTTCATTCAGGTTCTTTGACAACTCCAAATTCAACAAAAGCAACGACGAAAGAATTTTCATCAAAAAATAAAATTGCCATCGCACACATTATAAACCAATAAACAGCGGTACTGCACCAGGAGATCATCATTAACAAAACAGTTCATTAAGTCATCTTGTACAAGAAAGCCGGGCCAGACCAATTTGCAATTAGCAAATTGTTTCTAATCTTGTCAAAAAATAATGCTAGAGGGTTCTTTATTCCATTCGTTCCATCTAGCAGCTTCCGCACTTGTTTTCCGTCAGGTGATATAACAATGAGCCCGTGGTCACTGTCAGAGGTAACGTACACGTTCATGTCGTTATCTATGGTCACGCCCACAGGATCTCCCAGCACAGATATGTCTTTGTATTCCCACTTTGTATCTCCTTTCATGGTGTAACACGTTACGGTCCTATTCTGATAGTTTGTTTGATATATGTTGTCACCACGTGCTGTGATATAGGAATAATTAGGCACACTAACTTGTTTTACTACTGTTGTAACAGTTTCGTTAGGTAGGTGTACCATATTAATACCCTGATTTTGTTGACACCACAGTAGTTTCCCCTGTTCATATATTACTGTGAAACAACTGCTTGATGTTTTAATCTTTCCTTCAGTTTGGTTGGATTCGACGTTGATGAACTCTATACTATTACTAGTTGCAACTGCTACGGTTCTATTATCTATGCTGGTGACACCATGTGGAGTTGAAGAGATAAATATCTCCTTAAAAAACGCACCATCATCATTAAATAAAATTAATCGTTTATTGCCTTCCTCCACAAAAATCTTCATTCCGTCCGGACAAATTATGCAGCCGGTAATTTTTATGCTTGCTTTGCCTTTTGTAAATGTAATGGTAGACTGCAGCGCAAGATGAATTTCACCAATAGATTTTGGTTGTTGTATGACTGACATAATTTGCGCTTGTTTATCAGTCTCCAATTTGAGAACAACTGATGGCGGAGATGTTTCCGAAGATATAAAACCAAACTGTGTTACACCTGACAAAATCTCTGATATTTTATCATTAATTTTGAAATTCAAGTTGACATGTTGAATGTTGTCGTCCTCATATAATGCTGCTATAAACCTTTCTTCTTTCTCTACCTCTTTTTCAATGGCTTTAATGCCAAAAAATGTTTGAATATCAGAAGCATACTGTTTTATTGCATATATTTGATTTTGTTTCTCATCAACGGTCATCGATACCTGAGATAGTTTTTGCAACAGGTTTTCAATCTGTAGCTTCACATTTTCTTCCGCAACATGTAACTCATCAATGGCACGTTGTTCCAGGGAATCCAGGAGGACGTTTATTTTGATTCGCGCCTCCTTTATCTTTTCCCGAAATCCTTGACACTGTTCACGTATTTGTTTCAGGTTTTGCTCACGATCTTGTATTACCGTTTTTAGGTTTTTGTCGATATCTCTTAAACTTCTTTCGATATTATCAAGCAATGCTGATGTTTTAAAATTTGTTATCAGTTCCGGAATTGCCGTCAAGTTTTCACACTTCTTGTGGTAGGCAGAAACACACATTGGACAACTGAGCTTGTTATGGTCAGGACAAAACAGTTGGTATTTCAGATGATGTTCGCTACAATGCTGTTGTAGTTCCAAAATAAACTTCGGTAGCAATTTATAATTCTCAACAGAAATAACCCTGTGATGCCTGGTGACCTTGGATATATTATGGTGTTCCAAACATTCTGTACATAAACCCTCCTCACACTCAGGACACCAATGCTCGGCGAACTTCCTGACATGTCGACCATCACATATATCGCATTTGACGTCTCCAGATTCAGCCATGATTGTCTACAAAAACGAGAAATTTTGCTTAAATAAAAAATGAAACTGTTATACAGTAAATACCAGTAAAAATTTGCAGTAATAATTTAAGGAGATACAATTTACAATTATTAAACAGATAAATCCCAACATACACTATGACAAAATTACATAAAAGTAGTGGTGCAATCTCTATTGCATTACAACCCTTACTGCTATAAAGCGGGCATATTAGAACTTACGACTTTATTGAAATAGGCGATGGCTTTAAATCTTATCACAATAACGCCTTATTAAAATTAAAAAAGTTCTTTATATTTGTCATCGTCATCACCGTTGAAGTTGTGTTAATTTTTATTTAGGTGTAAATTTGTTGTTATTCCAGAACAATAATAAACTTTTGGAAAATAAAAATCCCGAACCAGTTACTTGTTATTACTAGAGCCAGCTTTTACAACACTGTCATCTTCAACGATGCCAACATCTACTGCAAAAAAAAACCCCTTCATTTCCATAGCACAAAGATCCTTTTTCGTGCACATTTCTGCAGAAACGAATTCTTCGAGTTCGGTTCATGAACATTATAATATCATCTAAAACTGCAAAAATTGCTGTCAAAATTTTATACATTAAACAGAAGTAGAAATTTCCGATATTACTTCACACCAGAAAGGTACCCAACAAATATTGCACGTTAACCAGAACAGAATACTAGCTATAGTTGAAAGTGCGGACAATGGTATACCAGGAGAATTAATTCGGACACGCACTGAATAAATCAAAAATATATTTGCATACCTTAATGGAACAGCAAATGTAGTGATTGCACGTTAAAGAAATGATCATTTCAAATACATTTCACAGGGAAATGTTTACAATTAAATTTTAGCAAACAAATAAACAGATTTTTTATAAGCTTAAAACAAACACGATCACACTGACGTTAACTATAGTAACATGTTACTAACTAGTTGCTTGCTTTTTAGTTAGTGGTAACGACATAGTAATGAAGATCAGCCACTTTAATTTAAACTGACGTGATAACAAAATAAACCAACTAAAGTTTACCAAAAAGAAAGAAATAATACACAAAGCACAAATTAAATAAGTTTCTATATGAGTGCATCCTCTTAAGTCGTTCCATCACTAAGCGAACGCAGACCCAGAACCCCTGACTTGGGAGGATGATATGTGGGGAAATTTGTGCTTTCGTAAAGAACATACGAACGCATGTATCATGAAGCACACGACAAACATTGCTTGTTTACTAATTCTTATTTTAAAGTGTAGTAGAATTTCAGCGATTACTTTACACCAGGCAACATTCGGGTTTATTAAAAGATCGTCGTTTTACCAACATTCAGGCCAATATTCAGCATTTCAGGAAGCATACTTGTTGAATGGTTTACAACACGACTGGCTTTCTTATGCTATTCTCGTGTTAAATAATCCCTCGCGATCCGAATATTTGATGATAGTCGAAGGGTATTTATTGTCAACGCGAATACGGAAATAGTAAAATGTGTGTTATTTAATTGTATACACTCAGGTATAATATTGATAAGCATTTTGAGGGATGTCACTTTTGTATATTTTCATTCAAAATTAAAAAAACCCACTTCATATATAACCTGGCATTGGTATAACTAGCTACTGACTTGTAGGTCCCCGATAAAACATTGATCAATATTGTCACCAGTTTTTAATTGTTGGTGCCTCGGAAGTCAACTATTGATCACGTGCCTGTCAACACTGCGGTTGCGGGGTCGAGTCTCACTGCGGGCAGAATGTATACGACTCCAATCTTAATTGACAAAGAATGCCAGTTTTCCAAGTTCGGACGTTTTCTCCCCCTTTAAAAGCTGGACGCCATGACATAGCTATAATTGGTGAAAGAGGCGATAAACACTATTTAAACAATAAACAAATATAAAAATGTTGAGATGACCCACACTTACTTTCTATTTCCAATAAATGCATAAATTTTAAATTAATAAATACAATTACGAAAATTTATCTGGCAAGATCTGACACATATTCTTTCACTTTTCAATGCCAGATTTTACAGAGAAAATATATTAAAAATAGTTTGCCATTATAAGCCCTACGCAAAATGCAACACAATTATTCAATGTCACACTGGATGTATCCACACAATCCAATTAAGTCGTGTATACTCCATCCTCCCAAGTCAGGGGTTCCATGATGGAGCGAACGCAGACTCAGAACCCTTGACTTGGGAGGATGGTATACTCCGATAAGGACAAGCGATGCGACAATTTTGTCGCCTGGTTAATTTCAGCCAACGCTTGACAAAAAAGTCAGTCGAAAAGCTAATCGCATATTACTAGTATTACAGCTAGTTGAAGTTTTAACTTACTATTTAATGCTTCAAAATTTAGAAATATGGACGGTTGGATAAATGGACATTGTCCTTTGAAAATGACAGCAAAGAAGTTCCATTAAGTGCGCTATATGTCCTCATTTTACTCCTGTTGAGTAACCTGTTCTACAGCCAGGATATTGCGGCCACGTGTAAAACATACAGGTCTAGAAATTGGTCTCTTTATTTTCACAGGAATGCCTATTTAAATTGCATGTTTTGTTGACTAAGAAAATACGATGGTGGCGACTAAATATTGTTAGTATTGCATCATCGAGTAGCATCGCTACAACTTTAACATCTCAATGGTTGCCGCATTGCTGTCGCTACCGGAGTATTAACACATCTTAACTGATAAAAATGTAATAAATATAAAACATATTTATGTTTTCCCGTGTTGTTTGTACACGATTGATCTGTGTTTTAAATTGAAGCTAAAAGACGGTAAGGATACGGTCATAGTATTACTTAGTGTTATTTTATAAAAAAAAACGGGGCGGGGGTAACTTAGTTTATATATAGGGTAAAACGGATGTGCGGCCTGAATGGGTAACTTTTTTACCTCTCCAAAATATATGAAAAGGTAGCTTTTTTCATTGAAAATTTTATCATTGGGTAGTTGTAAATTACCATAATATATCCATGCCTCAATTCTCATCTTAAGCATGTTAAGCCCATGTAAACCACGGTGATTTTACAAACAAAGTATTCCATTAACATCACTTGATCATTTTGGTAGTAAATGGACAATTTCATCAATGGGGATGCAGTAATAATATATATGAATAGGTCTGATTTAATAATTCAATATATGATTAGGTCATGTTTTATAACCTCCATAGATATAGGGTTGGTTTTCAAATCTCAGTCCGCAGACCTGTACCTACAAAATATCCTTAGTTTACTGCCCCGCCCCTTTTTCCCCTGTGACAAAAAAATATAGTTACAAATTTACAACAATTTGATGTAATTTTGTTTTCAGACAAGCAATTAACTTTGTCTTAGTAGAAACTGTTGAAAATTAGTACACAAATGCGATTTCAATTTAATGAAAACATTGCGGACAGAAAAAAGAAGGCATCATATAGGGAAAGCTGGCATTCGGGAAGTGATAAAAATAGTAAAAGATGTAAATAATTCATAAGATTGTTAAGGGTGTTGTCGCCTGAGCTATTAATTCTTTAACTTAAAATTTATATTATAGAAATTGGATTAATAGCTTACGATCTAGAGATCAATATCATTAATATTTTAGCTATATTTAGTACCAGAACAAACAATAAACAGAGAAATAGGTGGGACATAGGGAAACAAATTGTGATTGCCACTGGAAAGCATTGGTTAAGGATCGAGAATAAACTCTTTTGAAGCGGCTAGAATGAGACTACACTTTTTCAAAATCTACATTCGTTTTCTTTAAGCAAAGAGCGTCGCACTAGGATTTGCATACTATGAGACAACACCCCTTCCCCTATACGCCCACGGGGGGGGGGGGGGGTAACTTGGTAATTTTTAGGGTGGGGATGTGCCATTTTTGATTTGAATTCAATACCCATATTTATATAAAATTTCCAATTTTCAATACCCATATTTATATAAAATTTCCAATTTTCATGACCCATATTTATATAAAATTTCCAATTTTCATGACCCATATTTATATATAATTTCAATTTTCATGACCCATATTTATATAAAATGAACAATTTTCATAACCCATATTTATATTCAGCACACTTAAAAGAAGGTCATATATTATATACACAATATGATAACATAGTGAAGAAGAAAACACAATGTCATTATTAAAATTACACTTTATTATATTATAAACATGACCCATATGAGACCAGATTTTTTTTTCAATTAAGATTAAAAAGCATACCCATTTTTTTGGCACATATACATATACCTTTATATCGGAAGTTACCCCCCCCCCCCCCCGTTTATACGCCGCGAACACACTGTGCAACTCTTTAGGTCGAGTAATGGGAACCCTCCCAGTATGGTCCCAGTCTTACGATGATAAAACATGGCTTTATTTTCTGTAACTACCTGATGGTAATCGATTAAACGGCCAGCTATTCAGAAATCAAAGATCGACCAATGAGGAAGTATAATTGTTCATAAATACAAACATATAGCATGTAGGTAACCCTTCCGTTATTCCTACCTTAACATCAATATGTAAAAAAGGAAACCAGGTCGGATTTTGTCCATGCCAATGACTATGAACGAAAGTGTCAATTGGTTACCCATATCCCATATTAATTTTTTTAATAATAAGAGCTGTAAAAAAATTGTTATTGGAACTGAAAGATTTTAACAACCGGATCACAATCGAATTAAAATTAAATCTTTCACTTGCTCCCTCTTTTTGCTATGGTCGCTGCGTGTAGATCCTTACAACGCAGCGACCAATAACAAAAAGGGGGGAGCAAGATAAAGATTTAATTTTAATTAGTTTCACCGGGTCACGGTCCAGAAAAAGATATCTTTTTACAAGTCCAGAAGTTTATTATTTAAAGCAAACGATTTGTCACTTGTCTAGAAAAAATAAATTTAAAGTTGCATACATTTCATCCGAAACCCCAATGTTTTTGTTTCCGCGTGCTATTTTATTCCTATTTCTGCTTTGCTTCTAAACTATACATAACACGTATATATAAAGTGCTTACTGATTTTTAAGTCGCCCAAAACGAAGTTTTAGCGACTTATTGTTTTTGCACCGTTTCTTATTATTATTATTCGCCCAAAACGAAGTTTTGGCGACTTACTGTTTTTGCACCGTTTCTTATTAAGTCGCCCAAAACGAAGTTTTGGCGACTTATTGTTTTTGCACCGTTTCTTATTATTATTATTATGTCTCCCAAACGAAGTTTTGGGAGACATATTGTTTTTGTCCGGTTTCTTATTATTAAGTCTCCCAAACGAAGTTTGGAGACTTATTGTTTTTATTAAGTCTCCCAAACGAAGTTTAGAGACTTATTGTTTTTACTCTGTTTCTTATTAAATCCCCGACCACGAAGTGTCGGGGATTTATTGTTTTTGCACCGTTTCTTATTAAATCCCCGACCACGAAGTGTCGGGGATTTATTGTTTTTGCACCGTATCTTATTAAATCCCCGACCACGAAGTGTCGGGGATTTATTGTTTTTGCACCGTTTCTTATTAAATCCCCGACCACGAAGTGTCGGGGATTTATTGTTTTTGCACCGTTTCTTATTAAGTCGCCGACCACGAAGTGTCGGGCGACTTATTGTTTTTACTCCGTTTCTTATTATTATTAAGTCGCCGACCACGAAGTGTCGGGCGACTTATTGTTTTTACTTCGTTTCTTATTATTAAATCCCCGACCACGAAGTGTCGGGGATTTATTGTTTTTGCACCGTTTCTTATTAAGTCGCCCAAAAAAATTTTTTTTGGGAGACTTATTGTGTTTGCACCGTTTCTTATTATTATTATTATTATTATTATTATTATTATTATTATTCTTTTCCACACATTTTTCTTAATCATGAACTTGTCCGACACATTTTTTGAAAACGCTTTGACCAATCAAGATAAAACCTGCTGAGGTGGGTGGAGGGTCACTCAGAGGGGTGCCATCCACTTTTGAAATTTTCAAAATGGCCGCCATTTTCAAAATGGCCGCCGTTAAAGATTTTTGGCCCCCTCTCAGATCTCGGAGATGGCTGAATGGATTTTAATGAAAATTGGTACACTGGTAGAGTTAACCATCCTGAGCAGTGTGGCGAAAAAAAATTTGATGCGAACGCCGCCTTTTTAAAATGGCCGCCGTTTTACCACACCCGCCCCCCAAAAACGTCAACTTTGTCCGATTTCAACGAAATTTGATTTCTAGACGTATTTTGATGTACTGAACCTGCTGAGGTGGGTGGAGGGTCACTCAGAGGTGTGCCATCCACTTTTGAAATTTTCAAAATGGCCGCCATTTTCAAAATGGCCGCCATTAAAGATTTTTGGTTCCCTCTCAGATCTCGGAGATGGGTGGATGGATTTTAATGAAAATTAATACACTGGTAGAGTTAACAATCCTGAGCAGTATGGCGAAAACAAATTTGATGCAAAAGCCGCCATTTTAAAATGGCCGCCGTTTTACCACACCCGCCCCCAAAAACATCAACTTTGTCTGATTTTAACGAAATTTGATTTCTAGAGGTATTTTGAAGTACTGATTTGAATGAAATACTATCCATGGGGATTTGGGCGACTTCTGTGTTGGCATCCCAACACAATCATGTTTAATTATTATTATTATTCTTCTTCTTCTTCTTCTGGACCTAACTTTGTCCGTAGGATTTCTCGAAGACGAAAAGACATAGGTCAATGAAACTTACCAGAAAGATAGGTCACCACTAGGAAATGGTCTTTCCGATTTCGAAATTTTGAAAATGGCGGCCATCTTGGATTGGCGGCCATTTTGAATTTGAAAAAAATACAAAATTAATCATAAAAAATCACAAACAATATGGATATGAACCAAAATAGGTTTATAGGTCAATATTAAGATCCCGGACAATATGGGACCATTTTCCGAAAAATCCAAGATGGCCACCATATTCAAAATGGCCGCCAAAGTGCGAAAATTGAAAAGTTGTCCGATTTCAACGAAAATTGGCATTTAGGTCAATATTGATATTACGAACAACATGGTGACATGTTCGAACAAATCAAAGATGGCCGCCAAAGTCCAAGATGGCCGCCATATTCAAAATGGCCTCCAAAGTGCGAAAATTGAAAAGTTGTCCGATTTCAACGAAAATTGGCATTTAGGTGAATATTGATATTACGAACAACATGGTGACATGTTTGAACAAATCCAAGATGGCCGCCATATTCAAAATGGCCGCCAAAGTGCGAAAATTGAAAAGTTGTCCGATTTCAACGAAAATTGGCATTTAGGTCAATATTGATATTACGAACAACATGGCGACACTTTCGAACAAATCCAAGATGGCTGTCATATTCAAAATGGCTGCCAAAGTGCGAATATTGAAAAGTTGTCTGATTTCAACAAAAATTGGCATTTAGGTCAATATTGATATTACGAACAACATGTCGAACAAATCCAAGATGGCTGCCAAAGTCCAATATGGCCGCCATATTCAAAATGGCCGCCAAAGTGCGAAAATTGAAAAGTTGTCCGAATTGTGACAAAAGTGGGCACGGGAGGGGATTTTTTTGTGACTTGCTTGCAATCACAATCAGCACTTGTTATTATTATTATTTTCATATTTCTTATGTTTTCCTTTTTCCCCTCGCAATGTTGTCCGCTCGTTTTCTCGCTCATCTTTTAACCGATCGAAATGAAACTTTGGGAACATAATAAGAGTGACCTGAAGTTGTGCAATCCACTTTTGAAATTTTCAAAATGGCCGCCATTTTCAAAATGGCCGCCGTTGAAAAAAAATGACGGCCGTTGTCAGATCTCAGTAATTGCCAAAGCAATTTCAATGAAAATTGGTATATTGATACAGCTCCCTATCCCGAGCATTTTTGCAAAAAAAAATTTGACGCGGCCGACATTTCAAAATGGCCGCCATCCGAACACCACCCCCCTAAAACTGTAAAAATTTAAACGTCATCCGATTTAAACGAAATTTGGTATACAGGTAGCTTATGATACCCTGAGTGTGCCTCTTTTTTCAAAATTTTTGTCCGACTTCCGGTTTCAAAATGGCGGCCGTTTTAAAGTTTTACAAAATGGCGGCCGTTGTCAGATCTCAGTTATGGCCAGAGCAATTTCAATGAAAATTGGTATACTGATACAGCTAACTATCCTGAGCATTTTTGCAAAAAAAAATTTTTGTCCGACTTCCGGTTTCAAAATGGCGGCCGTTTTAAAGTTTGCTCGTTTTCTCGCTCATCTTTTAACGATCGAAATGAAACTTGGCCAACTGAAAGCTCATGTTATGAAGGTGTGCTCTTGACTTTTAGTTCCCTCTACTCGGTCAAAAGTGCGGAACGGGAGGCGACTTCAACGTTTCGGGAAACGTAAATTTTAATTATTATTATTATTATTTTCATATTTCTTATGTTTTCCCCTCGCAATGTTGTCCGCTCGTTTTCTCGCTCATCTTTTAACCGATCGAAATGAAACTTTGGGAACATCTTAAGGGTGACCTGAAGTTGTGCAATCCACTTTTGAAATTTTCAAAATGGCCGCCATTTTCAAAATGGCCGCCGTTGAAAAAATGATGACCGTTGTCAGATCTCAGTAATTGCCAAAGCAATTTCAATGAAAATTGGTATACTGGTACAGCTAACTATCCCGAGCATTTTTGCAAAAAAAATTTGACGCGGCCGACATTTCAAAATGGCCGCCATCCGAACACCACCCCCCTAAAAATGTAAAAATTTAAACGTCATCCGATTTAGACGAAATTTGGTATACAGGTAGCTTATGATACCCTAAGTGTGCCACTATTTAAAAATGTTTTGTCCGACTTCCGGTTTCAAAATGGCGGCCGTTTTAAAGTTTTACAAAATGGCGGCCGTTGTCAGATCTCAGTTATGGCCAGAGCAATTTCAATGAAAATTGGTATACTGATACAGCTAACTATCCTGAGCATTTTTGCAAAAAAAAATTTTTGTCCGACTTCCGGTTTCAAAATGGCGGCCGTTTTAAAGTTTGCTCGTTTTCTCGCTCATCTTTTAACGATCGAAATGAAACTTGGCCAACTGAAAGCTCATGTTATGAAGGTGTGCTCTTGACTTTTAGTTCCCTCTACTCGGTCAAAAGTGCGGAACGGGAGGCGACTTCAACGTTTCGGGAAACGTAAATTTTAATAATTATTATTATTATTTTCATATTTCTTATGTTTTCCCCTCGCAATGTTGTCCGCTCGTTTTCTCGCTCATCTTTTAACCGATCGAAATGAAACTTTGGGAACATCTTAAGGGTGACCTGAAGTTGTGCAATCCACTTTTGAAATTTTCAAAATGGCCGCCATTTTCAAAATGGCCGCCGTTGAAAAAAATGATGACCGTTGTCAGATCTCAGTAATTGCCAAAGCAATTTCAATGAAAATTGGTATACTGGTACAGCTAACTATCCCGAGCATTTTTGCAAAAAAAAATTTGACGCGGCCGACATTTCAAAATGGCCGCCATCCGAACACCACCCCCCTAAAAATGTAAAAATTTAAACGTCATCCGATTTAGACGAAATTTGGTATACAGGTAGCTTATGATACCCTAAGTGTGCCACTATTTAAAAATGTTTTGTCCGACTTCCGGTTTCAAAATGGCGGCCGTTGTCAGATCTCAGTTATGGCCAGAGCAATTTCAATGAAAATTGGTATACTGATACAGCTAACTATCCTGAGCATTTTTGCAAAAAAAATTTTTGTCCGACTTCCGGTTTCAAAATGGCGGCCGTTTTTAAGTTTGCTCGTTTTCTCGCTCATCTTTTAACCGATCGAAATGAAACTTGGCCAACTGAAAGCTCATGTTATGAAGTTGTGCTCTTGACTTTTAGTTCCCTCTACTCGGTCAAAAGTGCGGAACGGGAGGCGACTTCAACGTTTCGGGAAACGTAAATTTTAATTATTATTATTATTCTTCTTCTTCTTCTTCTGGACCTAACTTTGTCCGTAGGATTTCTCGAAGACGAAAAGTCATAGGTCAATGAAACTTACCAGAAAGATAGGTCACCACTAGGAAATGTTGTTTCCGATTTCGAAATTTTGAAAATGGCGGCCATCTTGGATTGGCGGCCATTTTGAATTTGAAAAAAATACAAAATTAATCATAAAAAATCACAAACAATATGGATATGAACCAAAATAGGTTTATAGGTCAATATTAAGGTCCCGGACAATATGGGACCATTTTCCGAAAAATCCAAGATGGCCACCATATTCAAAATGGCCGCCAAAGTGCGAAAATTGAAAAGTTGTCCGATTTCAACGAAAATTGGCATTTAGGTCAATATTGATATTACGAACAACATGGTGACACGTTCGAACAAATCAAAGATGGCCGCCAAAGTCCAAGATGGCCGCCATATTCAAAATGGCCTCCAAAGTGCGAAAATTGAAAAGTTGTCCGATTTCAACGCAAATTGGCATTTAGGTGAATATTGATATTACGAACAACATGGTGACATGTTTAAACAAATCCAAGATGGCCGCCAAAGTCCAAGATGGCCGCCATATTCAAAATGGCCGCCAAAGTGCGAAAATTGAAAAGTTGTCCGATTTCAATGAAAATTGGCATTTAGGTCAATATTGATATTACGAACAACATGGCGACACTTTCGAACAAATCCAAGATGGCTGTCATATTCAAAATGGCTGCCAAAGTGCGAATATTGAAAAGTTGTCTGATTTCAACAAAAATTGGCATTTAGGTCAATATTGATATTACGAACAACATGTCGAACAAATCCAAGATGGCTGCCAAAGTCCAAGATGGCCGCCATATTCAAAATGGCCGCCAAAGTGCGAAAATTGAAAAGTTGTCCGAATTGTGACAAAAGTGGGCACGGGAGGGGATTTTTTTGTGACTTGCTTGCAATCACAATCAGCACTTGTTATTATTATTATTCTTCTTCTTCTTCTTCTGGACCTAACTTTGTCCGTAGGATTTCTCGAAGACGAAAAGACATAGGTCAATGAAACTTACCAGAAAGATAGGTCACCACTAGGAAATGTTGTTTCCGATTTCGAAATTTTGAAAATGGCGGCCATCTTGGATTGGCGGCCATTTTGAATTTGAAAAAAATACAAAATTAATCATAAAAAATCACAAACAATATGGATATGAACCAAAATAGGTTTATAGGTCAATATTAAGGTCCCGGACAATATGGGACCATTTTCCGAAAAATCCAAGATGGCCACCATATTCAAAATGGCCGCCAAAGTGCGAAAATTGAAAAGTTGTCCGATTTCAACGAAAATTGGCATTTAGGTCAATATTGATATTACGAACAACATGGTGACATGTTTGAACAAATCAAAGATGGCCGCCAAAGTCCAAGATGGCCGCCATATTCAAAATGGCCTCCAAAGTGCGAAAATTGAAAAGTTGTCCGATTTCAACGAAAATTGGCATTTAGGTGAATATTGATATTACGAACAACATGGTGACATGTTTGAACAAATCCAAGATGGCCGCCAAAGTCCAAGATGGCCGCCATATTCAAAATGGCCGCCAAAGTGCGAAAATTGAAAAGTTGTCCGATTTCAACGAAAATTGGCATTTAGGTCAATATTGATATTACGAACAACATGGCGACACTTTCGAACAAATCCAAGATGGCTGTCATATTCAAAATGGCTGCCAAAGTGCGAATATTGAAAAGTTGTCTGATTTCAACAAAAATTGGCATTTAGGTCAATATTGATATTACGAACAACATGTCGAACAAATCCAAGATGGCTGCCAAAGTCCAAGATGGCCGCCATATTCAAAATGGCCGCCAAAGTGCGAAAATTGAAAAGTTGTCCGAATTGTGACAAAAGTGGGCACGGGAGGGGATTTTTTTGTGACTTGCTTGCAATCACAATCAGCACTTGTTATTATTATTAAATCCCCGACCACGAAGTGTCGGGGATTTATTGTTTTTGCACCGTTTCTTCTTATTATTATTCTTCTTCTTCTTCTTCTTGAAGGGATAGGACGTGTTTTTCGGAGCTCCGCTCAAAGCATTTATTTATTGGTTATTTTGTATTGTACTTCGTAAATATTTGTATTGTTGTGTTTGGAAGAAGAAGCTCTTTCATTTTGTGGGGTTTATTTCGTATTTTCCTCTCGGATTGCCGAGATTTTTGTTGGATTTAATTTTTGTTTATTGGTTTGATATTGTTCAAAGATGGCGTCGCCTTCATTTTCTAGTGTAGTAGTTAATGGTAAAACTACTCAGTTGTCGTCGAATGTTGCCTCGAGCAATACTGTGTTAAATGATAAGGACAATAGGGACCTTAATTTAATTAAACGAACAATGCCGTCCAAGGTAGGTGTTAAATCTTTGCCCCAGGCTAATAGTGATAAAGTTGTAAAGTCGCAATTACACAGCGAAAGTTCACGAGATTTGCCGAATAATAATAATGTCCCGTCTGACAGAGAAAGTTCAAGATCGAAAAATAACGATGAGATGCCGTCATTTGGACATAAGCCTTTTGGCTTTGTCTCAAAGAAACACGGTGTGAAACTAACAAACATACCGTCTGTCTCAATCGAGCAATATGTTGTTGCTATTGCCGATATTGTCAAACCAGAAAACATAGTGGCTGCCTCTCGTATGAGGTCTGGGGTTGTAGTTTTTTTATCAAATCTCGATGATGTGGAAGAGTTGTGTTCTAATGGCTTAAGTATTGGGGACGAGTTTGTTGACGTTCAGTGTTTGGTGAAAATCCCTAAAAAAGTTACTTTGTCTAATTGTCCCCCTTTTATTCCAAACGATTTACTCGAGGATGAGTTGATGCGTTATGGACGCATAATTTCTGATATAAAACCCATTGCACTGGGTATTAAAATCCCAGCACTAAAACATGTCAAGTCTTTTAGACGACAAGTGTCCCTTATTCCCCACCCCAATGTAATATTACCTGAATACTTTGATATGTTTTATCAAAGGCAAAGTTATAGAATTTTTGTTAATGACGATGTTGTCTGTTTCAAATGCAAACAGACTGGACACATTCAAACAAGATGTCCCGAAAACAGACCAACAACTGAAAGCAAAAATTCAGAAGCCAATACAGACGTTTTGTATTCGGCTGAAAGAGTACCCAAAACTGGGACGGCGGAGGAATCTGTTGTCTTGAATTCCGATATTACTGCCTCTGGTAGTCAATCTGATGTTCCCAACACCCCACACAATGTTTCAAGTCAAAAAAAGTCGGAAGAATCTACAGTTTCCACTGTCATTGTTGACATCCACGCTCCTAATGATAAAGTGCAGATTGATGTTTTGCCAACAAAGTCTGCACTCAAACGAAAAGCAGAAAACAGTGATTCTGCTATTAGTATGAAAACCCCTACAACTGAAGCTATATCTGCTCCAGATGCTATTAGCATATGGGATTTACCCCCTTCATCCCAAATTTTACTTAAAAACAATGAGGAAGAGGATGTAGACATAGAATCTATATCCTCTGATTTATCAGAACAAAATATGTCTCAAATCGTAGTAGATACTGAGCAAAAGCTTTCAACTGAGGAGCTCGATCGATTACTTGCTGAGCTCAAAAGCAACAAAAAACCTGTAGAAAAATGTTTAGAGTATACATCAAACATACGACAACTTTGTCAAGATTTTATAGACCTTCGTAGAAACCCCGAATCATCATCACAGTTAAAGGCGCGTCTCAATAAGTTAATTAAGAAATTAAAGGCATATGTGAAAACTCATGCTTAGACGACAAATATACCCAAATCAATATGTATTGTCCTATTAATTATGCATTTTTGTTCTGTGTTCTCATTACATTTGTAATGTCTGGTTTTTCATTAGTTTCATTGAACACACAAGGTTGTCGAGATTCCTTTAAAAGATATTTTATATTAGATTCTTTGAAATCTAAATTAAATGCAGATATAGTTTTTCTTCAAGATACCCATACCATTCCTTCTGATGAAGGTATTTGGAAAATGATATGGAGAGGAGAAATAGTGTTCTCTCATCTCTCAACTATTTCTGCTGGATTAGCGATATGTTTTTCAAAAAATTTAGAATATACTATTCTAGATCATAAAGTTATATTACCCGGTCGCATTTTACATGCAACTATTAAAATACAGGAACAAATAATATATTTGTTTAATGTGTATTCCCCAACTTGCCCCAAAGAAAAACTAGACTTTTTGAAATATTTAAAACACCATTTGAATCAACTTGATTCTTCCATTCCAATATTTCTTGGAGGTGATTTTAATTGTACAACTAATCCTTCCCTCGATCGGACAGGAGATACTGAACCCCACCCCCATTCTTGTAACGAATTTAAATCTATTGTTAAACGTTTCAAATTTATTGATACGTTTCGCAATATTCATCCATACGATAGAACTTATTCCTGGTCGAGAAATGACGGTGTCGCCGCTAGACTCGATCGAATTTATATATCTAAACATTATAGTCAGTTTATTCGATCTTCAGAAATAAAACAATGTTCATATTCTGATCATGATTACGTTCGTGTTTATTTTAAAGAAATACCAAGTAAACACAAGAGTGCTTACTGGTGTTTAAATACATCTCTTTTAGATGATAAATTGTATGTTGACATGGTAAATAGTTTTTGGCTTTCCTGGCGACTACAGAAATCTGAGTTTAAGTGTATTCAAGATTGGTGGGATCGAGGAAAATACAAAATAAAGGAACTTTCGCAAGAATTTTCCATTAAAAAGAATTATGATTTTAAGCGTAATTTTGATGGTTTACAATCCGATATTGAATTATTAAAATCAAATATTACAACAAACCCTGATCTCAATGCCATTTTAATTGAGAAGCAAAATCAGTTATCTGAACTTGAACGAATCCAGGCCCGTGGTGCTTGGGTTCGTTCAAGATTCAAATATGTTAATGATTCAGATAAACCAACAAAATATTTCTTTGACCTTGAAAAGAAACGTGGTACAAAAAAATTATTATCCCATTTAACCCTGCCTGATGGCAGTATAACTGATTCTGATCAGGAAATAAAAGCCCTTGCCCGAAATTTTTACATAGACTTGTATAGCCCCGATCCTGTAGATGAAGGTTGTCAAAATGAGATTTTGAAAGACCTTCCTACATTAAATGAAACACAAAAACAAACATTAGATAGTGTTATAAGTTATAATGAATTGTCCTCTGCCGTTTTAAAAATGAATAACAATAAGTCTCCTGGTATTGATGGACTGCCTAGTGAATTTTACAAAACATTTTGGAACATCGTTGGGAAAGATATGCACGAAGTTTTTGTTACTTCGATTGAAGAAAACAGACTTCCACTTTCGTGCAGAAGAGCCGTTCTGACGATGATTCCGAAGAAAGGTGACAGTAGTTTGTTAAAAAACTGGAGACCAGTGTCTCTTCTCTGTTGTGATTATAAAATATTAACGAGAGCTTTCTCGCTAAGACTTCGTACCGTTTTACCCGATATATTACACATCGATCAAAGTTATTGTGTACCCGGTCGTCATATCAGTGACAATATTCGTTTTATTTCTGATGCTACTTGTTATGCTAATCAGGAAAATATCCCCCTTGCTATTGTTTCCCTTGACCAAGAGAAAGCTTTTGATCGTGTTCATCATGGCTATTTGATGAAGACATTAGAAGCTTTCGGTTTTGGCGATTATTTCATTTCCTGTATAAAAACTATTTATACAGATGTACATAGTTTACTGAAAATTAATAATTCGTTATCTTCCCCTTTTCAATTTAAGAGAGGTATAAGACAAGGATGTTCCTTATCAGGTCAGTTATATGCTATCTGCCTTGAACCTCTTTTGCATAAATTAAGGTCAAAAGATGGTCTTTCAGGCCTTGAACTTCCATTATCTGATGGTAAGAAAAGTTGTTTATCTGCATATGCAGATGATTTGGATACTCTGTTAACGCAGGACACTGATTTTGATAGGTTGTCTTTCTGGTTAGATATATACCAGAAATCTTCCAATTCAAAAATTAATTTACAAAAGTCAGAAGGTTTGTGGGTGGGAAGTTGGAAAAATAGAAATGATTGTCCGCTTGGTTTCAAGTGGAATAATAAAGGTTTAAAGGTTTTGGGTACTTTTGTGGGAAACAATAGGGATTTTTATAAACAAAACTGGGAAGGGATGGAAGAGGATATTACTGTCAAACTTGACAGGTGGAAACCATTTGCTCGTGGTTTGTCCCTTAGAGGACGAACGCTTGTAATTAATTTACTCTCCGCATCAAAATTGTGGCATCGATTAAATTCCGTGGCCGTGCCCGATGAAATTATAAATGCCATTCAAAATAAATTTGTTGACTTTTTATGGCAAGGAAAACATTGGGTTTCCAAAGAAATGTTATATCTTCCCGTATGTACTGGAGGACAGGGTCTAGTTCATATTTTGTCTAGAATTCGGGATTTTCGAATTCAATTTATGTATAGATTTTTGACATTAATGAATGGTGAAGATGTTCACCCTTGTTACTATTTTTGTAAATATTTTTTGTCTACTGTTTCTAATTTGAATTATGATGTTCAATTGTTATTACTTGATGGGGATTTTCAATACACTAACATTCCAAGCTTTTATCAAGATTTAATAAAAGCCTGGAAATATTTTGAATCATCTAGAATAAAAATAGATGATACCTCAGTTGCAGACATTTTAGAAGAACCTTTGTTCTTTAATCCTTTATTAATTAACCCTAAAACTGATGAACCTTTTTATTTTGAAAATTTTGTAATTGCCGGTATAACCAAAGTTAAGGATCTTTTTGATACTAGTCTAAAAAGAAAATTTACTGCAGTAGATCTTGTTGGAATTTTAAGCACTCGTTCTGAACGCTGTATCCAACAACATCTGGATTTATTATGGTCGTCTTTTCCTCCGGAGTGGAGTGTATGGATTGACCGTTTTCTACATAATGATATTGATGTTGGTTTTGTTCACCAATATATTTTTAAAGTAAATATTGACAATGCACCTGAATTAAGTAAGGGTGTTGTTCTGGATAAATGTCCCAAGAAAATGATTTATTTGTTATCTGTTGTTCAGAATTTTAATTGTTCCCGTACCAAAAAGTTACTGTCCCCTTGGAATAATATTTTAAAATCAAATGTTCCCCTTAATGTTATATATAGTCATGTTTATGAATATCCTCATAGCATGCATGAAGGTGACCTTAACTGGAGAATCCTTCATGGTGCTATTGCAACAGGTAAATTTTACTTTAAATCTGGTTATCAGCAGTCGGATGTTTGTCCCTCTTGTGGTTTGCAAGAGGACTTATACCACATTTTTGTTTCCTGTCCACGTTTACAAATTTTATTAAGCCATGTTAAAAATATGTTGCGTAAATTAATTATAAATGATCTAGGTTCAACATACTCTTTTATATTTGGACCTTCTACCATAAGCACTGACCATACGCCACCTCAGGTCAGTGCAAATCGATCTCCTCCAGCTGTCCAAACGCCACCATCGGACAGCTGTCCAGTTAGGAGATCGATTCCAGCTGATCCACCGCCACCTAGGATCAGCTGTCCAGATACACCAGCCGGCCGCACGTCATCCACGGCCGGCTGTCCTGAGACGGTGATGGAAACTGCTTTAGTGGAGGATGGTGCAGTCGTGTTGGGAGAAGGTACCAGCACGCACCGATGGACGAAGACCCAGAGGATCCCAAGACGGCTGTACCTATGGATTGCCAACCAGGCGAAGATGGCCACCTACGTGACCCTGCAGCACCTGAGGACCGGAGGCGGACAGACAGACCCACTCCAGGAATTCAGGTCGCGCATCCGCGCCCGGTTGGCAATTGAATTTGCCTATTGTAAATTTATAAATAATGTTCATTCTTTTTCAGATTTTTGGTGTTTTAATAATGTATTGTGTTTTATTTCTAATGACAAGCTTTTTGTGAATATTTAATGGTAAGTTATTTTATCTGTATTTTTGATTTTTATTTTTATTTTCTTGTTTATATATTGTAAATCGCGATGTGTTAAAGGTTAAAACATGGACTGGCGTGTACCAGTCCATGTTGATTTTGATCATTCGGACAAAGTCATTTATAGGTTTTTTTAATTTTAATATAGGTAGGTAATAATGTTTAAAGTTTAAACTGGCTTGTATCAGTTTAAACTGACTTTGATCATTTGGACAAAGTCTTTAAAAATATTTGTCTTATTTTATATACTTTTGGGTTTAAAGTTAACTTATTTATATGTATTTTCAAAATTGTTAAATGTAGCTTGTCAAAATAATGTATGGTTAGGTTTATATTTTATGTAATATGAATTTTTGATACCTTGTTAAACTGTGATTGATTGTTTTATTTAATAAAGGGTATTGAAAATTCAATTCTTCTTGAAGGGATAGGACGTGTTTTTCGGAGCTCCGCTCAAATCATTTATTTATTGGTTATTTTGTATTGTGGTTCGTCAAAATTTATATTGTTGTATTCAGAAGAAGAAGTTCTTTCATTTTGTGGGGTTATTTTCGTTATTTATTCTCGGATTGCCGAGATTTTTGGTGGATTGAATTTTTGTTTATTGGTTTGATTTGGTTTAAAGATGGCGTCGCCTTCATTTTCAAGTGTTGTGGTTAATGGTAAAAGTACTCAGTTGTCGTCTGTTGTTGCCTCAGGCAATACTATGTTATGTGAGAAGGACAATAGGGACCTTAATTTAATTAAGAGAACAATGCCGTCCAAGGTAGGTTTAAAATCCTTGCCCCAGGCTAATGGTGATAATGTTGTAACGTCTCATTTGAACGGAGAAAGTTCGAGATCGAAAAGTTCAGATTTATTGACTGATAATAATGTAATGTCTGAAAGAGATAGTTCAAGATCTGAACAAGACGATGACATGCCTTCGTTCGGGCATAAACCTTTTGGCTTTGTGTCGAAGAAACATGGCGTCAAATTAAGAAACATACTGTCAATTTCTATTGAACAGTATGTTATTGCTGTTGCCACCGTCGTGAAACCAGAGAATATAGTCGCTGCTTCTCGTATGAGATCTGGTGTTGTAATATTCTTGTCTAATCTTGATGATGTTGAACTTTTGTGTTCAAATGGCCTTAGTATCGGGGATGAACATATTGATGTCCAATGCCTTGTTAGAATTCCCAAAAAAGTAACTTTGTCCAATTGCCCTCCTTTTATACCAAATGACTTGCTAGAAGATGAACTTATGCGCTATGGCCGTATAATTTCTGATATTAAGCCTATTGCATTAGGCATCAAACTGCCGGCATTAAAACACGTCAAATCTTTTAGAAGACAAGTATCCATTCTTCCCCATTCCAATGTATTATTACCAGATTATTTTGATATGTACTATCAAAGACAAAGTTATAGAATATTTGTAAACGACGATGTTGTCTGTTTCAAATGCAAAAAAACTGGACATATTCAAAGTAGATGCCCAGAAAACCGACCGACAGCTGAGAACAAAATTTCAGTTACTATTACAGATGTCCCATATATGGCTGAACGAGTGCTCCCAACTGAGACGGAGAAGCAGTCTGTTGCCTCGGACTCTGACGTCTCTGCTTCTGCCTCCAAAACCCCAGCCAACATTACTAATGTAGAAAAACCTGTAGAGTTTACTGTTTCCAATTCCACTGTAGATGTTAACCCACCTACGGAAAAACAGGAGAGTGACCAGCTTCCAGTCAAATCCGCAGTGAAGCGAAAGGCAGCAGACAGTAATGATTTAATTATTAGTAATAAAACCCCGACAACTAATAAAATTCAAGATGTTTCTTCTCAAGATAACTCAAGTATTTGGGATTTACCCCCTTCATCCCATTGCATTATTAATAACAATGAAGACGAGGATGTAGACATTGAGTCTATATCCTCCGATCTATCGGAGCAAAACCTATCCCAAATAGTAGTGGATACGGATCAAAAGTTATCAGCTGAAGAACTTGAGCGACTTCTGTCTGAACTTAAAAGTAACAAAAAACCTGTGGAAAAGTGTTTAGAATATACTACCAACATTCGTCAACTGTGTCAAGACTTCATTGACCGACGAAGAAACCCTGAAACATCTTCGCAGTTAAAAGCCCGTCTTAACAAATTAATAAAGAAGTTAAAGGCTTACATTAAAACTCATGCTTAGAAATCAATATGTTTGTTCCTATTAATTATGCATTTTTGCTCCTTTTTTTCATTACTATTGTAATGTCCGGTTTTTCATTAGTCTCACTGAACACTCAAGGCTGTCGTGACTCTTTTAAAAGATATTTTATATTAGATTCTTTGAAATCTAAATTAAATGCAGACATAGTTTTTCTTCAAGATACACATACCATTCCTTCTGATGAAGGTATATGGAAAATGATATGGAAAGGAGAAATAGTGTTCTCTCATTTTTCAACTATTTCTGCTGGATTAGCGATATGTTTTTCAAATAATTTAGAATATACTATTCTAGATCATAAAGTTATATTACCCGGTCGCATTTTACATGCTTCTATCAAATTACAGGAGGAAACTGTTTATTTGTTAAATGTCTATTCACCCACATGTCCCAAAGAAAAACTTGACTTTTTGAAATGTTTAAAACATCATTTGAATCAACTTGATTCTTCCATTCCAATATTTCTTGGAGGTGATTTTAATTGTACTACTAATCCTTCCTTAGATAGGACAGGAGATGTTGAACCACACCCCCACTCTTGTAATGAATTTAAAAATATTGTTAAACGTTTCAAATTTATTGATACGTTTCGTAATATTCATCCTTACGATAAAACATATTCTTGGTCGAGACATGACGGTGTCGCCGCAAGACTTGATCGAATTTATATCTCCAAACATTATAGTCAGTTTATTCGATCCTCAGAAATAAAACCGTGTTCATATTCTGATCATGATTACGTTCGTGTTTACTTTAAAGAAATTCAAAGTAAACACAAGAGTGCATACTGGTGTTTACATACATCTCTTTTAGATGATAAATCGTATATTGATATGATTAATAACTTCTGGATTTCTTGGAGATTACAGAAATCTGAGTTCAAGTGTATTCAAGATTGGTGGGATCGGGGAAAATATAAAATAAAGGAACTTTCGCAAGAATTTTCTGTTAAAAAGAGTTATGATTTTAAACGTAAATTTGATAGTTTGCAAACCGATATTGAGTTATTAAAATCAAATATTGCAGCCAACCCTAATCTCAATTCAATTTTAATTGAGAAACAACATCAGTTGTCTGAACTTGAACGTATCCAGGCCCGTGGTGCTTGGGTTCGCTCAAGATTCAAATATGTCAACGATGCAGATAAACCTACAAAATATTTCTTTGACCTTGAAAGGAAACGTGGAACAAAGAAATTATTGTCCCATTTAACTTTGCCTGATGGCAGTATAACTGATTCAGATCAGGAAATAAAAACCCTTGCCAGAAATTTTTACTCTGATTTGTATAGCCCCGATCCTGTTGATGAAGGCTGTCAAAATGAAATTTTGAAAGACCTTCCTACAATAAGTGAAATCCAAAAACAAACATTAGATAGTGCTATAAGTTATGATGAATTGTCCTCTGCCGTTTTAAAAATGAATAATAATAAGTCCCCTGGTATTGATGGGCTGCCTAGTGAATTTTACAAAACCTTTTGGAACATCATTGGGAGAGATATGCACGAAGTTTTTGTTTCTTCTATTGAAGAAAACAGACTTCCGCTTTCGTGCAGAAGAGCCGTTCTGACGATGATTCCAAAGAAAGGTGACAGTAGTTTGTTGAAAAACTGGAGACCTGTGTCTCTTCTCTGTTGTGATTATAAAATATTAACGAGAGCTTTCTCGCTAAGACTTCGTACTGTTCTACCCGATATATTACATATCGATCAAAGTTATTGTGTTCCCGGTCGTCATATCAGTGACAATATTCGTCTTATTTCTGATGCTACTTGTTATGCTAATCAGGAAAATATCCCCCTTGCTATTGTTTCCCTTGACCAAGAGAAGGCTTTTGATCGTGTTCATCATGGTTATTTGATGAAGACATTAGAAGCATTCGGTTTTGGCGATTATTTTATATCATGTATAAAAACTATTTATACAGATGTACATAGTTTACTTAAAATTAATAACTCGTTATCGTCCCCTTTCCAATTTAAAAGAGGTATACGACAAGGATGTTCCTTGTCTGGTCAATTATATGCCATTTGCCTTGAACCTCTTTTGCACAAACTAAGGTCAAAAGACGGCTTATCAGGCCTTGAACTTCCATTATCTGATGGTAAGAAAAGTTGTTTATCTGCATATGCAGATGATTTAGATACTCTGTTAACCCAGGACTCTGATTTTGATAGGTTGTCTTTCTGGTTAGATATATACCAGAAAGCTTCCAATTCAAAAATTAATTTACAAAAGTCCGAAGGTTTGTGGGTGGGAAGTTGGAAAAATAGAAATGATTGTCCACTTGGCCTCAAGTGGAATAATAAAGGTTTAAAGGTTTTGGGTACTTTTATTGGGAACAATAGAGATTTTTATAAACAAAATTGGGAAGGGATGGAAGAGGATATTGCCAATAAACTTGACAGGTGGAGACCCTTCGCTCGTGGTTTGTCACTTAGAGGACGAACACTTGTTATTAATTTATTATCCGCATCACAATTGTGGCATCGATTAAATTCAGTGGCCGTGCCCGATGAAATTATTAATGCCATTCAAAATAAATTTGTTGACTTTCTATGGCAAGGAAAACATTGGGTTTCCAAAGAAATGTTGTATCTTCCAGTGTGTACAGGAGGACAGGGTTTGGTTCATATTTTGTCTAGAATTCGTGATTTTCGAATTCAATTTATGTATAGATTTTTAACATTAATGAATGGTGAAGATGTTCACCCTTGTTACTTTTTTTGTAAATATTTTTTGTCTACTGTTTCTAATTTGAATTATGATGTACAATTGTTACTACTTGATGGGGATTTTCAGTATCCGAACATCCCAAGCTTTTATCAAGATTTAATAAAAGCTTGGAAATATTTTGAATCATCTAGAATAAAATTAGATGATACCTCAGTTGCAGACATTTTAGAAGAACCTTTGTTCTTTAATCCTCTATTAGTTAATCCTAAAACCGAAGAACCGTTTCATTTTGAAAATTTTGTAATTGCGGGTATAACTAAGATTAAAGATCTTTTTGATACTAGTCTAAAAAGAAAGTTTACTGCAGAAGATTTTGTTGGCATAATAAACATTCGTTCCAAACGCTGTATACAACAACACCTTGATTTACTATGGTCGTCTTTTCCTGAGGAGTGGAGCAAATTGATAGATAGTTTTTTACATAATGATATTGATATTGGAGTTGTTCACCAATATATTTTTAAATTGGATATTGAAAATCCACCTGAATTTAGTAAAGGCGTTGTTCTCGATAAATGTCCGAAGAAAATGATTTATTTGTTATCTGTTGTTCAGAATTTTAATAGTTCCCATACTAAAAAGTTACTGTCCCCTTGGTGTAATATTTTACGATCAAATGTTCCCCCTAATGTTATATATAGTCATGTTTATGAATATCCCCATAGCATGCATGAAGGTGACCTTAACTGGAGAATCCTTCATGGTGCTATTGCAACTAGTAAATTTTATTGTAAAGCTGGTTATCAGCAGTCTGATGTTTGTCCCTCTTGTGGTTTGCAAGAGGACTTGCATCACATTTTTATAGCCTGTCCCCGTATTAGTGTTTTATTAAATAACGTTCATAATATTCTTTGTAAATTGAGCAAAAATAATGTAGGTTCAATAGAATCATTTATATTTGGACCTTCTACTTTTACTAGTACTGACCTAACGCCACCTCAGGTCAGTGCAAATCGATCTCCTCCAGCTGTCCACACGCTATCGTCGGGCAGCTGTCCAGTTAGGAGATCGATTCCAGCTGATCCATCGTCACCTAGGATCAGCTGTCCAGAGATGCCATCCCCAGCCGACCGAACATCATCCAGGATCGGCTGTCCAGAGACTACCAGACTGCCAATGATTATGGAGGACGGAACAGTCGTGTTGGGAGAATGTACCAACACGCAACGATGGACCAAGCGGTACAGGACCCCAAGACGACTGTTCCAGTGGATTGCCACCCAGGCGAAGATGGCCACCTATGTGAAGTTACAGCACCTGAGGACCGGAGGCGGAACAACAGACCCACTCCAGGAATTCAGGTCGCGCATCCGCGCCCGTTTGGCAATTGAATTTGCCTACTATAGGTTTGTAAATAATGTTGATTCTTTTTCAGATTTTTGGTGTTTTAATAATGTATTGTGTTTTATTTCTAGTGACAAGCTTTTTGTTAATATTTAATGGTAAGTTATTTTAATTGTATTTGTATTGTATTTTAGATTTTTATTTTCTTGTCTTGTTTATATATTGTAAACCGCGATGTGTTAAAGGTTAAAACATGGACTGGCGTGTACCAGTCCATGTTGACTTTGATCATTTGGACAAAGTCATTTATAGGTTTCTTTAATTTTAAAATAAGTAGGTAATAATGGTTAAAGTTTAAACTGGCTTGTATCAGTTTAAACTGACTTTGATCATTTGGACAAAGTCTTGAAAAATTTTGTGTCTTATTTTCATATACTTTTGGGTTTAAAGTTAACTTATTTATATGTATATTCAAAATTGTTAAATGTAGCTTGTCAAAATAATGTATTGTTAGGTTTATATTTTATGTATTATGAATTTTTGATACCTTGTAATACTGTGATTTATTGTTTTATTTAATAAAGGGTATTGAAAATTCAATTCATTCTTCTTCTTCTTCTTGAAGGGATAGGACGTGTTTTTCGGAGCTCCGCTCAAATCATTTATTTATTGGTTATTTTGTATTGTGGTTCGTCAAAATTTATATTGTTGTATTCAGAAGAAGAAGTGCTTTCATTTTGTGGGGTTATTTTCGTTATTTATTCTCGGATTGCCGAGATTTTTGGTGGATTGTGTTTTTGTTTATTGGTTTAATTTTTGGTTTAAAGATGGCGTCGCCTTCGTTTTCCAGTGTGGTCATGGGTAAATCTACTCAGTTGTCGACTGTAGTTGCCTCGGGCAATTCTTTGTCATGTAATACGGACAATAGAGATCTTAATTTAATTAAGAGGACAATGCCGTCAAAGGTAGGTGGTAAATCCGAGCCTCAGGCTAATAATGTTAATAACATTGTTAAATCAAAATTGAGCTGTGAAAGTTCAAGAGCAAAAAGTTCAGATTTGTCAGGTGAAAACAATGTACTGCCCGAAAGAGAAAGTTCAAGATCTGAACAAGACGATAACATGCCTTCGTTCGGACATAAGCCGTTTGGTTTTGTGTCGAAGAAACATGGAGTAAAATTAAGAAACATACAGTCAGTCTCTATTGAACAGTATGTTATTGCTGTTTCCTCTGTTGTGAAACCAGAGAATATAGTGGCTGCCTCCCGTATGAGGTCTGGAGTTGTGATATTCTTATCCAACCTTGACGATGTTGAGCATTTGTGTTCAAATGGCTTAAGTATCGGGGATGAATATATTGATGTTCAATGCCTCGTTAAAATTCCCAAAAAAGTAACATTGTCAAACTGCCCCCCCTTTTATACCGAATGACCTATTAGAAGACGAATTGATGCGCTATGGACGCATTCTTTCCGATATTAAGCCTATTGCACTAGGCATCAAACTGCCAGCACTAAAACATGTTAAGTCTTTTAGGAGGCAGGTTTCCCTTCTTCCCCATCCCCATATCGTGTTACCGGAATACTTTGATATGTACTATCAAAGACAAAATTATAGAATATTTGTAAATGACGATGTTATTTGTTTTAAATGTAAACAGACTGGACATATACAAAATCGATGTCCCGAAAACAGAACTGCAGCCGAGAACAAAAAATCGGAAACAAATACAGATGCCATATTTACTGCTGAACCGGTACCCCTTAACTGAGACTAGTCAGCAGGCTGTTGCCTCGAACTCTGGCATCTGTACTACAGCCTCAAAAACCCCAGCCAATTTTACTACTGTGGAAAAATTCGAGAAATCTACTATTTCTAATAAAATTGTTGCTAATAACCCCCCTGTTGAAAAACACGAGACTGATCAGCTGCCAGTTAAAGCTGCAGTCAAACGAAAAGCAGCAGAGAGTAATGATTTAGTTATATGTGTTAAAACTCCGACAACTGATAAAAGTCAAGATGTTTCTACTGAAGAGAATACAAGTATATGGGATTTACCCCCTTCATCTAATAGTATTTCCAACAGCAATGAAGACGAGGATATAGACATTGAGTCTATTTCCTCTGATTTGTCAGAGCAAAATTTATCACAAGTAGTAGTGGATACTGAGCACAAATTATCCACTGAGGAGCTGGATAGACTTCTTGTGGAACTCAAAAGTAACAAAAAACCAGTAGAAAAATGCCTAGAGTATACCACAAACCTCAGGCAACTATGTCAAGATTTTATCGATCTTCGACGAAACCCCGAGTCCTCTTCCCAGCTGAAAGCCCGTTTAAATAAATTGATCAAGAAATTAAAAACCTACCTGAAAACTCATGCTTAGAGATAAAATATATCTAAGTCAATATGTATTGTATACTTAATTATGCTTCTTTGTTCTGCATTTGTATTACAATTACAATTGTAATGTCCGGTTTTTCATTAGTTTCCTTGAATACTCAAGGTTGTCGTGACTCGTTTAAAAGATATTTTATATTAGATTCTTTAAAATCTAAATTAAATGCAGGTATAGTTTTTCTTCAAGATACTCATACCATTCCTTCTGATGAAGGTATATGGAAAATGATATGGAGAGGAGAAATAGTGTTCTCTCATCTCTCAACTATTTCTGCTGGATTAGCGATATGTTTTTCGAATAATTTAGAATATACTATTCTAGATCATAAAGTTATATTACCTGGTCGCATTTTACATGCTACTATCAAATTACATGAGCAAACTGTTTATTTGTTGAATGTCTATTCCCCCACCTGTCCCAAAGAAAAACTAGAATTTTTTAAATGTTTAAAACACCATTTGAATCAACTTGATTCTTCCTATCCAATATTTCTTGGAGGTGATTTCAATTGTACTACCAATCCTTCTTTAGATAGGACAGGAGATGTTGAACCCCACCCCCATTCTTGTAATGAATTTAAAAATATTGTTAAACGTTTCAAATTTATTGATACGTTTCGCAATATTCATCCGTATGATAAAATATATTCTTGGTCGAGAAATGACGGTGTCGCCGCAAGACTTGATCGAATTTATATCTCCAAACATTATAGTCAGTTTATTCGATCTTCGGAAATAAAACAATGTTCATATTCTGATCATGATTACGTTCGTGTTTATTTTAAAGAAATGCCAAGTAAACATAAGAGTGCTTACTGGTGTTTAAATACATCTCTTTTAGATGATAAATTGTATGTTGACATGGTAAATAGTTTTTGGCTTTCCTGGCGATTACAGAAATCTGAGTTTAAGTGTATTCAAGATTGGTGGGATCGTGGAAAATACAAAATAAAGGAACTTTCGCAAGAATTTTCTATTAAAAAGAATTTTGATTTTAAACGTAAATTTGATAGTTTACAATCAGATATTGAGTTATTAAAATTAAATATTGCAACAAACCCTGATCTCAATGTCATTTTAATTGAGAAGCAACATCAGTTATCTGAACTTGAACGAATCCAGGCCCGTGGTGCTTGGGTTCGCTCAAGATTCAAATATGTCAATGATTCAGATAAACCTACAAAATATTTCTTTGACCTTGAAAAGAAACGTGGTGCAAAGAAATTATTATCCCATTTAACCTTGCCTGATGGCAGTATAACTGATTCAGATCAGGAAATAAAAACCCTTGCCCGAAATTTTTACTCTGATTTGTATAGCCCCGATCCTGTTGATGAAGGTTGTCAAAATGAAATTTTGAAAGACCTTCCTAAAATAAGTGAAATCCAAAAACAAACATTAGATAGTGTTATAAGTTATGATGAATTGTCCTTTGCTGTTTTAAAAATGAACAATAATAAGTCCCCTGGTATTGATGGGTTGCCTAGTGAATTTTACAAAACCTTTTGGAACGTCATTGGGAAAGATATGTACGAAGTTTTTGTTTCTTCTATTGAAGAAAACAGACTTCCACTTTCGTGCAGAAGAGCCGTTCTAACGATGATTCCAAAGAAAGGTGACAGTAGTTTGTTGAAAAACTGGAGACCAGTGTCTCTTCTCTGTTGTGATTATAAAATATTAACGAGAGCTTTCTCGCTAAGACTTCGTACCGTTCTACCAGATATATTACATATCGATCAAAGTTATTGTGTTCCCGGTCGTCATATCAGTGACAATATTCGTTTTATTTCTGATGCTACTTGTTATGCTAATCAGGAAAATATCCCCCTTGCTATTGTTTCCCTTGACCAAGAGAAGGCTTTTGATCGTGTTCATCATGGTTATTTAATGAAGACATTAGAAGCCTTCGGTTTTGGCGATTATTTTATATCATGTATAAAAACTATTTATACAGATGTACATAGCTTACTGAAAATTAATAATTCGTTATCTTCCCCTTTTCAATTTAAACGAGGTATACGACAAGGATGTTCTTTGTCTGGTCAATTATATGCTATTTGCCTTGAACCTCTTTTACACAAACTAAGGTCAAAAGACGGCTTATCAGGCCTTGAACTTCCATTGTCTGATGGTAAGAAAAGTTGTTTATCTGCATATGCAGATGATTTGGATACTCTGTTAACACAGGACTCTGATTTTGATAGGTTGTCTTTCTGGTTAGATATATACCAGAAAGCTTCCAATTCAAAAATTAATTTACAAAAGTCCGAAGGTTTGTGGGTGGGAAGTTGGAAAAAAAGAAATGATTGTCCACTTGGTCTCAAATGGAATTATAAAGGTCTTAAAGTTTTAGGTACTTTTGTTGGAAACACTCGTGATTTTTATAAACAAAATTGGCAAGGGATGGAGGAGGATATTACTGTCAAACTTGACAGGTGGAAACCATTTGCTCGCGGTTTGTCACTTAGAGGTAGAACACTTGTTATCAATTTACTCTCCGCTTCAAAATTGTGGCATCGATTAAATTCTGTAGCTGTTCCTGATGAAATTATTAATGTCATTCAAAATAAATTTGTAGACTTTCTATGGCAAGGAAAACATTGGGTTTCCAAAGAAATGTTGTATCTTCCTGTATGTACTGGAGGACAGGGTTTAGTCCATATTTTATCTAGAATTCGTGATTTTCGAATTCAATTTATGTATAGATTTTTGACATTAATGAATGGTGAAGAAGTTCACCCTTGTTACTATTTTTGTAAATATTTTTTGTCTACTGTTTCTAATTTGAATTATGATGTTCAATTGTTATTACTTGATGGGGATTTTCAGTATACTAACATCCCAAGCTTTTATCAAGATTTAATAAAAGCCTGGAAATATTTTGAATCATCTAGAATAAAAATAGATGATACCTCAGTTGCAGACATTTTAGGAGAACCTTTGTTCTTTAATCCATGTTTAGTTAACCCTAAAACCGAAGAACCTTTTTATTTTGAAAATTTTGTAATTGCTGGTATGACTAAAATTAAAGATCTGTTTGATACTAGTTTAAACAGAAAATTAACTGCAGCAGATCTTGTTGGCATAATTAGCATTCGTTCTGAACGATGTATCCAACAACATCTAGATTTATTATGGTCGGCTTTTCCTCCGGAGTGGAGTGAATTAATATATCGTTTTTTACATAATGATATTGATATTGGTGTTGTTCACCAATATATCTTTAAATTAGATGTTGACAATGCACCTGAATTAAGTAAGGGTGTAGTTCTTGATAAATGTCCCAAGAAAATGATTTATTTGTTATCTGTTATTCAAAATTTTAATAGTTCCCATATCAAAAAGTTATTGTCCCCCTGGAATAGTATTTTACAATCAACTTTCCCTCCTGATATTATATATAGTCATATTTATGAATATCCTCATAGCATGCATGAAGGTGATCTTAACTGGAGAATACTTCATGGTGCTGTTTCAACTGGAAAATTTTATTATAAAGCTGGTTTTCAGCTGTCTGATGTTTGTCCCTCTTGTGGTTTGCAAGAGGACTTACATCACATTTTTATAGCCTGTCCACGTATTAGTGTTTTATTAAATTACATTCATAATATTTTGTGTAAATTAAGTAAAAATAATATAGGTTCAAAGGAATCATTTATATTTGGACCTTTAACCTTTTCTAGCACTGACCAAACGCCATCTCAGGTCAGTGCAAATCGATCTCCTCCAGCTGTCCACACGCCAACATCGGACAGCTGTCCAGTTAGGAGATCGATTCCAGCTGATCAACCGCCACCTCGGATCAGCTGTCCAGAGGTTACAGTACCAGCCGACCACACGGCATCCAGGGTCGGCTGCCCAGAGACGAACAGACAGCCAATGGTGATGGAGGACGGAACAGTCGTGTTGGGAGAATGTACCAACACGCAACGATGGACGAAGCGGTGCAGGACCCCAAGACGACTGTTCCAGTGGATTGCCACCCAGGCGAAGATGGCCACATACGTCACACTTCAGCACCTGAGGACCGGAGGAGGACAGACTGACCCGCTCGTGGAATTCAGGTCGCGCATCCGCGCCCGGTTGGCAATCGAATTTGCCTATTGTAAGTTCATTAATAATGTAGATTTTTTTTCAGATTTTTGGTCTTTTAATAATGTACTATGTTTTATCTCTAATGACAAGCTTGTTGTAAATATTTAATGGTAAGGTAATTGTATTTTTGATTTTTATTTTTCTTGTCTTGTTTATATATTGTAAACCGCGATGTGTTAAAGGTTAAAACATGGACTGGCGTGTACCAGTCCATGTTGACTTTGATCATTATGACAAAGTCTTTTATAGGTGTCTTTAGGTTCAATGTTAGGTAGGTAATAAATTAATTGTTAAAGTTTAAATTGGCTTGAATCAGTTTAAACTGACTTTGCTCACTAGGACAAAGTCTTTTAAAATTTGTGTCATATTTTCATATATTTTTGGGTTTAAAGTTAACTAATTTATATGTATATTCAAAATTGTTAATGTAGCTTGTCAAAATAATGTATTGTTAGGTTTATATTTTATGTAACTTGAATTTTTGATACCTTGTAATACTGTGATTTATTGTTTTATTTAATAAAGGGTATTGAAAATTCAATTCTTCTTCTTCTTCTTCTTGAAGGGATAGGACGTGTTTTTCGGAGCTCCGCTCAAATCATTTATTTATTGGTTATTTTGTATTGTGGTTCGTAAATAATTGTATTGTTGTGTTCAGAAGAAGAAGCTCTTTCATTTTGTGGGGTGTTTTTCGTATTTATATCTCGGATTGCCGAGATTTTTTGTGGATTGTATTTTTGTTTACTGGTTTATTTTTTGTTCAAAGATGGCGTCGCCTTCGTTTTCCAGTGTGGTCATGGGTAAATCTACTCAGTTGTCGACTGTAGTTGCCTCAGGCAATACTTTGTCAAGTAATACGGACAATAGAGATCTTAATTTAATTAAGAGGACAATGCCAAACAAGGTAGGTGTAAAATCCGTGCCCCAGGCTAATGGTAGTAATCTTGTTAATTCGCGTGGAGAAAGTTCAAGATTAAAAAGTTCACTTTTGTCAACCGGAAATAATGTAGAGTCTGTTCGAGAAAATGTAGGATCTGAACAGAGCGACGACATGCCGTCATTTGGGCATAAACCGTTCGGGTTCGTTTCAAGGAAACATGGCGTAAAGTTAACCAACATACAGTCAATTTCTATTGAGCAATATGTTGTTGCTATTGCTACTGTTGTAAAGCCTGAAAATATAGTTGCTGCCTCTCGTATGAGGTCCGGGGTTGTAGTATTTCTATCCAACCTTGAAGATGTAGAACTCTTGTGTTCTAATGGCCTAAGTATAGGTGATGAATTTATTGATGTTCAATGTTTAGTAAAAATCCCCAAGAAAGTAACTTTGTCTAACTGCCCCCCTTTTATTCCGAATGACTTATTGGAAGATGAATTGATGCGCTATGGCCGCATCATTTCCGATATTAAACCTATTGCACTAGGCATTAAAATACCGGCATTAAAACATGTAAAGTCATTCAGAAGACAAGTTTCACTTATTCCCCACCCTAGTGTTGTATTACCAGAATATTTTGATATGTTTTATCAAAGACAAAACTACAGAATATTTCTTAATGATGATGTTGTCTGCTTTAAATGTAAGCATACTGGGCACATTCAGAGCAGATGTCCAGAGAATAAACTTTCAGATAATAATAAGTCAGAGTCAAATAAAAATGTACCATTTACAGCTGAACCAGTTCCGCCAACTGGGACAGTGGGGCAGTCTGTTACTTCAGACTCTGCGGACCGTGATTCTGCCTTCAACACCCCTGCTAATGTAAATACTATGAAAGAATCTGAGAAATCTATTGTTTCCAGTGACATTGTTGTTGTTCACACCCCTGCTGAAAAACTGGAGACTGTTAAATCTGCAGTTAAACGAAAAGCAGCCGACAATAATGATTCAGTTATAAGTATCAAAACCCCCACAACTGATAAAACTTCAGATGTATCTGATCAAGGTAATACAAGTATTTGGGATATGCCTCCTTCATCCCCTTGTATTCTTAACACCAATGAAGACGAGGATGTAGACATTGAGTCTATATCCTCTGATTTATCGGAACAAAATTTATCACAAATCTTAGTGGATACAGAACAAAAATTATCCACCGAAGAGCTGGATAGACTTCTTGTGGAGCTTAAGAGCAACAAAAAACCAGTTGAAAAATGCTTAGAATATACCACCAACTTGAGACAATTATGTCAAGATTTTATTGACCGTCGACGAAACCCCGAGTCCTCCTCACAGCTGAAAGCCCGTTTAAATAAGTTGATAAAAAAATTAAAAACCTACCTGAAAACTCATGCTTAGAGATAAACTATATCTAAGTCAATATGAATTGTCCACTTAATTATGCATTTTTGTTCTGTATTTTTATTACAATTACAATTGTAATGTCCGGTTTTTCGTTAGTTTCCTTGAACACTCAAGGTTGTCGTGACTCTTTTAAAAGATATTTTATATTAGATTCTTTGAAATCTAAATTAAATGCAGACATAGTTTTTCTTCAAGATACACATACCATTCCTTCTGATGAAGGTATATGGAAAATGATATGGAGAGGAGAAATAGTGTTCTCTCATCTCTCAACTATTTCTGCTGGATTAGCGATATGTTTTTCAAATAATTTAGAATATACTATTCTAGATCATAAAGTTATATTACCCGGTCGCATTTTACATGCTACTATCAAATTACAGGAGGAAACTGTTTATTTGTTGAATGTCTATTCCCCCACCTGTCCCAAAGAAAAACTTGACTTTTTGAAATGTTTAAAACACCATTTGAATCAACTTGATTCTTCCATTCCAATATTTCTTGGAGGTGATTTTAATTGTACTACTAATTCTTCCTTAGATAGGACAGGAGATACTGAACCCCATCCCCATTCTTGTAACGAATTTAAATCTATTGTTAAACGTTTCAAATTTATTGATACGTTTCGCAATATTCATCCGTACGATAGAATATATTCCTGGTCGAGAAATGACGGTGTCGCCGCGAGACTCGATCGAATTTATATATCTAAACATTATAGTCAGTTTATTCGATCTTCAGAAATAAAACAATGTTCATATTCTGATCATGATTACGTTCGTATTTATTTTAAAGAAATACCAAGTAAACATAAGAGTGCTTACTGGTGTTTAAATACATCTCTTTTAGATGATAAATTGTATGTTGACATGGTAAATAGTTTTTGGCTTTCCTGGCGATTACAGAAATCTGAATTTAAGTGTATTCAAGATTGGTGGGATCGTGGGAAATACAAAATAAAGGAACTTTCGCAAGAATTTTCTATTAAAAAGAATTATGATTTTAAACGTAAATTTGATAGTTTGCAGTGCGATATTCAATTATTAAAATCAAATATTTCCGCAAACCCTGATCTCAATACCATTTTAATTGAGAAGCAGCAACAGTTATCTGAACTTGAACGAATCCAGGCACGTGGTGCTTGGGTTCGTTCAAGATTCAAATATGTTAATGATTCAGATAAACCTACAAAATACTTTTTTGACCTTGAAAAGAAACGTGGTACAAAAAAACTATTATCCCATTTAACCTTGCCTGATGGTAGTATAATCGATTCAGATCAGGAAATAAAAACCCTTGCCAGAAATTTTTACTCCGACTTATATAGCCCCGATCCTGTTGATGAAAGTTGTCAAAATGAAATTCTGAAAGACCTCCCTACAATAAGTGAAACCCAAAAACAAACATTAGATAATGTTATAAGTTATGATGAATTGTCCTCTGCTGTTTTAAAAATGAATAATAATAAGTCCCCTGGTATTGATGGGTTGCCTAGTGAATTTTACAAAACATTTTGGAACATCGTTGGTAAGGATATGCACGAAGTTTTTGTTTCTTCTATTGAAGAAAACAGACTTCCACTTTCGTGCAGAAGAGCCGTTCTGACGATGATTCCAAAGAAAGGTGACAGTAGTTTGTTGAAAAACTGGAGACCTGTGTCTCTTCTCTGTTGCGACTATAAAATATTAACGAGAGCTTTCTCGCTAAGACTCCGTACCGTTCTACCCGATATATTAAATATCGATCAAAGTTATTGTGTTCCCGGTCGTCATATAAGTGATAATATTCGTTTTATTTCTGATGCTACGTGTTATGCTAATCAGGAAAATATCCCACTTGCTATTGTTTCCCTTGACCAAGAAAAGGCTTTTGATCGTGTTCATCATGGTTATTTGATGAAGACATTAGAAGCTTTCGGTTTTGGAGATTATTTTATATCCTGTATAAAAACTATTTATACAGATGTACATAGTTTACTTAAAATTAATAACTCGTTATCGTCCCCTTTTCAATTTAAAAGAGGTATACGACAAGGATGTTCCTTGTCTGGTCAATTATATGCCATATGCCTTGAACCTCTTTTACACAAACTAAGGTCAAAGGACGGCTTATCAGGTCTTGAACTACCATTATCTGATGGTAAGAAAAGTTGTTTATCTGCTTATGCAGATGATTTGGATACTCTTTTAACGCAGGACTCTGATTTTGATAGGTTGTCTTTCTGGTTAGATATATACCAGAAAGCTTCCAATTCAAAAATTAATTTACAAAAGTCCGAAGGTTTGTGGGTGGGAAGTTGGAAAAACAGAAATGATTGTCCACTTGGTCTCAAGTGGAATAATAAAGGTCTTAAAGTTTTGGGCACTTTTGTTGGAAACAATAGAGATTTTTATAAACAAAATTGGGAAGGGATGGAGGAGGATATTACTGTCAAACTAGACAGGTGGAAACCATTTGCTCGTGGTTTGTCACTTAGAGGACGAACGCTTGTAATTAATTTACTTTCCGCGTCAAAATTGTGGCATCGATTAAATTCTGTGGCCGTGCCCGATGAAATTATTAGTGCCATTCAAAATAAATTTGTTGATTTTTTATGGCAAGGAAAACATTGGGTTTCCAAAGAAATGTTATATCTTCCTGTATGTACTGGAGGACAGGGTTTGGTTCATATTTTGTCTAGAATTCGTGATTTTCGAATTCAGTTTATGTACAGATTTTTGACATTAATGAATGGTGAAGACGTTCATCCTTGTTACTATTTTTCTAAATATTTTTTGTCTACTGTTTCTAATTTGAATTATGATGTTCAGTTGTTATTACTTGATGGGGATTTTCAATATACTAACATCCCAAGCTTTTATCAAGATTTAATAAAAGCCTGGAAATATTTTGAATCGTCTAGAATAAAAATAGATGACATCTCAGTTGCAGACATTTTAGAAGAACCTTTGTTTTTTAACCCTTTATTAGTTAACCCTAAAACTGATGAACCTTTTTATTTTGAAAATTTTGTAATTGCCTGTATGACCAAAGTTAAAGATCTTTTTGATACTAGTTTGAAAAGAAAATTAACTGCAGCAGATCTTGTTGGCATATTAAGCATTCGTTCTGAACGCTGTATCCAACAACATCTTGATTTACTATGGTCGTCTTTTCCTCCGGAGTGGACTATATTGATTGACCGTTTTTTAAATAATGATATTGATGTTGGTGTTGTTCACCAATACATTTTTAAATTAGACGTTGACAATGCGCCTGAATTAAGTAAGGGCGTTGTTCTAGATAAATGTCCCAAAAAAGTGATTTATTTGTTATCTGTTGTTCAAAATTTTAATAATTGCCATACTAAAAAGTTAATGTCCCCTTGGTGTAATATTTTACAATTAAATATTCCCCCTAATGTCATATATAGTCATGTTTATGAATATCCTCATAGCATGCATGAAGGTGACCTTAATTGGAGAATCCTTCATGGTGCTATTTCAACCGGTAAATTTTTCTGTAAAGCTGGTTATCAGCAGTCGGATGCTTGTCCCTCTTGTGATTTGCAAGAGGACTTGTATCATATTTTTGTTTCCTGTCCACGTTTACAAGGTCTTTTAAGTTATGTTCAAAATATTTTATTCAATATAATTCCAAATGATGTTAGTTCGAAAGACTCTTTAATATTTGGACCATTTACTTTTTCTAGCACTGACCAAACGCCACCTAAGGTCAGTGCAAATCGATCTCCTCCAGCTGTCCACACGCCATCCTCGGACAGCTGTCCAGTAAGGAGATCGAGTCCAGCTGATCCACCGCCACCTGGGATCAGCTGTCCAGTATTTCCAGTATCAGCCGACCACACGTCATCCAGGGTCGGCTGTCCAGAGACTACCAGACAACCAATGATGAAGGACGGAACAGTCGTGTTGGGAGAATGTACCAACACGCAACGATGGACCAAGCGGTACAGGATCCCAAGACGACTGTTCCAGTGGATTGCCACCCAGGCGAAGATGGCCACATACGTCACCTTGCAGCACCTGAGGACCGGAGGAGGACAGACGAACCCACTCGTGGAATTCAGGTCGCGCATCCGCGCCCGGTTGGCAATCGAATTTGCCTATTGTAAGTTTGTTAATAATGTTGATTTCTTTTCAGATTTTTGGTGTTTTGATAATGTATTGTGTTTCATTTCAAATGACAAGCTTATTGTAAATATTTAATGGTAAGTTGATTATATATGTATTTATTTTTTTCCTGCTTATATATATTGTAAACCGCGATGAGTTAAAGGTCAAAACATGGACTGGCGTGTACCAGTCCATGTTGACTTTGATCATTATGACAAAGTCTTTTATAGGTTTCTTTAATTTTAAACTGTAGGTAGGTTATAAAGGTAAACGTTAAGGTTTAAACTGACTTGTTTCAGTTTAAACCGACTTTGATCGTTTGGACAAAGTCTTTAATTATTTTATGTCGTATCTTTATATATTTTTGGATTTAAAGTTAATATATTTATATGTATTTTCAAAATTGTTAAATAGCTTGTCATAATAATGTATTTGTTAGGATTATATTTTATGTTACTTGAATTTTTGATACCTTGTAATACTGTGATTTATTGTTTTATTTAATAAAGGGTATTGAAAATTCAAATTCAATTCTTCTTCTTCTTCTTCTTGAAGGGATAGGACGTGTTTTTCGGAGCTCCGCTCAAAGCATTTATTTCTTGGTTATTTTGTATTGTGGTTCGTAAATATTTGTATTGTTGTGTTCAGAAGAAGAAGCTCTTTCATTTTGTGGGGTGTTTTTCGTATTTATATCTCGGATTGCCGAGATTTTTTGTGGATTGTATTTTTGTTTACTGGTTTATTTTTTGTTCAAAGATGGCGTCGCCTTCGTTTTCCAGTGTGGTCATGGGTAAATCTACTCAGTTGTCGACTGTATTTGCCTCGGGCAATACTTTGTCAAGTAATACGGACAATAGAGATCTTAATTTAATTAAGAGGACAATGCCAAACAAGGTAGGTGTAAAATCCGTGCCCCAGGCTAATGGTAGTAATCTTGTTAATTCGCGTGGAGAAAGTTCAAGATTAAAAAGTTCACTTTTGTCAACCGGAAATAATGTAGAGTCTGTTCGAGAAAATGTAGGATCTGAACAGAGCGACGACATGCCGTCATTTGGGCATAAACCGTTCGGGTTCGTTTCAAGGAAACATGGCGTAAAGTTAACCAACATACAGTCAATTTCTATTGAGCAATATGTTGTTGCTATTGCTACTGTTGTAAAGCCTGAAAATATAGTTGCTGCCTCTCGTATGAGGTCCGGGGTTGTAGTATTTCTATCCAACCTTGAAGATGTAGAACTCTTGTGTTCTAATGGCCTAAGTATAGGTGATGAATTTATTGATGTTCAATGTTTAGTAAAAATCCCCAAGAAAGTAACTTTGTCTAACTGCCCCCCTTTTATTCCGAATGACTTATTGGAAGATGAATTGATGCGCTATGGCCGCATCATTTCCGATATTAAACCTATTGCACTAGGCATTAAAATACCGGCATTAAAACATGTAAAGTCATTCAGAAGACAAGTTTCACTTATTCCCCACCCTAGTGTTGTATTACCAGAATATTTTGATATGTTTTATCAAAGACAAAACTACAGAATATTTCTTAATGATGATGTTGTCTGCTTTAAATGTAAGCATACTGGACACATTCAGAGCAGATGTCCAGAGAATAAACTTTCAGATAACAATAAGTCAGAGTCAAAAAAAATTGTACCATTTACAGCTGAACCAGTTCCGCCAACTGGGACAGTGGGGCAGTCTGTTACTTCAGACTCTGCGGACCGTGATTCTGCCTTCAACACCCCTGCTAATGTAAATACTAGGAAAGAATCTGCGAAATCTATTGTTTCCAGTGATATTGTTGTTGTTAACACCCCTGCTGAAAAACTGGAGACTGTTAAATCTGCAGTTAAACGAAAAGCAGCCGACAATAATGATTCAGTTATAAGTATCAAAACCCCCACAACTGATAAAACTTCAGATGTATCTGAACAAGATAATACAAGTATTTGGGATATGCCTCCTTCATCCCCTTGTATTCTTAACACCATTGAAGACGAGGATGTAGACATTGAGTCTATATCCTCTGATTTATCAGAACAAAATTTATCACAAATCGTAGTTGATACAGAACAAAAATTATCCACCGAAGAGCTGGATAGACTTCTTGTCGAGCTTAAAAGCAACAAAAAACCAGTTGAAAAATGCTTAGAATATACCACCAACTTGAGACAATTATGTCAAGATTTTATTGACCGACGACGAAATCCTGAGTCCTCCTCACAGCTGAAAGCCCGATTAAATAAGTTGATAAAAAAATTAAAAACCTACCTGAAAACTCATGCTTAGAGATAAAATATATCTAAGTCAATATGTATTGTCCACTTAATTATGCATTTTTGTTTTGTATTTTTATTACAATTACAATTGTAATGTCCGGTTTTTCGTTAGTTTCCTTGAACACTCAAGGTTGTCGTGACTCTTTTAAAAGATATTTTATATTAGATTCTTTGAAATCTAAATTAAATGCAGATATAGTTTTTCTCCAAGATACCCATACGATTCCTTCTGATGAAGGTATATGGAAAATGTTATGGAGAGGAGAAATAGTGTTCTCTCATCTCTCAACTATTTCTGCTGGATTAGCGATATGTTTTTCAAATAATTTAGAATATACTATTCTAGATCATAAAGTCATATTACCCGGTCGCATTTTACATGCAACTATCAAACTACAGGAACAAACAATATATTTGTTGAATGTTTATTCCCCCACCTGTCCCAAAGAAAAACTAGACTTTTTGAAATATTTAAAACATCATTTGAATCAACTTGATTCGTCCATTCCAATATTTCTTGGAGGTGATTTTAATTGTACTACCAATCCTTCCATAGATCGGACAGGAGATACTGAACCTCACCCCCATTCTTGTAATGAATTTAAATCTATTGTTAAACGTTTCAAATTTATTGATACGTTTCGCAATATTCATCCGTACGATAGAACTTATTCATGGTCGAGAAATGACGGTGTCGCCGCAAGACTCGATCGAATTTATATATCTAAACATTATAGTCAGTTTATTCGATCTTCAGAAATAAAACAATGTTCATATTCTGATCATGATTACGTTCGTGTTTATTTTAAAGAAATACCAAGTAAACACAAGAGTGCTTACTGGTGTTTAAATACATCTCTTTTAGATGATAAATTGTATCTTGACATGGTAAATAGTTTTTGGCTTTCCTGGCGATTACAGAAATCTGAGTTTAAGTGTATTCAAGATTGGTGGGATCGTGGGAAATAGAAAATAAAAAAAATTTCGCAAGAATTTTCTATTAAAAAGAATTATGATTTTAAACGTAAATTTGATAGTTTGCAATCCGATATTGAGTTATTAAAATCAAATATTGCAACAAACCCTGATCTTAATGTCATTTTAATTGAGAAGCAACATCAGTTATCTGAACTTGAACGAATCCAGGCCCGTGGTGCTTGGGTTCGTTCAAGATTCAAATATGTTAATGATTCAGATAAACCTACAAAATATTTTTTTGACCTTGAAAAGAAACGTGGTACAAAGAAATTATTATCCCATTTAACCTTGCCTGATGGCAGTATAACTGATTCAGATCAGGAAATAAAAACTCTTGCCAGAAATTTTTACTCTGACTTGTATAGCCCCGATCCTGTTGATGAGGGTTGTCAAAATGAAATTTTGAAAGACCTTCCTACAATAAGTGACACCCAAAAGCAAACATTAGATAGTGTAATAAGTTATGATGAATTGTCCTCTGCCGTTTTAAAAATGAATAATAATAAGTCCCCTGGTATTGATGGTCTGCCTAGTGAATTTTACAAAACTTTTTGGAATATCGTTGGGATAGATTTGCACGAAGTTTTTGTTTCTTCTATTGAAGAAAACAGACTTCCACTTTCGTGCAGAAGAGCCGTTCTGACGATGATTCCAAAGAAAGGTGACAGTAGCTTGCTAAAATACTGGAGACCCGTGTCTCTTCTCTGTTGTGACTACAAAATATTGACTAGAGCTTTTTCGCTAAGACTCCGTACCGTTCTACCCGATATATTAAATATCGATCAAAGTTATTGTGTTCCGGGTCGTCATATAAGTGATAATATTCGTTTTATTTCTGATGCTACGTGTTATGCTAATCAAGAAAATACCCCCCTTGCTATTGTTTCCCTTGACCAAGAGAAGGCTTTTGATCGTGTTCATCATGGTTATTTGATGAAGACATTAGAAGCATTCGGTTTTGGAGATTATTTTATATCATGTATAAAAACTATTTATACAGATGTACACAGTTTACTCAAAATTAATAACTCGTTATCGTCCCCGTTTCATTTTAAAAGAGGTATACGACAAGGATGTTCCTTGTCTGGTCAATTATATGCCATTTGCCTTGAACCTCTTTTACACAAACTAAGGTCAAAAGACGGCTTATCAGGCCTTGAACTACCATTATCAGATGGTAAGAAAAGTTGTTTATCTGCATATGCAGATGATTTGGATACTTTATTAACGCAAGACTCTGATTTTGATAGGTTGTCTTTCTGGTTAGATATATACCAGAAAGCTTCCAATTCAAAAATTAATTTACAAAAGTCAGAAGGTTTGTGGGTGGGAAGTTGGAAAAATAGAAATGATTGTCCGCTTGGTCTCAAGTGGAATAATAAGGGTTTAAAAGTTTTGGGTACTTTTGTGGGAAACAATAGGGATTTTTATAAACAAAATTGGGAAGGGATGGAAGAGGATATTACTGTCAAACTTGACAGGTGGAAGCCTTTTGCCCGTGGTTTGTCACTCAGAGGACGAACGCTTGTTATAAATTTACTTTCCGCGTCAAAATTGTGGCATCGATTAAATTCAGTGGTCGTACCTGATGAAATTATTAGTGCCATTCAAAACAAATTTGTAGATTTTCTATGGCAAGGAAAACATTGGGTTTCGAAAGAAATGTTATATCTTCCTGTATGTACTGGAGGACAGGGTTTAATTCATATACTATCTAGAATTCGTGATTTTCGAATTCAGTTTATGTACAGATTTTTGACATTAATGAATGGTGAAGATGTTCATCCATGTTACTATTTTTGTAAATATTTTTTGTCTACTGTTTCTAATTTGAATTATGATGTTCAGTTGTTATTACTTGATGGGGATTTTCAATACACTAACATTCCAAGCTTTTATCAAGATTTAATTAAAGCCTGGAAGACTTTTGAATCGTCTAGAATTAAAATAGATGATACCTCAGTGGCTGACATTTTAGAACAACCTTTGTTCTTTAATCCTTCATTAATTAACCCCAAAACAGATGAACCTTTTTATTTTGAAAATTTTGTAATTGCCGGTATAACCAAAGTTAAAGATCTTTTCGATACTAGTTTGGAAAGGAAATTTACTGCAGATGATCTTGTTGGCATATTATGCATTCGTTCTGAACGCTGTATCCAACAACATCTGGATTTACTGTGGTCGTCTTTTCCTCCGGAGTGGAGTATATTGATTGACCGTTTTTTAAATAATGATATTGATATTGGTGTTGTTCACCAATATATTTTTAAATTAGATATTGACAATGCTGCTGAATCACGTAAGGGCGTTGTTCTTGATAAATGTCCTAAGAAAACGATTTATTTATTATCTGTTGTTCAAAATTTTAATAGTTCCCGTGCTAAAAAGTTGCTGTCCCCCTGGAATAATATGTTACAATCAAATGTCCCCACTAATGTCATATTTAGTCATGTTTATGAATATCCTCATAGCATGCATGAAGGTGACCTTAATTGGAGAATCCTTCATGGTGCTATTGCCACCAGTAAATTTTATTGTAAAGCTGGTTATCAGCAGTCTGACGTTTGTCCCTCTTGTGGTTTGCAAGAGGACTTACTTCACATTTTTATAGCTTGTCCACGTTTAAAAGTTTTATTAAATGAAGTTCAAAATATTTTGTGCAAATTAATCAAAAATGATTTATGTTTCATAAAATCTTTTATGCTTGGACCTTCTTTTTTTTCAAACACTGACCATACGCCACCTCAGGTCAGTGCAAATCGATCTCCTCCAGCTGTCCACACGCCACCATCGGACAGCTGTCCAGTTAGGAGATCGATTCCAGCTGATCCACCGCCACCTGGGATCAGCTGTCCAGATACACCAGCCGGCCACACTCCATTCACGGCCGGCTGTCCAGTGGTGATGAAAGACTCTATGGTGATGGAGGATGGTGCAGTCGTGTTGGGAGAAGGTACCAGCACGCACCGATGGACGAAGACCCAGAGGATCCCAAGACGGCTGTACCTATGGATTGCCAACCAGGCGAAGATGGCCACCTACGTGACCCTGCAGCACCTGAGGACCGGAGGCGGACAGACAGACCCACTCCAGGAATTCAGGTCGCGCATCCGCGCCCGATTGGCAATTGAATTTGCCTATTGTAAGTTTATAAATAATGTTCATTCTTTTTCAGATTTTTGGTGTTTTAATAATGTATTGTGTTTTATTTCTAATGACAAGCTTTTTGCGAATATTTAATGTTAAGTTATTTTATCTGTATTTTTGATTTATATTTTTATTTTCTTGTTTATATATTGTAAATCGCGATGTGTTAAAGGTTAAAACATGGACTGGCGTGTACCAGTCCATGTTGATTTTGATCATTCGGACAAAGTCATTTATAGGTTTTTTTTTTAATTTTAATATAGGTAGGTAATAATGTTTAAAGTTTAAACTGGCTTGTATCAGTTTAAACTGACTTTGATCATTTGGACAAAGTCTTTAAAAATATTTGTCTTATTTTATATACTTTTGGGTTTAAAGTTAACTTATTTATATGTATTTTCAAAATTGTTAAATGTAGCTTGTCAAAATAATGTATTGTTAGGTTTATATTTTATGTTACTTGAATTTTTGATACCTTGTACAACTGTGATTTATTGTTTTATTTAATAAAGGGTATTGAAAATTCAAATTCTTCTTCTTCTTCTTCTTCTTGAAGGGATAGGACGTGTTTTTTCGGAGCTCCGCTCAAAGCATTTATTTCTTGGTTATTTTGTATTGTGGTTCGTAAATATTTGTATTGTTGTGTTCAGAAGAAGAAGCTCTTTCATTTTGTGGGGTGTATTTCGTATTTTCATCTCGGATTGCCGAGATTTTTGTTGGATTGTATTTTTGTTTATTGGTTTGATATTGTTCAAAGATGGCGTCGCCTTCATTTTCTAGTGTAGTAGTTAATGGTAAAACTACTCAGTTGTCGTTGAATGTTGCCTCGAGCAATACTGTGTTAAATGATAAGGACAATAGGGACCTTAATTTAATTAAACGAACAATGCCGTCCAAGGTAGGTGTTAAATCCTTGCCCCAGGCTAATGGTGATAAAGTTTTAAAGTCGCAATTACACAGCGAAAGTTCACGAGATTTGCCGAATAATAATAATGTCCCGTCTGACAGAGAAAGTTCAAGATCGAAAAATAACGATGAGATGCCGTCATTTGGACATAAGCCTTTTGGCTTTGTCTCAAGGAAACACGGTGTGAAACTAAAAAACATACCGTCTGTCTCAATCGAGCAATATGTTGTTGCTATTGCCGATATTGTCAAACCAGAAAATATAGTGGCTGCCTCTCGTATGAGGTCTGGGGTTGTAGTTTTTTTATCAAATCTCGATGATGTTGAAGAATTGTGTTCTAATGGCTTAAGTATTGGGGACGAGTTTGTTGACGTTCAGTGTTTGGTGAAAATCCCAAAGAAAGTTACTTTGTCTAATTGTCCCCCATTTATTCCAAACGATTTACTCGAGGATGAGTTGATGCGTTATGGACGCATAATTTCTGATATAAAACCCATTGCACTGGGTATTAAAATCCCAGCACTAAAACATGTCAAGTCTTTTAGACGACAAGTGTCCCTTATTCTTCACCCCAATGTTACATTACCTGAGTCCTTTGATATGTATTATCAAAGGCAAAGTTACAGAATATTTGTGAATGACGATGTTGTCTGTTTTAAGTGCAAGCAGACTGGTCATATTCAAAATCGATGTCCACAAAATCGACCGGCAACCGATAATAAAAATTCAGTTGAAAATACAGATGTCCCGTTTACCGCTGAAATGGTACCAACAACTGCGACGGGAGAACAGTCTATTGATACAGACACTGGCATTGGCGCCACTGGCAATCAAAGTATTACTTCCAACGCCGTAGCTAATGTTACGAGTCGGGACAAATCTAAAGAACCTTCTGGTTCTACTGTCATTGTGGATGTCCATTCTCAACCTGGACATGTGCAGACCGATCTATTGCCAACAAAGTCTGCACTTAAACGTAAAGCCGAAAACAATGATTCTGCTATTAGCGTGAAAACCCCCACAACTGAAGCTGTATCTGCTCCAGATTCTATTAGTATATGGGATTTACCCCCTTCATCCCAAATTTTACTTAACACCAATGAGGAAGAGGATGTAGACATAGAATCTATATCCTCTGAATTATCAGAACAAAATATGTCGCAAATCTTAGTTGATACTGAGCAAAAGCTATCAATTGAGGAGCTCGATCGATTACTCGCTGAGCTCAAAAGCAACAAAAAACCCGTGGAAAAATGTTTAGAATATACATCAAACTTACGACAACTTTGTCAAGATTTTATAGACCTTCGTAGAAACCCTGAATCATCATCCCAGTTAAAGGCGCGTCTTAATAAGTTAATTAAGAAATTAAAGGCATATGTTAAAACTCATGCTTAGACGACAAATATACCAAAATCAATATGTATTGTCCACTTAATTATGCATTTTTGTTCTGCATTTTCATTACAATTGTAATGTTCGGTTTTTCGTAAGTTTCCCTGAACACTCAAGGTTGTCGTGACTCTTTTAAAAGATATTTTATATTAGATTCTTTGAAATCTAAATTAAATGCAGACATAGTTTTTCTTCAAGATACTCATACCATTCCTTCTGATGAAGGTATATGGAAAATGATATGGAGAGGAGAAATAGTGTTCTCTCATCTCTCAACTATTTCTGCTGGATTAGCGATATGTTTTTCAAATAATTTAGAATATACTATTCTAGATTATAAAGTTATATTACCCGGTCGCATTTTACATGCCACCATCAAATTAAAGGAGGAAACTGTTTATTTGTTGAATATCTATTCCCCCACCTGTCCCAAAGAAAAACTAGACTTTTTGAAATGTTTAAAACACCATTTGAATTAACTTGATTCTTCCTATCCAATATTTCTTGGAGGTGATTTTAATTGTACTACCAATCCTTTACTAGATAGGACAGGAGATGTTGAACCCCACCCCCATTCTTGTAATGAATTTAAAAATATTGTTAAACGTTTCAAATTTATTGATACGTTTCGTAATATTCATCCGTATGATAAAATGTATTCTTGGTCGAGAAATGACGGTGTCGCCGCAAGACTCGATCGAATTTATATCTCCAAACATTACAGTCAGTTTATCAGATCATCTGAAATAAAAGAATGTACATATTCGGATCACAATTTTGTGCGTGTTTACTTTAAAGAAATTCAAAGTAAACACAAGAGTGCATACTGGTGTTTAAATACATCTCTTTTAGAAGATAAATCGTATGTTGATATGATTAATAACTTCTGGATTTCTTGGCGATTACAAAAATCTGAGTTCAAGTGTGTTCAAGATTGGTGGGATCGGGGAAAATACAAAATAAAAGAACTTTCGCAAGAATTTTCTGTTAAAAAGAGTTATGATTTTAAACGTAAATTTGATAGTTTGCAATACGATATTGAGTTATTAAAATTAAATATTGCAACAAATCCTGATCTCAATGCCATTTTAATTGAGAAGAAGCAACAGTTGTCTGAACTTGAACGAATCCAGACCCGTGGTGCTTGGGTTCGTTCAAGATTCAAATATATTAATGATTCAGATAAACCTACAAAATATTTTTTTGACCTTGAAAAGAAACGTGGTACTAAGAAACTATTATCCCATTTAACCTTGCCTGATGGCAGTATAACTGATTCTGATCAGGAAATAAAAACCCTTGCCCGAAATTTTTACTCAGACTTATATAGCCCCGATCCTGTAGATGAAGGCTGTCAAAATGAGATTTTGAAAGACCTTCCTACATTAAATGAAACACAAAAACAAACATTAGATAGTGTTATAAGTTATGATGAATTGTCCTCTGCCGTTTTAAAAATGAATAACAATAAGTCCCCTGGTATTGATGGGCTGCCTAGTGAATTTTACAAAACATTTTGGAACATCGTTGGGAAAGATATGCACGAAGTTTGTGTTACTTCGATTGAGGAAAACAGACTTCCACTTTCGTGCAGAAGAGCCGTTCTGACGATGATTCCGAAGAAAGGTGACAGTAGTTTGTTGAAAAACTGGAGACCAGTGTCTCTTCTCTGTTGTGATTATAAAATATTAACGAGAGCTTTTTCTCTAAGACTTCGTACCGTTTTACCCGATATATTACATATCGATCAAAGTTATTTTGTACCCGGTCGTCATATCAGTGACAATATTCGTTTTATTTCTGACGCTACTTGTTATGCTAATCAGGAAAATATCCCCCTTGCTATTGTTTCCCTTGACCAAGAGAAAGCTTTTGATCGTGTTCATCATGGCTATTTGATGAAGACATTAGAAGCTTTCGGTTTTGGCGATTATTTCATTTCCTGTATAAAAACTATTTATACAGATGTACATAGTTTACTGAAAATTAATAATTCGTTATCTTCCCCTTTTCAATTTAAGAGAGGTATAAGACAAGGATGTTCCTTGTCTGGTCAATTATATGCTATCTGCCTTGAACCTCTTTTGCATAAATTAAGGTCAAAAGATGGTCTTTCAGGCCTTGAACTTCCATTATCTGATGGTAAGAAAAGTTGTTTATCTGCATATGCAGATGATTTGGATACTCTGTTAACACAGGACTCTGATTTTGATAGGTTGTCTTTCTGGTTAGATATATACCAGAAAGCTTCCAATTCAAAAATTAATTTACAAAAGTCAGAAGGTTTGTGGATGGGAAGTTGGAAAAATAGAAATGATTGTCCGCTTGATTTCAAGTGGAATAATAAAGGTTTAAAGGTTTTGGGTACTTTTGTAAGAAACAATAGGGATTTTTATAAACAAAACTGGGAAGGGATGGAAGAGGATATTACTGTCAAACTTGACAGGTGGAAACCATTTGCTCGTGGTTTGTCACTTAGAGGACGAACGCTTGTAATTAATTTACTCTCCGCATCAAAATTGTGGCATCGATTAAATTCAGTGGCCGTGCCCGATGAAATTATAAATGCCATTCAAAATAAATTTGTTGACTTTTTATGGCAAGGAAAACATTGGGTTTCAAAAGAAATGTTATATCTTCCCGTATGTACTGGAGGACAGGGTCTAGTTCATATTTTGTCTAGAATTCGTGATTTTCGAATTCAATTTATGTATAGATTTTTGACATTAATGAATGGTGAAGATGTTCACCCTTGTTACTATTTTTGTAAATATTTTTTGTCTACTGTTTCTAATTTGAATTATGATGTTCAATTGTTATTACTTGATGGGGATTTTCAATACACTAACATTCCAAGCTTTTATCAAGATTTAATAAAAGCCTGGAAATATTTTGAATCATCTAGAATAAAAATAGATGATACCTCAGTTGCAGACATTTTAGAAGAACCTTTGTTCTTTAATCCTTTATTAATTAACACTAAAACTGATGAACCTTTTTATTTTGAAAATTTTGTAATTGCCGGTATAACCAAAGTTAAAGATCTTTTTGATACTAGTCTAAAAAGAAAATTTACTGCAGTAGATCTTGTTGGAATTTTAAGCACTCGTTCTGAACGCTGTATCCAAAAACATCTGGATTTATTATGGTCGTCTTTTCCTCCGGAGTGGAGTATATTGATTGACCGTTTTCTACATAATGATATTGATGTTGGTTTTGTTCACCAATATATTTTTAAAGTAAATATTGACAATGCACCTGAATTAAGTAAGGGTGTTGTTCTGGATAAATGTCCCAACAAAATGATTTATTTGTTATCTGTTGTTCAGAATTTTAATTGTTCCCGTACCAAAAAGTTACTGTCCCCTTGGAATAATATTTTAAAATCAAATGTTCCCCTTAATGTTATATATAGTCATGTTTATGAATATCCTCATAGCATGCATGAAGGTGACCTTAACTGGAGAATCCTTCATGGTGCTATTGCAACCGGTAAATTTTACTTTAAATCTGGTCATCAGCAGTCGGATGTTTGTCCCTCTTGTGGTTTGCAGGAGGACTTATACCACATTTTTGTTTCCTGTCCACGTTTACAAATTTTATTAAGCCATGTTAAAAATATGTTGCGTAAATTAATTATAAATGATCTAGGTTCAATAGACTCTTTTATATTTGGACCTTCTACCATAAGCACTGACCATACGCCACCTCAGGTCAGTGCAAATCGATCACCTCCAGCTGTCCACACGCCACCATCGGACAGCTGTCCAGTTAGGAGATCGATTCCAGCTGATCCACCGCCACCTAGGATCAGCTGTCCAGATACACCAGCCGGCCGCACGTCATCCACGACCGGCTGTCCTGAGACGGTGATGGAACCTGTGTTAATGGAGGATGGTGCAGTCGTGTTGGGAGAAGGTACCAGCACGCACCGATGGACGAAGACCCAGAGGATCCCAAGACGGCTCTACCTATGGATTGCCAACCAGGCGAAGATGGCCACCTACGTGACCCTGCAGCACCTGAGGACCGGAGGCGGACAGACAGACCCACTCCAGGAATTCAGGTCGCGCATCCGCGCCCGGTTGGCAATTGAATTTGCCTATTGTAAGTTTATAAATAATGTTCATTCTTTTTCAGATTTTTGGTGTTTTAATAATGTATTGTGTTTTATTTCTAATGACAAGCTTTTTGTGAATATTTAATGGTAAGGTAATTGTATTTTTGATTTTTATTTTTCTTGTCTTGTTTATATATTGTAAACCGCGATGTATTAAAAGTTAAAACATGGACTGGCGTGTACCAGTTCATGTTGACTTTGATCATTATGACAAAGTCTTTTATAGGTGTCTTTAGGTTCAATGTTAGGTAGGTAATAAATTAATTGTTAAAGTTTAAATTGGCTTGAATCAGTTTAAACTGACTTTGCTCACTAGGACAAAGTCTTTTAAAATTTGTGTCATACTTTCATATACTTTTGGGTTTAAAGTTAACTTATTTATATGTATATTCAAAATTGTTAATGTAGCTTGTCAAAATAATGTATTGTTAGGTTTATATTTTATGTAACTTGAATTTTTGATACCTTGTAATACTGTGATTTATTGTTTTATTTAATAAAGGGTATTGAAAATTCAAATTCTTCTTCTTCTTCTTCTTATTCTTCTTCTTCTTCTTCTTCTTCTGGACCTAACTTTGTCCGTAGGATTTCTCGAAGACGAAAAGACATAGGTCAATGAAACTTACCAGAAAGATAGGTCACCACTAGGAAATGTTGTTTCCGATTTCGAAATTTTGAAAATGGCGGCCATCTTGGATTGGCGGCCATTTTGAATTTGAAAAAAATACAAAATTAATCATAAAAAATCACAAACAATATGGATATGAACCAAAATAGGTTTATAGGTCAATATTAAGGTCCCGGACAATATGGGACCATTTTCAGAAAAATCCAAGATGGCCACCATATTCAAAATGGCCGCCAAAGTGCGAAAATTGAAAAGTTGTCCGATTTCAACGAAAATTGGCATTTAGGTCAATATTGATATTACGAACAACATGGTGACATGTTCGAACAAATCAAAGATGGCCGCCAAAGTCCAAGATGGCCGCCATATTCAAAATGGCCTCCAAAGTGCGAAAATTGAAAAGTTGTCCGATTTCAACGAAAATTGGCATTTAGGTGAATATTGATATTACGAACAACATGGTGACATGTTTGAACAAATCCAAGATGGCCGCCAAAGTCCAAGATGGCCGCCATATTCAAAATGGCCGCCAAAGTGCGAAAATTGAAAAGTTGTCCGATTTCAACGAAAATTGGCATTTAGGTCAATATTGATATTACGAACAACATGGCGACACTTTCGAACAAATCCAAGATGGCTGTCATATTCAAAATGGCTGCCAAAGTGCGAATATTGAAAAGTTGTCTGATTTCAACAAAAATTGGCATTTAGGTCAATATTGATATTACGAACAACATGTCGAACAAATCCAAGATGGCTGCCAAAGTCCAAGATGGCCGCCATATTCAAAATGGCCGCCAAAGTGCGAAAATTGAAAAGTTGTCCGAATTGTGACAAAAGTGGGCACGGGAGGGGATTTTTTTGTGACTTGCTTGCAATCACAATCAGCACTTGTTATTCTTCTTCTTCTTCTTCTGGACCTAACTTTGTTCGTAGGATTTCTCGAAGACGAAAAGACATAGGTCAATGAAACTTACCAGAAAGATAGGTCACCACTAGGAAATGTTGTTTCCGATTTCGAAATTTTGAAAATGGGGGCCATCTTGGATTGGCGGCCATTTTGAATTTGAAAAAAATACAAAATTAATCATAAAAAATCACAAACAATATGGATATGAACCAAAATAGGTTTATAGGTCAATATTAAGGTCCCGGACAATATGGGACCATTTTCCGAAAAATCCAAGATGGCCACCATATTCAAAATGGCCGCCAAAGTGCGAAAATTGAAAAGTTGTCCGATTTCAACGAAAATTGGCATTTAGGTCAATATTGATATTACGAACAACATGGTGACACGTTCGAACAAATCAAAGATGGCCGCCAAAGTCCAAGATGGCCGCCATATTCAAAATGGCCTCCAAAGTGCGAAAATTGAAAAGTTGTCCGATTTCAACGAAAATTGGCATTTAGGTGAATATTGATATTACGAACAACATGGTGACATGTTTAAACAAATCCAAGATGGCCGCCAAAGTCCAAGATGGCCGCCATATTCAAAATGGCCGCCAAAGTGCGAAAATTGAAAAGTTGTCCGATTTCAACGAAAATTGGCATTTAGGTCAATATTGATATTACGAACAACATGGCGACACTTTCGAACAAATCCAAGATGGCTGTCATATTCAAAATGGCTGCCAAAGTGCGAATATTGAAAAGTTGTCTGATTTCAACAAAAATTGGCATTTAGGTCAATATTGATATTACGAACAACATGTCGAACAAATCCAAGATGGCTGCCAAAGTCCAAGATGGCCGCCATATTCAAAATGGCCGCCAAAGTGCGAAAATTGAAAAGTTGTCCGAATTGTGACAAAAGTGGGCACGGGAGGGGATTTTTTTGTGACTTGCTTGCAATCACAATCAGCACTTGTTATTATTATTATTCTTCTTCTTCTTCTGGACCTAACTTTGTCCGTAGGATTTCTCGAAGACGAAAAGACATAGGTCAATGAAACTTACCAGAAAGATAGGTCACCACTAGGAAATGTTGTTTCCGATTTCGAAATTTTGAAAATGGCGGCCATCTTGGATTGGCGGCCATTTTGAATTTGAAAAAAATACAAAATTAATCATAAAAAATCACAAACAATATGGATATGAACCAAAATAGGTTTATAGGTCAATATTAAGGTCCCGGACAATATGGGACCATTTTCCGAAAAATCCAAGATGGCCACCATATTCAAAATGGCCGCCAAAGTGCGAAAATTGAAAAGTTGTCCGATTTCAACGAAAATTGGCATTTAGGTCAATATTGATATTACGAACAACATGGTGACACGTTCGAACAAATCAAAGATGGCCGCCAAAATCCAAGATGGCCGCCATATTCAAAATGGCCTCCAAAGTGCGAAAATTGAAAAGTTGTCCGATTTCAACGAAAATTGGCATTTAGGTGAATATTGATATTACGAACAACATGGTGACATGTTTGAACAAATCCAAGATGGCCGCCAAAGTCCAAGATGGCCGCCAAAGTCCAAGCTGGCCGCCATATTCAAAATGGCCGCCAAAGTGCGAAAATTGAAAAGTTGTCCGATTTCAACGAAAATTGGCATTTAGGTCAATATTGATATTACGAACAACATGGCGACACTTTCGAACAAATCCAAGATGGCTGTCATATTCAAAATGGCTGCCAAAGTGCGAATATTGAAAAGTTGTCTGATTTCAACAAAAATTGGCATTTAGGTCAATATTGATATTACGAACAACATGTCGAACAAATCCAAGATGGCTGCCAAAGTCCAAGATGGCCGCCATATTCAAAATGGCCGCCAAAGCGCGAAAATTGAAAAGTTGTCCGAATTGTGACAAAAGTGGGCACGGGAGGGGATTTTTTTGTGACTTGCTTGCAATCACAATCAGCACTTGTTATTATTATTCTTCTTCTGGTTTCCCCGTAGAGATTTCCGACACTTTTCTCAGAAACCGTAAATGGGATCAATTTGAAACTTGGTAGGATGTTAGACCCTATTGGCTAGATGTGCAATCATCTTTCGGAATTTCCAAGATGGCCGCCACTTTCAAAATGGCCGCCATTTAAGTTTTCCCGCCAAAATGCAGTTCCCGGAGAATCGCAGGATGGATTTCGATGAAACTTGGTATGTAGGTTCAGCATAGTGGTCTTGATTTATTTTTGGCAAAAATTCGCGCGCGAACCGGTCGCCATTTTCAAAATGGCCGCCGAATCGCCGAAAATTCAAGTTTGTCGGATTTCAACGAAAATGGGTTTTAACAGTAAATTTGGTATGCCGAGTCCAATGGTCAACTCAGAATTTTTATACGACGCGCCATTTTTTGTAAAATGGCCGCCAAAGTTGCCAAATGGGCAAAAATTCAACATTGTCATAATTCAACGAAAATAGGTTCTAAAAGTAAATTTGGTATGCCGAGTTCAACGGTACACTCAGATTTTTTATAGGACCCGCCATTTTTTTAAAAATGGCCACCAAAGTCGCCAAATCGGCAAAAATTCAACATTGTCGGAACTCAATGAAAATTGGTTCCTAAAGTAAATTTAGTATGTCGAGTTCAATGGTCAACTCAGAATTTTTATATGACGCGCTATTTTTTTGTAAAATAGGTGAATAGCAACCTGTAAAGTCAAATATAAGGTGATTCACAGGCTGCACAGGACTATCAGTAACTTCGTTTGGGAGACTTCACGTTTCGCGAAACGTAAATTTTAACTTATTGTTTTTGCACCGTTTCTTATTATTATTATTATTATTATTATTAAGTCGCCGACCACGAAGTGTCGGGCGACTTATTGTTTTTACTCCGTTTCTTATTATTATTATTAAGTCTCCCAAACGAAGTTTGGAGACTTATTGTTTTTACTCTGTTTCTTATTATTATTATTCTTCTTCTGGTTTCCCCGTAGAGATTTCCGACACTTTTCTCAGAAACCGTAAATGGGATCAATTTGAAACTTGGTAGGATGTTAGACCCTATTGGCTAGATGTGCAATCATCTTTCGGAATTTCCAAGATGGCCGCCACTTTCAAAATGGCCGCCATTTAAGTTTTCCCGCCAAAATGCAGTTCCCGGAGAACCGCCAGATGGATTTCAATGAAACTTGGTATGTAGGTTCAGCATAGTGGTCTTGATTTATTTTTGGCAAAAAATCGTGCGCGAACCGGCCGCCATTTTCAAAATGGCCGCCGAATCGCCAAAAATTCAAGTTTGTCGGATTTCAACGAAAATGGGTTATAACAGTAAATTTGGTATGCCGAGTCCAATGGTCAACTCAGAATTTTTATACGACGCGCCATTTTTTATAAAATGGCCGCCAAAGTTGCCAAATGGGCAAAAATTCAACATTGTCATAATTCAACGAAAATAGGTTCTAAAAGTAAATTTGGTATGCCGAGTTCAACGGTACACTCAGATTTTTTATACGACCCGCCATTTTTTTAAAAATGGCCACCAAAGTCGCCAAATCGGCAAAAATTCAACATTGTCGGAACTCAATGAAAATTGATTCCTAAAGTAAATTTAGTATGTCGAGTTCAATGGTCAACTCAGAATTTTTATATGACGCGCTATTTTTTGTAAAATGGCCGCCGAAGTTGCCAAATCGGCAAAAAATCAACAACGTTGGAATTCCATGAAATTGGGTTCTTATAGTAAATTTGTTATGGCGAGTTGAATGGTGCAATCAGAATTTTCTTACACTATTTCTTCGTTTTCCCCTTCTTATTATTATTAAGCCCTCTGAATGTTATAAACTTAATTATAACTTGAAAAAGGTTGAAATCCCCTTCATTAAACCAGATATATATTCTCTGTCCCTAGCACAACATTTATTCGCCAAAGTTGCCGAATCTGCAAAAATTCAGCATCGTTGGCATTCAACGCAATTGGGTCATTAAAGTTGCTTGGTTATTTTTTCTCAGGTTACAAAGAATATTATCTTAAAATGATAAGAAAATGTTTGCAAAGTTTTGTGAATTAAAAAATTTTAAAAGTGGTTGCTGTTTTATTAATTTGTTAGTTCCATGCCTTAATTTTCTAAATATCTATATAACATTAACATCTCCAACCTCTTATCCAAGCATACTCTTATTCTTATAAGACAAATTGAATGATATTAAATCACTCATCTGCTAATCTTGTAGGAGTTACCTCTCTTGAATGGTCCAAAATAGCGATTTTTGTGGATATATTGTTATTTTGTCACCTGGAACAGGAAAACAATAGTAGATGAAAAAAAATTTTAATTGGTTTGAATTGACATATGACTTTTTGTATGAGCAAAAATGGCAAAAATTCCAGGTGAGCGATACAGGCACCCTGGGGCCTCTTGTTTGCCTATAACTTGAGAACGATAGTAGATAGAGAAAAACTTTAAATTGCTAAAATGTTCAGATCATCAAGCTCCACAAAAGACTTTATGGTTCGAAGTTGTCATATGGCTCCTTGTAGGAGTTATCTCTCTTGAAATGTCAAAAAAAGCGATTTTTGGGGGTTTTTTGCCTTTAACTTGAGAACGATAGTAGATGAAGAAAAACGTTTACTTGCTGAAATGCTCAGCTCATCAAGCTCTACAAAAGTCTCCATTGGTTTGACTTTGTCAGACTGCTTCTTGTAATAGTTATCTCTCTTGAAAAGTCAAAAATAGCGATTTTGAGTGTTTTTTGCCTGTAACTTGAGAACGATAGTAGATAGAGAAAAACTTTCAATTGCTGAAATGTTCAGCTCATCAAGCACTACAAAAGTCTTCATTGGGCCGAAGTTGTCAAACAGCTCCTTGTTGTATAAGCTATTGCTCCTTGATAGCAAAAATTCCAGGTCAGCGATACAGGACCCTTAGGGCCTCTTGTTTCTTGTGTCTGTTTAATATGAAGCATTGATGGTAGACCATTGATATGTTGTCTGCAGTTACATATTAGCATTTGTCTACATCAATTGCAATAGCATTTCAATGTTCATATGTATGCCCCTGGCGTCACGCTCCACTTACTTTATTTTTGTTATTCTCTTTTAGGCAAACGTTCATGTGGGACAGGTGAAACATGTCTGTGTCAACAGAATACCAGTAAAATTTGAAAATTTACCATTGTTTTCAATTTTATTAGAATTTGAAATCTAGGTGAATAGCAACCTGTAAAGTCAAATATAAGGTGATTCACAGGCTGCACAGGACTATCAGTAACTTCGTTTGGGAGACTTCACGTTTCGCGAAACGTAAATTTTAATTAAGTCGCCGACCACGAAGTGTCGGGCGACTTATTGTTTTTACTCCGTTTCTTATTATTAAGTCGCCGACCACGAAGTGTCGGGCGACTTATTGTTTTTACTCCGTTTCTTATTATTAAGTCGCCGACCACGAAGTGTCGGGCGACTTATTGTTTTTACTCCGTTTCTTATTATTATTATTATTTTCATATTTCTTATGTTTTCCTTTTTCCCCTCGCAATGTTGTCCGCTCGTTTTCTCGCTCATCTTTTAACCGATCGAAATGAAACTTTGGGAACATAATAAGGGTGACCTGAAGTTGTGCAATCCACTTTTGAAATTTTCAAAATGGCCGCCATTTTTAAAATGGCCGCCGTTGAAAAAAAATGACGGCCGTTGTCAGATCTCAGTAATTGCCAAAGCAATTTCAATGAAAATTGGTATACTGATACAGCTCCCTATCCCGAGCATTTTTGCAAAAAAAAAATTGACGCGGCAGACATTTCAAAATGGCCGCCATCCGAACACCACCCCCCTAAAACTGTAAAAATGTAAACGTCATCCGATTTAAACGAAATTTGGTATACAGGTAGCTTATGATACCCTGAGTGTGCCACTATTTTCAAAATTTTTGTCCGACTTCCGGTTTCAAAATGGCGGCTGTTTTAAAGTTTTACAAAATGGCGGCCGTTGTCAGATCTCAGTTATGGCCAGAGCAATTTCAATGAAAATTGGTATACTGATACAGCTAACTATCCTGAGCATTTTTGCAAAAAAAATTTTTTGTCCGACTTCCGGTTTCAAAATGGCGGCCGTTTTAAAGTTTGCTCGTTTTCTCGCTCATCTTTTAACCGATCGAAATGAAACTTGGCCAACTGAAAGCTCATGTTATGAAGTTGTGCTCTTGACTTTTAGTTCCCTCTACTCGGTCAAAAGTGCGGAACTTGAGGCGACTTCAACGTTTCGGGAAACGTAAATTTTAATTATTATTATTATTTTCATATTTCTTATGTTTTCCTTTTTCCCCTCGCAATGTTGTCCGCACGTTTTCTCAGAGATGCAATGTCCAATCAAGATGAAACTTTGGGAACATGTTAAGGGTGATCTGAAGTTGTGCAATCCACTTTTGAAATTTTCAAAATGGCCGCCATTTTCAAAATGGCCGCCGTTGAAACAAATGACGGCCGTTGTCAGATCTCAGTAATTGCCAAAGCAATTTCAATGAAAATTGGTATACTGGTACAGCTAACTATCCCGAGCATTTTTGCAAAAAAAAATTTGACGCGGCCGACATTTCAAAATGGCCGCCATCCGAACACCACCCCCCTAAAAATGTAAAAATTTAAACGTCATCCGATTTAGACGAAATTTGGTATACAGGTAGCTTATGATACCCTAAGTGTGCCACTATTTAAAAATGTTTTGTCCGACTTCCGGTTTCAAAATGGCGGCCGTTTTAAAGTTTTACAAAATGGCGGCCGTTGTCAGATCTCAGTTATGGCCAGAGCAATTTCAATGAAAATTGGTATACTGATACAGCTAACTATCCTGAGCATTTTTGCAAAAAAAATTTTTTGTCCGACTTCCGGTTTCAAAATGGCGGCCGTTTTAAAGTTTGCTCGTTTTCTCGCTCATCTTATAACCGATCGAAATGAAACATGGCCAACTGAAAGCTCATGTTATGAAGTTGTGCTCTTGACTTTTAGTTCCCTCTACTCGGTCAAAAGTGCGGAACGGGAGGCGACTTCAACGTTTCGGGAAACGTAAATTTTAATTATTATTATTATTATTATTATTATTATTATTCTTCCTCACTTTTTGTCCGGCTGATAACTCAGAGATGGCTGATTGGATTAGAACATCACATGGCATAAAGTAGAACCACTATCTGAAGTTGTGCAATCAACTTTAAAAATGGTGATATGTGGAACCATCTCCATGGAAACCAGAAAGTTATGCATGAGTGATTTTGGGCATTTTCCTTAATTTTTCGGAAACCTAGAAGCACAGAGGGACCAAACTTGGTATGATGGAAGACCATAATGAGATACAGGTTTGAGATGATTTTGGGGCGGAACGGAAAAACAAGATGGCCGCCATGGCTAAAAATAGATTTAACATGGGGCCTATGGGAAAATGATTTTTCTACAATAGCTTCACCATGGTTTGAGATATTCCAAAGTTTTTTTATAGGAAGTTGGACCTCATCAACCTTAAGAAGACAGGAAAGTTTGAAAAAAAAATTTCACACGGTGTGGCCTCAGCCACAACCGTTACGTTTGCATAGAAGCCTATGGGGAAATGGAGGTTTTTTGTCACCTCTATTTCTCTGCTATGCATTGATGGATTCCAATCAAACTTTACACAAAGCACCATCATCATTACATCTTGGAATTCACATATCAAAAAATTCCAAAATGGCCACCTTTTCCAAGATGGCCGCCACGTTACATTTGCATAGAAGCCTATGGGGAAATGGAGGTTTTTTGTCGCCTCCATTTCTCTGCTATGCATTGATGGATTCCAATCAAACTTTACACAAAGCACCGTCACCATTACATCTTGGAATTCATATTGCGAAAAATTTCAAAATGGTGGCCATTTTTCAGATGGCTACCGAGTTACGTTAAAAAATACAACATTGTCGGAATTCAATGAAAATCAACTTCTAGAGATAATTTGATGTGGGGAACAACATGGAATCGATTTAGACAGGTTTCACTGTATATCCCCAATGATCAAATTGATCTATGTTAGCATCAAAAGTCCAACATTGTCTGATTTTAAAGAAAACTATTTTCCTGTGATATTTTGACATGAAATCATAAAAAAATGTCAGGGCGACATCTGCTATTGCTCGCAATGGCAATTCAAGTTATGTCGCCCCAGACTTTGTCGGGGCGACATATTGTTATTCTACTGTTTCTTTTTCACTATTATTATTATTATTATTATTATTATTATTATTATTATTATTATTATTATTATTATTATTATTATTATTATTATTATTCCTCACTTTTTGTCCGGCTGATAACTCAGAGATGGCTGATTGGATTAGAACATCACATGGCATAAAGTAGAACCACTATCTGAAGTTGTGCAATCAACTTTAAAAATGGTGATATGTCGAACCATCTCCATGGAAACCAGAAAGTTATGCATGAGTGATTTTGGGCATTTTCCTTAATTTTTCGGAAACCTAGAAGCACAGAGGGACCAAACTTGGTATGATGGAAGACCATAATGAGATACAGGTTTGAGATGATTTTGGGGTGGAACGGAAAAACAAGATGGCCGCCATGGCTAAAAATAGATTTAACATGGGGCCTATGGGAAAATGATTTTTCTACAATAGCTTCACCATGGTTTGAGATATTCCAAAGTTTTTTTATAGGAAGTTGGACCTCATCAACCTTAAGAAGACAGGAAAGTTTGAAAAAAAAATTGAAGAATGTGTCCATGGGACACGGATGCCCCGCTAAAGTAAGTCCCAAACAGGAAGTAGTTGTCCAACAGGTCTGAAAGTCGCTTAGGACATACAACTTGTGATACTTAACCACCCTGCCAAATTTCAAATTGTTGTAATGTACGGTTTCTGAGTAAAGCTTGACGGAAATTTTCATACTCATGTTAACACATTTTCATATCGGCCCAGTCGCAAACAGGAAGTAGTTGTCCGACAGGTCTGAAAGTCGCTTAGGACGTACAACTTGCGATACTGAACCACCCTGCCAAATTTCAAATTGTTCTTGTGTACGGTTTCTGAGAAAAGCTTGACGGAAATTTTCATACTCATGTTAACACATTTTCATATTGGCCCAGTCGCAAAAAGGAAGTAGTTGTCCGACAGGTCTGAAAGTTGCTTAGGACATACAACTTGTGATACTGAACTACCCTGCCAAATTTCAAATTGTTCTGATGTACGGTTTCTGAGAAAAGCTTCACGGAAATTTTCATTCTCATGTTAACACATTTTCATATCGGCCAAGTCCCAAACAGGAAGTAGTTGTCCGACAGGTCTGAAAGTCGCTTAGGACGTACAACTTGTGATACTGAACCAACTTGTCAAATTTCAAATTGTTCTGATGTACGGTTTCTGAGAAAAGCTTGACGGAAATTTTCATACCCATGTCAGAACATTTTCATATCGGCCCAGTCGCAAACAGGAAGTAGTTGTCCGACAGGTCTGAAAGTCGCTTAGGACATACAACTTGTGATACTGAACCACCCTGCCAAATTTCAAATTGTTCTCATGTACGGTTACTGAGAAAAGCTTGGAAATTTTCATACTTGTGTTAACACATTTTCATATCGGCCCAGTCGCAAACAGGAAGTAGTTGTCCGACAGGTCTGAAAGTCGCTTAGGATATACAACTTGTGATACTGAACCACCCTGCCAAATTTCAAATTGTTCTCATGTACGGTTTCTGAGAAAGGCTTGACGGAAATTTGTACATACAGACGGACGTATTTACGTACAAATGAAGTCCCAAACAGGAAGTAGTTGTCCGACAGGTCTGAAATTCGCTTAGGACATACAACTTGTGATACTGAACCACTCTGCCAAATTTAAAATTGTTCTCATGTACGGTTTCTGAGAAAAGCTTGACGGAAATTTGTACGGACGTACGTACGGACGGACGGACGGACAGACGGACGGACGGAATGAGTAAAACTTAATGCCCCCCGACATGTCGTCGCGGGGGCATAAAAATTTCACACCGTGTGGCCGCAGCCACAACGGTTACGCTTGCATAGAAGCCTATGGGGAAATGGAGGTTTTTTGTCACCTCCATTTCTCTGCTATGCATTGATGGATTCCAATCAAACTTTACACAAAGCACCATCATCATTACATCTTAGAATTCACATATCAAAAAATTCCAAAATGGCCACCTTTTCCAAGATGGCCGCCACGTTACATTTGCATAGAAGCCTATGGGGAAATGGAGGTTTTTTGTCGCCTCCATTTCTCTGCTATGCATTGATGGACTCCAATCAAACTTTACACAAAGCACCGTCACCATTACATCTTGGAATTCATATTACGAAAAATTTCAAAATGGTGGCCATTTTTAAGATGGCTACCGAGTTACGTTAAAAAATACAACATTGTCGGAATTCAATGAAAATCAACTTCTAGAGATAATTTTATGTGGGGAACAACATGGAATCATCGATTTTGGAATTCACATGACGAAAAATTGCAAAATGGCCACTTTGTTCAAGATGGCCGCCACGTTACGGTTTAAATGAAAATGTCAGAATTTGATGCATTTTGACTTCGGGTATTTTGACATGGCGAACAACATGAAATTATCAATCTTGGAATTCACACTGCCAAAAATTTAAATATGGCTGAGAGTTACTGTGAACCTGTGGTATTTTGACATGAAATCATAAAAAAATGTCAGGGCGACATCTGCTATTGCTCGCAATGGCAATTCTAGTTAAGTCGCCGACCACGAAGTGTCGGGCGACTTATTGTTTTTACTCCGTTTCTTATTATTATTATTATTTTCATATTTCTTATGTTTTCCTTTTTCCCCTCGCAATGTTGTCCGCTCGTTTTCTCGCTCATCTTTTAACCGATCGAAATGAAACTTTGGGAACATGTTAAGGGTGACCTGAAGTTGTGCAATCCACTTTTAAAATTTTCAAAATGGCCGCCATTGAAAAAAATGACGGCCGTTGTCAGATCCCAGTAATTGCTAAAGCAATTTCAATGAAAATTGGTATACTGGTACAGCTAACTATCCCGAGCATTTTTGCAAAAAAAAATTTGACGCGGCCGACATTTCAAAATGGCCGCCATCCGAAAACCACCCACCTAAAAATGTAAAGATTTAAACGTCATCCGATTTAGACGAAATTTGGTATACAGGTAGCTTATGATACCCTAAGTGTGCCACTATTTAAAATTGTTTTGTCCGACTTCCGGTTTCAAAATGGCGGCCGTTTTAAAGTTTTACAAAATGGCGGCAGTTGTCAGATCTCAGTTATGGCCAGAGCAATTTCAATGAAAATTGGTATACTGATACAGCTAACTATCCTGAGCATTTTTGCAAAAAAAATTTTTTGTCCGACTTCCGGTTTCAAAATGGCGGCCGTTTTAAAGTTTGCTCGTTTTCTCGGTCATCTTTTAACCGATCGAAATGAAACTTGGCCAACTGAAAGCTCATGTTATGAAGTTGTGCTCTTGACTTTTAGTTCCCTCTACTCGGTCAAAAGTGCGGAACGGGAGGCGACTTCAACGTTTCGGGAAACGTAAATTTTAATTATTATTATTATTATTCTGGTTTCCCCGTAGAGATTTCCGACACTTTTCTCAGAAACCGTAAATGGGATCAATTTGAAACTTGGTAGGATGTTAGACCCTATTGGCTAGATGTGCAATCATCTTACGGAATTTCCAAGATGACCGCCACTTTCAAAATGGCCGCCATTTAAGTTTTCCCGCCAAAATGCAGTTCCCGGAGAACCGCCAGATGGATTTCGATGAAACTTGGTATGTAGGTTCAGCATAGTGGTCTTGATTTATTTTTGGCAAAAAATCGCGCGCGAACCTGCCGCCATTTTCAAAATGGCCGCCGAATCGCCAAAAATTCAAGTTTGTCGGATTTCAACGAAAATGGGTTTTAACAGTAAATTTGGTATGCCGAGTCCAATGGTCAACTCAGAATTTTTATACGACGCGCCATTTTTGTAAAATGGCCGCCAAAGTTGCCAAATGGGCAAAAATTCAACATTGTCATAATTCAACGAAAATAGGTTCTAAAAGTAAATTTGGTATGCCGATTTTAACGGTACACTCAGATTTTTTATACGACCCGCCATTTTTTTAAAAATGGCCACCAAAGTCGTCAAATCGGCAAAAATTCAACATTGTCGGAACTCAATGAAAATTGGTTCCTAAAGTAAATTTAGTATGTCGAGTTCAATGGTCAACTCAGAATTTTTATATGACGCGCTATTTTTTGTAAAATGGCCGCCGAAGTTGCCAAATCGGCAAAAAATCAACAACGTTCATGTGGGACAGGTGAAACATGTCTGTGTCAACAGAATACCAGTAAAATTTGAAAATTTACCATTTTTTTCAATTTTATTAGAATTTGAAATCTAGGTGAATAGCAAACTGTAAAGTCAAATATAAGGTGATTCACAGGCTGCACAGGACTATCAGTAACTTCGTTTGGGAGACTTCACGTTTCGCGAAACGTAAATTTTAATTAAGTCGCCGACGACGAAGTGTCGGGCGACTTATTGTTTTTACTCCGTTTCTTATTATTATTATTATTATGTTTTCCTTTTTCCCCTCGCAATGTTGTCCGCTCGTTTTCTCGCCCATCTTTTAACCGATCGAAATGAAACTTTGGGAACATAATAAGGGTGACCTGAAGTTGTGCAATCCACTTTTGAAATTTTCAAAATGGCCGCCGTTGAAAAAAAATGATGGCCGTTGTCAGATCTCAGTAATTGCCAAAGCAATTTCAATGAAAATTGGTATACTGATACAGCTCCCTATCCCGAGCATTTTTGCAAAAAAAAAATTTGACGCGGCCGACATTTCAAAATGGCCGCCATCCGAACACCACCCCCTAAAACTGTAAAAATTTAAACGTCATCCGATTTTAACGAAATTTGGTATACAGGTAGCTTATGATACCCTGAGTGCGCCACTATTTTTAAAATTTTTGTCCGACTTCCGGTTTCAAAATGGCGGCCGTTTTAAAGTTTTACAAAATGGCGGCCGTTGTCAGATCTCAGTTATGGCCAGAGCAATTTCAATGAAAATTTGTATACTGATACAGCTAACTATTCTGAGCATTTTTGCAAAAAAAAATTTTTGTCCGACTTCCGGTTTCAAAATGGCGGCCGTTTTAAAGTTTGCTCGTTTTCTCGCTCATCTTTTAACCGATCGAAATGAAACTTGGCCAACTGAAAGCTCATGTTATGAAGTTGTGCTCTTGACTTTTAGTTCCCTCTACTCGGTCAAAAGTGCGGAACGGGAGGCGACTTCAACGTTTCGGGAAACGTAATTATTATTAAGTCGCCGACCACGAAGTGTCGGGCGACTTATTGTTTTTACTCCGTTTCTTATTATTATGTCGCCCCAGACTTTGTCGGGGCGACATATTGTTACTCTACTGTTTCTTTTTCACTATTATTATTATTATTATTATTCTTATTATTATTCTTCCTCACTTTTTGTCCGGCTGATAACTCAGAGATGGCTGATTGGATTAGAACATCACATGGCATAAAGTAGAACCACTATCTGAAGTTGTGCAATCAACTTTAAAAATGGTGATATGTGGAACCATCTCCATGGAAACCAGAAAGTTATGCATGAGTGATTTTGGGCATTTTCATTAATTTTTCGGAAACCTAGAAGTACAGAGGGACCAAACTTGGTATGATGGAAGACCATAATGAGATACAGGTTTGAGATGATTTTGGGGCGGAACGGAAAAACAAGATGACCGCCATGGCTAAAAATAGATTTAACATGGGGCCTATGGGAAAATGATTTTTCTACAATAGCTTCACCATGGTTTGAAATATTCCAAAGTTTTTTTTATAGGAAGTTGGACCTCATCGACCTCAAGAAGACAGGTTAGATTGAAAAAAAAATTTCGAACCGTGTGGCCGCAGCCACAACCGTTACGTTTGCATAGAAGTCTATGGGGAAATTGAGGTTTTTTGTCACCTCCATTTCTCTGCTATGCATTGATGGATTCCAATCAAACTTTACACAAAGCACCGTCATCATTACATCTTGGAATTCACATATCAAAAAATTCCAAAATGGCCACCTTTTACAAGATGGCCACCACGTTACATTTGCATAGAAGCCTTTGGGGAAATGGAGGGTTTTTGTCGCCTCCATTTCTCTGCTATGCATTGATGGATTCCAATCAAACTTTACACAAAGCACCGTCACCATTACATCTTGGAATTCATATTACGAAAAATTCCAAATGGCGGCCATTTTTAAGATGGCTGCCGAATTACGTTAAAAATTACAACATTGTCGGAATTCAATGAAAATCAACTTCTAGAGATATTTTGATGTGGGGAGCAACATGGAATCATCGATTTTGGAATTCACATGAGGGAAAAAAAATTTCGGGGCGACATCTGCTATTGCTCGCAATGGCAATTCTAGTTATTATTATTAAGTCGCCGACCACGAAGTGTCGGGCGACTTATTGTTTTTACTCCGTTTCTTATTATTATTATTATTATGTTTTCCTTTTTCCCCTCGCAATGTTGTCCGCTCGTTTTCTCGCTCATCTTTTAACCGATCGAAATGAAACTTTGGGAACATGTTAAGGGTGACCTGAAGTTGTGCAATCCACTTTTGAAATTTTCAAAATGGCCGCCATTTTCAAAATGGCCGCCGTTGAAAAAAATGATGGCCGTTGTCAGATCTCAGTAATTGCCAAAGCAATTTCAATGAAAATTGGTATACTGGTACAGCTATCTATCCCGAGCATTTTTGCAAAAAAAAATTTGACGCGGCCGACATTTCAAAATGGCCGCCATCCGAACACCACCCCCCTAAAAATGTAAAAATTTAAACGTCATCCGATTTAGACGAAATTTGGTATACAGGTAGCTTATGATACCCTAAGTGTGCCACTATTTAAAAATGTTTTGTCCGACTTCCGGTTTCAAAATGGCGGCCGTTTTAAAGTTTTACAAAATGGCGGCCGTTGTCAGATCTCAGTTATGGACAGAGCAATTTCAATGAAAATTGGTATACTGATACAGCTAACTATCCTGAGCATTTTTGCAAAAAAAATTTTTTGTCCGACTTCCGGTTTCAAAATGGCGGCCGTTTTAAAGTTTGCTCGTTTTTTCGCTCATCTTTTAACCGATCGAAATGAAACTTGGCCAACTGAAAGCTCATGTTATGAAGTTGTGCTCTTGACTTTTAGTTCCCTCTACTCGGTCAAAAGTGCGGAACGGGAGGCGACTTCAACGTTTCGGGAAACGTAAATTTTAATTATTATTATTTTCATATTTCTTATGTTTTCCTTTTTCCCCTCGCAATGTTGTCCGCTCGTTTTCTCGCTCATCTTTTAACCGATCGAAATGAAACTTTGGGAACATAATAAGGGTGACCTGAAGTTGTGCAATCCACTTTTGAAATTTTCAAAATAGCCGCCATTTTCAAAATGGCCGCCGTTGAAAAAAAATGACGGCCGTTGTCAGATCTCAGTAATTGCCAAAGCAATTTCAATGAAAATTGGTATACTGATACAGCTCCCTATCCCGAGCATTTTTGCAAAAAAAAATTTGACGCGGCCGACATTTCAAAATGGCCGCCATCCGAACACCACCCCCCTAAAACTGTAAAAATTTAAACGTCGTCCGATTTAAACGAAATTTGGTATACAGGTAGCATATAATACCCTGAGTGTGCCACTAGTTTTAAAATTTTTGTCCGACTTCCGGTTTCAAAATGGCGGCCGTTTTAAAGTTTTACAAATGGCGGCCGTTGTCAGATCTCAGTTATGGCCAGAGCAATTTCAATGAAAATTGGTATACTGATACAGCTAACTATCCTGAGCATTTTTGCAAAAAAAATTTTTTGTCCGACTTCCGGTTTCAAAATGGCGGCCGTTTTAAAGTTTGCTCGTTTTCTCGCTCATCTTATAACCGATCGAAATGAAACTTGGCCAACTGAAAGCTCATGTTATGAAGTTGTGCTCTTGACTTTTAGTTCCCTCTACTCGGTCAAAAGTGCGGAACGGGAGGCGACTTCAACGTTTCGGGAAACGTAAATTTTAATTATTATTATTATTTTCATATTTCTTATGTTTTCCCCTCTCAATGTTGTCCGCTCGTTTTCTCGCTCATCTTTTAACCGATCGAAATGAAACTTTGGGAACATGTTAAGGGTGACCTGAAGTTGTGCAATCCACTTTTGAAATTTTCAAAATGGCCGCCATTTTCAAAATGGCCGCCGTTGAAAAAAATGACGGCCGTTGTCAGATCTCAGTAATTGCCAAAGCAATTTCAATGAAAATTGGTATACTGGTACAGCTAACTATCCCGAGCATTTTTGCAAAAAAAAATTTGACGCGGCCGACATTTCAAAATGGCCGCCATCCGAACACCACCCCCCTAAAAATGTAAAAATTTAAACGTCATCCGATTTAGACGAAATTTGGTATACAGGTAGCTTATGATACCCTAAGTGTGCCACTATTTCAAAATGTTTTGTCCGACTTCCGGTTTCAAAATGGCGGCCGTTTTAAAGTTTTACAAAATGGCGGCCGTTGTCAGATCTCAGTTATGGCCAGACCAATTTCAATGAAAATTGGTATACTGATACAGCTAACTATCCTGAGCATTTTTGCAAAAAAAATTTTTTGTCCGACTTCCGGTTTCAAAATGGCGGCCGTTTTAAAGTTTGCTCGTTTTCTCGCTCATCTTTTAACCGATCGAAATGAAACTTGGCCAACTGAAAGCTCATGTTATGAAGTTGTGCTCTTGACTTTTAGTTCCCTCTACTCGGTCAAAAGTGCGGAACGGGAGGCGACTTCAACGTTTCGGGAAACGTAAATTTTAATTAAGTCGCCGACCACGAAGTGTCGGGCGACTTATTGTTTTTACTCCGTTTCTTATTAAGTCTCCCAAACGAAGTTTGGAGACTTATTGTTTTTACTCTGTTTCTTATTATTATTATTATTATTATTATTCTGGTTTCCCCGTAGAGATTTCCGACACTTTTCTCAGAAACCGTAAATGGGATCAATTTGAAACTTGGTAGGATGTTAGACCCTATTGGCTAGATGTGCAATCATCTTTCGGAATTTCCAAGATGGCCGCCACTTTCAAAATGGCCGCCATTTAAGTTTTCCCGCCAAAATGCAGTTCCCGGAGAACCGCCAGATGGATTTCGATGAAACTTGGTATGTAGGTTCAGCATAGTGGTCTTGATTTATTTTTGGCAAAAATTCGCGCGCGAACCGGCCGCCATTTTCAAAATGGCCGCCGAATCGCCAAAAATTCAAGTTTGTCGGATTTCAACGAAAATGGGTTTTAACAGTAAATTTGGTATGCCGAGTCCAATGGTCAACTCAGAATTTTTATACGACGCGCCATTTTTTGTAAAATGGCCGCCAAAGTTGCCAAATGGGCAAAAATTCAACATTGTCATAATTCAACGAAAATAGGTTTTAAAAGTCAATTTGGTATGCCGAGTTCAACGGTACACTCAGATTTTTTATACGACCCGCCATTTTTTTAAAAATGGCCACCAAAGTCGACAAATCGGCAAAAATTCAACATTGTCGGAACTCAATGAAAATTGGTTCCTAAAGTAAATTTAGTATGTCGAGTTCAATGGTCAACTCAGAATTTTTATATGACGCGCTATTTTTTGTAAAATGGCCGCCGAAGTTGCCAAATCGGCAAAAATCAACAACGTTGGAATTCAATGAAATTGGGTTCTTAAAGTAAATTTGTTATGGCGAGTTCTCTTTTAGGCAAACGTTCATGTGGGACAGGTGAAACATGTCTGTGTCAACAGAATACCAGTAAAATTTGAAAATTTACCATATTTTTCAATTTTATTAGAATTTGAAATCTAGGTGAATAGCAACCTGTAAAGTCAAATATAAGGTGATTCACAGGCTGCACAGGACTATCAGTAACTTCGTTTGGGAGACTTCACGTTTCGCGAAACGTAAATTTTAATTATTATTATTATGTTTTCCTTTTTCCCCTCGCAATGTTGTCCGCTCGTTTTCTCGCTCATCTTTTAACCGATCGAAATGAAACTTTGGGAACATGTTAAGGGTGACCTGATGTTGTGCAATCCACTTTTGAAATTTTCAAAATGGCCGCCATTTTTAAAATGGCCGCCGTTGAAAAAAATGACGGCAGTTGTCAGATCTCAGTAATTGCCAAAGCAATTTCAATGAAAATTGGTATACTGGTACAGCTAACTATCCCGAGCATTTTTGCAAAAAAAAATTTGACGCGGCCGACATTTCAAAATGGCCGCCATCCGAACACCACCCCCCTAAAACTGTAAAAATTTAAACGTCATCCTATTTAAACGAAATTTGGTATACAGGTAGCTTATGATACCCTGAGTGTGCCACTATTTTCAAAATTTTTGTCCGACTTCCGGTTTCAAAATGGCGGCCGTTTTAAAGTTTTACAAAATGGCGGCCGTTGTCAGATCTCAGTTATGGCCAGAGCAATTTCAATGAAAATTGGTATACTGATACAGCTAACTATCCTGAGCATTTTTGCAAAAAAAAATTTTTGTCCGACTTCCGGTTTCAAAATGGCGGCCGTTTTAAAGTTTGCTCGTTTTCTCGCTCATCTTTTAACCGATCGAAATGAAACTTGGCCAACTGAAAGCTCATGTTATGAAGTTGTGCTCTTGACTTTTAGTTCCCTCTACTCGGTCAAAAGTGCGGAACGGGAGGCGACTTCAACGTTTCGGGAAACGTAAATTTTAATTATTCTTCTTCTTTCTTTCTTTCTTTCTTTCTTTCTTTCTTTTTTCTTTCCGTTCAATCTTGTCCGCACATTTTCTCAGAGATGCAATGTCCAATCAAGATGAAACTTTGGGAACATGTTAAGGGTGACCTGAAGTTGTGCAATCCACTTTTGAAATTTTCAAAATGGCCGCCATTTTCAAAATGGCCGCCGTTGAAAAAAAATGACGGCCGTTGTCAGATCTCAGTAATTGCCAAAGCAATTTCAATGAAAATTGGTATACTGATACAGCTAACTATCCCGAGCATTTTTGCAAAAAAAAATTTGACGCGGCCGACATTTCAAAATGGCCGCCATCCGAACACCACCCCCTAAAAATGTAAAAATTTAAACGTCATCCGATTTAGACGAAATTTAGTATACAGGTAGCTTATGATACCCTGAGTGTGCCACTATTTAAAAATGTTTTGTCCGACTTCCGGTTTCAAAATGGCGGCCGTTTTAAAGTTTTACAAAATGGCGGCCGTTGTCAGATCTCAGTTATGGCCAGAGCAATTTCAATGAAAATTGGTATACTGATACAGCTAACTATCCTGAGCATTTTTTCAAAAAAAATTTTTTGTCCGACTTCCGGTTTCAAAATGGCGGCCGTTTTAAAGTTTGCTCGTTTTCTCGCTCATCTTTTAACCGATCGAAATGAAACTTGGCCAACTGAAAGCTCATGTTATGAAGTTGTGCTCTTGACTTTTAGTTCCCTCTACTCGGTCAAAAGTGCGGAACGGGAGGCGACTTCAACGTTTCGGGAAACGTAAATTTTAATTATTATTATTATTTTCATATTTCTTATGTTTTCCCCTCTCAATGTTGTCCGCTCGTTTTCTCGCTCATCTTTTAACCGATCGAAATGAAACTTTGGGAACATGTTAAGGGTGACCTGAAGTTGTGCAATCCACTTTTGAAATTTTCAAAATGGCCGCCATTTTCAAAATGGCCGCCGTTGAAAAAAATGACGGCCGTTGTCAGATCTCAGTAATTGCCAAAGCAATTTCAATGAAAATTGGTATACTGGTACAGCTAACTATCCCGAGCATTTTTGCAAAAAAAAATTTGACGCGGCCGACATTTCAAAATGGCCGCCATCCGAACACCACCCCCCTAAAAATGTAAAAATTTAAACGTCATCCGATTTAGACGAAATTTGGTATACAGGTAGCTTATGATACCCTAAGTGTGCCACTATTTCAAAATGTTTTGTCCGACTTCCGGTTTCAAAATGGCGGCCGTTTTAAAGTTTTACAAAATGGCGGCCGTTGTCAGATCTCAGTTATGGCCAGACCAATTTCAATGAAAATTGGTATACTGATACAGCTAACTATCCTGAGCATTTTTGCAAAAAAAATTTTTTGTCCGACTTCCGGTTTCAAAATGGCGGCCGTTTTAAAGTTTGCTCGTTTTCTCGCTCATCTTTTAACCGATCGAAATGAAACTTGGCCAACTGAAAGCTCATGTTATGAAGTTGTGCTCTTGACTTTTAGTTCCCTCTACTCGGTCAAAAGTGCGGAACGGGAGGCGACTTCAACGTTTCGGGAAACGTAAATTTTAATTAAGTCGCCGACCACGAAGTGTCGGGCGACTTATTGTTTTTACTCCGTTTCTTATTAGGTCTCCCAAACGAAGTTTGGAGACTTATTGTTTTTACTCTGTTTCTTATTATTATTATTATTATTCTTCTTCTGGTTTCCCCGTAGAGATTTCCGACACTTTTCTCAGAAACCGTAAATGGGATCAATTTGAAACTTGGTAGGATGTTAGACCCTATTGGCTAGATGTGCAATCATCTTTCGGAATTTCCAAGATGGCCGCCACTTTCAAAATGGCCGCCATTTAAGTTTTCCCGCCAAAATGCAGTTCCCGGAGAACCGCCAGATGGATTTCGATGAAACTTGGTATGTAGGTTCAGCATAGTGGTCTTGATTTATTTTTGGCAAAAATTCGCGCGCGAACCGGCCGCCATTTTCAAAATGGCCGCCGAATCGCCAAAAATTCAAGTTTGTCGGATTTCAACGAAAATGGGTTTTAACAGTAAATTTGGTATGCCGAGTCCAATGGTCAACTCAGAATTTTTATACGACGCGCCATTTTTTGTAAAATGGCCGCCAAAGTTGCCAAATGGGCAAAAATTCAACATTGTCATAATTCAACGAAAATAGGTTTTAAAAGTCAATTTGGTATGCCGAGTTCAACGGTACACTCAGATTTTTTATACGACCCGCCATTTTTTTAAAAATGGCCACCAAAGTCGACAAATCGGCAAAAATTCAACATTGTCGGAACTCAATGAAAATTGGTTCCTAAAGTAAATTTAGTATGTCGAGTTCAATGGTCAACTCAGAATTTTTATATGACGCGCTATTTTTTGTAAAATGGCCGCCGAAGTTGCCAAATCGGCAAAAATCAACAACGTTGGAATTCAATGAAATTGGGTTCTTAAAGTAAATTTGTTATGGCGAGTTCTCTTTTAGGCAAACGTTCATGTGGGACAGGTGAAACATGTCTGTGTCAACAGAATACCAGTAAAATTTGAAAATTTACCATATTTTTCAATTTTATTAGAATTTGAAATCTAGGTGAATAGCAACCTGTAAAGTCAAATATAAGGTGATTCACAGGCTGCACAGGACTATCAGTAACTTCGTTTGGGAGACTTCACGTTTCGCGAAACGTAAATTTTAATTATTATTATTATGTTTTCCTTTTTCCCCTCGCAATGTTGTCCGCTCGTTTTCTCGCTCATCTTTTAACCGATCGAAATGAAACTTTGGGAACATGTTAAGGGTGACCTGATGTTGTGCAATCCACTTTTGAAATTTTCAAAATGGCCGCCATTTTCAAAATGGCCGCCGTTGAAAAAAATGACGGCAGTTGTCAGATCTCAGTAATTGCCAAAGCAATTTCAATGAAAATTGGTATACTGGTACAGCTAACTATCCCGAGCATTTTTGCAAAAAAAAATTTGACGCGGCCGACATTTCAAAATGGCCGCCATCCGAACACCACCCCCCTAAAACTGTAAAAATTTAAACGTCATCCTATTTAAACGAAATTTGGTATACAGGTAGCTTATGATACCCTGAGTGTGCCACTATTTTCAAAATTTTTGTCCGACTTCCGGTTTCAAAATGGCGGCCGTTTTAAAGTTTTACAAAATGGCGGCCGTTGTCAGATCTCAGTTATGGCCAGAGCAATTTCAATGAAAATTGGTATACTGATACAGCTAACTATCCTGAGCATTTTTGCAAAAAAAAATTTTTGTCCGACTTCCGGTTTCAAAATGGCGGCCGTTTTAAAGTTTGCTCGTTTTCTCGCTCATCTTTTAACCGATCGAAATGAAACTTGGCCAACTGAAAGCTCATGTTATGAAGTTGTGCTCTTGACTTTTAGTTCCCTCTACTCGGTCAAAAGTGCGGAACGGGAGGCGACTTCAACGTTTCGGGAAACGTAAATTTTAATTATTCTTCTTCTTTCTTTCTTTCTTTCTTTCTTTTTTCTTTCCGTTCAATCTTGTCCGCACATTTTCTCAGAGATGCAATGTCCAATCAAGATGAAACTTTGGGAACATGTTAAGGGTGACCTGAAGTTGTGCAATCCACTTTTGAAATTTTCAAAATGGCCGCCATTTTCAAAATGGCCGCCGTTGAAAAAAAATGACGGCCGTTGTCAGATCTCAGTAATTGCCAAAGCAATTTCAATGAAAATTGGTATACTGATACAGCTAACTATCCCGAGCATTTTTGCAAAAAAAAATTTGACGCGGCCGACATTTCAAAATGGCCGCCATCCGAACACCACCCCCCTAAAAATGTAAAAATTTAAACGTCATCCGATTTAGACGAAATTTAGTATACAGGTAGCTTATGATACCCTGAGTGTGCCACTATTTAAAAATGTTTTGTCCGACTTCCGGTTTCAAAATGGCGGCCGTTTTAAAGTTTTACAAAATGGCGGCCGTTGTCAGATCTCAGTTATGGCCAGAGCAATTTCAATGAAAATTGGTATACTGATACAGCTAACTATCCTGAGCATTTTTTCAAAAAAATTTTTTTGTCCGACTTCCGGTTTCAAAATGGCGGCCGTTTTAAAGTTTGCTCGTTTTCTCGCTCATCTTTTAACCGATCGAAATGAAACTTGGCCAACTGAAAGCTCATGTTATGAAGTTGTGCTCTTGACTTTTAGTTCCCTCTACTCGGTCAAAAGTGCGGAACGGGAGGCGACTTCAACGTTTCGGGAAACGTAAATTTTAATTATGGCTCCCAAACGAAAGTTTGGGAGACATATTGTTTTTGCTCCGTTTCTTATTATTAAGTCTCCCAAACGAAGTTTGGAGACTTATTGTTTTTACTCTGTTTCTTATTATTAAGTCGCCGACCACGAAGTGTCGGGCGACTTATTGATTTTACTCCGTTTCTTATTATTAAGTCGCCGACCACGAAGTGTCGGGCGACTTATTGTTTTTACTCCGTTTCTTATTAAATCCCCGACCACGAAGTGTCGGGGATTTATTGTTTTTGCACCGTTTCTTATTATTATGTCGCCCCAGACTTTGTCGGGGCGACATATTGTTATTCTACTGTTTCTTTTTCACTATTGTTATTATTATAATTATTATTATTATTCTTATTATTATTATTATTATTCTTCCTCACAATTTGTCCGGCTGATAACTCAGAGATGGCTGATTGGATTAGAACATCACATGGCATAAAGTAGAACCACTATCTGAAGTTGTGCCATCAACTTTAAAAATGGTGATATGTGGAACCATCTCCATGGAAACCAGAAAGTTATGCATGAGTGATTTTGGGCATTTTCCTTAATTTTTCGGAAACCTAGAAGCACAGAGGGACCAAACTTGGTATGATGGAAGACCATAATGAGATACAGGTTTGAGATGATTTTGGGGCGGAACGGAAAAACAAGATGGCCGCCATGGCTAAAAATAGATTTAACATGGGGCCTATGGGAAAATGATTTTTCTACAATAGCTTCACCATGGTTTGAGATATTCCAAAGATTTTTTATAGGAAGTTGGACCTCATCAACCTCGAGAAGACAGGAAAGTTTGAAAAAAAAATTTCACACCGTGTGGCCGCAGCCACAACCGTTACGTTTGCATAGAAGCCTATGGGGAAATGGAGGTTTTTTGTCACCTCCATTTCTCTGCTATGCATTGATGGATTCCAATCAAACTTTACACAAAGCACCGTCATCATTACATCTTGGAATTCACATATAAAAAAATTCTAAAATGGCCACCTTTTACAAGATGGCCGCCACGTTACATTTGCATAAAAGCCTATGGGGAAATGGAGGTTTTTTGTCGCCTCCATTTCTCCGCTATGCATTGATGGATTCCAATCAAACTTTACACAAAGCACCGTCACCATTACATCTTTGAAATTCATATTACGAAAAATTTCAAAATGGCGGCCATTTTTAAGATGGCTGCCGAGTTACGTTAAAAAATACAACATTGTCGGAATTCCATGAAAATCAACTTCTAGAGATATTTTGATGTGGGGAGCAACATGGAATCATCGATTTTGGAATTCACATGACGGAAAGAAAAAAAATTTCGGGGCGACATCTGCTATTGCTCGCAATGGCAATTCTAGTTATTATTATTCTTCTTCTTCTTCTTCTTCTGGACCTAACTTTGTCCGTAGGATTTCTCGAAGACGAAAAGACATAGGTCAATGAAACTTACCAGAAAGATAGGTCACCACTAGGAAATGTTGTTTTCGATTTCGAAATTTTGAAAATGGCGGCCATCTTGGATTGGCGGCCATTTTGAATTTGAAAAAAATACAAAATTAATCATAAAAAATCACAAACAATATGGATATGAACCAAAATAGGTTTATAGGTCAATATTAAGGTCCCGGATAATATGGGACCATTTTCCGAAAAATCCAAGATGGCCACCATATTCAAAATGGCCGCCAAAGTGCGAAAATTGAAAAGTTGTCCGATTTCAACGAAAATTGGCATTTAGGTCAATATTGATATTACGAACAACATGGTGACATGTTCGAACAAATCAAAGATGGCCGCCAAAGTCCAAGATGGCCGCCATATTCAAAATGGCCGCCAAAGTGCGAAAATTGAAAAGTTGTCCGATTTCAACGAAAATTGGCATTTAGGTGAATATTGATATTACGAACAACATGGTGACATGTTTGAACAAATCCAAGATGGCCGCCAAAGTCCAAGATGGCCGCCATATTCAAAATGGCCGCCAAAGTGCGAAAATTGAAAAGTTGTCCGATTTCAACGTAAATTGGCATTTAGGTCAATATTGATATTACGAACAACATGGCGACACTTTCGAACAAATCCAAGATGGCTGTCATATTCAAAAGGGCTGCCAAAGTGCGAATATTGAAAAGTTGTCTGATTTCAACAAAAATTGGCATTTAGGTCAATATTGATATTACGAACAACATGTCGAACAAATCCAAGATGGCTGCCAAAGTCCAAGATGGCCGCCATATTCAAAATGGCCGCCAAAGTGCGAAAATTGAAAAGTTGTCCGAATTGTGACAAAAGTGGGCACGGGAGGGGATTTTTTTGTGACTTGCTTGCAATCACAATCAGCACTTGTTATGTCGCCGACCACGAAGTGTCGGGCGACTTATTGTTTTTACTCCGTTTCTTCTTCTTCTTATTATTATTATTTTCATATTTCTTATGTTTTCCCCTCGCAATGTTGTCCGCTCGTTTTCTCGCTCATCTTTTAATCGATCGAAATGGAACTTTGGGAACATGTTAAGGGTGACCTGAAGTTGTGCAATCCACTTTTGAAATTTCAAAATGGCCGCCATTTTCAATGAAAATTGGTATACTGGTACAGCTAACTATTCCGAGCATTTTTGCAAAAAAAAATTTGACGCGGCCGACATTTCAAAATGGCCGCCATCCGAACACCACCCCCTTAAAAATGTAAAAATTTAAACGTCATCCGATTTAGACGAAATTTGGTATACAGGTAGCTTATGATACCCTAAGTGTGCCACTATTTAAAAATGTTTTGTCCGACTTCCGGTTTCAAAATGGCGGCCGTTTTAAAGTTTTACAAAATGGCGGCCGTTGTCAGATCTCAGTTATGGCCAGAGCAATTTCAATGAAAATTGGTATACTGATACAGCTAACTATCCTGAGCATTTTTGCAAAAAAAAATTTTTGTCCGACTTCCGGTTTCAAAATGGCGGCCGTTTTAAAGTTTGCTCGTTTTCTCGCTCATCTTTTAACCGATAGAAATGAAACTTGGCCAACTGAAAGCTCATGTTATGAAGTTGTGCTCTTGGCTTTTAGTTCCCTCTACTCGGTCAAAAGTGCGGAACGGGAGGCGACTTCAACGTTTCGGGAAAAATAAATTTTAATTATTAAATCCCCGACCACGAAGTGTCGGCGATTTATTGTTTTTGCACCGTTTCTTATTATTATTATTATTCTTCTTCTTGAAGGGATAGGACGTGTTTTTCGGAGCTCCGCTCAAATCATTTATTTCTTGGTTATTTTGTATTGTACTTCGTAAATATTTGTATTGTTGTGTTTGGAAGAAGAAGTCCTTTCATTTTGTGGGGTTTATTTCGTTATTTATTCTCGGATTGCCGAGATTTTTGTTTGATTTAATTTTTGTTTATTGGTTTGATATTGTTCAAAGATGGCGTCGCCTTCATTTTCTAGTGTAGTAGTTAATGGTAAAACTACTCAGTTGTCGTCGAATGTTGCCTCGAGCAATACTGTGTTAAATGATAAGGACAATAGGGACCTTAATTTAATTAAACGAACAATGCCGTCCAAGGTAGGTGTTAAATCTTTGCCCCAGGCTAATAGTGATAAAGTTGTAAAGTCGCAATTACACAGCGAAAGTTCACGAGATTTGCCGAATAATAATAATGTCCCGTCTGACAGAGAAAGTTCAAGATCGAAAAATAACGATGAGATGCCGTCATTTGGACATAAGCCTTTTGGCTTTGTCTCAAAGAAACACGGTGTGAAACTAACAAACATACCGTCTGTCTCAATCGAGCAATATGTTGTTGCTATTGCCGATATAGTCAAGCCAGAAAACATAGTGGCTGCCTCTCGTATGAGGTCTGGGGTTGTAGTGTTTTTATCTAATCTCGATGACGTTGAAGAGTTGTGTTCAAATGGTTTAAGTATTGGGGATGAGTTTGTTGAAGTTCAGTGTTTGGTAAAAATCCTGAAAAAAGTTACCTTGTCTAATTGTCCCCCTTTTATTCCCAATGATTTACTCGAGGATGAGTTGATGCGTTATGGACGCATAATTTCCGACATAAAACCCATTGCACTCGGTATTAAAATCCCAGCACTAAAACACGTCAAGTCATTTAGACGACAAGTGTCCCTTATTCTTCACCCCAATGTTACATTACCGGAGTCTTTTGATATGTATTATCAAAGGCAAAGCTACAGAATATTTGTGAATGACGATGTTGTTTGTTTTAAGTGCAAACAGACTGGTCATATTCAAAATCGGTGCCCACAAAATCGACCACAAAATAACCAGTCAGAATCAAGTACAAATGTCCAATTCACGGCTGAACCCGTTCCGCCAACCGGGACAGCGGAGCAGTCTGTTATCTTAGACTCTGGAATCAATGACAGCTCAGCCAATGTTAATATTTCTGCTTCCAACACCTCCACTAATGTTACTGCTGAGCAAAAATCTGAGATTTCAACTGTTTCTAATGTCATTGTTGATGTTCACTCCGCAACTGAAAAAGTGGATACTGATCCATTGCCAGTGAAATCTGCAGTTAAACGCAAAGCTGTAGATAATGATTCCATTATATGTATTAAAACCCCCACAACCACTAAAACCCCTGATGTATCTACTAAAGATGACATAAGTATATGGGATTTGCCTCCTCCATCTCATTCCATTCTCAACACTGATGAAGAAGAGGATATAGACATTGACTTAATAAATTGATAAAGAAATTAAAAACGTATTTGAAAACTCATGCCTAGAGATCAAAGTCAATATGTATTGCCCACTTAATTATGCATTTTTGCACATTTTGTTCATCACAATTACAATTGTAATGTCTGGTTTTTCGTTAGTTTCACTGAATACTCAAGGTTGTCGAGATTCTTTTAAAAGATATTTTATATTAGATTCTTTAAAATCTAAATTGAATGCTGACATAGTTTTTCTTCAAGATACTCATACCATACCTTCTGATGAAGGTATATGGAAAATGATATGGAGAGGAGAAATACTGTTTTCTCATCTCTCAACTATTTCTGCTGGATTAGCGATATGTTTTTCCAATAATTTAGAATATACTATTCTAGATCATAAAATTATTTTACCTGGTCGCATTTTACATGCAACTATTAAAATACAGGAGCAAACTGTATATTTGTTGAATGTTTATTCCCCAACTTGCTCAAAAGAAAAACTAGACTTTTTGAAATATTTAAAACACCATTTGAATCAACTTGATTCTTCCATTCCAATATTTCTTGGAGGTGATTTTAATTGTACTACTAATCCTTCCCTAGATCGGACAGGAGATATTGAACCCCACCCCCATTCTTGTAATGAATTTAAATCTATTGTTAAACGTTTCAAATTTATTGATACGTTTCGCAATATTCACCCGTACGATAGAACTTATTCCTGGTCGAGAAATGACGGTGTCGCCGCAAGACTTGATCGAATTTAAATATCTAAACACTATAGTCAGTTTATTCGATCCTCAGAAATAAAACCATGTTCATATTCTGATCATGATTACGTTCGTGTTTATTTTAAAGAAATACCAAATAAACACAAGAGTGCTTACTGGTGTTTAAATACATCTCTTTTAGATGATAAATTGTATGTTGACATGATAAATAACTTTTGGCTTTCCTGGCGATTACAGAAATTTGAGTTTAAGTGTATCCAAGATTGGTGGGATCGTGGAAAATACAAAATAAAGGAACTTTCGCAAGAATTTTCTATTAAAAAGAATTATGATTTTAAACGTAAATTTGATAGTTTGCAATCTGATATTGAGTTATTAAAATCAAATATTGCAACTAGCCCTGATCTTAATGTCATTTTAATTGAGAAGCAACATCAGTTATCTGAACTTGAACGAATCCAGGCCCGTGGTGCTTGGGTTCGTTCAAGATTCAGATATGTTAATGATTCAGATAAACCTACAAAATATTTCTTCGACCTTGAAAAGAAACGTGGTACAAAGAAATTATTATCCCATTTAACCTTGCCTGATGGCAGTATAACTGATTCAGATCAGGAAATAAAAACCCTTGCCCGAAATTTTTACTCCGATTTGTATAGCCCCGATCCTGTTGATGAAGGTTGTCAAAATGAAATTTTGAAAGACCTTCCTACAATAAGTGACACCCAAAAGCAAACATTAGATAGTGTAATAAGTTATGATGAATTGTCCTTTGCCGTTTTAAAAATGAATAATAATAAGTCCCCTGGTATTGATGGGTTGCCTAGTGAATTTTACAAAACCTTTTGGAACATCGTTGGGAAAGATATACACGAAGTTTTTGTTTCTTCTATTGAAGAAAACAGACTTCCGCTTTCGTGCAGAAGAGCCGTTCTGACGATGATTCCAAAGAAAGGTGATAGTAGTTTGTTGAAAAACTGGAGACCTGTGTCTCTTCTCTGTTGCGACTATAAAATATTAACGAGAGCTTTCTCGTTAAGACTCCGTACCGTTCTACCCGATATATTAAATATCGATCAAAGTTATTGTGTTCCCGGTCGTCACATAAGTGATAATATTCGTTTTATTTCTGATGCTACTTGTTATGCTAATCAGGAACATATCCCCCTTGCTATTGTTTCCCTTGACCAAGAGAAGGCTTTTGATCGTGTTCATCATGGTTATTTGATGAAGACATTAGAAGCCTTCGGTTTTGGCGATTATTTTATATCCTGTATAAAAACTATTTATACAGATGTACATAGCTTACTTAAAATTAATAACTCGTTATCATCCCCTTTTCAATTTAAAAGAGGTATACGACAAGGATGTTCTTTGTCTGGTCAATTATATGCCATATGCCTTGAACCTCTTTTACACAAACTAAGATCAAACGACGGCCTATCAGGACTTGAACTTCCATTATCAGATGGTAAGAAAAGTTTTTTATCTGCATATGCAGATGATTTGGATACTTTATTAACGCAAGACTCTGATTTTGATAGGTTGTCTTTCTGGTTAGATATATACCAGAAAGCTTCTAATTCAAAAATTAATTTACAAAAGTCAGAGGGTTTGTGGGTGGGAAGTTGGAAAAATAGAAATGATTGTCCACTTGGTCTCAAGTGGAATAATAAAGGTTTAAAGGTTTTGGGTACTTTTGTTGGAAACAATAAGGAGTTCTATAAACAAAATTGGGAAGGGATGGAGGAGGATATTACTGTCAAACTTGACAGGTGGAAGCCTTTTGCTCGCGGTTTGTCACTCAGAGGACGAACACTTGTTATCAATTTACTTTCCGCGTCAAAATTATGGCATCGATTAAATTCTGTGTCCGTGCCAGATGAAATTATTAGTGCCATTCAAAACAAATTTGTAGATTTTCTATGGCAAGGAAAACATTGGGTTTCGAAAGAAATGTTATATCTTCCTGTATGTACTGGAGGACAGGGTTTAGTTCATATTTTGTCTAGAATTCGTGATTTTCGAATTCAGTTTATGTACAGATTTTTGACATTAATGAATGGTGAAGATGTTCATCCTTGTTACTATTTTTGTAAATATTTTTTGTCTACTGTTTCTAATTTGAATTATGATGTTCAGTTGTTATTACTTGATGGGGATTTTCAATACACTAACATTCCAAGCTTTTATCAAGATTTAATTAAAGCCTGGAAGAATTTTGAATCGTCTAGAATTAAAATAGATGATACCTCAGTGGCCGATATTTTAGAAGAACCTTTGTTCTTCAATCCTTCATTAATTAACCCCAAAACTGATGAACCTTTTTATTTTGAAAATTTTGTAATTGCCGGTATGACCAAAGTTAAAGATCTTTTCGATACTAGTTTGGAAAGAAAATTTACTGCAGAAGATCTTGTTGGCATATTAAGCATTCGTTCCGAACGCTGTATCCAACAACATCTGGATTTACTGTGGTCGTCTTTTCCTCCGGAGTGGAGTATATTGATTGACCGTTTTTTAAATAATGATATTGATATTGGTGTTGTTCACCAATACATTTTTAAATTAGATATTGACAATGCTCCTGAATTAAGTAAGGGCGTTGTTCTCGATAAATGTCCCAAGAAAATGATTTATTTGTTATCTGTTGTTCAGAATTTTAATAGTTCCCATAATAGAAAGTTACTGTCCCCTTGGTGTAATATTTTACGATCTAATGTTCCCCCTAATGTTATATATAGTCATGTTTATGAATATCCCCATAGCATGCATGAAGGTGACCTTAACTGGAGAATCCTTCATGGTGCTATTGCAACTAGTAAATTTTATTGTAAAGCTGGTTATCAGCAGTCTGATGTTTGTCCCTCTTGTGGTTTGCAAGAGGACTTGCATCACATTTTTATAGCCTGTCCCCGTATTAGTGTTTTATTAAATAACGTTCATAATATTCTGTGTAAATTAAGCACAAATAATGTAGGTTCAATAGAATCATTTATATTTGGACCTTCTACTTTTACTAGCACTGACCTAACGCTACCTCAGGTTAGTGCAAATCGATCTCCTCCAGCTGTCCACACGCTATCATCGGGCAGCTGTCCAGTTAGGAGATCGAATCCAGCTGATCCACCGTCACCTAGGATCAGCTGTCCAGATGTTCCAGTACCAGCCGACCACACGTCATCCCGGGTCGGCTGTCCAGAATCTACCAGACTGCCAATGGTTATGGAGGACGGAACAGTCGTGTTGGGAGAATGTACCAACACGCAACGATGGACCAAGCGGTACAGGACCCCAAGACGACTGTTCCAGTGGATTGCCACCCAGGCGAAGATGGCCACTTATGTGACGTTGCAGCACCTGAGGACTGGAGGCGGACCAACAGACCCACTGCAGGAATTCAGGTCGCGCATCCGCGCCCGTTTGGCAATTGAATTTGCCTACTATAGGTTTGTAAATAATGTTGATTCTTTTTCAGATTTTTGGTGTTTTAATAATGTATTGTGTTTTATTTCTAGTGACAAGCTTTTTGTTAATATTTAATGGTAAGTTATTTTAATTGTATTTGTATTGTATTTTAGATTTTTATTTTCTTGTCTTGTTTATATATTGTAAACCGCGATGTGTTAAAGGTTAAAACATGGACTTGCGTGTACCAGTCCATGTTGACTTTGATCATTTGGACAAAGTCATTAATAGGCTTCTTTAATTTAAAAATAGGTAGGCAATAATGTTTAAAGTTTAAACTGGCTTGTATCAGTTTAAACTGACTTTGATCAGTTGGACAAAGTCTTTTATATTTCTATTGTATTTTCGTATATTTTTGGGTTTAAAGTCAATGTAACTATATGTATTTTCAAAATTGTTCAATAGCTTGTCATAATAATGTATTTGTTAGGTTTATATTTTATGTTACTTGAATTTTTGATACCTTGTACTACTGTGATTAATTGTTTTATTTAATAAAGGGTATTGAAAATTCAAATTCTTCTTCTTCTTCTTCTTCTTCTGGACCTAACTTTGTCCGTAGGATTTCTCGAAGACGAAAAGACATAGGTCAATGAAACTTACCAGAAAGATAGGTCACCACTAGGAAATGTTGTTTCCGATTTCGAAATTTTGAAAATGGCGGCCATCTTGGATTGGCGGCCATTTTGAATTTGAAAAAAATACAAAATTAATCATAAAAAATCACAAACAAAATGGATATGAACCAAAATAGGTTTATAGGTCAATATTAAGGTCCCGGACAATATGGGACCATTTTCCGAAAAATCCAAGATGGCCACCATATTCAAAATGGCCGCCAAAGTGCGAAAATTGAAAAGTTGTCCGATTTCAACGAAAATTGGCATTTAGGTCAATATTGATATTACGAACAACATGGTGACATGTTCGAACAAATCAAAGATGGCCGCCAAAGTCCAAGATGGCCGCCATATTCAAAATGGCCTCCAAAGTGCGAAAATTGAAAAGTTGTCCGATTTCAACGAAAATTGGCATTTAGGTGAATATTGATATTACGAACAACATGGTGACATGTTTGAACAAATCCAAGATGGCCGCCAAAGTCCAAGATGGCCGCCATATTCAAAATGGCCGCCAAAGTGCGAAAATTGAAAAGTTGTCCGATTTCAACGAAAATTGGCATTTAGGTCAATATTGATATTACGAACAACATGGCGACACTTTCGAACAAATCCAAGATGGCTGTCATATTCAAAATGGCTGCCAAAGTGCGAATATTGAAAAGTTGTCTGATTTCAACAAAAATTGGCATTTAGGTCAATATTGATATTACGAACAACATGTCGAACAAATCCAAGATGGCTGCCAAAGTCCAAGATGGCCGCCATATTCAAAATGGCCGCCAAAGTGCGAAAATTGAAAAGTTGTCCGAATTGTGACAAAAGTGGGCACGGGAGGGGATTTTTTTGTGACTTGCTTGCAATCACAATCAGCACTTGTTATTAAGTCGCCGACCACGAAGTGTCGGGCGACTTATTGTTTTTACTCCGTTTCTTATTATTATTAAGTCGCCGACCACGAAGTGTCGGGCGACTTATTGTATTTACTCCGTTTCTTATTAAGTCGCCGACCACGAAGTGTCGGGCGACTTATTGTTTTTACTCCGTTTCTTATTATTATTATTTTCATATTTCTTATGTTTTCCCCTCGCAATGTTGTCCGCTCGTTTTCTCGCTCATCTTTTAACCGATCGAAATGAAACTTTGGGAACATGTTAAGGGTGACCTGAAGTTGTGCAATCCACTTTTGAAATTTTCAAAATGGCCGCCATTTTCAAAATGGCCGCCGTTGAAAAAAAATGACGGCCGTTGTCAGATCTCAGTAATTGCCAAAGCAATTTCAATGAAAATTGGTATACTGGTACAGCTCACTATCCTGAGCATTTTTGCCAAAAAATTTTTTTGTCCGACTTCCGGTTTCAAAATGGCGGCCGTTTAAAAGTTTGCTTGTTTTCTCGCTCATCTTTTAACCGATCGAAATGAAACTTGGCCAACTGAAAGCTCATGTTATGAAGTTGTGCTCTTGACTTTTAGTTCCCTCTATTCGGTCAAAAGTGCGAAACGGGAGGCGACTGCAACGTTTCGGGAAACGTAAATTTTAATTATTATTATTATGTCGCCCCAGACTTTGTCGGGGCGACATATTGTTATTCTACTGTTTCTTTTTCACTATTATTATTATTATTATTATTATTATTATTATTATTATTCCTCACTTTTTGTCCGGCTGATAACTCAGAGATGGCTGATTGGATTAGAACATCACATGGAATAAAGTAGAACCACTATCTGAAGTTGTGCAATCAACTTTAAAAATGGTGATATGTGGAACCATCTCCATGGAAACCAGAAAGTTATGCATGAGTGATTTTGGGCATTTTCCTTAATTTTTCGGAAACCTAGAAGCACAGAGGGACCAAACTTGGTATGATGGAAGACCATAATGAGATACAGGTTTGAGATGATTTTGGGGCGGAACGGAAAAACAAGATGGCCGCCATGGCTAAAAATAGATTTAACATGGGGCCTATGGGAAAATGATTTTTCTACAATAGCTTCACCATGGTTTGAGATATTCCAAAGTTTTTTATAGGAAGTTGGACCTCATCAACCTCAAGAAGACAGGAAAGTTTGAAACAAAAATTTCACACCGTGTGGCCGCAGCCACAACTGTTACGTTTGCATAGAAGCCTATGGGGAAATGGAGGTTTTTTGTCACCTCCATTTCTCTGCTATGCATTGATGGATTCCAATCAAACTTTACACAAAGCACCGTCATCATTACATCTTGGAATTCACATATCAAAAAATTCTAAAATGGCCACCTTTTACAAGATGGCCGCCACGTTACATTTGCATAGAAGCCTATGTGGAAATGGAGGTTTTTTGTCGCCTCCATTTCTCTGCTATGCATTGATGGATTCCAATCAAACTTTACACAAAGCACCGTCACACAACTGTTACGTTTGCATAGAAGCCTATGGGGAAATGGAGTTTTTTTGTCACCTCCATTTCTCTGCTATGCATTGATGGATTCCAATCAAACTTTACACAAAGCACCGTCATCATTACATCTTGGAATTCACATATCAAAAAATTCTAAAATGGCCACCTTTTACAAGATGGCCGCCACGTTACATTTGCATAGAAGCCTATGTGGAAATGGAGGTTTTTTGTCGCCTCCATTTCTCTGCTATGCATTGATGGATTCCAATCAAACTTTACACAAAGCACCGTCACCATCACCATTACATCTTTGAAATTCATATTACGAAAAATTTCAAAATGGCGGCCATTTTTAAGATGGCTGCCGAGTTACGTTAAAAAATACAACATTGTCGGAATTCCATGAAAATCAACTTCTAGAGATATTTTGATGTGGGGAGCAACATGGAATCATCGATTTTGGAATTCACATGACGGAAAGAAAAAAAATTTCGGGGCGACATCTGCTATTGCTCGCAATGGCAATTCTAGTTATGTTTTCCTTTTTCCCCTCGCAATGTTGTCCGCTCGTTTTCTCGCTCATCTTTTAACCGATCGAAATGAAACTTGGCCAACTGAAAGCTCATGTTATGAAGTTGTGCTCTTGACTTTTAGTTCCCTCTACTCGGTCAAAAGTGCGGAACGGGAGGCGACTTCAACGTTTCGGGAAACGTAAATTTTAATTATTAAGTCGCCGACCACGAAGTGTCGGGCGACTTATTGTTTTTACTCCGTTTTTTATTATTAAGTCGCCGACCACGAAGTGTCGGGCGACTTATTGTTTTTACTCCGTTTCTTATTATTATTAAGTCGCCGACCACGAAGTGTCGGGCGACTTATTGTTTTTACTCCGTTTCTTATTATTATTATTATTATTATTATTTTCACATTTCTTATGTTTTCCCCTCGCAATGTTGTCCGCTCGTTTTCTCCCTCATCTTTTAACCGATCGAAATGAAACTTTGGGAACATGTTAAGGGTGACCTGAAATTGGGCAATCCACTTTTGAAATTTTCAAAATGGCCGCCATTTTCAAAATGGCCGCCGTTGAAAAAAATGATGGCCGTTGTCAGATCTCAGTAATTGCAAAAGCAATTTCAATGAAAATTGCTATACTGGTACAGCTAACTATTTCGAGCATTTTTGCAAAAAAAAATTTGACGCGGCCGACATTTCAAAATTGCCGCCATCCGAACACCACCCCCTAAAAATGTAAAAATTTAAACGTCATCCGATTTAGACGAAATTTGGTATACAGGTAGCTTATGATACCCTAAGTGTGCCACTATTTAAAAATGTTTTGTCCGACTTCCGGTTTCAAAATGGCGGCCGTTTTAAAGTTTTACAAAATGGCGGCCGTTGTCAGATCTCAGTTATGGCCAGAGCAATTTCAATGAAAATTGGTATACTGATACAGCTAACTATCCTGAGCATTTTTGCAAAAAAAATTTTTTGTCCGACTTCCGGTTTCAAAATGGCGGCCGTTTTAAAGTTTGCTAGTTTTCTCGCTCATCTTTTAACCGATCGAAATGAAACTTGGCCAACTGAAAGCTCATGTTATGAAGTTGTGCTCTTGACTTTTAGTTCCCTCTACTCGGTCAAAAGTGCGGAACGGGAGGCGACTTCAACGTTTCGGGAAACGTAAATTTTAATTAAGTCGCCGACCACGAAGTGTCGGGCGACTTATTGTTTTTACTCCGTTTCTTATTATTATTATTATTATTTTCATAATTCTTATGTTTTCCTTTTTCCCCTCGCAATGTTGTCCGCTCGTTTTCTCGCTCATCTTTTAACCGATCAAAATGAAACTTTGGGAACATGTTAAGGGTGACCTGAAGTTGTGCCATCCACTTTTGAAATTTTCAAAATGGCCGCCATTTTCAAAATGGCGTCCGTTGAAAAAAATGACGGCCGTTGTCAGATCTCAGTAATTGCCAAAGCAATTTCAATGAAAATTGGTATACTGGTACAGCTAACTATCCCGAGCATTTTTGCAAAAAAAAATTTGACGCGGCCGACATTTCAAAATGGCCGCCATCCGAACACCACCCCCCTAAAAATGTAAAAATTTAAACGTCATCCGATTTAGACGAAATTTGGTATACAGGTAGCTTATGATACCCTAAGTGTGCCACTATTTAAAAATGTTTTGTCCGACTTCCGGTTTCAAAATGGCGGCCGTTTTAAAGTTTTACAAAATGGCGGCCGTTGTCAGATCTCAGTTATGGCCAGAGCAATTTCAATGAAAATTGGTATACTGATACAGCTAACTATCCTGAGCATTTTTGCGAAAAAAATTTTTGTCCGACTTCCGGTTTCAAAATGGCGGCCGTTTTAAAGTTTGCTCGTTTTCTCGCTCATCTTTTAACCGATCGAAATGAAACTTGGCCAACTGAAAGCTCATGTTATGAAGTTGTGCTCTTGACTTTTAGTTCCCTCTACTCGGTCAAAAGTGCGGAACGGGAGGCGACTTCAACGTTTCGGGAAACGTAAATTTTAATTATTATTATTATTATTATTATTTTCATATTTCTTATGTTTTCCCCTCGCAATGTTGTCCGCTCGTTTTCTCGCTCATCTTTTAACCGATCGAAATGAAACTTTAGGAACATGTTAAGGGTGACCTGAAGTTGTGCAATCCACTTTTGAAATTTTCAAAATGGCCGCCATTTTCAAAATGGCCGCCGTTGAAAAAAATGACGGCCGTTGTCAGATCTCAGTAATTGCCAAAGCAATTTCAATGAAAATTGGTATACTGGTACAGCTAACTATCCCGAGCATTTTTGCAAAAAAAAATTTGACGCGGCCGACATTTCAAAATGGCCGCCATCCGAACACCACCCCCCTAAAAATGTAAAAATTTAAACGTCATCCGATTTAGACGAAATTTGGTATACAGGTAGCTTATGATACCCTAAGTGTGCCACTATTAAAAATGTTTTGTCCGACTTCCGGTTTCAAAATGGCGGCCGTTTTAAAGTTTTACAAAATGGCGGCCGTTGTCAGATCTCAGTTATGGCCAGAGCAATTTCAATGAAAATTGGTATACTGATACAGCTAACTATCCTGAGCATTTTTGCAAAAAAAATTTTTTGTCCGACTTCCGGTTTCAAAATGGCGGCCGTTTTAAAGTTTGCTCGTTTTCTCGCTCATCTTTAAACCGATCGAAATGAAACTTGGCCAACTGAAAGCTCATGTTATGAAGTTGTGCTCTTGACTTTTAGTTCCCTCTACTCGGTCAAAAGTGCGGAACGGGAGGCGACTTCAACGTTTCGGGAAACGTAAATTTTAATTATTATTATTATTTTCATATTTCTTATGTTTTCCCCTCGCAATGTTGTCCGCTCGTTTTCTCGCTCATCTTTTAACCGATCGAAATGAAACTTTGGGAACATGTTAAGGGGGACCTGAAGTTGTGCAATCCACTTTTGAAATTTTCAAAATGGCCGCCATTTTCAAAATGGCCGCCGTTGAAAAAAATGATGGCCGTTGTCAGATCTCAGTAATTGCCAAAGCAATTTCAATGAAAATTGGTATACTGGTACAGCTAACTATCCCGAGCATTTTTGCAAAAAAAAATTTGACGCGGCCGACATTTCAAAATGGCCGCCATCCGAACACCACCCCCCTAAAAATGTAAAAATTTAAACGTCATCCGATTTAGACGAAATTTGGTATACAGGTAGCTTGTGATACCCTAAGTGTGCCACTATTTAAAAATGTTTTGTCCGACTTCCGGTTTCAAAATGGCGGCCGTTTTAAAGTTTTACAAAATGGCGGCCGTTGTCAGATATCAGTTATGGCCAGAGCAATTTCAATGAAAATTGGTATACTGATACAGCTAACTATCCTGAGCATTTTTGCAAAAAAAATTTTTTGTCCGACTTCCGGTTTCAAAATGGCGGCCGTTTAAAGTTTGCTCGTTTTCTCGCTCATCTTTTAACCGATCGAAATGAAACTTGGCCAACTGAAAGCTCATGTTATGAAGTTGTGCTCTTGACTTTTAGTTCCCTCTACTCGGTCAAAAGTGCGGAACGGGAGGCGACTTCAACGTTTCGGGAAACGTAAATTTTAATTAAGTCGCCGACCACGAAGTGTCGGGCGACTTATTGTTTTTACTCCGTTTCTTATTATTATTATTATTATTATTATTTTCATATTTCTTATGTTTTCCCCTCGCAATGTTGTCCGCTCGTTTTCTCGCTCATCTTTTAACCGATCGAAATGAAACTTTGGGAACATGTTAAGGGTGACCTGAAGTTGTGCAATGCACTTTTAAAATTTTCAAAATGGCCGCCATTTTCAAAATGGCTGCCGTTGAAAAAAATGACGGCCGTTGTCAGATCTCAGTAATTGCCAAAGCAATTTCAATGAAAATTGGTATACTGGTACAGCTCACTATCCCGAGCATTTTTGCAAAAAAAAAATTTGACGCGGCCGACATTTCAAAATGGCCGCCATCCGAACACCACCCCCTAAAAATGTAAAAATTTAAACGTCATCCGATTTAAACGAAATTTGGTATACAGGTAGCTTATGATACCCTGAGTGTGCCACTATTTTCAAAATTTTTGTCCGACTTCCGGTTTCAAAATGGCGGCCGTTCTAAAGTTTTACAAAATGGCGGCCGTTGTCAGATCTCAGTTATTGCCAGAGCAATTTCAATGAAAATTGGTATACTGATACAGCTAACTATCCTGAGCATTTTTGCAAAAAAAATTTTTTGTCCGACTTCCGGTTTCAAAATGGCGACCGTTTTAAAGTTTGCTCGTTTTCTCGCTCATCTTTTAACCGATCGAAATGAAACTTGGCTAACTGAAAGCTCATGTTATGAAGTTGTGCTCTTGACTTTTAGTTCCCTCTACTCGGTCAAAAGTGCGGAACGGGAGGCGACTTCAACGTTTCGGGAAACGTAAATTTTAATTATTATTATTATTTTCATATTTCTTATGTTTTCCCCTCGCAATGTTGTCCGCTCGTTTTCTCGCTCATCTTTTAACCGATCGAAATGAAACTTTGGGAACATGTTAAGGGTGACCTGAAGTTGTGCAATCCACTTTTAAAATTTTCAAAATGGCCGCCGTTGAAAAAAATGACGGCCGTTGTCAGATCTCAGTAATTGCCAAAGCAATTTCAATGAAAATTGGTATACTGGTACAGCTAACTATCCCGAGCATTTTTGCAAAAAAAAATTTGACGCGGCCGACATTTCAAAATGGCCGCCATCCGAACACCACCCCCCAAAAAATGTAAAAATTTAAACGTCATCCGATTTAGACGAAATTTGGTATACAGGTAGCTTATGATACCCTAAGTGTGCCACTATTTAAAAATGTTTTGTCCGACTTCCGGTTTCAAAATGGCGGCCGTTTTAAAGTTTTACAAAATGGCGGCCGTTGTCAGATCTCAGTTATGGCCAGAGCAATTTCAATGAAAATTGGTATACTGATACAGCTAACTATCCTGAGCATTTTTGCAAAAAAAAAATTTTTATCCGACTTCCGGTTTCAAAATGGCGGCCGTTTTAAAGTTTGCTCGTTTTCTCGCTCATCTTTTAACCGATCGAAATGAAACTTGGCCAACTGAAAGCTCATGTTATGAAGGTGTGCTCTTGACTTTTAGTTCCCTCTACTCGGTCAAAAGTGCGGAACGGGAGGCGACTTCAACGTTTCGGGAAACGTAAATTTTATTATTATTATTTTCATATTTCTTATGTTTTCCCCTCGCAATGTTGTCCGCACGTTTTCTCGCTCATCTTTTAACCGATCGAAATGAAACTTTGGGAACATATTAGGGTGACCTGAAGTTGTGCAATCCACTTTTGAAATTTTCAAAATGGCCGCCATTTTCAAAATGGCCGCCGTTGAAAAAAATGACGGCCGTTGTCAGATCTCAGTAATTGCCAAAGCAATTTCAATGAAAATTGGTATACTGGTACAGCTAACTATCCCGAGCATTTTTGCAAAAAAAAATTTGACGCGGCCGACATTTCAAAATGGCCGCCATCCGAACACCACCCCCCTAAAAATGTAAAAATTTAAACGTCATCCGATTTAGACGAAATTTGGTATACAGGTAGCTTATGATACCCTAAGTGTGCCACTATTTAAAAATGTTTTGTCCGACTTCCGGTTTCAAAATGGCGGCCGTTTTAAAGTTTTACAAAATGGCGGCCGTTGTCAGATCTCAGTTATGGCCAGAGCAATTTCAATGAAAATTGGTATACTGATACAGCTAACTATCCTGAGCATTTTTGCAAAAAAATTTTTTGTCCGACTTCCGGTTTCAAAATGGCGGCCGTTTTAAAGTTTGCTCGTTTTCTCGCTCATCTTTTAACCGATAGAAATGAAACTTGGCCAACTGAAAGCTCATGTTATGAAGTTGTGCTCTTGACTTTTAGTTCCCTCTACTCGGTCAAAAGTGCGGAACGGGAGGCGACTTCAACGTTTCGGGAAACGTAAATTTTAATTTTAATTATGTCGCCCCAGATTTTGTCGGGGCGACATATTGTTATTCTACTGTTTCTTTTTCACTATTATTATTATTATTATTATTCTTCCTCACTTTTTGTCCGGCTGATAACTCAGAGATGGCTGATTGGATTAGAACATCACATGGCATAAAGTAGAACCACTATCTGAAGTTGTGCAATCAACTTTAAAAATGGTGATATGTGGAACCATCTCCATGGAAACCAGAAAGTTATGCATGAGTGATTTTGGGCATTTTCCTTAATTTTTCGGAAACCTAGAAGCACAGAGGGACCAAACTTGGTATGATGGAAGACCATAATGAGATACAGGTTTGAGATGATTTTGGGGCGGAACGGAAAAACAAGATGGCCGCCATGGCTAAAAATAGATTTAACATGGGGCCTATGGGAAAATGATTTTTCTACAATAGCTTGACCATGGTTTGAGATATTCCAAAGTTTTTTTATAGGAAGTTGGACCTCATCAACCTCAAGAAGACAGGAAAGTTTGAAAAAAAAATTCACACCGTGTGGCCGCAGCCACAACCGTTACGTTTGCATAGAAGCCTATGGGGAAATGGAGGTTTTTTGTCACCTCCATTTCTCTGCTATGCATTGATGGATTCCAATCAAACTTTACACAAAGCACCATCATCATTACATCTTAGAATTCACATATCAAAAAATTCCAAAATGGCCACCTTTTCCAAGATGGCCGCCACGTTACATATGCATAGAAGCCTATGGGGAAATAGAGGTTTTTTGTCGCCTCCATTTCTCTGCTATGCATTGATGGATTCCAATCAAACTTTACACAAAGCACCGTCACCATTACATCTTGGAATTCATATTACGAAAAATTTCAAAATGGTGGCCATTTTTAAGATGGCTGCCGAGTTACGTTAAAAAATACAACATTGTCGGAATTCAATGAAAATCAACTTCTAGAGATAATTTGATGTGGGGAACAACATGGAATCATCGATTTTGGAATTCACTTGACGAAAAATTGCAAAATGGCCACTTTTTCCAAGATGGCCGCCACGTTACGGTTTAAATGAAAATGTCAGAATTTGATGCATCAAAAGTCAAACATTGTCTGATTTTAAAGAAAACTATTTTCCTGTGGTATTTTGACATGAAATCATAAAAAAATGTCAGGGCGACATCTGCTATTGCTCGCAATGGCAATTCTAGTTATGTCGCCCCAGACTTTGTCGGGGCGACATATTGTTATTCTACTGTTTCTTTTTCACTATTATTATTATTATTATGTCGCCCCAGACTTTGTCGGGGCGACATATTGTTATTCTACTGTTTCTTTTTCACTATTATTATTATTATTATTATTATTATTCTTCCTCACTTTTTGTCCGGCTGATAACTCAGAGATGGCTGATTGGATTAGAACATCACATGGCATAAAGTAGAACCACTATCTGAAGTTGTGCAATCAACTTTAAAAATGGTGATATGTGGAACCATCTCCATGGAAACCAGAAAGTTATGCATGAGTGATTTTGGGCATTTTCCTTAATTTTTCGGAAACCTAGAAGCACAGAGGGACCAAACTTGGTATGATGGAAGACCATAATGAGATACAGGTTTGAGATGATTTTGGGGCGGAACGGAAAAACAAGATGGCCGCCATGGCTAAAAATAGATTTAACATGGGGCCTATGGGAAAATGATTTTTCTACAATAGCTTCACAATGGTTTGAGATATTCCAAAGATTTTTTATAGGAAGTTGGACCTCATCAACCTCGAGAAGAGAGGAAAGTTTGAAAAAAAAATTTCACACCGTGTGGCCGCAGCCACAACCGTTACGTTTGCATAGAAGCCTATGGGGAAATGGAGGTTTTTTGTCACCTCCATTTCTCTGCTATGCATTGATGGATTCCAATCAAACTTTACACAAAGCACCGTCATCATTACATCTTGGAATTCACATATCAAAAAATTCTAAAATGGCCACCTTTTACAAGATGGCCGCCACGTTACATTTGCATAGAAGCCTATGGGGAAATGGAGGTTTTTTGTCGCCTCCATTTCTCTGCTATGCATTGATGGATTCCAATCAAACTTTACACAAAGCACCGTCACCATTACATCTTGGAATTCATATTACGAAAAATTTCAAATGGCGGCCATTTTTAAGATGGCTGCCGAGTTGCGTTAAAAATTACAACATTGTCGGAATTCCATGAAAATCAACTTCTAGAGATATTTTGATGTGGGGAGCAACATGGAATCATCGATTTTGGAGTTCACATGACGGAAAAAAAAATTTCGGGGCGACATCTGCTATTGCTCGCAATGGCAATTCTAGTTATTATTATTATTCTTCCTCACTTTTTGTCCGGCTGATATCTCAGAGATGGCTGATTGGATAAGAACATCACATGGCATAAAGTAGAACCACTATCTGAAGTTGTGCAATCAACTTTAAAAATGGTGATATGTGGAACCATCTCCATGGAAACCAGAAAGTTATGCATGAGTGATTTTGGGCATTTTCCTTAATTTTTCGGAAACCTAGAAGCACAGAGGGACCAAACTTGGTATGATGGAAGACCATAATGAGATATAGGTTTGAGATGATTTTGGGGCGGAACGGAAAAACAAAATGGCCGCCATGGCTAAAAATAGATTTAACATGGGGCCTATGGCAAAAATGATTTTTCTACAATAGCTTCACCATGGTTTGAGATATTCCAAAGTTTTTTTATAGGAAGTTGGACCTCATCAACCTTAAGAAGACAGGAAAGTTTGAAAAAAAAATTTCACACCGTGTGGCCGCAGCCACAACCGTTACGTTTGCATAGAAGCCTATGGGGAAATGGAGGTTTTTTGTCACCTCCATTTCTCTGCTATGCATTGATGGATTCCAATCAAACTTTACACAAAACACCATCATCATTACATCTTGGAATTCACATATAAAAAAATTCCAAAATGGCCACCTTTTCCAAGATGGCCGCCACGTTACATTTGCATAGAAGCCTATGGGGAAATGGAGGTTTTTTGTCGCCTCCATTTCTCTGCTATGCATTGATGGATTCCAATCAAACTTTACACAAAGCACCGTCACCATTACATCTTGGAATTCATATTACGAAAAATGTCAAAATGGTGGCCATTTTAAGATGGCTACCGAGTTACGTTAAAACATACAACATTGTCGGAATTCAATGAAAATCAACTTCTAGAGATAATTTGATGTGGGGAACAACATGGAATCATCGATTTTGGAATTCACATGACAAAAAATTGCAAAATGGCCACTTTGTTCAAGATGGCCGCCACTAATTGTTGATTTTAATAGCCTTTTAATATTTTACAGTGAAACCTGTCTAAACTGAACACCCTCAGGGCCAAAAAAAATGTTCGGTTTAGACAGTTATCGGGTTATACAAGTTTTATTTGTTTACAGTTTAATAGGTTGGGACTCAATATTATGTCTGGTGTACACAGATTTTCAGTTTATTCAGGGTTCGGTTTAGACACGTTTCACTGTAGTTCATCTTACTGCACATTGCACTTCTCAAAATAACTCTATACAGTGACACCTGTCTAAACCAAACGCCCTCAGGGCCAAAAAAATTGTTCAGTTTTAGTCAGTTATCGGATTATACAGGTTTTATTTGTATAGAGTTTAATAGGTTGGGACTCAATATTATGTCCGCTTTACACAAATTTTCGGTTTCTTCAGGGTTCGATTTAGACAGGTTTCACTGTATATCCCCAATGATCAAATTGATCTATGTTAGCATCAAAAGTCCAACATTGTCTGATTTTAAGAAAACTATTTTCCTGTGGTATTTTGACATGAAATCATAAAAAAATGTCAGGGCGACATCTGCTATTGCTCGCAATGGCAATTCTAGTTATTATTATTATTATGTTTTCCTTTTTCCCCTCGCAATGTTGTCCGCTCGTTTTCTCGCTCATCTTTTAACCGATCGAAATGAAACTTTGGGAACATGTTAAGGGTGACCTGAAGTTGTGCAATCCACTTTTGAAATTTTCAAAATGGCCGCCATTTTCAAACTGGCCGCCGTTGAAAAAAAATGACGGCCGTTGTCAGATCTCAGTAATTGCCAAAGCAATTTCAATGAAAATTGGTATACTGGTACAGCTAACTATCCCGAGCATTTTTGCAAAACAAAATTTGACGCGGCCGACATTTCAAAATGGCCGCCATCCGAACACCACCCCTCTAAAAATGTAAAAATTTAAACGTCATCCGATTTAGACGAAATTTGGTATACAGGTAGCTTATGATACCCTAAGTGTGCCACTATTTAAAAATGTTTTGTCCGACTTCCGGTTTCAAAATGGCGGCCGTTTTAAAGTTTTACAAAATGGCGGCCGTTGTCAGATCTCAGTTATGGCCAGAGCAATTTCAATGAAAATTGGTATACTGATACAGCTAACTATCCTGAGCATTTTTTCAAAAAAATTTTTTGTCCGACTTCCGGTTTCAAAATGGCGGCCGTTTTAAAGTTTGCTCGTTTTCTCGCTCATCTTTTAACCGATCGAAATGAAACTTGGCCAACTGAAAGCTCATGTTATGAAGTTGTGCTCTTGACTTTTAGTTCCCTCTACTCGGTCAAAAGTGCGGAACGGGAGGCGACTTCAACGTTTCGGGAAACGTAAATTTTAATTATGGCTCCCAAACGAAAGTTTGGGAGACATATTGTTTTTGCTCCGTTTCTTATTATTAAGTCTCCCAAACGAAGTTTGGAGACTTATTGTTTTTACTCTGTTTCTTATTATTAAGTCGCCGACCACGAAGTGTCGGGCGACTTATTGATTTTACTCCGTTTCTTATTATTAAGTCGCCGACCACGAAGTGTCGGGCGACTTATTGTTTTTACTCCGTTTCTTATTAAATCCCCGACCACGAAGTGTCGGGGATTTATTGTTTTTGCACCGTTTCTTATTATTAAGGTCTTTCCCACTACAGTGGAAAGACCTTCTTACCTTTCTTATGATTATTATTATTTTTCTTTTTTTTTCCGCCATCATTTGCAAAAAAGTGTCGCGACATATCATTTTGATACTTGGTACCATTAATCGGTCATATTGTCAGATGACTCAGTTCACCCTGTGAAACCGATCTATTTTTAGTAACAGAGTTATCTGCCCCAACACCGTAAACCCTTGTTAGCAGATAAACTCAGAAACCGTAACCGATTCTCAAAATCTGAAGTGTAAAAAATGTCGCTGGACATATGGCGATGATTTGTCATGCACAATTTTTTTTTCCAATCGACTTCCTGTTTACGCGTTTTTGACCTGAAAAATGTCGCAACGCGTCAAAATTTTTTTCTCAAAAACCGTAAGTCCTAGAGACTTGGGACCACCACCATTGATCCTAAGTGACATATGTTACATTTAAAAATGTCAAGGTCAAAGGTCAAAAGTCAAGGTCAAAGGTCACCATAAGTCTTGTTAGCACAATATCTCACAAACCATAAAAGATAGAAGCAGACAATAAATGGGAAAAATACTCCACTTATTGAGACCTTCATTTGGTACATTTGACTCAAAGCTGTGCGATGAACCATTTTCGAGTTACTGCCCTTGACGCGTTTCGGTTAATCGGTTTTTTGGTTAAAACTTGAAAACGGTTAGAGATAATATAGTAAACATATAGGTTTAACATTATCAATAGGAAAAGAGCTTCAATTTGAGCCAAAGGTCAAAGGTCATAGGTCAAGGTCATACCATATAGCAACAAGGTAAATGCTATAAAAAGTCCTTAGCAACCATATATTTTTAGAATCAGAATGATGTACTTTACTGAAAATGTCATTTCATGACCGGAAGTGGCCTTTTGTCCCTAGCAACGGAATGAAAGTCCTTGACAACCATATATTTTTTGGCTCGGGACCACTTTCTTCACTCAAATAATTCATTTTTATGATTGATAGTAACATTTTGTCCTATACCAAGACAAAATCCCATAGCAATACCTAACTTTTCTGACTTTAGAGGAACGGTGGGAAAGACCTTCTCATTTGTTCTCAGAACAAATGGCAGTTTAATTATTATTATTCTTCTTCTTCTTCTTCTGGACCTAACTTTGTCCGTAGGATTTCTCTTAGACGAAAAGACATAGGTCAATGAAACTTACCAGAAAGATAGGTCACCACTAGGAAATGTTGTTTCCGATTTCGAAATTTTGAAAATGGCGGCCATCTTGGATTGGCGGCCATTTTGAATTTGAAAAAAATACAAAATTAATCATAAAAAATCACAAACAATATGGATATGAACCAAAATAGGTTTATAGGTCAATATTAAGGTCCCGGACAATATGGGACCATTTTCCGAAAAATCCAAGATGGCCACCATATTCAAAATGGCCGCCAAAGTGCGAAAATTGAAAAGTTGTCCGATTTCAACGAAAATTGGCATTTAGGTCAATATTGATATTACGAACAACATGGTGACATGTTCGAACAAATCAAAGATGGCCGCCAAAGTCCAAGATGGCCGCCATATTCAAAATGGCCTCCAAAGTGCGAAAATTGAAAAGTTGTCCGATTTCAACGAAAATTGGCATTTAGGTGAATATTGATATTACGAACAACATGGTGACATGTTTGAACAAATCCGAGATGGCCGCCAAAGTCCAAGATGGCCGCCATATTCAAAATGGCCGCCAAAGTGCGAAAATTGAAAAGTTGTCCGATTTCAACGAAAATTGGCATTTAGGTCAATATTGATATTACGAACAACATGGCGACACTTTCGAACAAATCCAAGATGGCTGTCATATTCAAAATGGCTGCCAAAGTGCGAATATTGAAAAGTTGTCTGATTTCAACAAAAATTGGCATTTAGGTCAATATTGATATTACGAACAACATGTCGAACAAATCCAAGATGGCTGCCAAAGTCCAAGATGGCCGCCATATTCAAAATGGCCGCCAAAGTGCGAAAATTGAAAAGTTGTCCGAATTGTGACAAAAGTGGGCACGGGAGGGGATTTTTTTGTGACTTGCTTGCAATCACAATCAGCACTTGTTATTATTATTATTTTCATATTTCTTATGTTTTCCCCTCGCAATGTTGTCCGCTCGTTTTCTCGCTCATCTTTTAACTGATCGAAATGAAACTTTGGGAACATGTTAAGGGTGACCTGAAGTTGTGCAATCCACTTTTGAAATTTTCAAATTGGCCGCCATTTTTAAAATGGTCGCCGTTGAAAACAATGATGGCTGTTGTCAGATCTCAGTAATTGCCAAAGCAATTTCAATGAAAATTGGTATACTGGTACAGCTAACTATCCCGAGCATTTTTGCAAAAAAAAAATTTGACGCGGCCGACATTTTAAAATGGCCGCCATCCGAACACCACCCCCCCTAAAAATGTAAAAATTTAAACGTCATCCGATTTAGACGAAATTTGGTATACTGGTAGCCTATGACACCCTAAGTGTGCCACTGTTTAAAAATGTTTTGTCCGACTTCCGGTTTCAAAATGGCGGCCGTTTTAAAGTTTTACAAAATGGCGGCCGTTGTCAGATATCAGTTATGGCCAGAGCAATTTCAATGAAAATTGGTATACTGATACAGCTAACTATCCTGAGCATTTTTGCAAAAAAAATTTTTGTCCGACTTCCGGTTTCAAAATGGCGGCCGTTTTAAAGTTTGCTCGTTTTCTCGCTCATCTTTTAACCGATCGAAATGAAACTTGGCCAACTGAAAGCTCATGTTATGAAGTTGTGCTCTTGACTTTTAGTTCCCTCTACTCGGTCAAAAGTGCGGAACGGGATGCGACTTCAACGTTTCGGGAAACGTAAATTTTAATTATTATTATTATTATTTTCATATTTCTTATGTTTTCCTTTTTCCCCTCGCAATGTTGTCCGCATGTTTTCTCGCTCATCTTTTAACCGATCGAAATGAAACTTTGGGAACATGTTAAGGGTGACCTGAAGTTGTGCAATCCACTTTTGAAATTTTCAAAATGGCCGCCATTTTCAAAATGGCCGCCGTTGAAAAAAATGACGGCCGTTGTCAGATCTCAGTAATTGCCAAAGCAATTTCAATGAAAATTGGTATATTGGTACAGCTAACTATCATGAGCATTTTTTGCAAAAAAAAATTTGACGCGGCCGACATTTCAAAATGGCCGCCATCCGAACACCACCCCCCTAAAACTGTAAAAATTTAAACGTCATCCGATTTAAACGAAATTTGGTATACAGGTAGCTTATGATACCCTGAGTGTGCCACTATTTTCAAAATTTTTGTCCGACTTCCGGTTTCAAAATGGCGGCCGTTTTAAAGTTTTACAAAATGGCGGCCGTTGTCAGATCTCAGTTATGGAAAGAGCAATTTCAATGAAAATTGGTATACTGATACAGCTAACTATCCTGAGCATTTTTGCAAAAAAAATTTTTTGTCCGACTTCTGGTTTCAAAATGGCGGCCGTTTTAAAGTTTGCTCGTTTTCTCGCTCATCTTTTAACCGATCGAAATGAAACTTGGCCAACTGAAAGCTCATGTTATGAAGTTGTGCTCTTGACTTTTAGTTCCCTCTACTCGGTCAAAAGTGCGGAACGGGAGGCGACTTCAACGTTTCGGAAAACGTAAATTTTAATTAAGTCGCCGACCACGAAGTGTCGGGCGACTTATTGTTTTTACTCCGTTTCTTATTAAATCCCCGACCACGAAGTGTCGGGGATTTATTGTTTTTGCACCGTTTCTTATTATTATTATTATTCATCTTCTTCTTCTTCTGGACCTAACTTTGTCCGTAGGATTTCTCGAAGACGAAAAGTCATAGGTCAATGAAACTTACCAGAAAGATAGGTCACCACTAGGAAATGTTGTTTCCGACTTCGAAATTTTGAAAATGGCGGCCATCTTGGATTGGCGGCCATTTTGAATTTGAAAAAAATACAAAATTTATCATAAAAAATCACAAACAATATGGATATGAACCAAAATAGGTTTATAGGTCAATATTAAGGTCCCGGACAATATGGGACCATTTTCCGAAAAATCCAAGATGGCCACCATATTCAAAATGGCCGCCAAAGTGCGAAAATTGAAAAGTTGTCCGATTTCAACGAAAATTGGCATTTAGGTCAATATTGATATTACGAACAACATGGTGACACGTTCGAACAAATCAAAGATGGCCGCCAAAGTCCAAGATGGCCGCCATATTCAAAATGGCCTCCAAAGTGCGAAAATTGAAAAGTTGTCCGATTTCAACGAAAATTGGCATTTAGGTGAATATTGATATTACGAACAACATGGTGACATGTTTAAACAAATCCAAGATGGCCGCCAAAGTCCAAGATGGCCGCCATATTCAAAATGGCCGCCAAAGTGCGAAAATTGAAAAGTTGTCCGATTTCAACGAAAATTGGCATTTAGGTCAATATTGATATTACGAACAACATGGCGACACTTTCGAACAAATCCAAGATGGCTGTCATATTCAAAATGGCTGCCAAAGTGCGAATATTGAAAAGTTGTCTGATTTCAACAAAAATTGGCATTTAGGTCAATATTGATATTACGAACAACATGTCGAACAAATCCAAGATGGCTGCCAAAGTCCAAGATGGCCGCCATATTCAAAATGGCCGCCAAAGTGCGAAAATTGAAAAGTTGTCCGAATTGTGACAAAAGTGGGCACGGGAGGGGATTTTTTTGTGACTTGCTTGCAATCACAATCAGCACTTGTTATTATTATTATTATTATTATTTTCATATTTCTTATGTTTTCCCCTCGCAATGTTGTCCGCTCGTTTTCTCGCTCATCTTTTAACCGATCGAAATGAAACTTTGGGAACATGTTAAGGGTGACCTGAAGTTGTGCAATCCACTTTTGAAATTTTCAAAATGGCCGCCATTTTCAAAATGGCCGCCGTTGAAAAAAATGACGGCCGTTGTCAGATCTCAGTAATTGCCAAAGCAATTTCAATGAAAATTGGTATACTGGTACAGCTAACTATCCCGAGCATTTTTGCAAAAAAAAATTTGACGCGGCCGACATTTCAAAATGGCCGCCATTCGAAAACCACCCCCCTAAAAATGTAAAAATTTAAACGTCATCCGATTTAGACGAAATTTGGTATACAGGTAGCTTATGATACCCTAAGTGTGCCACTATTTACAAATGTTTTGTCCGACTTCCGGTTTCAAAATGGCGGCCGTTTTAAAGTTTTACAAAATGGCGGCCGTTGTCAGATCTCAGTTATGGCCAGAGCAATTTCAATGAAAATTGGTATACTGATACAGCTAACTATCCTGAGCATTTTTGCAAAAAAAATTTTTTGTCCGACTTCCGGTTTCAAAATGGCGGCCGTTTTAAAGTTTGCTCGTTTTCTCGCTCATCTTGTAACCGATCGAAATGAAACTTGGCCAACTGAAAGCTCATGTTATGAAGTTGTGCTCTTGACTTTTAGTTCCCTCTACTCGGTCAAAAGTGCGGAGCGGGAGGCGACTTCAACGTTTCGGGAAACGTAAATTTTATTAAGTCGCCGACCACGAAGTGTCGGGCGACTTATAGTTTTTACTCCGTTTCTTATTATTATTATTTTCATATTTCTTATGTTTTCCCCTCGCAATGTTGTCCGCTCGTTTTCTCGCTCATCTTTTAACCGATCGAAATGAAACTTTGGGAACATGTTAAGGGTGACCTGAAATTGTGCAATCCACTTTTGAAATTTTCAAAATGGCCGCCATTTTCAAAATGGCCGCCGTTGAAAAAAATGACGTCCGTTGTCAGATCTCAGTAATTGCCAAAGCAATTTCAATGAAAATTGGTATACTGGTACAGCTAACTATGCCGAGCATTTCTGCAAAAAAAATTTGACGCGGCCGACATTTCAAAATGGCCGCCATCCGAACACCACCCCCCTAAAAATGTAAAAATTTAAACGTCATCCGATTTAGACGAAATTTGGTATACAGGTAGCTTATGATACCCTGAGTGTGCCATTATTTTTAAAATTTTTGTCCAACTTCCGGTTTCAAAATGGCGGTCGTTTTAAAGTTTTACAAAATGGCGGCCGTTGTCAGATCTCAGTTATGGCCAGAGCAATTTCAATGAAAATTGGTATACTGATACAGCTAACTATCCTGAGCATTTTTGCAAAAAAAATTTTTTGTCCGACTTCCGGTTTCAAAATGGCGGCCGTTTTAAAGTTTGCTTGTTTTCTCGCTCATCTTTTAACCGATCGAAATGAAACTTGGCCAACTGAAAGCTCATGTTATGAAGTTGTGCTCTTGACTTTTAGTTCCCTCTACTCGGTCAAAAGTGCGGAACGGGAGGCGACTTCAACGTTTCGGGAAACGTAAATTTTAATTAAGTCGCCGACCACGAAGTGTCGGGCGACTTATTGTTTTTACTCCGTTTCTTATTATTATTATTATAATTATTTTCATATTTCTTATGTTTTCCTTTTTCCCCTCGCAATGTTGTCCGCTCGTTTTCTCGCTCATCTTTTAACCGATCGAAATGAAACTTTGGGAACATGTTAAGGGTGACCTGAAGTTGTGCAATCCACTTTTGAAATTTTCAAAATAGCCGCCATTTTCAAAATGGCCGCCGTTGAAAAAAATGACGGCCGTTGTCAGATCTCAGTAATTGCCAAAGCAATTTCAATGAAAATTGGTATACTGGTACAGCTATCTATGCCGAGCATTTTTGCAAAAAAAAATTTGACGCGGCCGACATTTCAAAATGGCCGCCATCCGAACACAACCCCCCTAAAAATGTAAAAATTTAAACGTCATCCGATTTAAACGAAATTTGATATACATGTAGCTTATAATACCCTGAGTGTGCCACTATTTTCAAAATTTTTGTCCGACTTCCGGTTTCAAAATGGCGGCCGTTTTAAAGTTTTACAAAATGGCGGCCATTGTCAGATCTCAGTTATGGCCAGAGCAATTTCAATGAAAATTGGTATACTGATACAGCTAACTATCCTGAGCATTTTTGCAAAAAGAATTTTTTGTCCGACTTCCGGTTTCAAAATGGCGGCCGTTTTAAAGTTTGCTCGTTTTCTCGCTCATCTTTTAACCGATCGAAATGAAACTTGGCCAACTGAAAGCTCATGTTATGAAGTTGTGCTCTTGACTTTTAGTTCCCTCTACTCGGTCAAAAGTGCGGAACGGGAGGCGACTTCAACGTTTCGGGAAACGTAAATTTTATTTTAATTATTATTATTATTATGTTTTCCTTTTTCCCCTCGCAATGTTGTCCGCTCGTTTTCTCGCTCATCTTTTAACCGATCGAAATGAAACTTTGGGAACATAATAAGGGTGACCTGAAGTTGTGCAATCCACTTTTGAAATTTTCAAAATGGCCGCCATTTTTAAAATGGCCGCCGTTGAAAAAAAATGACGGCCGTTGTCAGATCTCAGTAATTGCCAAAGCAATTTCAATGAAAATTGGTATACTGATACAGCTAACTATCCCGAGCATTTTTGCAAAAAAAAATTTGACGCGGCCGACATTTCAAAATGGCCGCCATCCGAACACCACCCCCCTAAAAATGTAAAAATTTAAACGTCATCCGATTTAGACGAAATTTGGTATACAGGTAGCTTATGATACCCTAAGTGTGCCACTATTTAAAAATGTTTTGTCCGACTTCCGGTTTCAAAATGGCGGCCGTTTTAAAGTTTTACAAAATGGCGGCCGTTGTCAGATCTCAGTTATGGCCAGAGCAATTTCAATGAAAATTGGTATACTGATACAGCTAACTATCCTGAGCATTTTTGCAAAAATAATTTTTTGTCCGACTTCCGGTTTCAAAATGGCGGCCGTTTTAAAGTTTGCTCGTTTTCTCGCTCATCTTTTAACCGATCGAAATGAAACTTGGCCAACTGAAACCTCATGTTATGAAGTTGTGCTCTTGACTTTTAGTTCCCTCTACTCGGTCAAAAGTGCGGAACGGGAGGCGACTTCAACGTTTCGGGAAACGTAAATTTTAATTATTAAGTCGCCGACCACGAAGTGTCGGGCGACTTATTGTTTTTACTCCGTTTCTTATTATTATTATTAAGTCTCCCAAACGAAGTTTGGCGACTTATTGTTTTTACTCTGTTTCTTCTTATTATTATTCTTCTTCTGGTTTCCCCGTAGAGATTTCCGACACTTTTCTCAGAAACCGTAAATGGGATCAATTTGAAACTTGGTAGGATGTTAGACCCTATTGGCTAGATGAGCAATCATCTTTCGGAATTTCCAAGATGGCCGCCACTTTCAAAATGGCCGCCATTTAAGTTTTCCCGCCAAAATGCAGTTCCCGGAGAACCGCCTGATGGATTTCGATGAAACTTGGTATGTAGGTTCAGCATAGTGGTCTTGATTTATATTTGGCAAAAAATCGCGCGCGAACCGGCCGCCATTTTCAAAATGGCGCCGAATCGCCAAAAATTCAAGTTTGTCGGATTTCAACGAAAATGGGTTTTAACAGTAATTTGGTATGCCGAGTCCAATGGTCAACTCAGAATTTTTATACGACGCGCCATTTTTTGTAAAATGGCCGCCAAAGTTGCCAAATGGGCAAAAATTCAACATTGTCATAATTCAACGAAAATAGGTTGTAAAAGTAAATTTGGTATGCCGAGTTCAACGGTACACTCAGATTGTTTATACGACCCGCCATTTTTTTAAAAATGGCCACCAAAGTCGCCAAATCGGCAAAAATTCAACATTGTCGGAACTCAATGAAAATTGATTCCTAAAGTAATTTTAGTATGTCGAGTTCAATGGTCAACTCAGAATTTTTATATGACGCGCTATTTTTTGTAAAATTGCCGCCGAAGTTGCCAAATCGGCAAAAAATCAACAACGTTGGAATTCAATGAAATTGGGTTCTTAAAGTAAATTTGTTATGGCGAGTTGAATGGTGCAATCAGAATTTTCTTACACTATTTCTTCGTTTTCCCCTTCTTATTATTATTAAGCCCTCTGAATGTTATAAACTTAATTATAACTTGAAAAAGGTTGAAATCCCCTTCATTAAACCAGATATATATTCTCTGTCCCTAGCACAACATTTATTCGCCAAAGTTGCCGAATCTGCCAAAATTCAGCATCGTTGGCATTCAACGCAATTGGGTCATTAAAGTTGCTTGGTTATTTTTTCTCAGGTTACAAAGAATATTATCTTAAAATGATAAGAAAATGTTTGCAAAGTTTTGTGAATTAAAAAATTTTAAAAGTGGTTGCTGTTTTATTAATTTGTTAGTTCCATGCCTTAATTTTCTAAATATCTATATAACATTAACATCTCCAACCTCTTATCCAAGCATACTCTTATTCTTATAAGACAAATTGAATGATATTAAATCACTCATCTGCTAATCTTGTAGGAGTTACCTCTCTTGAATGGTACAAAATAGCAATTTTTGTGGATATATTGTTATTTTGTCACCTGGAACAGGAAAACAATGGTAGATGAAAAAAAAATTTAATTGGTTTGAATTGACATATGACTTTTTGTATGAGCAAAAATGGCAAAAATTCCAGGTGAGCGATACAGGCACCCTGGGGCCTCTTGTTTGCCTATAACTTGAGAACGATAGTAGATAGAGAAAAACTTTAAATTGCTAAAATGTTCAGATCATCAAGCTCCACAAAAGACTTTATGGTTCGAAGCTGTCATATGGCTCCTTGTAGGAGTTATCTCTCTTGAAATGTCAAAAAAAGCGATTTTTGGGGGTTTTTTGCCTTTAACTTGAGAACGATAGTAGATGAAGAAAAACGTTTACTTGCTGAAATGCTCAGCTCATCAAGCTCTACAAAAGTCTCCATTGGTTTGACTTTGTCAGACTGCTTCTTGTAATAGTTATCTCTCTTGAAAAGTCAAAAATAGCGATTTTGGGTGTTTTTTGCCTGTAACTTGGTTCTCAAGTTACAGGCAAAAAACACCCAAAATAGATAGAGAAAAACTTTCAATTGCTGAAATGTTCAGCTCATCAAGCACTACAAAAGTCTTCATTGGGCCGAAGTTGTCAAACAGCTCCTTGTTGTATAAGCTATTGCTCCTTGATAGCAAAAATTCCAGGTCAGCGATACAGGACCCTTAGGGCCTCTTGTTTCTTGTGTCTGTTTAATATGAAGCATTGATGGTAGACCATTGATATGTTGTCTGCAGTTACATATTAGCATTTGTCTACATCAATTGCAATAGCATTTCAATGTTCATATGTATGCCCCTGGCGTCACGCTCCACTTACTTTATTTTTGTTATTCTCTTTTAGGCAAACGTTCATGTGGCACAGGTGAAACATGTCTGTGTCAACAGAATACCAGTAAAATTTGAAAATTTACCATTTTTTTCAATTTTATTAGAATTTGAAATCTAGGTGAATAGCAACCTGTAAAGTCAAATATAAGGTGATTCACAGGCTGCACAGGACTATCAGTAACTTCGTTTGGGAGACTTCACGTTTCGGGAAACGTAAATTTTAATTATTCTTCTTCTTTCTTTCTTTCTTTCTTTTTTCTTTCCGTTCAATCTTGTCCGCACATTTTCTCAGAGATGCAATGTCCAATCAAGATGAAACTTTGGGAACATGTTAAGGGTGACCTGAAGTTGTGCAATCCACTTTTGAAATTTTCAAAATGGCCGCCGTTGAAAAAAAATGACGGCCGTTGTCAGATCTCAGTAATTGCCAAAGCAATTTCAATGAAAATTGGTATACTGATACAGCTAACTATCCCGAGCATTTTTGCAAAACAAAATTTGACGCGGCCGACATTTCAAAATGGCCGCCATCCGAACACCACCCCCCAAAAATGTAAAATTTAAACGTCATCCGATTTAGACGAAATTTGGTATTCAGGTAGCTTATGATACCCTGAGTGTGCCACTATTTAAAAATTTTTGTCCGACTTCCGGTTTCAAAATGGCGGCCATTTTACTGCAGGAAAAAGTCAACTTTGTCCGATTTCAACAAAATTTGATTTCTAGGCATATTTTAATGTACTGATTTGAATGAAATACTATCCCTGGGGATTATAGTGGCAATGGGGGTTCGTTTGGGAGACATTCTGTGTTGGCATCCCAACACAATCAGCACTAGTTATTAAGTCGCCGACCACGAAGTGTCGGGCGACTTATTGTTTTTACTCCGTTTCTTATTATTAAGTCGCCGACCACGAAGTGTCGGGCGACTTATTGTTTTTACTCCGTTTCTTATTAAGTCGCCGACCACGAAGTGTCGGGCGACTTATTGTTTTTACTCCGTTTCTTATTATTATTAAGTCGCCGACCACGAAGTGTCGGGCGACTTATTGTTTTTACTCCGTTTCTTATTATTAAGTCGCCGACCACGAAGTGTCGGGCGACTTATTGTTTTTACTCCGTTTCTTATTATTATTATGTCTCCCAAACGAAGTTTTGGGAGACATATTGTTTTTGTCCGGTTTCTTATTAAGTCGCCGACCACGAAGTGTCGGGCGACTTATTGTTTTTACTCCGTTTCTTATTATTATTATGTTTTCCTTTTTCCCCTCGCAATGTTGTCCGCTCGTTTTCTCGCTCATCTTTTAACCGATCGAAATGAAACTTTGGGAACATGTTAAGGGTGACCTGAAGTTGTGCAATCCACTTTTGAAATTTTCAAAATGGCCGCCATTTTCAAAATGGCCGCCGTTGAAAAAAAATGACGGCCGTTGTCAGATCTCAGTAATTGCCAAAGCAATTTCAATGAAAATTGGTATACTGGTACAGCTAACTATCCCGAGCATTTTTGCAAAAAAAAATTTGACGCGGCCGACATTTCAAAATGGCCGCCATCCGAACACCACCCCCCTAAAAATGTAAAAATTTAAACGTCATCCGATTTAGACGAAATTTGGTATACAGGTAGCTTATGATACCCTGAGTGTGCCACTATTTTCAAAATTTTTGTCCGACTTCCGGTTTCAAAATGGCGGCCGTTTTAAAGTTTTACAAAATGGCGGCCGTTGTCAGATTTCAGTTATGGCCAGAGCAATTTCAATGAAAATTGGTATACTGATACAGCTAACTATCCTAAGCATTTTTGCAAAAAAAAATTTTTTGTCCGACTTCCGGTTTCAAAATGGCGGCCGTTTTAAAGTTTGCTCGTTTTCTCGCTCATCTTTTAACCGATCGAAATGAAACTTGGCCAACTGAAAGCTCATGTTATGAAGTTGTGCTCTTGACTTTTAGTTCCCTCTACTCGGTCAAAAGTGCGGAACGGGAGGCGACTTCAACGTTTCGGGAAACGTAAATTTTAATTATTATTCTTCTTCTTTCTTTCTTTCTTTTTTCTTTCCGTTCAATCTTGTCCGCACATTTTATCAGAGATGCAATGTCCAATCAAGATGAAACTTTGGGAACATGTTAAGGGTGACCTGAAGTTGTGCAATCCACTTTTGAAATTTTCAAAATCGCCGCCATTTTCAAAATGGCCGCCGTTGAAAAAAAATGACGGCCGTTGTCAGATCTCAGTAATTGCCAAAGCAATTTCAATGAAAATTGGTATACTGATACAACTAACTATCCCGAGCATTTTTGCAAAAAAAAATTTGACGCGGCCGACATTTCAAAATGGCCGCCATCCGAACACCACCCCCCTAAAAATGAAAAAATTTAAACGTCATCCGATTTAGACGAAATTTTGTATTCAGGTAGCTTATGATACCCTGAGTGTGCCACTATTTAAAAATTGTTTGTCCGACTTCCGGTTTCAAAATGGCGGCCATTTTACTGCAGGAAAAAGTCAACTTTGTCCGATTTCAACAAAATTTGATTTCTAGGCATATTTTAATGTACTGATTTGAATGAAATACTATCCATGGGGATTATAGTGGCAATGGGGGTTCGTTTGGGAGACATTCTGTGTTGGCATCCCAACACAATCAGCACTAGTTAAGTCGCCGACCACGAAGTGTCGGGCGACTTATTGTTTTTACTCCGTTTCTTATTATTAAGTCGCCGACCACGAAGTGTCGGGCGACTTATTGTTTTTACTCCGTTTCTTATTATTATTATTATTTTCATATTTCTTATGTTTTCCTTTTTCCCCTCGCAATGTTGTCCGCTCGTTTTCTGGCTCATCTTTTAACCGATCGAAATGAAACTTTGGGAACATGTTAAGGGTGACCTGAAGTTGTGCAATCCACTTTTAAAATTTTCAAAATGGCCGCTATTTTCAAAATGGCCGCCGTTGAAAAAAATGACGGCCGTTGTCAGATCCCAGTAATTGCTAAAGCAATTTCAATGAAAATTGGTATACTGGTACAGCTAACTATCCCGAGCATTTTTGCAAAAAAAAATTTGACGCGGCCGACATTTCAAAATGGCCGCCATCCGAAAACCACCCACCTAAAAATGTAAAGATTTAAACGTCATCTGATTTAGACGAAATTTGGTATACAGGTAGCTTATGATACCCTAAGTGTGCCACTATTTAAAATTGTTTTGTCCGACTTCCGGTTTCAAAATGGCGGCCGTTTTAAAGTTTTACAAAATGGCGGCCGTTGTCAGATCTCAGTTATGGCCAGAGCAATTTCAATGAAAATTGGTATACTGATACAGCTAACTATCCTGAGCATTTTTGCAAAAAAAATTTTTTGTCCGACTTCCGGTTTCAAAATGGCGGCCGTTTTAAAGTTTGCTCGTTTTCTCGCTCATCTTTTAACCGATCGAAATGAAACTTGGCCAACTGAAAGCTCATGTTATGAAGTTGTGCTCTTGACTTTTAGTTCCCTCTACTCGGTCAAAAGTGCGGAACGGGAGGCGACTTCAACGTTTCGGGAAACGTAAATTTTAATTAAGTCGCCGACCACGAAGTGTCGGGCGACTTATTGTTTTTACTCCGTTTCTTATTATTATTATTATTATTTTCATATTTCTTATGTTTTCCTTTTTCCCCTCGCAATGTTGTCCGCACATTTTCTCAGAGATGCAATGTCCAATCAAGATGAAACTTTGGGAACATGTTAAGGGTGACCTGAAGTTGTGCAATCCACTTTTGAAATTTTCAAAATGGCCGCCGTTGAAAAAAAATGACGGCCGTTGTCAGATCTCAGTAATTGCCAAAGCAATTTCAATGAAAATTGGTATACTGATACAGCTAACTATCCCGAGCATTTTTGCAAAAAAAAATTTGACGCGGCCGTCATTTCAAAATGGCCGCCATCCGAATACCACCCCCCTAAAAATGTAAAAATTTAAACGTCATCCGATTTAGACGAAATTTGGTATTCAGGTAGCTTATGATACCCTGAGTGTGCCACTATTTAAAAATTTTTTGTCCGACTTCCGGTTTCAAAATGGCGGCCATTTTATTGCAGGAAAAAGTCAACTTTGTCCGATTTCAACAAAATTTGATTTCTAGGCATATTTTAATGTACTGATTTAAATGAAATACTATCCATGGGGATTATAGTGGCAATGGGGGTTCGTTTGGGAGACATTCTGTGTTGGCATCCCAACACAATCAGCACTAGTTAAGTCGCCGACCACGAAGTGTCGGGCGACTTATTGTTTTTACTCCGTTTCTTATTATTATTATTAAGTCGCCGACCACGAAGTGTCGGGCGACTTATTGTTTTTACTCCGTTTCTTATTATTAAGTCGCCGACCACGAAGTGTCGGGCGACTTATTGTTTTTACTCCGTTTCTTATTATTATTAAGTCGCCGACCACGAAGTGTCGGGCGACTTATTGTTTTTACTCCGTTTCTTATTATTATTATTATTATTATTATTTTCATATTTCTTATGTTTTCCCCTCGCAATGTTGTCCGCTCGTTTTCTCGCTCATCTTTTAACCGATCAAAATGAAACTTTGGGAACATGTTAAGGGTGAACTGAAATTGTGCAATCCACTTTTGAAATTTTCAAAATGGCCGCCATTTTTAAAATGGCCGCCGTTGAAAAAAATGATGGCCGTTGTCAGATCTCAGTAATTGCCAAAGCAATTTCAATGAAAATTGGTATACTGGTACAGCTAACTATCCCGAGCATTTTTGCAAAAAAAAATTTGACGCGGCCGACATTTCAAAATGGCCGCCATCCGAACACCACCCCCCTAAAAATGTAAAAACTTAAACGTCATCCGATTTAGACGAAATTTGGTATACAGGTAGCTTATGATACCCTAAGTGTGCCACTATTTAAAAATGTTTTGTCCGACTTCCGGTTTCAAAATGGCGGCCGTTTTAAAGTTTTACAAAATGGCGGCCGTTGTCAGATCTCAGTTATGGCCAGAGCAATTTCAATGAAAATTGGTATACTGATACAGCTAACTATCCTGAGCATTTTTGCAAAAAAATTTTTTTGTCCGACTTCCGGTTTCAAAATGGCGGCCGTTTTAAAGTTTGCTCGTTTTCTCGCTCATCTTTTAACCGATCGAAATGAAACTTGGCCAACTGAAAGCTCATGTTATGAAGTTGTGCTCTTGACTTTTAGTTCCCTCTACTGGGTCAAAAGTGCGGAACGGGAGGCGACTTCAACGTTTCGGGAAACGTAAATTTTATTATTATTATTATTATTTTCATATTTCTTATGTTTTCCCCTCGCAATGTTGTCCGCTCGTTTTCTCGCTCATCTTTTAACCGATCGAAATGAAACTTGGCCAACTGAAAGCTCATGTTATGAAGTTGTGCTCTTGACGGTGAAAAGTGCGGAACGGGAGGCGACTTCAACGTTTCGGGAAACGTAAATTTTAATTATTATTATTATTATTATTATTTTCATATTTCTTATGTTTTCCTTTTTGCCCTCGCAATGTTGTCCGCTTGTTTTCTCGCTCATCTTTAAACCGATCGAAATGAAACTTTGGGAACATGTTAAGGGTGACCTGAAGTTGTGCAATCCACTTTTGATATTTTCAAAATGGCCGCCATTTTCAAAATGGCCGCCGTTGAAAAAAATGACGGCCGTTGTCAGATCTCAGTAATTGCCAAAGCAATTTCAATGAAAATTGGTATATTGGTACAGCTAACTATCCCGAGCATTTTTGCAAAAAAAAATTTGACGCGGCCGACATTTCAAAATGGCCGCCATCCGAACACCACCCCCCTAAAACTGTAAAAATTTAAACGTCATCCGATTTAAACGAAATTTGGTATACAGGTAGCTTATGATACCCTGAGTGTGCCACTATTTTCAAAATTTTTGTCCGACTTCCGGTTTCAAAATGGCGGCCGTTTTAAAGTTTTACAAAATGGCGGCCGTTGTCAGATCTCAGTTATGGCCAGAGCAATTTCAATGAAAATTGGTATACTGATACAGCTAACTATCCTGAGCATTTTTGCAAAAAAAATTTTTTGTCCGACTTCTGGTTTCAAAATGGCGGCCGTTTTAAAGTTTGCTCGTTTTCTCGCTCATCTTTTAACCGATCGAAATGAAACTTGGCCAACTGAAAGCTCATGTTATGAAGTTGTGCTCTTGACTTTTAGTTCCCTCTACTCGGTCAAAAGTGCGGAACGGGAGGCGACTTCAACGTTTCGGGAAACGTAAATTTTAATTAAGTCTCCCAAACGAAGTTTGGAGACTTATTGTTTTTACTCTGTTTCTTATTATTATGTCGCCCCAGACTTTGTCGGGGCGACATATTGTTATTCTACTGTTTCTTTTTCACTATTATTATTATTATTATTATTATTATTATTATTATTATTCCTCACTTTTTGTCCGGCTGATAACTCAGAGATGGCTGATTGGATTAGAACATCACATGGCATAAAGTAGAACCACTATCTGAAGTTGTGCAATCAACTTTAAAAATGGTGATATGTGGAACCATCTCCATGGAAACCAGAAAGTTATGCATGAGTGATTTTGGGCATTTTCCTTAATTTTTCGGAAACCTAGAAGCACAGAGGGACCAAACTTGGTATGATGGAAGACCATAATGAGATACAGGTTTGAGATGATTTTGGGGCGGAACGGAAAAACAAGATGGCCGCCATGGCTAAAAATAGATTTAACATGGGGCCTATGGGAAAATGATTTTTCTACAATAGCTTCACCATGGTTTGAGATATTCCAAAGTTTTTTTATAGGAAGTTGGACCTCATCAACCTCAAGAAGACAGGAAAGTTTGGAAAAAAAATTTCACACCGTGTGGCCGCAGCCACAACCGTTACGTTTGCATAGAAGCCTATGGGGAAATGGAGGTTTTTTGTCACCTCCATTTCTCTGCTATGCATTGATGGATTCCAATCATACTTTACACAAAGCACCATCATCATTACATCTTGGAATTCACATATCAAAAAATTCCAAAATGGCCACCTTTTCCAAGATGGCCGCCACGTTACATATGCATAGAAGCCTATGGGGAAATGGAGGTTTTTGTCGCCTCCATTTCTCTGCTATGCATTGATGGATTCCAATCAAACTTTACACAAAGCACCGTCACCATTACATCTTGGAATTCATATTACGAAAAATTTCAAATGGCGGCCATTTTTAAGATGGCTGCCGAGTTACGTTAAAAATTACAACATTGTCGGAATTCAATGAAAATAAACTTCTAGAGATATTTTGATGTGGGGAGCAACATGGAATCATCGATTTTGGAATTCACATGACGGAAAAAAAAAACTTCGGGGCGACATCTGCTATTGCTCGCAATGGCAATTCTAGTTATTATTATTATTCTTCTTCTGGTTTCCCCGTAGAGATTTCCGACACTTTTCTCAGAAACCGTAAATGGGATCAATTTGAAACTTGGTAGGATGTTAGACCCTATTGGCTAGATGTGCAATCATCTTTCGGAATTTCCAAGATGGCCGCCACTTTCAAAATGGCCGCCATTTTAGTTTTCCCGCCAAAATGCAGTTCCCGGAGAACCGCCAGATGGATTTCGATGAAACTTGGTATGTAGGTTCCGCATAGTGGTCTTGATTTATTTTTGGCAAAAAATCGCGCGCGAACCGGCCGCCATTTTCAAAATGGCCGCCGAATCGCCAAAAATTCAAGTTTGTCGGATTTCAACGAAAATGGGTTTTAACAGTAAATTTGGTATGCCGAGTATTTTTTGCGTATAACTTGAGAACAGTAGTAGATAAAGAAAAACTTTCAATTGCTAAAATGTTCAGCTCATCAAGCTCTACAAAAGTCTCCTGTGTCAAAGTTGTCAGACGGCTCCTTGTATGAGTTATCTCTCTTGAAAGGTCCAAAATAGCTATTTTTGTTGTTTTTTGCCTATAACTTGAGAACAATAGTAGATAGAGATAAACTTTCATTGCTCAAATGTTCAGCTCATCAAGCTCTACAAAAGTCTTTATTAGGTCAAGTTGTCAGATTGCTCCTTGTGGGAGTTATCTCCCTTGGAAGGTCAAAAATAGCGATTTTTGGTGTTTTTTGCCTATAACTTGAGAACGATAAAAGATAGAGAAAACCTTGCAATTGCTAAAATGTTTAGCTCATCAAACTCTACAAAAGTCTCTATTGGGCCAAAGTTGTCAGACCACTTCTTGTAGGAGTTACCTCTCTTGAATGGTCCAAAATAGCGATTTTTGTGGATATATTGTTATTTTGTCACCTGGAACAGGAAAACAATAGTAGATGAAAAAAAATTTTAATTGGTTTGAATTGACATATGACTTTTTGTATGAGCAAAAATGGCAAAAATTCCAGGTGAGCGATACAGGCCCCCTGGGGCCTCTTGTTTGCCTATAACTTGAGAACGATAGTAGATAGAGAAAAACTTTAAATTGCTAAAATGTTCAGCTCATCAAGCTCTACAAAAGTCTCCTGTGTCAAAGTTGTCAGACGGCTCCTTGTATGAGTTATCTCTCTTGAAAGGTCCAAAATAGCTATTTTTGTTGTTTTTTGCCTATAACTTGAGAACAATAGTAGATAGAGATAAACTTTCATTGCTCAAATGTTCAGCTCATCAAGCTCTACAAAAGTCTTTATTAGGTCAAAGTTGTCAGATTGCTTCTTGTGGGAGTTATCTCCCTTGGAAGGTCAAAAATAGCGATTTTTGGTGTTTTTTGCCTATAACTTGAGAACGATAAAAGATAGAGAAAACCTTGCAATTGCTAAAATGTTTAGCTCATCAAACTCTACAAAAGTCTCCATTGGGTCAAAGTTGTCAGACCACTTCTTGTAGGAGTTACCTCTCTTGAATGGTCCAAAATAGCGATTTTTGTGGATATATTGTTATTTTGTCACCTGGAACAGGAAAACAATAGTAGATGAAAAAAAAATTTTAATTGGTTTGAATTGACATATGACTTTTTGTATGAGCAAAAATGGCAAAAATTCCAGGTGAGCGATACAGGCCCCCTGGGGCCTCTTGTTTGCCTATAACTTGAGAACGATAGTAGATAGAGAAAAACTTTAAATTGCTAAAATGTTCAGATCATCAAGCTCCACAAAAGACTTTATGGTTCGAAGTTGTCATATGGCTCCTTGTAGGAGTTATCTCTCTTGAAATGTCAAAAAGCGATTTTTTGGGGTTTTTTGCCTTTAACTTGAGAACGATAGTAGATGAAGAAAAACTTTTACTTGCTGAAATGCTCAGCTCATCAAGCTCTACAAAAGTCTCCATTGGTTTGACTTTGTCAGACTGCTTCTTGTAATAGTTATCTCTCTTGAAAAGTCAAAAATAGCGATTTTGGGTGTTTTTTGCCTGTAACTTGAGAACGATAGTAGATAGAGAAAAACTTTCAATTGCTGAAATGTTCAGCTCATCAAGCACTACAAAAGTCTTCATTGGGCCGAAGTTGTCAAACAGCTCCTTGTTGTATAAGCTATTGCTCCTTGATAGCGAAAATTCCAGGTCAGCGATACAGGACCCTTAGGGCCTCTTGTTTCTTGTGTCTGTTTAATATGAAGCATTGATGGTAGACCATTGATATGTTGTCTGCAGTTACATATTAGCATTTGTCTACATCAATTGCAATAGCATTTCAATGTTCATATGTATGCCCCTGGCGTCACGCTCCACTTACTTTATTTTTGTTATTCTCTTTTAGGCAAACGTTCATGTGGGACAGGTGAAACATGTCTGTGTCAACAGAATACCAGTAAAATTTGAAAATTTACCATTTTTTATTAGAATTTGAAATCTAGGTGAATAGCAACCTGTAAAGTCAAATATAAGGTGATTCACAGGCTGCACAGGACTATCAGTAACTTCGTTTGGGAGACTTCACGTTTCGCGAAACGTAAATTTTAATTATTAAGTCGCCGACCACGAAGTGTCGGGCGACTTATTGTTTTTACTCCGTTTCTTATTAAGTCGCCGACCACGAAGTGTCGGGCGACTTATTGTTTTTACTCCGTTTCTTATTAAGTCGCCGACCACGAAGTGTCGGGCGACTTATTGTTTTTACTCCGTTTCTTATTATTATTATTATTATTATTTTCATATTTCTTATGTTTTCCTTTTTCCCCTCGCAATGTTGTCCGCTCGTTTTCTCGCTCATCTTTTAACCGATCGAAATGAAACTTTGGGAACATGTTAAGGGTGACCTGAAGTTGTGCAATCTACTTTTGAAATTTTCAAAATGGCCGCCATTTTCGAAATGGCCGCCGTTGAAAAAAAATGACGGCCGTTGTCAGATCTCAGTAATTGCTAAAGCAATTTCAATGAAAATTGGTGTACTGATACAGCTAACTATCCTGAGCATTTTTGCAAAAAAAAATTTGACGCGACCGACATTTCAAAATGGCCGCCATCCGAACACCACCCCCTAAAAATGCAAAAATTTAAACGTCATCCGATTTAGACGAAATTTGGTATACAAGTAGCTTATGATACCCTGAGTGTGCCACTATTTAAAAATTTTTTGTCCGACTTCCGGTTTCAAAATGGCGGCCATTTTACTGCAGGAAAAAGTCAACTTTGTCCGATTTCAACAAAATTTGATTTCTAGGCATATTTTAATGTACTGATTTGAATGAAATACTATCCATGGGGATCAAAAGTGCGGAACGGGAGGCGACTTCAACGTTTCGGGAAACGTAAATTTTAATTAAGTCGCCGACCACGAAGTGTCGGGCGACTTATTGTTTTTACTCCGTTTCTTATTATTATTATTATTATTATTTTCATATTTCTTATGTTTTCCTTTTTCCCCTCGCAATGTTGTCCGCTCGTTTTCTGACTCATCTTTCAACCGATCGAAATGAAACTTTGGGAACATGTTAAGGGTGACCTGAAGTTGTGCAATCCACTTTTGAAATTTTCAAAATGGCCGCTATTTTCAAAATGGCCGCCGTTGAAAAAAATGACGGCCGTTGTCAGATCTCAGTAATTGCCAAAGCAATTTCAATGAAAATTGGTATACTGGTACAGCTAACTATCCCGAGCATTTTTGCAAAAAAAAATTTGACGCGGCCGACATTTCAAAATTGCCGCCATCCGAACACCACCCCCCTAAAAATGTAAAAATTTAAACGTCATCCGATTTAGACGAAATTTGGTATACAGGTAGCTTATGATACCCTAAGTGTGCCACTATTTAAAAATGTTTTGTCCGACTTCCGGTTTCAAAATGGCGGCCGTTTTAAAGTTTTACAAAATGGCGGCCGTTGTCAGATCTCAGTTATGGCCAGAGCAATTTCAATGAAAATTGGTATACTGATACAGCTAACTATCCTGAGCATTTTTGCAAAAAAATTTTTTGTCCGACTTCCGGTTTCAAAATGGCGGCCGTTTTAAAGTTTGCTCGTCTTCTCGCTTATCTTTTAACCGATCGAAATGAAACTTGGCCAACTGAAAGCTCATGTTATGAAGTTGTGCTCTTGACTTTTAGTTCCCTCTACTCGGTCAAAAGTGCGGAACGGGAGGCGACTTCAACGTTTCGGGAAACGTAAATTTTAATTATTATTATTTTCATATTTCTTATGTTTTCCCCTCGCAATGTTGTCCGCTCGTTTTCTCGCTCATCTTTTAACCGATCGAAATGAAACTTTGGGAACATGTTAAGGGTGACCTGAAGTTGTGCAATCCACTTTTGAAATTTTCAAAATGGCCGCCATTTTCAAAATGGCCGCCGTTGAAAAAAATGACGGCCGTTGTCAGATCTCAGTAATTGCCAAAGCAATTTCAATGAAAATTGGTATACTGGTACAGCTAACTATCCCGAGCATTTTTGCAAAAAAAATTTGACTCGGCCGACATTTCAAAATGGCCGCCATCCGAACACCACCCCCCTAAAAATGTAAAAATTTAAACGTCATCCGATTTAGACGAAATTTGGTATACAGGTAGCTTATGATACCCTCAGTGTGCCACTATTTAAAAATTTTTTGTCCGACTTCCGGTTTCAAAATGGCGGCCGTTTTAAAGTTTGCTCGTTTTCTCGCTCATCTTTTAACCGATCGAAATGAAACTTGGCCAACTGAAAGCTCATGTTATGAAGTTGTGCTCTTGACTTTTAGTTCCCTCTACTCGGTCAAAAGTGCGGAACGGGAGGCGACTTCAACGTTTCGGGAAACGTAAATTTTAATTATTATTATTTTCATATTTCTTATGTTTTCCTTTTTCCCCTCGCAATGTTGTCCGCTCGTTTTCTCGCTCATCTTTTAACCGATCGAAATGAAACTTGGCCAACTGAAAGCTCATGTTATGAAGTTGTGCTCTACTCGGTCAAAAGTGCGGAACGGGAGGCGACTTCAACGTTTCGTGAAACGTAAATTTTAATTATTATTATTATTATTTTCATATTTCTTATGTTTTCCCCTCGCAATGTTGTCTGCTCGTTTTCTCGCTCATCTTTTAACCGATCGAAATGAAACTTTGGGAACATGTTAAGGGTGACCTGAAGTTGTGCAATCCACTTTTGAAATTTTCAAAATGGCCGCCATTTCCAAAATGGCCGCCGTTGAAAAAAAATGACGGCCGTTGTCAGATCTCAGTAATTGCCAAAGCAATTTCAATGAAAATTGGTATACTGGTACAGCTAACTATCCCGAGCATTTTTGCAAAAAAAAATTTGACGCGGCCGACATTTTAAAATGGCCGCCATCCGAACACCACCCCCTAAAAATGTAAAAATTTAAATGTCATCCGATTTAGACGAAATTTGGTATACAGGTAGCTTATGATACCCTAAGTGTGCCACTATTTAAAAATGTTTTGTCCGACTTCCGGTTTCAAAATGGCGGCCGTTTTAAAGTTTTACAAAATGGCGGCCGTTGTCAGATCTCAGTTATGGCCAGAGCAATTTCAATGAAAATTGATATACTGATACAGCTAACTATCCTGAGCATTTTTGCAAAAAAGATTTTTTGTCCGACTTCCGGTTTCAAAATGGCGGTCGTTTTAAAGTTTGCTCGTTTTCTCGCTCATCTTTTAACCGATCGAAATGAAACTTGGCCAACTGAAAGCTCATGTTATGAAGTTGTGCTCTTGACTTTTAGTTCCCTCTACTCGGTCAAAAGTGTGGAACGGGAGGCGACTTCAACGTTTCGGGAAACGTAAATTTTAATTATTATTATGTTTTCCTTTTTCCCCTCGCAATGTTGTCCGCTCGTTTTCTCGCTCATCTTTTAACCGATCGAAATGAAACTTTGGCAACATAATAAGGGTGACCTGAAGTTGTGCAATCCACTTTTGAAATTTTCAAAATGGCCGCCATTTTCAAAATGGCCGCCGTTGAAAAAAAATGACGGCCGTTGTCAGATCTCAGTAATTGCCAAAGCAATTTCAATGAAAATTGGTATACTGATACAGCTAACTATCCCGAGCATTTTTGCAAAAAAAAATTTGACGCGGCCGACATTTCAAAATGGCCGCCATCCGAAAACCACCCCCCTAAAACTGTAAAAATTTAAACGTCATCCGATTTAAACGAAATTTGGTATACAGGTAGCTTATGATACCCTGAGTGTGCCACTATTTTCAAAATTTTTGTCCGACTTCCGGTTTCAAAATGGCGGCCGTTTTAAAGTTTTACAAAATGGCGGCCGTTGTCAGATCTCAGTTATGGCCAGAGCAATTTCAATGAAAATTGGTATACTGATACAGCTAACTATCCTGAGCATTTTTGCCAAAAAAAATTTTTTGTCCGACTTCCGGTTTCAAAATGGCGGCCGTTTTAAAGTTTGCTCGTTTTCTCGCTCATCTTTTAACCGATCGAAATGAAACTTGGCCAACTGAAAGCTCATGTTATGAAGTTGTGCTCTTGACTTTTAGTTCCCTCTACTCGGTCAAAAGTGCGGAACGGGAGGCGACTTCAACGTTTCGGGAAACGTAAATTTTAATTATTATTATTATTTTCATATTTCTTATGTTTTCCCCTCGCAATGTTGTCCGCTCGTTTTCTCGCTCATCTTTTAACCGATCTAAATGAAACTTTGGGAACATGTTAAGGGTGACCTGAAGTTGTGCAATCCACTTTTGAAATTTTCAAAATGGCCGCCATTTTCAAAATGGCCGGCGTTGAATAAAATGACGGCCGTTGTCAGATCTCAGTAATTGCCAAAGCAATTTCAATGAAAATTGGTATACTGGTACAGCTCACTATCCCGAGCATTTTTGCAACAAAAAATTTGACGCGGCCGACATTTCAAAATGGCCGCCATCCGAACACCACCCCCCTAAAAATGTAAAAATTTAAACGTCATCCGATTTAAACGAAATTTGGTATACAGGTAGCTCATGATACCCTGAGTGTGCCACTATTTTCAAAATTTTTGTCCGACTTCCAGTTTCAAAATGGCGGCCGTTTTAAAGTTTTACAAAATGGCGGCCATTGTCAGATCTCAGTTATGGCCAGAGCAATTTCAATGAAAATTGGTATACTGATACAGCTAACTATCCTGAGCATTTTTGCAAAAAAAAATTTTTGTCCGACTTCCGGTTTCAAAATGGCGGCCGTTTTAAAGTTTGCTCGTTTTCTCGCTCATCTTTTAACCGATCGAAATGAAACTTGGCCAACTGAAAGCTCATGTTATGAAGTTGTGCTCTTGACTTTTAGTTCCCTCTACTCGGTCAAAAGTGCGGAACGGGAGGCGACTTCAACGTTTCGGGAAACGTAAATTTTATTATTATTATTATTATTAAGTCGCCGACCACGAAGTGTCGGCCGACTTATTGTTTTTACTCCGTTTCTTATTATTATTAAATCCCCGACCACGAAGTGTCGGGGATTTATTGTTTTTGCACCGTTTCTTATTATTAAATCCCCGACCACGAAGTGTCGGGGATTTATTGTTTTTGCACCGTTTCTTATTATTATTATTATTCTTCTTCTTCTTCTTCTGGACCTAACTTTGTCCGTAGGATTTCTCGAAGACGAAAAGTCATAGGTCAATGAAACTTACCAGAAAGATAGGTCACCACTAGGAAATGTTGTTTCCGATTTCGAAATTTTGAAAATGGCGGCCATCTTGGATTGGTGGCCATTTTGAATTTGAAAAAAATACAAAATTAATCATAAAAAATCACAAACAATATGGATATGAACCAAAATAGGTTTATAGGTCAATATTAAGGTCCCGGACAATATGGGACCATTTTCCGAAAAATCCAAGATGGCCACCATATTCAAAATGGCCGCCAAAGTGCGAAAATTGAAAAGTTGTCCGATTTCAACGAAAATTGGCATTTAGGTCAATATTGATATTACGAACAACATGGCGACACTTTCGTACAAATCCAAGATGGCTGTCATATTCAAAATGGCTGCCAAAGTGCGAATATTGAAAAGTTGTCTGATTTCAACAAAAATTGGCATTTAGGTCAATATTGATATTACGAACAACATGTCGAACAAATCCAAGATGGCTGCCAAAGTCCAAGATGGCCGCCATATTCAAAATGGCCGCGAAAGTGCGAAAATTGAAAAGTTGTCCGAATTGTGACAAAAGTGGGCACGGGAGGGGATTTTTTTGTGACTTGCTTGCAATCACAATCAGCACTTGTTATTATTATTATTATTATTATTTTCTCTTTTCTTCCGCCAACTTATTTCGGTGTCTGGTTTTTTCACTTCGCGACATGTCGCTTTGATATTTTATATCTGATATCGGTTACCCATTGCGCTTTCACAGTTCACCCTGACTGACCGCACCCTTTTCCTTTACAGAGTTATCTCCCCTTTTACTAAAAAGCTTGTTCCTGCTACTCCTCCTTAACCAAAAAAGTTAGCAATACCAAACCGTTACCAAAATGTGTCCTATATCCTTGCGCAACTTTGGGACAGATTGATTGAAGGGTTCTGATGACATGTTATAGGAGTTATCTCCCTTTAAATAAAAGTAGTAAGTGATATTCAAACAAATCTCAGCAACTAAAAGAGATAGAGGCCTGGGGTCTTCACTTTAGACCCTCATGACCTTTGACCTTGAAAATGGACACAAGGTCAAAGGTCAAGGTCACGTTCTAAATTTTGACATTTGATTGTGTCCGCTACTCCTTTGAAACGGTAAAAGATAGATAAACAATTATTGAGAGTAAAATATTCGTCTTAGTAAGACGCAACTTTGTCACATTTGGAGGGAAGTAATTTGACTTCATTTTATAGGAGTTATCTCCCATTATATATGTAACTGATTGGTTTTTCACATGGTACTCATAAACTATTAATGATAGATGGAAACTAAAGAGTGCAAAATGTTGATCTCTTAAAGGAGCAACTTTGTCACATTTACAGGAAAAGGATTTGAAGTCATCCTATAGGAGTTATCTCCCATTATATTTGTAATTTATTACTTTTTCATATGTAACTCATTAACTATTAACGATAAAGGGAAAGTAAAGAGTGCAAAATGTTGGTCTTTTACGGGAGCAACTTTGTTACATTTAAAGAGAAAGGATTTGACTTCATTTTTTAGGAGTTATCTCCCATTATATGTGTAACTTATTGGTTTTTTACATGTTACTCATTAACTATTAATGATAAAGGGAAACTAAAGAGTGCAAAATGTTTGTCTTTTGAAGGAGCAACTTTGTTACATTAATAGGGAAAGGATTTGACTTCATTTTATAGGAGTTATCTCCCATTATATATGTAACTGATTGGTCTTTTACATGTTACTCATAAACTGTTAATGATAAAGGGAAAGTAAAGGGTGCAAAATGCTGGTCTTTTAAAGGAGCAACTTTGTTACATTTACATAGAAAGGATTTGACTTCATTTTATAGGAGTTATCTCCCATTATATATGTAACTGATTGGTTTTTCACATGGTACTTATTAACTATTAATGATAGAGGGAAACTAAAGTGTGCAAAATGTTGATCTCTTAAAGGAGCAACGTTGTCACATTTACAGGAAAAGGATTTGAAGTCATCCTATAGGAGTTATCTCCCATTATATTTGTAATTTATTAGTTTTTCATATGTAACTCATTAACTATTAATGATAAAGGGAGAGTAAAGAGTGCAAAATGTTGGTCTTTTACAGGAGCAACTTTGTTTCATTTACAGAGAAAAGATTTGACTTCATTTTTTAGGAGTTATCTCCCATTATATGTGTAACTTATTGGTTTTTTACATGTTACTCATTAACTATTAATGATAAAGGGAAACTAAAGAGTGCAAAATGTTTGTCTTTTGAAGGAGCAACTTTGTTACATTAATAGGGAAGGATTTGACTTCATTTAATAGGAGTTATCTCCCATTATATATGTAACTGATTGGTTTTTTACATGTTACTCATAAACTATTAATGATAAAGGGAAAGTAAAGAGTGCAAAATGTTGGTCTTTTAAAGGAGCAACTTTGTTACATTGAGAGAGAAAGGATTTGACTTCATTTTATAGGAGTTATCTCCCATTATATATGTAACTGATTGGTTTTTCACATGGTACTCATTTACTGTTAATGCTAGAGGGAAAGTAAAGAGTGCAAAATGTTGATCTCTTAAAGGAGCAACTTTGTTACATTTATAAGGAAAGGATTTGACTTCAGTTTATAGGAGTTATCTCCCATTATATATGTAACTTATTTGTTTTTTACATGTTACTCATTAACTATTAATGATAAAATGAAAATACAGAGTGCAAAATGTTGGCCTTTTAAAGGAGCAACCTTGTCACATTTAGAGAAAAAGGATTTGATGTCATCTTATAGGAGTTATCTCCCATTATATATGTAACTTACTAGTTTTTCACTAATTGTAACTCATTAACTCTGAATGATAGAGGCATGGCGTCTTAACCATAGACCCTCATGCCATTTGACCTTGAAAACTTGCATGGGTCAAGGTCGCGTACTAGTTTTTGACCTTTGCTATTTTCAAAGATATTGAAATGATTTTCTTCAAAACATGTTCTATTAATAATTACGAGTAAATTAGGACATGATGTGAAAAGTTGTATCACAATTTTATAAGAGTTATCTTTCTTAGAATGTCAATCTGTAGCAAATAATACTAAGTAATTTCTTTTTTAAATATCTATAGCAAAATTATAACATTTCGGAAAAAGTTGATTATTTTGAATATCATCACGTAATACAAAATTAAAATCAATATGGAAAGACCCTCAAATGTTCAACCGAACAGTTGATCTTTAATTATTAGGTCTTTCCACCTTTCTGTGGAAAGACCTATAGTTATTGTTCTGATTATTAGGTCTTTCCACCTTTCTGTGGAAAGACCTATAGTTATTGTTCTGATTATTATTATTATTATTATTATTATTATTATTATTATTATTATTATTATTATTATTATTCTCCCACTTCTTGCGCAAACTGATGTGCGGTTTTTTCATTTCGCGACATGTCGCTTTGATATTTTATATCTGATATCAGTGACCCATTACGCTTTCGCAGTTCACCCTGACTGACCGCACCCTTTTCCTTTAAGGAGTTATCTCCCCTTTTACTGAAAAGCTTGTTCATGCTACTCCTCCTAAACCAAAAAAGATAGCAATACCAAACCTTTACCAAAATGTGTCCTATATCCTTGCGCAACTTTGGGACAGATTGATTGAAGGGTTCTGACGACATCTTATAGGAGTTCTAAGAGAGATAACTCTGATAAAAGTTTTATATAACTTTTAACGCCATGTCTTTATTTACTCGTAATTATTAATAGAACATTTTAAGACGAAAATAATTTCAATATCTTTAAAAATAGCAAAGGTAAAAATCTAGTACGTGACCTTGACCCATACAAGTTTTCAAGGTCAAAGGGCATGAGGGTCTATGGTGAAGACCCCATGCCTCTATCATTTTATAGGAGTTATCTCCCATTATATATGTAACTTATTGGTTTTTCACACGTAACTCATTAACTATTAATGATAAAGAAAAACTAAAGAGTGCAAAATGTTGCTCTCTTAAAGGAGCAACTTTGTCAAATTTACAGGAAAAGGATTTGACTTCATTTTATAGGAGTTATCTCCCATTATATATGTAACTTATTTGTTTCTCACTTGTAACTCATTAACCATTTATGATAGAGGCACGGGGTCTTCACCATACACCCTCATGCCCTTTGACCTTGAAAACTTGCATGGGTCAAGGTCACGTTCTAGTTTTTGACCTTTGCTATTTTCAAAGATATTGAAATGATTTTCTTCCTAAAATGTTCTATTAATAATTACGAGTAATTTAAGACATGTCGTGAAAAGTTGTATCAAAATTTTATAAGAGTTATCTCTCTTAGAATACCAATATGTAGCAAATAATACAAAATAATTTCTTTTTTAAATATTTATATCAAAATTATAACATTTCGCAAAAAGTTGATTATTTTGAATGTCATCACGTAATACAAAATGAATATAAGTATGGAAAGACCCTCAAATGTTCAACCGAACAGTTGATCTTTAATTATTATTATTATTATTATTCTTTTCTCTTTTCTTCCGCCAACTTATTTCGGTGTCTGGTTTTTTTACTTCGCGACATGTCGCTTTGATATTTTATATCTAATATCGGTTACCCATTGCGCTTTCGCAGTTCACCCTGACTGACCGCACCCTTTTCCTTTAAGGAGTTATCTCCCCTTTTACTAAAAAGCTTGTTCATGCTACTCCTCCTAAACCAAAAAAGATAGCAATACCAAACCTTTACCAAAATGTGTCCTATATCCTTGCGCAACTTTGGGACAGATTGATTGAAGGGTTCTGACGACATCTTATAGGAGTTATCTCCCTTTAAATAAAAGTAGTAAGTGATACTCAAACAAATCTCAACAACTAAAAGAGATAGAGGCCTGGGGTCTTCACCATAGATCATCATGACCTTTGACCTTGAAAATGGACACAAGGTCAAAGGTCAAGGTCACGTTCTAAATTTTGACATTTGCTTGTGTGCGCTACTCCTCTGAAACGGTAAAAGATAGATAAACACTTATTGAGAGTAAAATGTTCGTCTTATTAAGACGCAACTTTGTCACATTTGGAGGGAAGTAATTTGACTTCATTTTATACGAGTTATCTCCCATTATATATGTAACTGATTGGTTTTTCACATGGTACTCATTAACTATTAATGATAGAGGGAAAGGAAAGAGCGCAAAATGTTGGTCTCTTAAAGGAGTAACTTTGTTACTTTTATAGGGAAAGGATTTGACTTCATTTTATAGGAGTTATCTCCCATTATATATGTAACTTATTGGTTTTTTTAAATGTTACTCATTAACTATCAATGATAAGAGGAAACGAAAGAGCGCGAAATGTTGGTCTCTTAAAGAAGTAACTATGTTACATTTACAGGAAAAGGATTTGACTTCATATTATAGGAGTTATCTCCCATTATATATGTAACTGATTGGTTTTTCACATTGTACTCATTAACTATTAATGATAGAGGGAAACTAAAGAGTGCACAATGTTGGTCTTTTAAAGGAGCAACTTTGTCACATTTACAGGGAAAGGATTTGACTTCATTTTATAGGAGTTATCTCCCATTATATATGCATCTGATTGGTTTTTCACATGGTTCTCATTAACTATAAATGATAGAGGGAAAGTAAAGAGTGCAAAATGTTGGTCTCTTAAAGGAGCAACTTTGTTACATTAACAGGTAAAGGATTTGACTTCATTTTATAGGAGTTATCTCCCATTATATATGTAACTTATTGGTTTTTTTTACATGTTATTCATTAACTATTGATGATAAAGGGAAACGAAAGAGTGCAAAATGTTGGTCTCTTAAAGGAGCAACTTTGTTACATTTAACAGGAAAGAATTTGACTTCATTTATAGGAGTTATCTCCCATTATATATGTAACTTATTGGTTTTTCGCATGGTACTCATTAACTATTAATGATAGAGGGAAACTAAAGAGTGCAAAATGTTGATCTCTTAAAGAGGCAACTTTGTTACATTTACAGGTTAAGGATTTGACTTCATTTTATAGGAGTTATCTCCCATTATATATGTAACTTATTGGTTTTTTACATGTTACTCATTAACTATTAACGATAAAGGGAAACGAAAGAGTGCAAAATGTTGGTCTCTTAAAGGAGCAACTTTGTTACATTTATAGGGAAAGGATTTGACTTCATTTTATAGGAGTTATCTCTCATTATATATGTAACTGATTGGTTTTTCGCATGGTACTCATTAACTATTAATGATAGAGGGAAACTAAAGAGTGCAAAATGTTGATCTCTTAAAGGAGCAACTTTGTTACATTTACAGGTAAAGGATTTGACTTCATTTTATAGGAGTTATCTCCCATTATATATGTAACTTATTGGTTTTTTACATGTTACTCATTAACTATTAATGATAAAGGGAAACGAAAGAGTGCAAAATGTTGGTCTCTTGAAGGAGCAACTTTGTTACATATATAGGGAAAGGATTTCACTTCATTTTATAGGAGTTATCTCCCATTATAGATGTAACTGATTGGTTTTTCACATGTTACTCATTAACTATTAATGATAGAGGGAAACTAAAGAGTGCAAAATGTTGGTCTCTTAAAGGAACAACTTTCTCACATTTACAGGAAAAGGATTTGACTTCATTTTATAGGAGTTATCTCCCATTATATATGTAACTTATTGGTTTTTCACTTGTAACTCATTAACTATTAATGATAGAGGCATGGGGTCTTCACCATAGACTCTCATGCCCTTTGACCTTGAAAACTTGTATGGGTCAAGGTCACGTACTAGTTTTTTACCTTTGCTATTTTTAAAGATATTGAAGTATTTTCGTCTTAAAATGTTCTATTAATAATTACGAGTAAATAAAGACATGGTGTTAAAAGTTGTATAAAACTTTTATAAGAGTTATCTCTCTTAGAATGCCAATCTGTAGCAAATAATATAAAATAATTTCTATTTTAAATATTTATAGCAAAGTTATAACATTTTGCAAAAAGATGATTATTTTAAATGTCTTCATGTAATACAAAATTAAAATTAATATGGAAAGACCCTCAAATGTTCAACCGAACAGTTGATCTTTAATTATTATTATTATTATTTTCTCTTTTCTTCCGCCAACTTATTTCGGTGTCTGGTTTTTTCACTTCGCGACATGTCGCTTTGATATTTTATATCTGATATCGGTTACCCTTTGCGCTTTCGCAGTTCACCCTGACTGACCGCACCCTTTTCCTTTACGGAGTTATCTCCCCTTTTACTAAAAAGCTTGTGTCTGCTACTCCTCCGAAACCAAAAAAGATAGCAATACCAAACCTTTACCAAAATGTGTCCTATATCCTTGTGCAACTTTGGAACAGATTGATTGAAGGGTTCTGACGACATGTTATAGGAGTTATCTCTCTTTAAATAAAAGTAGTAAGTGATATTCAAACAAATCTCTGCAACTAAAAGAGATAGAGGCCTGGGGTCTTCACTTTAGACCATCATGACCTTTGACCTTGAAAATGGACACAAGGTCAAAGGTCAAGGTCACGTTCTAAATTTTGACATTTGCTTGTGTCCGCTACTCCTTTGAAACGGTAAAAGATAGATAAACACTTATTGAGGGTAAAATATTCGCCTTAGTAAGGCGCAACTTTGTCACATTTGGAAGGAAGTAATTTGACTTCATTTTATAGGAGTTATCTCCCATTATATATGTAACTTATTGGTTTTTTACATGTTACTCATTCACTTTTATTGATAAAGGGAAACGAAAGAGTGCAAAATGTTGGTCTCTTAAAGGAGCAACTTTGTTACATTTGCAGGTAAAGGATTTGACTTCATTTTATACGAGTTATCTCCCATTATATATGTAACTTATTGGTTTTTTACATGTTACTCATTAACTATTAATGATAAAGGGAAACGAAAGAGTGCAAAATGTTGGTCTCTTAAAGGAGCAACTTTGTTACATTTACAAGAAAAGGATTTGACTTCATTTTATAGGAGTTATCTCCCATTATATACGTAACTTATTGGTTTTTTACATGTTACTCGTTAACTATTAACGATAGAGGGAAACTAAAGAGTCCAAAATGTTGATCTCTTAAAGGAGCAACTTTGTTACATTTACAGGAAAAGGATTTGACTTCATTTTATAGGAGTTATCTCCCATTATATATGTAACTGATTGGTTTTTCACATGGTACTCATTAACTATTAATGATAGAGGGAAAGTAAAGAGTGCAAAATGTTGATCTCTTATAGGAGCAACTTTGTTACATTTACATGAAAAGGATTTGACTTCATTTTATAGGAGTTATCTCCCATTATATATGTAACTTATTGGTTTTTCACATGTTACTCATTTACTATTAATGATAAAGGGAAACTAAAGAGTGCAAAATGTTGGTCTTTTAAAGGAGCAACTTTTTTGTATTGGCAGTAAACGGATTTGACATCATTTTATAGGAGTTATCTCCCATTATATATGTAACTTATTGGTTTTTCACAAGTAACTCATTAACCATCAATGATAAAAGAAAACTAAAGAGTGCAAAATGTTGCTCTCTTAAAGGAGCAACTTTGTCAAATTTACAGGAAAAGGATTTGACTTCATTTTATAGGAGTTATCTCCCATTATATATGTAACTTATTTGTTTTTCACATGTAACTCATTAACCATTTATGATAGAGGCACGGGGTCTTTACCATAGACCCTCGTGCCCTTTGACCTTGAAAACTTGCATGGGTCAAGGTCACGTTCTAGTTTTTGACCTTTGCTATTTTCAAAGATATTGAAATGATTTTCTTCCTAAAATGTTCTATTAATAATTACGAGTAATTTAAGACATGTCGTGAAAAGTTGTATCAAAATTTTATAAGAGTTATCTCTCTTAGAATACCAATATGTAGCAAATAATACAAAATAATTTCTTTTTTAAATATTTATAGCAAAATTATAACATTTCGCAAAAAGTTGATTATTTTGAATGTCATCACGTAATACAAAATGAATATAAGTATGGAAAGACCCTCAAATGTTCAACCGAACAGTTGATCTTTAATTAAGTCGCCGACCACGAAGTGTCGGGCGACTTATTGTTTTTACTCCGTTTCTTATTAAGTCGCCGACCACGAAGTGTCGGGCGACTTATTGTTTTTACTCCGTTTCTTATTATTATTATTATTATTATTATTATTTTCATATTTCTTATGTTTTCCCCTCGCAATGTTGTCCGCTCGTTTTCTCGCTCATCTTTTAACCGATCGAAATGAAACTTTGGGAACATATTAAGGGTGACCTGAAGTTGTGCAATCCACTTTTGAAATTTTCAAAATGGCCGCGGTTGAAAAAAATGACGGCCGTTGTCAGATCTCAGTAATTGCCAAAGCAATTTCAATGAAAATTGGTATACTGGTACAGCTAACTATCCCGAGCATTTTTGCAAAAAAAAATTTGACGCGGCCGACATTTCAAAATGGCCGCCATCCGAACACCACCCCCCTAAAAATGTAAAAATTTAAACGTCATCCGATTTAGACGAAATTTGGTATACAGGTAGCTTATGATACCCTAAGTGTGCCACTATTCAAAAATGTTTTGTCCGACTTCCGGTTTCAAAATGGTGGCCGTTTTAAAGTTTTACAAAATGGCGGCCGTTGTCAGATCTCAGTTATGGCCAGAGCAATTTCAATGAAAATTGGTATACTGATACAGCTAACTATCCTGAGCATTTTTGCAAAAAAAATTTTTTGTCCGACTTCCGGTTTCAAAATGGCGGCCGTTTTAAAGTTTGCTCGTTTTCTCGCTCATCTTTTAACCGATCGAAATGAAACTTGGCCAACTGAAAGCTCATGTTATGAAGTTGTGCTCTTGACTTTTAGTTCCCTCTACTCGGTCAAAAGTGCGGAACGGGAGGCGACTTCAACGTTTCGGGAAACGTAAATTTTAATTATTATTATTATTATGTTTTCCTTTTTCCCCTCGCAATGTTGTCCGCTCGTTTTCTCGCTCATCTTTTAACCGATCGAAATGAAACTTTGGGAACATGTTAAGGGTGACCTGAAGTTGTGCAATCCACTTTTGAAATTTTCAAAATAGCCGCCATTTTCAAAATGGCCGCCGTTGAAATAAAATGACGGCCGTTGTCAGATCTCAGTAATTGCCAAAGCAATTTCAATGAAAATTGGTATACTGGTACAGCTAACTATCCCGAGCATTTTTGCAAGAAAAAATTTGACGCGGCCGACATTTCAAAATGGCCGCCATCCGAACACCACCCCCTTAAAAATGTAAAAATTTAAACGTCATCCGATTTAGACGAAATCTGGTATTCAGGTAGCTTATGATACCCTGAGTGTGCCACTATTTAAAAATTTTTTGTCCGACTTCCGGTTTCAAAATGGCGGCCATTTTACTGCAGGAAAAAGTCAACTTTGTCCGATTTCAACAAAATTTGATTTATAGGCATATTTTAATGTACTGATTTGAATCAAATACTATCCATGGGGATCAAAAGTGCGGAACGGGAGGCGACTTCAACGTTTCGGGAAACGTAAATTTTAATTATTATTATTATTATTTTCATATTTCTTATGTTTTCCCCTCGCAATGTTGTCCGCTCGTTTTCTCGCTCATCTTTTAACCGATCGAAATGAAACTTTGGGAACATATTAAGGGTGACCTGAAGTTGTGCAATCCACTTTTGAAATTTTCAAAATGGCCGCCGTTGAAAAAAATGACGGCCGTTGTCAGATCTCAGTAATTGCCAAAGCAATTTCAATGAAAATTGGTATACTGGTACAGCTAACTATCCCGAGCATTTTTGCAAAAAAAAATTTGACGCGGCCGACATTTCAAAATGGCAGCCATCCGAACACCACCCCCCTAAAAATGTAAAAATTTAAACGTCATCCGATTTAGACGAAATTTGGTATACAGGTAGCTTATGATACCCTAAGTGTGCCACTATTTAAAAATGTTTTGTCCGACTTCCGGTTTCAAAATGGCGGCCGTTTTAAAGTTTTACAAAATGGCGGCCGTTGTCAGATCTCAGTTATGGCCAGAGCAATTTCAATGAAAATTGGTATACTGATACAGCTAACTATCCTGAGCATTTTTGCAAAAAAAAATTTTTGTCCGACTTCCGGTTTCAAAATGGCGGCCGTTTTAAAGTTTGCTCGTTTTCTCGCTCATCTTTTAACCGATAGAAATGAAACTTGGCCAACTGAAAGCTCATGTTATGAAGTTGTGCTCTTGACTTTTAGTTCCCTCTACTCGGTCAAAAGTGCGGAACGGGAGGCGACTTCAACGTTTCGGGAAACGTAAATTTTAATTATTATTATTATTATTCCGGTTTCTCCTTTTTCTAGATCGTGAACTTGTCCGACACGTTTCTCAGAGACGCCTTAATAGAATCAAATGAAACTTGGCACAGTTGTAGATGGGCATATGGAGGGGTGCAGTCAATTGTCAGAATTTTGATAATGGCCGCCATTTCAAAATGGCCGCCACTTGACGACACCCACCCAAAAATGGCAAAAATTTTCCCGTGATCCGAATTCAACGAAATTTGGTATAGAGGTAGATGTTAGTATTTAGAGGGAAACGGTACCTTTAAATTTTTTCACGGACTTCCGGTTTCAAAATGGCCGCCAAAAACGTGGATAATTTTCAACGTTATGCGATCTCGATGACATTTAACGTGCTCCGATTGCAATGAAATTTGGTGTGGAGGTAGATTTAAGTGTCCCGAGTGGAACTTTACATTCGAAAATTTTTCTCGACCGTGGTTTCCAAAATGGCGGCCAAAAACTGGTGAAATTTTAAACGTTGTCCGATTTTAATGAAATTTGATATGTAGGTTCATTTCAATGTCCTGAGTTGAACGCAATACTATCCATGGGGATTTTGGGTGCAGTCAGTAATCAGAGGTTTAATAATGGTCACCATTTCAAAATCTCCACTACTTGACTACACTCACCCAAAAATGGCAAAAAATTTTCTGTGTTCTGATTTAAATGAAATTTGGTATGGTGGTAGATTTTTTAATTTGGAGTGAAACGCTACCATTTAAATTTTTTTGGACGTTGTGTGTCAAATTGTCAACGTTATCAGATTTTAATGAAATATAAAAGTGCTTCAATTGCAACGAAATTAGGTGTTTCGGTAGATTAAGAAGTTGTAAATGAATTAATCATTGGAAGTGCATTTTATTGTGGGGGCCATCTTAAAATGGCCCCCCATTTTGAAAATTAAAAAAAATTCTTAAAATTACAAAATTTATGGATTTTATTGAAAGTTGGTATATAAGAGTAGTTTGTAAACCACTCCATATAAGGCATGTGTTGACTTTATATGGTGACGATTTTGAATCCAAGATGGCTGCTAAAATTTCAGAATGCTAACATTTGCACGAAACTTGGTATTCAGGTAGATAATGTAATTGCAAATCACTGTTAGTAAGAGAAATTTGAATTTGACTATCCAGACTATTTAAAATAGCAGCCATTTTTAAAATGAAAATAAATTAATTCTGAAAAAATTCAAAAGTTTATGAAAATTGGGTTATAATTAGAATAGAGTATACTGTACGCTATGATGTAGACCGCCGGCCATTTTGAATCAAAGATTCAGTTAACTTTTCCACGATATCAAATTGTATGACAAATTTGATGTGATGCGGACAGTGGATAAGCAAAATGTTGAAAGCTGTTCAAGTCCCAAGTTGGAAAACGGATGCAATTTTCCTGTAAGTGTAAGATCTCATTATATATCTTCATTTATGTGTGCATGGCACCAAGAGAAATTGGAAGGATTTGGGGTGGGAGGGAATTTCCTTTCCAAAATTCTTCATTACATTGCTTCCTTCCAGTTTCTCTTATGTCATCCTGGCTGATTTTAAATGTGTTTACTTGGAGATTTTAGTAAATTTTTGTAAGCATCATTTTGAATCCTATTGAAATTTTGTTTATTGTTATTGTATTTATCTTTAGTTTATAAAGAAATACTTAACACATTTGTGTTTAAAATTATTTATTTTTCCGCCAGGATGTTCATGACATGATTATCTATATATATAGCCTGCATGTCATCACATTTCATTTCTCTACACATGCTACTTCCTACATATATAGACCTCCACGTGGTGGTGCTGGGCAACACTCAGTGGTAATGCAGATCACAAATTTTCTAATTCTGCCAAAACTAATTAATACTGAAGCTTTAAATTCTCTACTACGTCTTATTTTGTTGTTGCGTCTAGCTTTCTTTGTAATTGCTCATTAACTGTGCATACTACTGGGTGGCTAAAGATCATGCTTTTTATTTACTCTGCTTTAATACTTTCTTGTAATTTATGTGTAAATTGTCTAATAAAACAGCACAATGACAACACCATAAACTAATATTTAGCTTTTTCTTTCTCTATACTTTTGAAATAACAAAAAATGTGTTCTCGTTTTGTTGTGGGTTCCACCCAGTGGTGGAGGAGTTAGTTGTTTCCACCCAGAGATGGAAACATTAATAATTATGAATTTACAATTGATATTTAGCTTGCATTACTTCATTTACAAGCAGCCATGTTCTGGTTGTGAATATTTAAACAAATTGCTAGAACCAATATTTTATTTTACATTTTTTAAGCTCACCAGGTCCAAAGGACCATAGAGCTATTGCCACGACTTTGCATCTTTTTGTAAATCAACTGTCCATAATCCATTAACTTTTCATGAATCTTCTCCCCTAATAATACATTTTTGATAACCCCACCTATCATTGTCTTGGAATATAACTTTTGGAATTCTTAATATAGTACTTAAAAAACTATGTAGTCATATTGAACACATTGAAGATGTGATTCTGTTTTTGATAGTTTTGTGAAACCATGTCAAATTTATAAAATGTTGAACTTGGTCATTTTTAACATATTTAGTCATAGAGTATACCCTATTTGTATCATTCCTACCAAAGGTTCGGAGTATATCTTGGTACTCCGGCTTCCTCCCCAAATAAAAACTGGATGCCACTATAATAGCTGAAAAATTGCTAAAAGTGGCATTAAACATCAAACAAACAAAGCAGGATGTGAAATCTAAAACCTGAACATTATCTACCCAGTACTTCTGAAACTTTACAGTTATTGTGCACAGAAAGAAAATGTGCAGCTCTCCCATTGTGATTAACACCATTTTTTTATTGTAGAAAAATGGATAGGTTCTCACAAATTACCAATTCCGTGGAAACGTCTAAAGGCATAGCCCTACAGATTGTAGGCCTCCTGTTTAAAATGAAAGAAGATGGTGTTGTAAAGGAAGAAAAACTTAGTGCAGTAAATAAATTGACTGACAACCTCTTAGAGAACATGGAGTCGATTTCTTCTAACACTGCTACATTGAAATCAGAATCAGAAACATGCTTACGGAAAAATGCCAGTCTTACTGCTGAAATTTCTGGCTTGAGAAAAAACTTTTCTAAAGCAAGACTGGATTTGTTTGACTCTGAGGAGAACTGTAAAAAGTTGAAGATTGAGTTGAATGCCAGCCATGAGATGCTAACAGTCATATCATTTTCAGAGGAAGACTTCGAACATTCCACTCCATTAGATGGGGAAATGTCCTCCAAAGAGGAACAAGAGGAGATCGCTAATATTAATGACACAAAATGAAAAACTTTAAATCCGAATTTATAACAAGTAACAGACAGTTCCAGATGTATAGATTTACAGATACATTACTTTTGTTTATTAATATGTAACAGAAAGTTTCAGAGTTACAGATTTACAGATACATTTTTTGTTTTTATGTACCTATGTTTAATATCATGTATTTAAAGTTAATCTTCTTGTTTTGTGTACTGATGTTTGATAAAGTTTTTTTTTTAGGTTGAATGATGATTCCATTGTTAAAACCCAAAATCTTACAGTACACAAAGACCCAAGACTAAGAAAGAAACACAATGTAATTTTAAAATATGTTTTGTTTGTTTGTTTGATGGTGTTTTAACGCCACTTTCAGCAATTTTTCAGCTATATCATGGCCTCCAGTTTTTATTGGGGGAGGAAGCCGGAGTACCTGGAGAAAACCCCCAAACTGCAGTAGGAAAACTGGCAATCCTTGTCAATTAAGATTGGAGCCGAGTACACCCTGCCTGCATTTAAAATATGATAAGTCGTCAAACAAGAAGCCTATATCATGAGTATTTATTTTTTTCCTTTTACAGCAGATGTAACATGCTATCCTAACTACAAATAACTGTAACTATTACAAAACAGACACACAATACCAAAACCAAAAACTGAATTACAAACCCCACTGAAAACCAAGTTTGAGTCCTGGAAGGGTAACCAACTCCTGCTCCATAAGTTGCACCCATTGTAAGAGTCGAGTGAAAATCTGGTTATTAGTCATATTCTTGAGTAGTCATCAATGAGGAGGAGAGTGGTTCGACAAACCAAATGCTGACCATACAAATGTTTCTTTTCCTTATTTAGCTTTAGTATCATTATGTATCAATAATTTGGTTACTATAATAAATTTTTAATTTGGTTCCATATCTTTTGCTACAAATTTCGATTCATTTTAGTTTATTGTACTTTAATAATTGAACCATGATAATGCTTATTTTATTTCCAGACTTAAATACCTATTCCTGTTGTATTTAATAATGGCAAGAAAGTCTACAAAAACCAAAAGACAAGCAGATAAATTAAGAAAACAGCAAAGTAGATTAGAGGTAAAAGTGTTTTTCTTTGAATTTTGAATAAAACATTTTAAATTGTGGGAAAACAATTATTCATTCATATTATGCCTAAATTAAACTCTACACTTAGACTTGCAGGCAAAAATGAATTGAAAGGTTTCAACTAATATGTTCCTAAATGTGGCAGATACTTGCTTTTTTTTAATATTATAAAAATAAGCATAAATTACATAGGATGTCTGTTGTTTCAACAATGCTCAGATGTACTTTTGTGTAAAAACCAATTTGTTTAATGATGCAGTGACATCTTTAAGAAACATACACATACTGTTGAGGGCCAGAGTCTTCCTGAGTACAGCTCACTAGATCTTAAGCAAACATTCCACATTCAATTTAATCAATAGATGAAGGCAAGAACTGTCCAATTTTCTTGTTTCCGTATGTGTTCAAGTTTATCAATTGTCTACACTTTGCATGATCTTAAATTCATTATTATTTAAATGTTGTATAATGTGTTAAGTTTTAAGCAGTTTGTTAATTTACCTTGTCCATTAATTTTCAGGTAGTGGAATCCTTCAGATATATCTCTATTGACAACACATGGAGAAATACCAACCTCCCTCCATTAGGAATACAACACCAGATACCAGACAGAGTTAACAATGTTCAGGTCAATATCCCATTACCACCTGCATCTGCTGTGCATCAGATAACTGGGGATGGAAATTGTTTATTCAGAGCACTGTCATATGCACTCTCTGAAAATGAAAACTACCATCAGGAAATTAGGCAATCTGTTTGCAACTACATGAGACATTTTCCTGATGATATCAAACATATTCTGCCCAATGAAGTAAATGGCAATGTAAATTTATATCTAGCCCACAGTCATATGGAAAATAAAGGTGTATGGGGCACTGAAGTTGAAATATTGACTGCTGCTGTTCTTCTTCAAGTGAATATTTTTGTCTATTCTAAAAGTGGCGTACATTGGAGATGGATTAAACATGCTCCACCTAATAATGAAATTTCTGTTGAAAATTCTCAGATTCAATTACATATTGGTATGGATCAGTACTATTTCCCAAGACAGCAGGCTAAAGAGGATTATAGCAAAAGACAACTTGAATCTAAAAGAAAGTCATCGCAAAAGATGTTTAAAACTGTTGAAGTATTTAGAGCTAGAGTTCAAGATAGAAACAGAACATTATATCAAACAAACAACAAAGTGAGAAGGAGAATACTGAGGTCAGTCATTAACAAATACCAATCACACCGGTCAAATTGTTTGGAATCTAAGAGACAAAAATATAGAAATAATCCAGCGTTTGCTTCTAACAAAATTAAACAAACAAGGGAAAGATACAGAACATTTGATCTCCGTTGGAAAAGAAAGAAATCTGCAGCAGTATTAAGGTACTGTTCAAACACTGTGTTCAGAAATAAATTGAAGCATCTGTCGAGACAACGATATGTTGCGTGTCCAACATATAGGGATAAAGTAAAAGAACAGTCTAAAATGAAATATTCAGTGGATGCATTATTCAGAGACAAAGTGAAAAACCAGTCTAAATTTAAATATTCAACTGAGGCATCATTCAGAGAAAAAGTTAAAACCCAGTCTAAAATGAAATATTCAACTGAGGCATCATTCAGAGAAAAAGTTAAAACCCAGTCTAAAATGAAATATTCAACTGAGGCATCATTCAGAGAAAAAGTGAAAAAAACCAGTCTAAAATGAAATATTCATCTGAGGCATCATTCAGAGAAAAAGTTAAAACCCAGTCTAAAATGAAATATTCAACTTAGGCATCATTCAGAGAAAAAGTTAAAACCCAGTCTAAAATGAAATATTCAACTGAGGCATCATTCAGAGAAAAAGTGAAAAACCAGTCTAAAATGAAATATTCATCTGAGGCATCATTCAGAGAAAAAGTTAAAACCCAGTCTAAAATGAAATATTCAACTGAGGCATCATTCAGAGAAAAAGTGAAAAACCAGTCCAAATCAAAGTATGCAAAAGATGTTTCTTTTAGGTATAAAGTACTAGAATATAGCAAGTCCAAATACGATCGATTTTCTTCATTCAAGGATAAAGTTAAAGCATCGTCTGTAAAAAAATATGGAAGCAATCCTTTATTTAGGCATATGGTGAAAACTTCTCTAAAAAAACATAAGTATCATCAGAATTCCTCATTACAACAACAAAAGAAAACCAGAATGAAAGAATTGAGAAGACATGTTTATCATGCCATTCGTATATTTAAGAAAAGCATTAGCAATACACCAAAGTTTATTTGTAGAGTTAGTATCCGGTTGCTCTATAGGAAACAAGTAAAGAAGATTTCAAAGAAACTCTATTGTAAAAAAGATAACAGGGACACTTTCAAAAATGAAACAGTTGAGCAATGCTTTTCAACAACTTTTTCCCATGTTTGTGATGATTCAGTGTGTAAACCAAATTGTTGGAACAAGCTTCTGAAGAAAGATGATATATGGATATGTCACACATGTGATAGGTATTTAAATAAAGGATGTATGCCACCACAGGCAATAGCCAATAATATGAACTTACCTGTGATACCCTCTGACCTATTCAAGCTTAATGTGTTAGAGAGACAATAAGTTTCTTTGAGAATTCCCTTCATGAAGATGCTGTCACATTCTTACAGGAGGACAAAAAGGCGTGAAAGGATCAGTAGTTAACGTACCTTCTGACATAACTTCCGTAACTTCAGCATTACCTCGAAACATAAACGAAGCACAAATGATTAAGGTCAAGCTGAAACGTAAGACATCATATAAGGGGCATTACTCATTTAAATGGATAAATCCAGTCAGTGTTCTTGAAGCAATCAAATACCTGAAACAACACAATATTTGGTATCAAGATGTTACTATTGATGATTCTTGGATTTGCATTAATAAGGATGGAGATCTTATAATTCATGAAAATTCAGATGATGATAGGACAGGTAATGGAAGTGTTTCAGAAGACAGTGAAATTGAAGTTAGTGGTATAGACAATATTGAGTTTGATGACAAAAAGAAAGATGAATCATGTGTTGGCTTTCCTGTAGAATCATGTTTCCAGCCAATAAACATAGGCCAGGAAGTTTTAGACACCAATAGTACTCTTTGTTTAGCTCCTGCAGAGAACCAGGTACCCCAAAATATATTTAAAGAAGATGGCTCCGACGCAATGGCTTTTCCGACACTATTGCCAGATGGTCATTTCGGACTGTTTGAGAGTAGAGATATCAAATTGTCACCTTCCAAATATTTTAATGCCAGGCTGTTTTCAGCAGACAACCGTTTTTCTTCTTGTACAGAATTTATCTTTTTCTCTCAGTATGTGACAGAAATATATAGGATATCATCAAATATATCACTAGCTCTAAGAAAGGGAAAACAAACTACAGAGGACGGAAGGCCAGTTACAGCATCAATGCTTATGGATGCAGAAAATGTACGTAATATACTAAAGTCTGATATAGGATTCCGCTTCTTACAGCCAATCAGAGGAACGCCTCCCTACTGGCAGAAGACTTATTTTCCATGATTAAACAGCTGGGCATACCAACATGGTTTGTCACTTTCTCTTCGGGAGAAATGAGGTGGCCAGAAGTAATGGAGACATTGCTGTTTCTAAACAATGATGATAGACAACATACTGATCTGGACTGGTCTGAGAAATGCTCATTAATAGCTGACAACCCTCTTATGTGTGCTAGGATGTTTGATCATCGAGTAATAGCCCTCTTTTCAGATTTACTTATGTCACCATCATGTCCTCTAGGAAAAGTTCAGGACTACTTTTTTAGAACTGAATTTCAGCAAAGAGGATCCCCACATATTCACTGTCTCCTGTGGATTCAAGATGCACCTAAGTTCGGGAGAGAAAGTGACGAAGAAGTTTGCAGTTACATTGATAAGTACATAACCTGCAAAATGCCTAACATTAAAACTGACCCTGAACTTTATGATATTATTTCAACAGTTCAGGTTCATAGCAAAACTCATTCTAAGTCATGCAGAAAATACAACACTACTTGCAGATTCAACTTTCCTCGTCCTCCCATTCGCAAGACATTTATTGCAAAGCTTGATCAGGACTCGAAGGATGAGAAAAACCCACCCACCACTGCTGCAGAATTAGATGAACTCGCACAAAAATATGCTAAAAACACCAAGAAAGTACTACAAGATACGTGGATGTTGGTTTCATCTGCAGAGGATACTGGTCTGTCATTTGCCCAGATTCTAAAACTGGCAAATGTATCATACCAACAATATAAGCAGTGTCTGATTGATTCAGCCAAACGAAATACTGGACACATTAAGCGAGACTTGTCAGATATCTGGGTCAACAATTATAATGAACACCTGTCCAGAGCATGGAATGCAAACCTTGATATACAGTTTGTTACTGATGCCTATGCTTGTGTGGCCTACATTCTGTCATATATTAGCAAGGCAGAAACAGAAATGGGAGATTTACTCCAAAATGCCCAGAAAGAAGCTACAGAGGGAAACACCGATGCTGCAGCAGCTTTAAAAAGAATCAGCAGTGTCTATATGCAGAACAGAGAGGTGTCAGCACAGGAAGCTGTGTATAGAGTATGTGGCCTTCACCTTAAACAATGCACTAGAGAAGTGGTATTCATCCCAGCAGGAAGTAACATATACAGAATGAGTTTACCTATGAGTGTCATCAAGGCACGATCAAAAAATGAGGGTGATGATGTCAATATCTGGATGGTCTCTGTTCACGAAAAGTACTATAACCGCCCACAGCATCCAGATTTTGATAAAATCTGTTTGGCAGAGTTCTTGTCAAAATTTACCATTCTTCCCAAATCTCGGAAACCAAAGTCATCAAAAATATGTCCAGTGTTTGATCTGCAGAATGATTTGGGTCATGTTAGAAAAAGAAGCATAAACAAAGAAGCAGTGATACGTTATCCAAAATTTCAGCAGGACAAGAATCCAGAAGATTATTACTTATCACTACTCCAGTTATTTCTACCTCATAGATGTTCAGTAACTATTCCATCTGCTTTCCCAAACTTTGAGGGCTATGTAAAGAATGGAACTTACAATGGCAGAAAGGTAATAGATGTTATTGAAGAAAATAGGCACAAGTTTGAGGTTAACAGTGAAGAATTAGAGAATGCACACAAAGATATGGAAGAAGGTCACATACATGAAAATATGTGGGGATCAATTGCCCCTGAATCAGAGATCAAGAGAATTGAATCAATTCTAGAAAAAGATAATGATATACTTGATGAGCACGAAGAAATTCCAGAATTCAGAACTGATCAACAACCAAGGAACCAGCCTTCAACTTTCCATTACGAGCCTCCTAAAATCTCAGAAAAAGACCTTCAAGACTCTTTAAGAAGTTTAAATACTACACAACAAAAAGTGTTTTACAATATTAGAGATTGGAGCTTCAAAATCGTAAGAAATAAAAAACCTGACCCATTTTTCCTGTTTTTAACTGGAGGGGCTGGTACTGGAAAGTCTCATCTCATCAGATGCATTTACCATGAAACATCAAGAATCTTGTCTAAATTTACTGATGTACCAGATCAGACAGTTCTACTAACTGCACCAACAGGCACAGCTGCATTCAACATCCAAGGCATGACCTTACATTCAGCATTTGCCATCACCAAGAATGTAACTCTTCCATATCAGCCTTTGGGTGAAAACTTACTAAACACTTTGCGGAGTAAGTTTGATAACTTGAAGATACTAATTATTGATGAGATTTCAATGGTAGACCAGAAAATCCTCACTTATATACACGGAAGATTGTCACAGATCAAACACTGCAAACAACCCTTTGGCAATGTTTCTATCCTAGCCGTTGGAGATTTTTACCAGCTGCCTCCAGTTAGAGGACTTCCTTTATACAAAAAGAGACCTGCTGATTTCTGTGATTTATGGAATGGATATTTTTCAATAGTAACACTTGATGAGATCATGCGCAAAAAAGATGACTGTCGGTTTGCAGATTTGTTAAACCGCTTGAGAGTTCATGTTCGTGGTGAACCTTTGTCTGCAGAAGACCTTGCCACTCTTTTAAAAGTTTCAAAAAAAGCTATTCCTGTAGAGGCTAAAACAGCACTGCATATTTTCCCTACAAACAAAGAAGTAGCTGATCATAACAAGAAAATGATTGCTGAAATGTGTAATCCAGTATATAAATCAATAGCTAGAGACTTTACCACAGATGTTGTTACAGGTCATATGTTGGAAAAGAGTCAGCCCTTTGTCACATGCTCAGCTGAAGATCTACAAACAGAACTTGAACTTGGAATAGGAGCTAGAGTCATGTTGAAAAGAAATATTGACACAGAAGATGGTCTTGTCAATGGTGCATTTGGAACAATTACAGGTGTTGACTTGGATACTTCCCAACAGGTCACTGAAGCTTATATCAAGTTTGACAATGCTAGAATAGGACATAAGGCTCTAAAGAAACAAGTTGTTTCACAGACATCCCAGACAAGATCAGTAAGAATAAAACCATTTGTGGATACTCTGTCCGGAAAGAAAGTGAAACGAAAACAACTTCCTATGAAGCTTGCATGGGCCGCAACAATACATAAGGTGCAAGGTATGACAGTGAATCCAATTGTCGTGTCATTAAGAAAGATCTTTCAGCCTGGTATGGCATATGTTGCATTAAGAAGAGCCACCTCTCTGTCAGGTCTCCATATTGTTGACTTTGACCAGGACACTATATATTCTTCTGTTAACATCACAGAAGCATTGAGTGCTATGCCGAAATTTCTTCAAGAGGAAGAAAGTGAAATAGACAATGCCTTTACAATTATGATGCACAACACAGAAGGTTTAATTCCACATTTGTCAGATGTGAAAAGCATCAAACAGTTCAACAAAGCAGATGTTATATGTTTTACTGAGACGTGGTTAGAACATCAAAATGTAGTACCTGAAACACTGTTTCCTCAACATCATTTCTATAGTGTAAACCGATCCGAAGCATATGAAGCAGACAACCATTCTTTCTCAAATCTAGCCAAGCAACAGAGAGGTGGTGTGGCATTATTCGTTCAGAAAAAGCATTTGCAAAAACAACTGTATCTGCAAACATCAAATATTGAAGCCGTAGCATGTTTTGTCAATAATGCACTTTGTTTGACAATCTACAGACCTCCAACATATACATTACCATTATTTATTGATAACTTAGAAAGCCTTCTAAAGAAACTTAGAAATTACAATGTACCTTGTGCAGTTTTTGGTGATTTCAACTCGGATGTGCTAAACAATATCGGTGAAATCAAAATACTGCAGCTATTTAATCATTATAACTTTGAACAGTTAGTAAATTTTCCTACAACAGATGGTGGAACTTGCCTGGATCTGGTCTTTGTAAATCGCTTTGGTAGCAACTGCAGAGCATCATTAGTACCAACGTACTACAGTTACCATGATGCTGTTAAAACTACAATGACTAATGAAGCATGTTAGATTGAATTTTAATTTATATAGAATAGTAGCTGTGTGAGAGGTTTTCTGTCAGTTTTTTTTTATTTTGCTGCATTAATTGCCTAGTGGAAATTGTGGAAATAATTCACAAAAAGAAATTTTTAAAGAATTAAACATTTTTTTTCATAGGATGCTATATAGTGAACATTTTTTATTCATCAATACTGTGTGACCTGTGAGATGGTTCTATTCAGAATTATCGTCTTTTTATAGCCTTTAAAATGGATCGTTATTTTTAATATGGACTGTTTAAAAACTACAATTGTAATACATGTATTATTACTTGATAATTTTATGCACATCTGTATGTACTAGTATTGTAAAGGAATTTAGGTTAATCTTTCTTTTGATCAGTTTACTGTTTTGATGTACAAAAAATTTCACACTTCATTAAAATATAACCTTAAATTATTAAAATTTTCATTTCAAAAGATATATATATATATTAATTCAATAAACAAACAACATATTGAATAGTTTAAAATTTCCCAAATAGTTGATTAAGTTTCAAACCAGAAATAGTAATGAGTCAATTTGGAATCCGAAGTATTTTTTGCATAAAAATATGCAGCATCACTTTCTATGACTCGTTTTCAAAGAACTTTTGCAAATACAGCATGTTGTGCATCAAGATATACACAAATCAAATTTATACAAAATTTTTTTTATTAATAATATATATATATACACTTTTTCATTCTCTTTGATTCTTTTTCAATATGTAAATATGCAATTTATAAACATGATTGTGCAGTACCTTTAAGAGCTCTTATGGTATGAAAGGTTTTTAACCATTTAGAGAGTGAATATTGGACATCTATTTACCTTTTAGCTGTCATTTTTAAAAGTAATCTTTATCATTTTTGTACATTTTTGTCTAGATGAATACCTGTGTGAAGTTTGCTAGCTAATTTTTGTCACTCTTGCCTGTTTTCAACAAATGCCATTTTGTACAGTTTTTGTGTTGAATGTTTAAAAGAAAATCGGGATACAATTTCCATTTCTTTATTGTTAAATCTTTTGTATATAATTTAATTATTTTATTTTGTTTATTGGCCTCTGTGCCATCATCAAGAATTTCCAAATCTTTCCTAGTAGGATTTTTTTACCCCTTTATTCGCCAAGCTTCCTGTAAGTTAAGTCTTATCGCTCTTTTGTCTTATGTTTTTAATTGTAATATTGTTATATAGCATTTCCTGATATTATTGTTTGTTTGTTTAGATATCTTTCTTATTGTTTGATTTGTACCAAAATTCAAAATTTTTCCATGATAGTTTTGCTTTGAGTTTTTATCTCATGTTACAAAGTGGAGGCCATAAATGCATGTTATTTTCCTCTATGCAGCTTAATTATCCCTGATTTTTGATTTGTCAATTCAATTCCACACTTGGATTTTGCTGCAAACAACACAATTTTACAGAACAGTTTTATTATTTTGTTTTTCACCCACCACCTATCCCAGCATATCCTTCATTTTACAGTTGTTTGAAATTTCATAGAAAATTTTTTGATTTGGAGATTTTTTTTACCCCTTTAAAGGTCAAGCTACATATAATATAATTCTCATTACTTTCTTCCCTTATGTTATCAATTTTAATCTTGTTATATATTGTTTCCTGATACTATTGTTTGTTTGTTTTGATATCTTTCTTATTGTTTTTTATTTGGTATGTTCAAAAATCTTTACTCTGTAGTTACAAATTTTGCAATGATAGTTTGGCTTTCAGTTTTTATTTAATGGTAAGAGGAGAACATAAATATAATATAATTAAAAGGGCTCCGCCACTATGTGAGGAGTCTGTCTGTCCGAAATTGTGTCCGTCTCATAATTTTGTTGTCTTTTGAAGTAGGATATGTGGTTTGGTTTGGTTTGGTTTGAATGTTGTTTAACGCAGCTTACAGCAATTTTTCAGCTATAATATGGAATCCAATTTTTATTGGGGGAGGAATCCGGAGTACCCTGAGAAAACATCCAACCTTCATTAGGAAAACTGGCAATTTTATTGGTGTCGAGAACACCCTGCCTACAGTGAGTCTTGAACCCACAATCACGGTGTTAACAGACCATTTGATCATTAATAAAACTACCTTAACCACTTGTCCACCGAAGCCCCTTAATATTTGGTATGTGGTTAGATAACATAATTAATAAAGTAATACAGTTTTATTTTGTTCATAGTATGCAATATGGTAAACTTTTTGCAGAGCATGATTACTGTTTTAAATATTTACAGACTTTGATCAACTGAGATTTAATCAAACTGTAAATATTGGTATTGCTAATACAGATGCCTTGTCTACAAAATTTATCAATATTTAGATCCTCGCTTGAGAGAGTCGGGGGTATATAGTGGTCCTCATGTCTATCCATCCGTCCATCCGGCTGTCCGTTTGTCCGTCCACATTTGGTTCTAGATGATAATTCAAAAAGTTTACATCCGATTTAAATGAAATATATCAGGTTGGTAAGATCCCTATCGATTTTGGGGGAAATCCGTCAAATTTTAAGGTCGCAGTCCACGAAAAACGCGAAATGTTTACAAAAGCAGGGGTATCAGTGATCGCTATATCGACTTTGTCTAGATCATCTTATGTTAAAATATCAGTGGCATACTATCCTTGCGAATTTTGGGCGACTTCTGTGTTGGCATCCCAACACATTATTTTTAATTATAACTAATTTATGCTGATATCACAAGCATGCAAATATCTTTTATGTTCTTTTTCCTTGAGTGATATATATTCATTTAGGAAATGGATTAATATAAGCTGTTTCTGCTTGTTTCTAAATCCTTTTGTGTTATATTGCTGCATGAATATACAATTGTATGATTTAAACAAAATATGTTCACACTAAACTTAACCTTTTTGATCTTTTTGATTACACCGAATATAACCATAAGTGTTTTTAATCATAAAGAAATCGCATTTTTGAAGAAACTGTCAACATCACTAAACAGGTTTTCGATGTTGCTATTAATAATACGAAATCAATGCAGGAAAGGTAACGGACGGTTAATTTTTACTGCCATTAGAAAAGTGTAGAAAGGATTCAATTGAGGTGTAAAATTTTGCCTTTTTGGGGCTACAACGACAGATGGACCTTCTCCATGCACCATAGGCGTAGAAAGAGGTACGGAAATGAAAGGAATAACAAACAAAATACACAAGTAGCTCAGTTAGCAAGTTGGAGTGGCATGTGAAGAAATCGCTCTATCGCAATCGGCCTTGGTTACTTATAAAACCAGAAGTCGTGTAAAAGCAGCCATTTTAAATTTTAAATGGCATGAACATTTTATCTTTGTAGAGAATCATTCAATGAATATTGCTCTTTTGGTTTCAACTAGTTTCAGAGTTTTTAAAACAAATTTCCATATTTTTATGTGTTAATTAATTCCTGAAATTGCAGCCATCATAGATTTTAATTGAAATCGACATGCACATATGATTTTAAAAAGCCTTGCAGTTTCTGAGTAAAAGACATTCAAACATTTTCCTCATTTGGTACTCTGTAAAACTGTCTTGAGTTGGTCTTTTTTGAAGCTTAGATTTGATCACATTTGCACGAAATCAAAATTTTTATATCGATCCAAACAATGAATAAATCTAAGTTTTTTTAATTGATTTAGTGGTTAAAGATGAATTGTCTATTTTAACATTTCTCCCATAGGGTCCTATGTCAACCAAAGTCCTGAGGTGGCGTGAATGGCATGAAAAACATACTTGACATAAGACCATCCCATCAACACAACAGTTTTGGTTCAATTGGTTAAGCAATTTCAGAAAAGCCTTTAAAAATTTACTCGATGGGGTTCAATGTTAAACTAGAATTTCAGAAAACAAATAATGTTTTTAGGAACAACCAATAAAGATGAAATTCAATATTGCTACATTCAGATTTGCAGTTTTTTGGGAAGCATTTAAACATTTTTTCCTTAGGGTCCTTAGTTAATTATCCAAGTGCTGCGGTGTCTGCCATTTTGAAATTCGGATTAGCATAGAATACATAAATTTTAACAGGAGCTTTCGTATGAATGCTCATTATAAGTTGTTCCAATTGTTTAACCGGTTCCAGAGATTTTCTCCTTAATGGTCCTATTTTAAACTAAACACTTCGGTGGTGGCATTTTGAATTTCCGATTCAAACAATATTGCTGATTTATTTCAATAGTTTTACTAGTTTCAGAGAAGAATGGTTTCAATTGGCCCAGTGTTTCAGAAAGATTAAAATTCAAGTTTACAGACGACGACGGACGCAAAGTGATCACAAAGTATATTAAGTTTTGCTCTAATTATTAATCGAGGGAACACTAAACATCAGAAAGCCAAGTCTTGTCATCGCTGACTGATTATATGCTGGGACTAGGTCTATTTATAGGTTCCCGTTACATACCACTATTTTTAATGGATGTCCATCCGGGTAACAAACACATAGCATAAAAAACAAGACCCAATTCAAATAATCGACAAAATAGGCAAGAGTATCCGTTGTGTGTTTAGACAATTCTGAAATATTTGGTATCCCTGTCTTTTATAAGACTTATGTTGAAACCGGGGTTGGTTTTGCAACATTCTTGCTTATTTTTTTTATATTTGTGCATGTTGATAAACTGAATCCTAGGTTGAAATAGTGTCTCACTCCTGCCAGCCCTTAAAAACATCAGAAACATCTAGAGATAACCCGGACACAGTCGCAGAACAATATAACATTATAAACATCGTGCTTATTGTTCAAGAAATATTTTGCCTGTAGGACGCCAATCTACTTTTAGTGCACTGTACATAACCGAGAACAACATAATAATGAACCATTGGCTAAATCTGTGAAAGGTTGCTGGTAATTATACACCATAGGTGTAATTGTGTAGTGTGGCTCCCATCTTAGATTTAGGTCAACAACAACATTGCCATGAAACTGCTTGTATTAATTTACGATAGGTTTGTTCTATTACTGAGGTGGCAACTATCTTAGATTTTAGGTCACCATAAAAAACAAGTGTGAACTGCGAGCACGCTCACAAAGGGATACCTCTGCTTCGCTTTTAAGTCCAATTACCTCCCCTTAATGATGTCCGAGGTCAATACAAATCCTTCACGCACATCTACATAATCAGGGACAGTCTATACTAGCTTAGTACTTAGTATAGACTGTCCCCGATATAATGTACTTCCTTTTAGTCCGAGAATCCTCTGCCCTATATAACCCCAAACAAGTTTGCGGGGGATATAAAAACTTCTAAGAAAACAATTTGAATGTTTTGACGTGTATCTAGTTTCTGTGAAATACATATTTCTAATTAAGAGAATCTGAATTGTTATCAGCAATATTTAGAGGATCATTCAGGCATACTCTCATATTAATCTCCCAAAATATTGAAGCCTTTTTTTGTATATAATTACAACAGGGTCATGGGTTGACAACATAGTGTGTTGTTGGTCAACTGGTATTTCTATCAAATATTGAAGCCTTTTTTTGTATATAATTACAACAGGGTCATGGGTTGACAACATAGTGTGTTGTTGGTCAACTGGTATTTCTATCAAATATTGAAGCCTTTCTTGTATATAATTACAACAGGGCCATTGGTTGACAACATAGTGTGTTGTTGGTCAACTGGTATTTCTATCAAATATTGAAGCCTTTTTTTGTATATAATTACAACAGGGTCATGGGTTGACAACATAGTGTGTTGTTGGTCAACTGGTATTTCTATCAAATATTGAAGCCTTTCTTGTATATAATTACAACAGGGCCATTGGTTGACAACATAGTGTGTTGTTGGTCAACTGGTATTTCTATCAAATATTGAAGCCTTTCTTGTATATAATTACAACAGGGTCATGGGTTGACAACATATTGTGTTGTTGGTCAACTGGTATTTCTATCAAATATTGAAACCTTTCTTGTATATAATTACAACAGGGTCATGGGTTGACAACATAGTGTGTTGTTGGTCAACTGGTATTTCTATCAAATATTGAAGCCTTTCTTGTATATAATTACAACAGGGCCATTGGTTGACAACATAGTGTGTTGTTGGTCAACTGGTATTTCTATCAAATATTGAAGCCTTTCTTGTATATAATTACAACAGGGCCATTGGTTGACAACATAGTGTGTTGTTGGTCAACTGGTATTTCTATCAAATATTGAAGCCTTTCTTGTATATAATTACAACAGGGTCATGGGTTGACAACATAGTGTGTTGTTGGTCAACTGGTATTTCTATCAAATATTGAAGCCTTTCTTGTATATAATTACAACAGGGTCATGGGTTGACAACATAGTGTGTTGTTGGTCAACTGGTATTTCTATCATATATTGAAGCCTTTCTTGTATATAATTACAACAGGGTCATGGGTTGACAACATAGTATGTTGTTGGTAAACTGGTATTTCTATCAAATATTGAAGCCTTTCTTGTATATAATTACAACAGGGTCATGGGTTGACAACATAGTGTGTTGTTGGTAAACTGGTATTTCTATCAAATATTGAAGCCTTTTTTTGTATATAATTACAACAGGGTCATGGGTTGACAACATAGTGTGTTGTTGGTCAACTGGTATTTCTATCAAAACCACAATTATAAAATAAGACTATTATAAAAGATATAATCATTTCAATCTTTAATCTGTTATAACAAGTTTTTTTTTTGATAAGGTAACATGGTGGCAGCCATCTGATCAGTATGTGACATTTAGTATGTAATCTCAGACACCGAATTAGCTCCAAAATTAAAACCTCGGTAGAACATCAACTGGACTCGGATGGTTTATATTACAATGAGCACAATTTGTTATGAAGACCCCATGACATTGATTTGAATAAACTTAAATCTCAATGTCATGTTGATGTTTATGCCAAGTACTATTACATTTGAATAATAAAGAGTTCAATAAAGACCCCAGATAAAAGCAATTAAAATCCCCCAGCAACATCATTTGAACAAACCCCAATTTCCATCAACACATGGGTACTTCCTGTACTGGGTGACATTTTATTAAAAGTTTGTAGAAGTGAATACAAAAAGTGAAACACAGTGCCAGAAATGGCCCTCAATCTGTAAGAAAATATAACCCTTGATGGTACCCAGGTGATCTAAAACTTATAAATAATTTGTATTAAAGATAACTCAACAATAAAACCTAAAGGACATACAAGAAAGTAGGTCATTCACACAAAAACACAACAGCTAATATAAACCCATTCTTACAAAATTTGACAAACATTTTTATTCTTTAATAACAGCTAAAATATTGGAAATGAACAGCCACATTTTTTATTTTATTTAAAACTTTTACTTTGGTACATTTGAAACTACCAAACTAGTTAAGAACAATGATGCTTTTATGCATAACAAGCATTTCTCTGTACACCACATCTTGTTTGCATATACAAAAAAAAATGTCTGATAAAAGTTACATCACCAGACAAGTATTTAAATTAATTAACTTGTCAGTGGCACTAAAACAAAATATTTAGCAAAAAAGAACCACGTTAAAAACTAATACATCCAACTTTATTTATACCTTAGTTAGATGAACATTCTTACACATATCACAGCAATAAAATTTATCTTATTTATTAAGTTGTATGAGTAACAGTGATAAATATCACCGACCTAAATCAATACTGCTGAAGTATTCAACTGCTTAAATTCAAGGAAAAATTATGCTGTGTAAAAATTTTAAAATACAGTGAAAAATATCTTTTGAAAATTAGTGTTCCTATAAAGAAGTCAATACAGTATAATATTTATTCAGATAAAATTAAACTTACCTTTCAGTTAAAGACAAGTAAAAAAAGGTGGGAGGCACCTTTAATAGGCAGTGTTTATTTTTGAAAATCTGTCAGATGTAAAGACAATCATTAAGCATTTCATTGGAGAAAAAATAAAACTTGCCCTTTGAACCTTTCTGGAATAGCCCACAAAGCTTTAAATTTAGAATAATTGAACCATAGAGTGTATCTAACTCCCTTTTTACTATCTTCGCATAGCTACATGTGTACAAAGCTGGTTCATTACTCATAATGGAGCAATAACATTCTTAGGATTTATACATATTTTTAACTGCTGTCTTAGTTTAATAAATATTTTGTTCCCTTTTCTGCCATTCAACTGACATTTCTACAATGTTTAATTAAACAAGTGTGGACTGTGAGCACGCTCACAAAGCAATACCCCCCGCTTCGCTTCAAGTCCAATTATCTCCCCTGAATAATATCGAACAGCGACGAAAATTCTTCATGCAAATCTACATATGATGTACTTCCCTCATGTAAAGTATCATCAAAATTGGTCAAACAGTTTTAGAGGAGTTGCGCTTACGAGGTCTCACACTGAATACTATATTTAAAAAGTCTAAGTCCAATTATCTCCCCTGAATAATATCCGACAGCGACGAAAATTCTTCATGCACATCTACATATGATGTACTTCCTTCATGTAAAGTTTCATCAAAATCTGTCAAGCGGTTTAGGAGGAGAAGCGCTTACAAGGGATGCGGACAGACGGACAGACAGACAGGGTGATTCCTATATACCCCCCAACAAGTTTGCCGGGGGTCTAATAATTTTAACCCCTTTTCATAGTGTAGAATTTTGGAATCGTATCTGTGAAAATTGTATCAGAGATAATGCAATGAATATAGCTAAAATGATCTCAAATTATATTATTTTACCAAATCGATTTTGAAATTGTGCACTTCCGGATTTAAAATTTTGTCAACAATGCCAGGATTACAAATAAAGTGTTAAAACTAATATACAAGGTGTTGTAGATATATCAGTTAAACTGCAAAGACATAAAAAAGTATGTAGCAAACCAGGGAAACAGTTTAATAACTGATAATATGCATAAAACCTCCAGTGTGTAAAGCACTCCCGGTTGCTCCTTTACAAGTTATCAGACCACTGATAATATGCATAAAATCCCCAGGATGTGAAGCACTCCTGGTTGCTCCTATACGAGTTAAAAGACCACTGATCATATGCATAAAACCCCCCTGGGTGTGAAGCATTCTCGATTGCTCCTTTACGAGTTATTAGACCACTGATAATATGCATAAAACCCCCCGGGTGTGAAGCACTCCTGGTTGCTCCTTTACGAGTTATTAGACCACTGATAATATGCATAAAACCTCCTGGGTGTGAAGCACTCCCGGTTGCTCCTTTACAAGTTATCAGACAGCTGATAATATGCATAAAACCCCCCTGGGTGTGAAGCATTCCCGATTGCTCCTTTACGAGTTATCAGACCGCTGGTAATATGCATAAACCCCCCCAAAGTAAAGCACTCTCGGTTGCTCCGTAACAAGTTATTAGACCATTGATAATATGCATAAAACCCCCCTAGGTGTGAACACTATCGGTTGCTCCTTTACGAGTTATCAGACCACTGATAATATGCATATAATCCCCAGGTGTGAAGCACTCCCGATTTCTCCTTTACGAGTTATCAGACCACTGATAATATGCATAAAACCCCCGGGTGTGAAGCAGTCCCGGTTGCTCCTTTACGAGTTATCAGAGCTTAAGGAGCTACATTATTGTAACTAAATGTGTTCCTATTTTAAAAATTCTCTTAAACTACTCCCAACTATAATTAATTAAGCAACTGGTTCCATATATACCTCTGACTTTACTATTGTTGGATTCTAAATCTTTACAAAAGAAAAATGGCAAGTTGATGCACACAAAATACTTTATCTATGTCAAGCTTGGATGTTTAAAAAAACTTATCATTGCACACATTCAACCATTTACTCATTGTCAATACATTCTGACACTCTGACAAGAAGTGAAAAATAACATATTGTCTGTTTCAATCTTGGACTTTATCAGATAAAAACCGATCACTCCATCACATTTAACATTCAAACAAAATGATACACAAAAGGTCATATGCCATAATAAAAGCAATGGGTGTTGTAATTATGGAGTTGTGTCCTATCATCTGTTAAAAAAAATTCTGAAATAGAAAGAATTTTAAAATCATGCAGAAATCCCCTAAAATGTTACCTTGCATAAATATTATTTTAATTATTTATAAAACTTTCAAGAAATATGCAATAAAAGACCCCTCCAAAGAAGAAGACATCTCCATGAACTTACCAAATGTATCATAATACAAAAAAGCCCAAACACGAAACTGACTTATTATAGGTAATATTATATCACATATTTGTTTTTATTAATGACATAGAATTGAATAAAAAACATCTTGCATATAAAATCCACACTGTTCACGACTCATCATCTTCTGTATTATTGTTACGTGATGATATACTATTATCTATTATATCGGCTGGAGTAGGATAATTGTCCTGTAAAGATGAATCTACACCATTTAAGTCTTTTCTACAAACTGGACAAGTTCCATGCTGTAAAAAACACAGCAAGTACAAGTGTTAACAATAAATCAAATATCCGAGTTCAAATGTGAATCAAAAAGTTATGGTTAACAACATGAATGATGTTAGATGTATTACAGTCAACCTGTCTTAAGCGACCTTTGAAGGGATATTGTAAAATAGGCCACATATGGGGGTCTTTATACAGAGGTCATGATGTTTGCATACAAGTCAGCACAATCATTATATCAGCTTGTGAAAGAGTGAATTGTAGACCTGAATTATTATTAAGTAAAATTTCATGTTGTAACGAAAGTACAAAATATATAACAATTATGAGTGTTTTCATTTTTGATTGATTGATTGATTGTACGAACACAGGTCAACTTTATTTCTCGGTCAGTTGTTGTATTTTCCTTTGTACTGGTGTTACTAGTTTCTTTGTATTTTAACAATAGGCTATATGCAGAAAGTGCAGGTCAGTTTAGAACCAGTTGTGCACCGTTTTGTATTGGTTATTCCCCTTTGTAAAAAAAATGGCGTGGACATGTAATAAACATGACATTGTGAGAAACATCCTCATTTCCAACCCGAATAGCAATAAAATCAAATAACTTCTTACACGACTATTCAAATTGACAGGGATTTCTGATCTTCGATTCTAAGACGATAAAACATTTTTATCGCTTCAAACATTAGTTTTACGTTTCAAAGAAGCTTGAAAATTGACAATGGTCTACAAATCTTCTTTTCGTCAGGCAGGGTTTATTTATTGTGTAATGACTTTAATAGCCTCGATAGTCATTTTAGACAGTTTTTTTTCATTTAAAATGAACGGAAAACAATGGCAGTTAGTCACAAAAGACAGGGAGTCATTATATGTATAAAGGTAAAATGAATGGTTAAATACTAGAGAGGAATAAATATGGTTGCATAACACAGAAAGTCATTATATGGAGGGGGTCGCTACAACAGGTTTGACTGTATGTCACTTCCAGCAATTTGTCATGTTTACAATAATGTATATTGCATCTGGTTATTATTGAAGCTAGAGTTCCCCTTTGTGAAACCTGACATTCAGGCAGAAACTATGTCATTCCTTGTCAATTAAAGTTGTTGTGGATGGACCAGAACTCACATCTGAAGTACTTTCATTGACATAACATATATATCTCTTGACCCTGAGATGAATAGAATGTTGTATGTTCACTTCCGATGTGGCCCTTACTTGGATGTGACCCTGACTCAGCATAATTAAATGGGTGTTATCATATTTGACCTGTATTGTCCATGGGAAGCTGTATTGGGTTGAGGATAGCTGTTTTTCTGTATTTGGCTTGTTAAATAGATTCATATTACATTGACAATTTCACATGTATATTTCACAACTGGTTAATAATAATGTTTTAAAATGATGTGTCATACACTTGACTTGTACTGACCCCTTGATGTTACCCTTACTGTGATGTTACAGATTTTTTTTGGTGGCATTTATAAGAAGGGTGAGCAAGTGAAGGATCGGATTTTAATAAATTTGTGTCTTTTTTTAAATTACCAAGAAACAACACGCAAAAGAATCTTACCATTTCTAACCAAGTAACTATACATTTATTATGATAATGGTGATCACATGGTAATTTTTTTGCTTCCTCGTCTAAGGTAAAATCTTCAAAGCAGATCGCACATTGTGCACCGTTATCTGCAACAGTAAATTAATAAGACATAAATTTTATTAACCTCTTGCTATCCTTTTGCAATGAAAACAAAATAAAGTTTGTCTAAAAGCAGAGATTTTCTATTCAATATTGGTTCCTAATTTTGGTTCAATATTGCACTTCGGTTTTTACTTTCAGTTTAACAGGCACAAGTGACCTGCAATATTATCCAATTATCCAAGTGTTTTAGTTTAGAGCATTCACTCAAGTTGCATTAATAAATAGATCATTGAACTATACATGTATATGGTACTAACCCACTTGTTTCTGTGTAATTTTGACAACTGGTATTGATTCTATTTTTCCTTTCTCAGCTGGTGCTGGACCTGAGCCTTCCAACTGATTCAAAAGCTGCAACATAATTATCATAACATCCCAGTAACAAATATTATACACTATTTGTTTCATTTAAAGGCTCAGATCTACTTAATATTCATAACATGCTGGCACACAGTAGTTTGGGGAAACCAGAAACCAAAACCATTGGCTGCTGTTTTTGTTTCTTAACAGAAACTTAGATTTGACTGGTTCTATTTACAGAGACTTCAAATACTGCCACAAAGTTAAGTTAGAATTCTTTTTTTCAGAGATACGTTTGTACAGGTTTCAACATACCACCCAGACTTGTGATGTATTTGATTATGTCAATTTATTTAAATACTGTATATCATTTCGTGCCTCAATAACTTTTATGCCAACTTGTCTGGTAATTCATGTCCATGTGACATATCTAATCACCCTAAATCAAGCAGGTATTTTTACTTGCATTTTTAGATAAAAATACCTTACTTCTAAATATTCCAAACAATCTGAGTCGTAAAAACATCCTAAATGGAATCTTAATTCTGCCTATTGTAGCTGCAATTGTTACCAAATTATAAAGCTGTTAAAAAAAGCTTTCTATGGCATTGTTTTACTTTAATTTTTATAAATTCCAACAATAAACACAATTTTAGCTTATTATGGTGGGGCACATATAATTTTTCATCAACATGACATTTGAAAAATTAGAAAAAGTCGATTTAGGGATCTAGATTCCCTTTTTTTTTTGTAAAAATTTCTTGTACTTTTTTGTCGACTGTTGACCTTGACCTTTGACAGAATTCCTCCAGCATTAATAGACTTCTTACCCACCTGATATATAATAATATCCTAAACTTTCATTGCAAACAAATACAGACTTTTTGAGTTATTGTCCTGAAACACCTTTTTTGTACAAAATTTTTAAAAATTTTGGCAACTGTGACCTTAAAATTTCATGGATTCCCCCCAAAATCTAAAGGCTTCTGGTCTACATGTACTTAATCTGAAACTATATCCAAATGTTTATTGAAATTAAATGCAAACTTTTTGAGTTATTGTTCAAAACATTTTTTTGTAACTGTGTCCTTAAAACATGATGGATTTCCTCAAAATTCAATAGGCTTCTAACCCACCTCATAAAAAACTATATATCAAAGCTTCATTTAAATCAAATGCAAACTTTTTGAATTATTGTCCGGAAACATCTGTTTTGCAAAAATCTCATAACATTTTTTGTCGACTGTGACCTTGACATTTGACAGAATTCCTCCAGCATCATAAAGCTTCTTACCCACCTGATATACAATATTATTAATTGATATTTTTTTTTATAAATTTGATTGTGTAAACACTGTCACATCACATGCTGTATTTGGAAAGGTTTTTTGAAGCGGCTGATAGAAAAGTAATGTTGCATGGCTATATTTAGAAAACACTATAATTTTTTGTCAATAATTTGGAATTCCCCTTTGAACAGCAAATTAGATTTGTTTTCTGTCTATTTCCAGTTTGAAAGTTAGGAAAGTATGTACATTGTAAAAATTTCAAACATTTTAAAATGTTGCTTATTTATTGTAATGTATTAATATATTTTTTGAATTGAAAGTTTCATAATTTTAGCAAATGTGAAATTTGTGTACATGAGATAACAAACCATCAAAACAGTAAACTAATCAAAAGAAACATTGAACTGAACTCTTTTACATTACTAATAAATACAAATGTGCATAAAAAATATCAATAAATAATATACTGATTGTAGCCTTTAAATATCAGAATATGGTCAATATAAACAATATCGACATGAGATTACATATTGACATAATTTTAAGGTTCAAATTGTATAATATTAGAAAGTTTCATTGATATCAGATGCAAGCTGTTTTGAAATATCATCCCGAAACCAAATTTGGATAGACAAACGGACTGACATGAGGACCACTATATACCACCAACCCTCATTAAGAGTGGGTAAAAAAAACATATTAACATATTAATATGTCTTCCAATACCATTCTGAATATTTTTTTTTAACAGTTCTTATCTTATTGAGGTTAATAACAAACTATTATTATATAGGAATAATTTTTCCCCATTTGATTTCATGTAGGAATAAAGTGCAATATATTTTCATATTTTACACTGCGTCTGGGTCTTTTATGTAATTTACGGGAAAAGTACAGATGTGTTCCAAACATTGGCTTTATATTTTACTGTCATTTGGTAAACAAACATGGCTGAAAATGACGTACATGATCTGCTCTGAAGGAGATAATTAGCAGAACCACTTGAAACTGAACAAATGGAAATGAATACGATTGTCGAATTCATAGACCAACAAAAGTAAAAATCAACTGTAAACTGTACGAAACGAAATATTGACCAAGTGAAAATATGATAATACTGGACCTAATAAAATATTACAAAATAGCAAATATAATGAATAAGCACTAAAAAGCACCCAAAAACTTATTACTATATAATAAAAGGATTATTGCATGAATATTCGGAAATATTGTCCCTCCCAAGCTCTTTCAATATAGCATCTTGCTCGGACAATATTTCTCAATATTCATAAAATAACCCTATATTACAATAAAATGAAGTATCCTACCTGAGTTATTATGTTGTCTAGTCCATGTACACCCCAGGCATAATCTCCAGGGTTGCCATGAATAGGTACAAAATTTCTGAAAACAAAAAAGTAAAACAATTAAAAACTATAAAACAAATTCCTTTTGGCCACTTATTAGATGATATTACAAAGGCTCGTTCTAGTGTGGTTAAATTTGAAAATAAATACAAGTAAAAAATAATCACAGTAATATAATTTTTTTTAAATGAAGTAACACACAAAAATATGCATTTTGTTCGCAAAACACAGAAGCATTCGCCACATTCGGTGGACTCAGTCGTTGATTAATAACAATAATAAACGGTTAATTGTTTAGTTTACTTGTCAATACAACTATTTTGTTCTCTACTACGCCCAATTTTACTGCCGTTATAATCTGATATTAGTTTTGTGATTTGTCATATTAACGGCAGAATTTAGTCTAGGTCGAATTTACTGCCGTTATAAGACAATGTTAATTTTGTGATTTGTCTGATTAACCTCGCCAAAAATGCTAGGGTACGATTATTCATTCTAGTTCTCCATCACTTAAAATTTATTGAAATATCAGCAATTTATCTCAAACCAAGGATCGTTCTCCCTTTCTTGATTAACTTCGCCAAAAAATGTGAGGTTACGACGATTATTCATCCTTGTTCTTCATCACTAAAATTTGTTGGAAATATCGGCAATTTAAGTTCAAGCCACGGACCGTTCCCTCTTTTTCGATATAAATTGGTTTCTTTGATGATTGTGTTGAAAATATTTTTGCAGTTAAATTTTATAAAACAACACAAAACCTTTCCTTTAATGTTTTACAACATTTTTAATATGCTTTGTCTTTTACGGATCTTAAATGTGTCAAAGTAAGAATTATTATAAACAATGTTTTGCATAGAAAGCTAATGTTGGTAGATGGTGTATTATTTTATTTTGTAAACAATTCTTCAAATAGTTCGATAAAATAATTGTTCGCATAAATGACAAAGAACATCGATCCATGTATGACTAATACTAGCGAAGGTCGGGGGGGGGGGGTTCTCGGGTGTCACTATAACGCGGAAAAACACTGAACTGAAACGGAAAACGAAATTCTTGTTTAGGGCATATTGGGATATGGTATATTCACCTATTTTATTCATGGTATACGGGATATTTGAGGCAAAACTTACTGGGAAATTGGATATTTATATCCATTTTATTTACAGGGATATTGGATATTGGAAAACACTGCATACCTGTATTTTCATTTTGATAACTCACAAGTGACTAAAAATAGATGTATGAAAGCCTATTGAGACCAATTTCGTTGTAAGAATAGTCGTTTTAACGAGAAATGAAGGTCGTAATAATGAGAAATGAAAGTTGTAATAACGAGAAACAAGTCGTTATAACGAGAAATCAAAGTCATAATAATGAGAAATGAAAGTCGTATAACGAGAAGTGAAAGTTGTTATAACGAGAAGTGAAAGTCGTTTTAACGAGAAACAAGTCGTAATAAGGAGAAAATATTACTAATAACGAGAAATGAAAGTCATAATAATGAGAAACAAGTCATAATAACAAGATATGAAAGTCGTTATAACGAAAAACAAGTCGTAATAATGAAAAATGAGTTATTTTAACGAGAAACAAGTCGTAATAATGAGAAATGAAAGTTATTATAACGAGAAACAAGTCGTAATAATGAGAAATGAAAGTCATAATAACGAGAAATGAAAGTCGCAGTAACAAGAAACAAGTCATAATAACAAGAAGAATAGTCGTAATAACTAGAAATGAAAGTGGTAATAACGTAAAATCAAAGGTGTAATAACAAGAAAATAGTCATTGTAACGAGAAATAAAAGTCGTAATAACGAGCAAATAGTTGTTTTAAAGAGAAATAAAAGTCCTAATAACGAGAAATGAAATTCGTAAGAACGAGAAGTGAAAGTCGTAATAACGAGAAACAAGTCTAATAACGAGAAAATAGTCGTTTTAACGAGAAATAAAAGTCGTAATAACCAATCATGTCTTACATTAGACAATGACAAATTCTGGTCTAGTAGTAAAAAATGTTATTCATATATATATTTAAAGTCTATGGTAAAGCTAAAGAATTAAACAACACTTACAAAGAAGGCCCATGTTGATCTGTCAATCTGTCTACAAACATTTGTAATAACCTGTAAAACAACATATCCAAATTAGTATTTCCTTAGTAAAGGCTAAGTCTAAGAATAATACCCTTCATGTGTTCACACTGTATTTTACTGTAACAATTAAGTTTGTTTAGCAATAATACAAAAATAATTTGCATAGTAGATAAGAAAAATCATCTTATCACAGACTAATTTCTGTCCTGCCGTGTTTTAAGTGTCAAGTGGTTTCGGACATGTGAAAATCAATTTTGTATGTACAAATTCCTATCTGTGGGGGAATAAAAACCATTATTTAAAATATAAAAATATCACAAATTAATTGTTCTCAGCAGTTGATTGGTGTAAATAATAACTTCATAATAAGAACTAATGACATTAACAAAACACCTTCCATTTACCGCATATTCAAGTCATGAACATAAAACTCCGGTTGGGAGACCTAGAACTTCATTTTGCAAGTTTAATACTTTTTAAAATTAGGGAAACAGGATCTTACATTAATACTCTTGGAATATCTGATTTCTTCAATCTTGACACTTAAATTATCAAAATGTAAGTCCCAGCCTTGTTAAAATTCATTAATATCTCAATTGGAGAAATTCGATAATCCACTCGTACCAATGTAAGAGCCTATATATATATATACTTCCTCATATTCTGACAACTGTACTCTGACTTCGTTTGGTGATGTTAAATGTAACATCCCATGTATTACAGGTAACTTTAATAGAAACTAGCATAGTGTTTCATATCCTACAACACCGTAGCTTTTTTGGCATTCTGTGTACATTCTATTGGTAAACTTCCCCAAAGCATAATTAACAAGTGTGGACTGTGAGCATGCTCACAAAGCGATACCGCCAATTATCTCCCCTTAATGATATCCGAGGTCAATAAAAATCCTTCATGCATATCTACATATAATGTACTTCCTTTATGCTAAGGTTTCATTAAATCTCATCAAGGAGTTGCACTTACAAGGGATGTGGACAGACAGGGCAATTCCTATATACCCCCCCCAAACAAGTTTGCACTTTGGGGGGGGGGGGGGATAATTAGATACTGTACAAACAAACTGATATTCGGAAATTGTTTTTCTTGAAAACAACAATTGATCTGCCAATATCATTTATCTTGATTTACTTTATTTCCAATGAGTAAATCCACATTAACATCTTGTTTTATACATTAAAAACATGATGAAAAGTATGCCCCCAAAGCTGAGAATTACAGGTTGATATGTTATTGGGCAATTTAATCTTTAAAAACCACCCCCCCCCCACCTCCAACAGCTGCATGACAGGTGTGTTTCAACAGGCAGATATTGTATAAAATTTAATGAAAATCAAAACCCTTTGCCTTTGGTCCTGCACACCTTCCTAACATTGTATTATATATTATATAAATGCTCTAGCTCTAAAAACAAAGAAGGAGAACATACATGTAGTCGGACAAGACAGGTACTCCTATGGCAGCTATCTTGCCTGCAAACCAACTATCACTAGTTATTAAAAATAAAAATCTTTGGCCCTGCATGCCTCCATTATGTATACAAACACGTCACTAATTATAAACTAGAGGCTCCCAGGAGCCTGTATCACTCACCTGAAACTGAAACCAAACAAACCTTTTCGTATCCAGCTTTTAGTTGCTATAAGGAATTGCCCAACACTTCTGCAAAAATCATTTATTTTGACCTTTTAAGGGAAATAACTCCTATAAGGAGCTTTTAATGCTTAGAGGGAGAAGGGAGGTTCACTTCAAATTTGCTGTACCTGTTATACGTTTTTAACTATCAGTCGAAAACTCTCTCGACTCCCAACCCCCCCCCCCCTTTTTTTCATTTTTTCTATTTTAAGCCAACGTAGCTATGTAGGTAGTCAGGTGTCATGATTTGCAAAATTTTGGTAGAGGACGTCCTAAAGATGATGTGTGCAATGTTTCAAAGCAGTCCTTTCATTGGTTAAAGAGGAGAAGATTTTTTAAAATCAAGTAAAATTGATTAAAAAAATGTTCAAGGAGAATAATTCCTAAACGCTTCATCAGACAATCTCTAGTTCTAAATATTTTTAAGATTTTGAGGCAAAAATGTAAAAAATAATCAATTTGGACAATTAAAGGGCAATAACTCCTCTAAGGAGTCCTCATACAACTTCAACCCAATGGAGTGTTTCGTAGAGCTTTTGATGCAAATGAAGGCTGGTCTCTTCGGTTTTCCTGTATCTGTTACACTTTTTTAAATACCAGAGGCTCTTAAGAGCCTGTATCGCTCACCTGATTTTATAGGCAATGAAGATGGCATTTCCCTGATGTTAAACTAAGTCCTGTAATTTTCAATAAACTTTAAATAGGACCATCCAAACAATATTACTAGAAAGCTTTGTTTCATTGGTTAACCGGTTGTATAGAGAAGATTTTTTTTATTTGCCCATAGGGTCCTATGTTAAACTAAGTCCTGCGCCGTGGTGGCCATTTTGAATTTCCAATTGCCATAAAAAAACATAAAACTTTATAAAGGACCATCCAAACAATATTGCTAGTAAGTTTTTGTTTCCATTGATAAACCTGTTTCAGAGAAGAAGCCTTTAAAAACTTTTTCCCATAGGGTCCTATGTTAAACTAAGTCCCGCGGTAGCAGCCATTTTGAATTTCCAATTGCCATAAAAAACATAAACTTTATAGAGGACCATCCAAACAATATTGCTAGTAAGTTTTTGTTTCCATTGATTAACCGGTTTCAGAGAAGCAGCCTTTAAAAACTTTTTCCCATAGGGTCCTATGTTAAACTAAGTCCTGCGGTAGCGGCCATTTTGAATTTCCAATTGCCATAAAAAACATAAACTTTATAGAGGACCATCCAAACAATATTGCTAGAAAGTTTTGTTTTGATTGGTTAAACGGTTTCAGAGAAGAAGCCCTTTTAAACTTTTTTCTCATAGGGTCGAATGTTAAACCAAGTCCTGCGGTGGTGGCCATTTTGAATTTCCGATTGGGATAAAAAACATCAACTTTATAGAGGACCATCCAACAATATTGCTAGTAAGTTTTGTTTCCATTGGTTGACTGGTTTCAGAAAAGAAGCCTTTCAAACTTTTCCTTATAGGGTCCTATGTTAAATTAAGTCCTGCGGTGGCAGCCATTTTGAATTTCCAATTGCCATAAAAAACACAAACTTTATAGAGGACCATCCAAACAATATTGCTAGTAAGTTTTTGTTTCCATTGATTAACCGGTTTCAGAGAAGAAGCCTTTTAAAACTTTTTCCCATAGGGTTCTATGTTAAACTAAGTCCTGAGGTGGCGGCCATTTTGAATTTCCAATTCCCATCAAAAACACAAACTTTATAGAGGACCATCCAAACAATATTGCTAGTAAGTTTTGTTTTGATTGGTTAAACGGTTTCAGAGAAGAAGCCCTTTTTAACTTTTTTCCCATAGGGTCCTATGTTAAACTAAGTCTTGAGGTGGCGGCCATATTGGTTTACCAATCAAAATAAAAAACACAAACTTTGTAAAGGTCCATCCAATGAACATTATGGCCAAGTTTGGTTTCAATTGGCCAAGTGGTTTCAGAGAAGAAGATTAAAATGTAAAAAGTTTACAGACGCCGACGCCGCCGACGGACGCAAAGTGATAACAATAGCTCACATGACCCTTTGGGTCAGGTGAGCTAATAAGCCAAAAACTGTATTTTACCCCCCCCCCCACCTTCCGTCCTATTTTTAGCCATGGTGGCCATGTTGGTTAATCTGCAGCCATGGTTGGTACGAAATTGGTTGAGGACATTTGACGGATGATGTGTACAGAGTTTCAAAGCAGTACTTTCAGTTGTTTCAGAGGAGAAGATTTTAAAAATCAATTAAAACTGATTAAAAAAACAGTTAAAGGGGAATAACTCTTAAACGGTTAATCAGACAATCTTGACCCTTTTGTCATTTTTGTAGCCCTCATAGAGCAGAACATTTAAGCAATGCTAACTAGTTCTCTAGTTCTAATAATTTTCAAGATTTTGAGGCAAAAATGGCAAAAATCATCAATTTTGACAATTAAAGGGCAATAACTCCTACAAGGAGTCATCATACAACTTTGACCCAATGGTGTTTTGTAGAGCTTTAGATGCTGAAGGAGGAAGGTCTGTTCGGTTTTCCTGTATCTGTTATACTTTTTGAACTATAAGCAAAAAACTGTATTTTGACCACCCTGTTCTATTTTTAGCCATGGCGCCCATGTTGGTTGGTCTGAGGCCATGATTTGGGCAAACTTGGTAGAGGACATTTTACTGATGATGTGTGCAAAGTTTCAAAGCAATCCCTTCAGTGATTTTGGAGGAGAAGACGACGACGATGACGATGCCGACACCAACTACGGCGGACGACGACGGACGCCAAGTGATGGCAATAGCTCACCTGACCCTTCGGGTCAGGTGAGCTAATGAGAGAGAGGAGGCATGTACTCCAATATGGCCTGCAACCTGCATATTGTTCAATTTTATCTCATTTTACAGAAATTTAATGAAAATCAAAATCATTTGGCCATGGCGATGCACACCTGCATTCTGCAATATATAAATTTTGTAGGCCTAAAACTGTAGAAGTTAACTGGACAAGCCAATCTGGATGGACATATGGAAAAGTCTGAATGGACAGTGATGACACATATACTAAAGTCAACATGCCTTGTTTGAGGTTTTTTGCATGATAAATGAAAACTGCTTACTGTGTTTGGTCTTTTTGTAGATCTAAAAAAGGTGCAAATTTAAATCAACAATTATTTTCCATAATTAATCATTACACTAAAATGAGGTGGTATTTAGAGCATTTTTCCATAGAAGATTTTGACCTACCGGTAAATAAGAACGGAAATATATACTAGGAGCGTTTCAAGGATAAACGATATTGGTAGATAAAAGACTGTTGCCTTTTCAAAACCCTTCAGTTAATGTCATTTCTGGTTTATATGGGTAAAGTTCTTTGTTTTGTCTGAATTACATAGAATGTTATGAATGCAGTCGTACCTAAGTAAACAACATAAGACACCATTAAAAACAAAAATTGACGACTTACAATGTAAAATTTTGTAGCAAAAGTCAAGGACGATTTTTGACATCTACATAACAGAGGCATAGTGTAAAATATTGACAGGTTATCGTGGGAATATTTTTTCTATTGGATTTTCATAATAAAATGGTAAAATATATACATTAGTCCCCCTCTCGAGCTATTACTCGTTTGAGCAACGACCCCTTTGTCCCTACCACTTTCCTCTTGTATTAACTCATTTCTGTACAAATTTACCTCTTTTAGAGGACCACCCCTTTTAACAACGATCAGTGACCGCCCTATCACTATAAAAAACTGTCCTTTCCCCCTCATGAAAGACCACATTGTCAATTTGTACTACATGTATGTTTACAACAAATGACACAGGAAGTCAACTGGAAGTTTGAGAAGTAGACTGGAAGTTCAACATTGATTTTTACCAGATAAAAGATTTTAAATAAAATGTCTATTCTTTATTATTGGTATTAATAAAATTATACAGGAATGTGTGTAGCTTGTTTATTCGTGGTTTTAATAGTGAGTATTTAATTTAAAAATATTGCTGTCCAAATATCTTTACCTCATGTGTACAATCATTTGCATATGACAGTAAACAAAATTTGGAAGATGCCATTTTTATTCATCTTGGCCTGGTGACCTAAAAATGTCACATGAACTGTCATTAATAATTATGTCTTTTCATTAAAGAAATTTTGTTTGATTCTTCCATATTATACATAATCATTTTAATAATTTTGATCAAGTGAAAGACCGCATCAATCGACCAAATATAGATTAAAAATAGGCTAGGGCTATACTGAGCTATGTTTAGATTAAATATATTATACAGTGACAAAATTATCAGAACTGTTTACATTTATTACATGTTTATCTTTTTGGAAATTTTTTTTGATGAGAATTACAAATTCAATTTGGAAGTTAAAATTTGCAATTAATAGTTTAGTTAACTTTGTGCAGTGAATTTCGAGATTTGTATGCGAATTATACATTACTAAAGCACATGTCTCAAGCATTTTCTAAATGTAGGTTTCACTGGGACATCAACCCATAGTAGGTCACCAACAATTTATGACATTGGGAAAGAAAACAGTTTTATTGAGACCAATATAAATAAAACTTTACTGATAAACAGCAGACAGATAAATTTGAAGTATGATAACACATGTAATACTAATGCAATTGCCGGTTTCTGCAATATTTACTTACATAATATCAAACATATCGTTTGTGAAATGGGGTAAATTTCAATAATAGTTATGAAGATATCACCCTGGACTCAACAAGATGAAAACAAGTGCTGATTATAATAATAATACATGTACACATAATTACAATCTAATCATAACTAATTTCATTTGAGAGACCAACCCTTTTGTAAGACCACTTTTCTGTTGCAAATAAGGTGGTCTTTCAAGAGAGGGACTACTGTAATAATAATAAAATGTAAGCAACAAACTGCACTACACAGGGGTGTGACTTTATATATAGTTTAAGTACAAAACAAATGCCTTTATTAGTGGGAAATCATTTTACAATTTGTTAAAAGAAGGATTGGGTCCATGTCAAAATGTAGAGAATTGATTACACAGAACCATAAAAAATTATGTTGAAAAGAGGTGTTTATTACACGATAGATACCCTCTTCAGAAGTTCCAGAATCTGGAAATAAGGAAGAAAGCCTCAAACATTTCCATAATTGAAGTTTAACTTCATTTCATGTGCAATATTTCTAAGAAGTTTGAAAGATCTGGGTTGAAAACTGTAGAAGTTTTTGATTGCACAATATAATTACCATATTTTCCCCGCCTGCCCATTTTCACCATACCTGGGTTTGCAAATTATTCATCAAGGAAACAACAGTATGAGTTTGGTAGACAATATAATATCGTGTCTAAAGATAAAGGTAAATGTATTGGATTCCAACAAGTCTGAGGTTTTTATGTCTAAAATATATTAGATAAAATGTACCCTTGTAGATATGGAACTGGTCTAGGTCCCTGTTGACTGTTATGTCTCGTTCTAACATGTATCCTTGTAAAAGGAAGGGGACCACCACTATGTCTCTGTCTTACAACAAATGGATTATCACCCGTTTCTGCATCCTCTGAATCCGAGTCTGTCCTGTCATCAGACCCTGTAGATCTTTGTCTCTCTTGGCTTGCACCAGACACCTGTTGTTGAAAGTTTTCCAAAAATGCTCTACCCCATAACTGTAAAAGACAGAAGAACTTTATTAAGAAAATAGAATGGATTTTGGCACACTTTTCTACCCTGTACAGAACTTTTCCCTCGATCAGAGAGGTAAAAAATACATTGACAAAACAAAAATCCATATAAATTATTTTGTGGTTAATATTGCTGTTATGTTTTGGGCAAGGCCTTGGGAGTTAGGGACCAGTTACAGACTAATGTGTTATATCTGGGCTGATTAAAAAAATTCATGTCAGCATCTACATGCTATCTGGCCTACATACTGTACATGAGCAGTAACTATAAACTATTTGGCATTAAATATTTCACACCAAGAATATGTATTGGCAGTCTAGCCTAACCTCTTCACAACAGCAGTCTAGCCTAACCACTTTACAATATCAGTCTAGCCTAACTACATCAAATCAGCAGTATTCCTGCCGAAGGTCGAGGGTTCTCTCCAGCTTCCTCCCCCAATAAAAACTGGATGACATGATATAGCTGAAAAATTGCTGAAAATAGTGTTAAACACATTCAAATAAACAAGACATCAACAGTAACTATTGTCTGTTTAGCCTTACTGCTTACGGTACATCAACAGAAACTATTTTCTGTGTAGCCTAACCCCTTAACAACAGTAACTATTGGCTGTCTAGCCTTACCACTTTACAATATCAGTCGAGGCTAACTACTTCATATGAACAGTAACTATTAGCTATCTGTCCTGGCCACTTAACATCAACATTAACTTATGCATATGTAACAAATTTAGACTAAGAATTGATTTGTAGGCCTTGCATTGCTGGTTCTTTGTGCAATTTAAAGCATCAATCACCAAAAAAAAATCGTTATTATATAGATAGAGATGAAATATCGAATTTTCGGAGTGACAGAAATCACAGTAAATCACATGTGAAAATTATCGTTTATTTTCACTCTCTGGTTTTTTCCCGCCAAAAATGTCAGTTGGTTTTGTACTATACAGATATTATCCGCCTTTCATAAACTTTAAGATTTAGCATTAAAATTTTACAAAAACAATTTTGATCTATATAATAAATAGGATAATCGATTGGGCATCATGAATATCCAAAATATGATCACTTGTGCCGCATAAAGCATCAGATTAAACTAGTGTGCGGAACAAGTTCCGCGCACTCTTTTAATCAGATGCGTTATGTGGCACTCGTGATCATATTTTTGGATATTCACTCGGCCCAATTAATTATCCTATAATTATTTAAATGGCAACAACTCCTATAAAGAGTAATCTGACAATTTTCAGAGAATTTAATGATTTTTAGGCCTTGTCCTTCTGATTGTTTCGCAATTTAAAGATTTACTCTAGGTATTACAGTTTTTAATTTCTTAAATCATCATTAAAGGGCAATAACTCCTATAAGGAGTCATCTGTTTGTTTGATTTGTTTGAATGGTGTTTTAACGCCACTTTCAGCAATTTTTCAGCTATTTCATGGCGTCCAGTTTTTATTGGGGGAGGAAGCCGGAGTACCCGGAGAGAACCCCCGACCTGCGGTAGGAAAACTGGCAATCCTTGCCATTTCATACCAATAAAACTGAATTGTAGGGTTTGTATTGCTGATCATTTTCACACTTTACAGTTTCACTTTAGGTGATACAAACTTTAGGCTACAGGACAAAAATGGAAAATTTAATTTTAAAAAATCATTGTTAAAAGGCAATAACTCCTATAAGGAGTGATCCAACAATTTTGGACCATTAAAGTGTTTTTTAGGCATGGCTTTGTTGATCATTTCAGCATTTAAAAATGTCAATCTAGCCCTTAAAGTTTTCATGTTATATTGTAAAACAAGAAAATTATGTCAAAAATTGTCATTAAAGGGCAATAACTCATACAGGAAGTCATTACACAACTTAGACTAATAGCAACAATAGAACTTAATGTGCTGATCAATTTTCTCTATAACAATTATAGTTCTTGAGATATTGACAAAAACCTATGTTCTATTTTAAGTAACAAAGGTCATCTTTGTCTGTTTATAAACAATCTGGGTTCAAATTTGAAACTAGGAACCTTAAGGATGATTGTGGTGGCCAGGTTGAAAACAGTTGCCCCTGTGGTTTCAGAGGACAAGATTTTTTTAAAAGTTTACAATGGATGACAGACAACAGATGCAGAGTGATGGCTAAAGCCCACAAGAACCTTCGCTCCAGGTGAGCTAAAAAGTACTTCATTTACCGATTCAAATGCAGAAGATGGAGATGCCACATCATTCGGTGAACTGCTACCAGGTGATTCACTGAAAAAAAAGACAATTCACTTATTTTTGTGAGTGCAAATTTCACCCCAAAAAAATTATGTACACATTATTATTAAGTGGAGCAAACATACTAGTAACAGCTGTTTGTATTCCAATTACACCTGTCCTTGTACCATCAATAAAATATATAATAGAAACAGATTCATTTTCTTATAGCTTCTATATCTGTGTCTTCTTTTGGAACTGGATTCTTTGTAATCAATTGCTTTTCTACATTCTTTTATCACCTTTACCTATTGATTACAAACCTGACAACAATGAGGTCGAGTCATACTACAGGCAGTGACAAGTGACTGTGTGCTCCACTTTATTGACAAGGATTGCCAAAAGTCAGGAGTTCACACCAGGTCTTGTTCTTCCTCCCCAGTAAAAATCTGTATAGCAGAAATTTTGCTACAAGTGGCATAAAAACCCAATAAAACAATTTAAAAAATCGATCAAAGACAGAGATGGCTGGATTTCGTAAACAGGAAGTAGGTGAGCGACAGACCAAATTTCAATAGAATGTTATAAGTAGTTGCTGAGAAAACTGTTATGAAAATTTTCTACCATTGAACATTAATGTTAAAAATTAACTATAATAAATGCCAATCCCCCTTGGAAAAATTTGTTTGCTTGCATTTTTTCATTATTCTATATTTTACCTTTTTCTTAAGAAAATTCAGTAGAAAAATGTAGATACGATAACCTGTCCATGTTTTACAATATGCCTCTGGTCTTAAGTTGTTACAAATCGTCCTTGACTTTTGCTACAGGAATTTTACATAAGTCAGCCAATTTTGTTTCTACAGGGACCTTACAATGACGTTTACAAATGTTCGTCTGCTTTGGTGACGTTCAATGGTATTCATACAAACAGCGAGACTTTTCCCGCCTTAACTGCAGATGACATAACCCGAAGGGTTTCGAGTAGACAACAATCGATTGTTCCTAAAGTACACTTCTGTTCTTATTAAGGTCAAATATTAGTATGGAAAATCGCCCTGTCAATGTGATCACCATTGAATACAGATTTTACTGTAATTGACATGGTTTGTGTTGTAGACAAACTGTAATCGACATGGTTTGTGTTGTAGACAATTGTGCATTTGATAATAATCGATTGCTTAAAATCTAATTTGCATTCTTATACATACACTGATTCTGGTATTTCTTCTATAAAACCATTTTCACATTTTGGACAAGTAAAATCCTAAAACAGAAAAAATAGAAATCATTAACCACAACATATATCAATCACTAGTCAACAGGAATTAAAAGGTACAAGTTTAAAGTTCACAAAACACTATGACTTGGCTTTCAATAATTTGGAAAGTAGTATACATTTAAAAATTGCCTTGATGTCTTCATACTTCTATTGTCACTAGTAATGACTAAATTTAAAAAAAACTTCAGATTTGTATGATTTCTACTTTTTTGTTTTATATTATTGGTGGAGCACTGTTCAGATTTGCCACACTGTCTGATATTAAGGTGTTCTTTGTGGTTTCAGTGTACTTAATTCTTTACTACATGTCATCACAATGAACAACAGCATAATGTCAAAGAAAAAGGTACATGTATGCAACTCCCAAGAAAATATGTGTTTATTTTTAATAACAAAAACAAAACCAACCAGGAAAAATGGACCAAAATAAAATGAATTTTAAGTATGTTTCTGATTAAGAAAATGTAGTACACTTCAATCTAATGCTATTTTTTTTTGTGGTGTTTTTTGCATAATTGCTCATAAAACTTATGTATGGTAAAGAAGATTAATTTATGATTTCATGTGTATTGACTGTAAACTTTGAAATTCCCTGTACTGATACCATGTACAAGACATTTCCGTAAACAAAGACAAAATACAGTTTGCTACAGAAAATTTTTTTTTATTAGCAAACGATTAATACACCTATTACAGGGATCATGCTAGGTCAGAATTATATAAAAGTAGCACCTTTTTGAGGCTGACTGGGAGAAGTGGAGATAGAACAGGACAAAGAGTGTGGACAATAGGAAGCAGTTCCTTTATACGTGCATGTCACAAAAGCATTGTTTTTTGCTTTCTTTTTCATTCAATGTTTGTAGTGTTATCTTTTTTTTTTCATTCAATGTTTGTAGTGTTGCTATTTTTTTTTCATTCAATGTTTGTAGTGTTGTTGCTTTTTGTTTGTTTTTTTTCATTCAATATTTGTAGTGTTATTTTTTTTTCATTCAATGTTTGAAAGTGTTGTTATTTTGATTATTTTTTTCATTCAATGTTTGTATGTATTTTATTTTACTTTTACATGGTTTATTTCAGAAGTTTAAAATTTTGGGGATCAAGTAAGAAAGAAATACCAGAGCAAAGAGTTTGATTTACTTATGTCACACCTCACATTTCCATAATTATTCAACATTGATGAGATACAAGATCAGGCATTCATTAGTGTTACAACATCCAAATTATGAACACTCTTGTTTGGACTTCAGTTCCAATATTTCATAAGATTGGAGCTTAGTGTAAACAATATTTTATTCAGAGAATATTACTACAATAACATACATACAAGCATACATACAAATAGAGGATCGGAAAACAAGTGAATTTTAACTATGTTCTATTTGACAAGACGGATTAATTATTTATATTTACATGAATAAAGACTAATAATACAATACATTTATGTTTGAAAAATATATATAAGGTGACCAAGCCTATACTGGACTTGTATACTTTTTATAAGCAGTTAATTAGATGGTGGTAAATTCTAGGTTCCCCGAAATAGGACATTTTTTCCATGTCGTTTTGGCATTTGGTCTAAACAGTTTTGATTTTTCAATATATTTTCCGAATTTATGAATGACAATAAATGGATTAAGAAAAAGCAATATGTAATAGTAATTTAAGACTACGGTGAACATTTCTTGAGGCATTATTTAGGGAATGTATATTCAAGAAAAGAACTCATGCTAGGGGCACGGAATATGGGTGACCCTTAGGTTATTATATATACTTGGTAGGTAATTAGACAAACAACGTGCACAATGCAATAGCTAGAAGTATGTAGGGAAATATTAATTACTCTTACTGTGTTATGTACAAACTTTTACACATTTTGCCTAAGTTACATGAGTTTTGGAGTTCAGGGGCCGTGAAAACGGCCATGTATGAGTTCATCTTAAATGATAAGGCATTTGCGACACTTGTGGGCCAAACATACCAGGGGTAGATTGACCTGTGGCGGGCATGACGACAGTTGAGGTGGCAGGCTAGGTAATTGTTGTGATAAGAAACCTGATACTGGAGAACGCACTGAATATATTCCGTCGGACTGATGCACTGAGAAGTTATGGGCTATACTCCCTGAACTTTCGTTGGAGCTTAAGTTTTTATCACTGAATGAATAGTTCATCCAACACTACATTGACCTTATTTGACCCTGACCATTTCTTTCAAGGTCATTTTAGAATATTCCTGAAATTAAATTCCTTAACATTGTTTTATAGTTTATGTGCTCTTTAAGCCAATGGATCTAATTTTGTTCTTTGAACCATTATACCCAAAAGTGAACCTCAGATAACTTTCAATAAAAGTTTTATAGATTTCGAAGTGTTGCAAACTTTGACCATGTATACTTTTCTGTAAACAAATAATGACAAGGTATATACTGTACATACATTAATGACAAGGTATACTTTGTACATAAATTAATGACAATGTATACTTTTTTGTAAACAAATAATGACAAGGCATACATTGTACATAAATTAATGACAAGGTATACTTTGTACATAAATTAATGACAATGTATACTTTTCTGTAAACAAATAATGACAAGGTATACATTGTAAATAATTAATGACAAGGTATTGCATTGTAAATGTATACTTGCTAATGGATGACAAATCAAAATTTTTTAAAACATCACATTTTTCACTTTTTAGCAACTTTTGCAGCTACAAGTTTCTTTTTCGAGTTTGTTGCATGGTGGGAATATTATTTGATTGTTGAATCCTGTTTGAAAAGGAAAACACTGAGAAGCATTAAATATTTGATAAACATTATTAATGATGCCCAATTTATTTAGCATTGTACAATTAGTCACTACCAGTTCCCAGTTTTACACTGCAGATTTCAAGTGCGATATCATGTCAATAGTCTCAGTACAGTAAACTACACTAGGGATAAAAAGCACTGTTACTTTCAGCCTACTTAAAAAATGAAATAACAAAGATGATTATTAAACCATGGTGCAGTGTAATAAAAAAACCTCAATATAAACACTTGTATTGATAAAATAATTCATTAATGTCAAATCTTATAAGTCTTATAGCATATTTTTTTTTAAATCATAACCCAATTTTATTAAAACACTAGGGAGTAAATTTACAGACCAAATGATCAAATTTCATTTGGAGCTTGGAATTGTTCAATTCCATCAACAGATCAAGTCGTCTAGAAGGAGCTGAATAGAAGAAACGGTGGTAAAAATTCATAGGGGCTGTTTAAAAAAAATTACCCCAAGATGTGAAAAAAATGTCAAATTTAAACATGAACATAGCAAGTTTTTGTTCATAATTTCCAAATTTGTATACTTTAAAGTTAAATGTAGTATGTATTTTATGCATATGGCAACAAAATTATTAAATTCTAAGTATAAGTCATCCATGGGGAAAAAAATGTCGACATGAAAAAACTAAACCATTTGAAAATGATAGGCTGTAGAAAAATACTATGTTTAGCCTGATTTTGTTGCACTCCTGACACTCCAGGATAATAAAAAATTAAAAGAATGAAATGGACTCTTTAAAAAGTACCCAGGTAATTTTGTGATATTGTTGTGGACAAATTTAATATATCTGAACATTTTCAATAGGATATTTGTGAAAGAACAAAATAAATAAACGGGCTGTATAAAAAAAAAATTATACCCCAACAGGTTATGGTCCTCTAATTTTGTCAGATTAACACATGTAGATATATTATTTCTAAATAGTTGAAAATGTATGTCTAGTTGTGGGGAACATGTCTGCAAAAAATCTTGAAGATATCTCAGAAAACAAATAAGTCATGCCAAAATTGTCAGGAGTGCAACGCTTTTTTGTGACACTGAATTGTCAAATCTACCAATGTGTGCATAATCCCAATTCTTTTTTTTTCACAAAGTTTCATATGTTAACTTATTGAGAGATATATCAACAGAAAGTATGTTGCATTTAAAAAAGTATGAAAATATTGTGTTGAAAAAAAACCCAGAAAATAAGTCACATTACAAAGAAAATATATCTAAGAACATGTCATTTGTTGCACTCCTGACAGTTATGGGTGCTCTGGTTTATTTGGTGTCTCTGATTAGATTACAAGTTTGAGGGTATCTTGCAGTGACTGCTTTGATGCAGCAAAGGTATATTTAAGATTTTGTTTTGGTTTAATCATTGAAAACAAAAAGAAAAATTCTACAAAGAACTTAATGCAACATGGCTTAAATTTGATTGATTGATTGATTGTTTGGATATTTCCTTTACGTCCAGCGAGCAGTATTTCGGCTATATTCAGGACGGGAACAAGTAAACAAACAATAAATCAACGGAAAATGGGGGTGGGATGGGTCACAGCGAATACAATTTTGACTGCCACTGGAAAAGTATGGAGTTTTGGGTAGGGGCAGAAAATTAAGCCTTTTGTAGCGGCTACAATGAACCCACTCTTTTTCGAAATCTACAAAAGGGGTCTTTATCTTGCAAGGAGCGTGGCACTCTCCAAACACGTTACCCACTACCGTCCGCGGTCAGGCTTTCTGTATTATGACCTGACAAACCCCCAACGAGAGGGTCTCCCCTATCCACCACCCGGGGACGTGCTGGGCTGCTCTGTGTGTCGAGCACTGGGAACCCTCCCAGTATGGTCCCAGGACTTAAATTTGTGTTGCACTCCTGTGACAGGGTAGTCCTTTTTTTTCAACAAAATTGAACGGCGAGTCAATCTCCAACGAAAGCCATGAATAATATAGACATCTCCTGTTCTTATGATTTTCTGTTGTAATTTTTGTCATAAATTGGGAAATATTTAGATAAAAATTTTGGGAAATTTGCTCATGGGGAAACGGACGAAATTCAGAGGCAAATTCAAGCCAACAAAATCAATGCCTTCACACCATACATGTATATATCTACTATAAACTATATATCTGTGTTGAGAGGTTTTTTGTGTGACAAATAAAAATGGCCTAGTATGTTTGGTCAAGTTTATGTTCCTTAAGTAGGGCAAATTTCTATAGTTAATTTTGACCTAAATTAGAACGTAAGTGTAAGCTAGGAGCAGGTCATTGTTGTGTTTACGAAATCTTTTGGGAAATATTGTTTGCAGTTGCGTGTTAACCTCTGCTCTACTAAATGATTTACATAGCTGACCATTATAACATTTTCTAGAATACTAATTTTACCTTAAGTTCACTATTAGTGACAACCTTATTTTCTCAAAATACCATGTCTTTGCTTAAAAATATCTGACCAGAGCAACAAGTTTAAAGTCTACTAAAAATATTTTGTCACAAATAAAGCTAGTTTCAGTTTTCAGATGGATAGAAACAGGTGCCAGTCAGCAAAGTTTGGTACAAAATCTAATACTTTTTTTAAATAAAAAAATTTGGATTCATTTCACTTCTGAAATATTTGTGCATCATATAAACTTTATTTAAGTTCATTCAGAATTACAATTTTAATGCAAAGTGAAAGTAGATTTGTTTGTTTCTTTGAATGTTGTTTAACATTTCAGCAACTTTTCAGCTGTGTCATGTATATCATGGCGTGCAGTTTTTAACTGCACATACCTAGTAAATGATTCGCCATATTCGTTTTAAATAACTATGATAATGAAGAAGGCTCCATGACACACCTTGTGCAACCGCTAGGTTGGAAAACACTTAAAGAAAGGAGAATGAAAACCGGTTAATTTTACTTTATAATGGAATGGCAAATATACCAACTATTAATAAGACCAAACAATAGGCAAAACCGTAACGGACAGTCAGCAACTCTACATCCCATATTACTTGACTGATGTATTTAAAACCAGCTTCATACTCAACACCATCAGGTATTGGAACATCTTAGATCAGGATCAGGATAGATCCAGACATATTAATTAAATCAGAAAAGGGGAAAGACAGAAGTAACACCTTTGCTGAATTATTAAGATCACAGAGATACAACTAAGATACTTGACACATGCTTGGTGCTTAAATGTCTACCAGATGTAGCACCTATAAATGATGATGAAGATGAAATCAAACTTAGTAGCAATAAGTATATAACTTCTACTACTGCAGCAGTGATTTAGCTAGCGCTCGCCACTTTCGCAATTGGCAAATCCTTTTTAGAAATGACGAAAATATTTTGGACGTAATTCGCCACTTCCATTTTCAAACTTCGAAATGTTCATCGTCAAAATCGGCACAGGTAAATCCAAATATCTGACCTAAGGTACATGTTTATGACCCAAGGCAATCAAAGTAATTATGTAAGAGATAGGCCACCTGATATTATTTGATAATTAATCACTTGTACACACCGTCACACGCGATCGAGCATAACCAGTTGGATGACAACTCGGCCGATCTTATTGTGGTCCCACGTCGCGTTGTTGACCATTAAAGGAGAATCTGAAGTCGCTATGTCATTTAAAAAAAATGTCTCCTTTTAATTTTATTGCCATTCTCGTCAGAATCGTCATTTTTTGTCACAGCCTCTGTTTATCATGTTACGCGCCATTTGTTAACTCTGGTTCCGGCGTGATTTTACTTTGCACATAAAGCGTAGGATAAAATACTACTGGTAACCAGTCAGAGAAACAAAAAACATACATAATAATACCGATAGGTTTTCGGAGCGGATATGAATTCAGTGCCGGAGATTGCAAAACAAGATGCCAATTAAAAACGACTATTGCAAAAATTTAAATATAAACAAAAATGAATATTCTGGCAAACACTGTTAAAGTTTTTTTATTTAAATCTGTTTAAATATATGTTCTATGGCAATATTACATTGAATATATAATATATGTTATAAAATAGTGCCAGAAAATATTAAATATTGATTGATGTTTATAGCATTAATTAATTAATTAATTAATAAATGATCTTGCATACATTTAGACATATAAAAAATATACACACATATTAGATCTTAAAATTAGTCGCACGCAAAAGTGACTAATGCTTAAAAAATCCTAGCTAAAACCCTGTGCAGATCTAGAACAACCATCGTCACAAGTCAGGGTTTCTGTGTCCACAAAACCCTGACAAATTTAGCTAGGAAATTCCCTGGCTAGAAGTCATTATTTTGATTGGCTACATCATACCTGAATGTAGCCAATCAAAAGTTCGCTTTCATTCACAACTTGGGTAGGGAATATCCCAATGTCTATTGTAAATACACCAAACGGATGTGTTGCATAGACCATGTGAAAATCAGTGTATTTTGTACAATAGTGGTAATAGTTTGTTATTACCACATTATTGATTAGTTGATACATTTTCTTCCCACTCCTGCACGAGTAAGAATGACTACTGCTAAACACATGCTTCTTTCAAGCAATTTCATTAGTTGATATTTTGAAGGTTTGACGTCATATGAAAATCTTCTAGCCTGGGAATTCCTAGCTATTCTAAATGTTACACCCCGCTGCACTAGGTGTTTTGCTTGCATTTTTTTATTATTCCATATTGTACCTTTGTAGTGTTAAAATCCAATTTAAAACATTTCTACACGATAACACTTCATATTTTATATTATGCCTTTGTTGTTGACAAGTTCCAAATCGTCTTGACATTTGCTACGGGAATTTTACATAGGAAGACAGCCATTTGAGTTTCTACAGGGACCTCGCATTTTTTTGAAAAAGATCGTCTGTTTTCGTAACGTTCAGTGGTATTCAGACAAACCACGAGGATTTTCCCGCCTTACCTGCAGACGATATTACCTGAAGGATTTCGAACAGACGACAATGGACTCTTCTAAACATACACTTCCGTTGTAATTTAGGGCAAACTTTACTATAGAAAATTGCTCTATCACATTGAAAAATATGCCTCATTTCAAAACGCTAAATAACTGTGGAAAATAAAGTGATGAATTCAATTTCCACATTAATTGATCTACAAAATGAGTGTATGCTGGACCATACACGGTAAGTAGTTTTCATTTGTCACGCAAAAACAATAACCAAAATACGTCAACATTTAATATAAGTTTGTCAGGGTTTAGACTTTAGTGGACACAAAAACCCCGACTTGTGTCGTGAGGTAGAACAACACCATAAAGAGTAAACTTGAACAGTTTTTAATTGGTTAAAATGTCATGCGTTTTTATTGTATATCAAAACGATGTTGAAATGTTTCATATTATTTACGACATAACCCTTGTCACATTTACTGTGCAGTTTGTCAATTACATTTACAATATATTTCATTGATAATAATATGACATATTATGTCCAGGCTATAAGTGCAATAGATATTTAGCATTGGGTTCTTCCTATATTTAATGTTTTCGTACAGGTAGTTTAGGGTTTATATCCTCTGAACAAGAATGACAATAAAATTTGCCGATTGATGTTGACGGAGTGTTTACTGCAGCTTCGGCCATATTTCTTCCTAAAATAAATGACGTCATTCACATTGATACAGTCTACGTCAAAGATATGCTTTAAGCAGATATAACTTATAACCAAAAATGTTTTTAAGCAAGGACACACACTAACCTCCATTGTTTAATGAACTTCTCGAAATGGTTCGGATGCGGGTGGAAAGATCAGCAGCTGTCGTGGCTCATCAAAAGATCTAAAAATTATAGAGAGAAATATTTTTGTATATGTGTGGATAGTTTGGTGTTGTGTATGTGTTGCCGTATACCCAATAGGTTTTTTATATCTGCAATAAAGGATTGTTATTATTTTTAGTCCACTGGTTATCCGATCCTCAATGTATTAAATAGTTGTTTATTTATGCTTGTTTGTATGTTATTGTTTTAAAATCTTTTTCTGAATATATTGATTACAATAAAAGATCACCGACAAATTACAATATTCTTAAATTATTAAGACAATATTTGAAAATGCTTCCATCATTTGTACTTAGTATGTGTATGACAAATAGACTAACACGCTAATCTTATCCCTTATGAAATTCAAGATCATAGTTCACATAACACGGCTTCAATACTCAGAATAAATAGCTATCAAAAAACAAAATTACACGTACCAGAAATTGATGAATATAGTGTCAAAATGTCTACAGCGTTGACACAATTTTTTAAAACTTTACCATGTTTACTTACAAATTTCACATCTGTTGTGATTTTGTTTCATTACAAACAGATGTAATTTTATTCATCTTTTTCTATTGACCGAATTTTAGCGTAACGTCCAGCAAGCAATATTTCAGCTATATCAAAGTTCAGGAAATTTAAACAATAAAAGAACGGACAGAGGGATGTAAAGGAAACAAAATTTGACTGCCACTAGAAAAGGATAGAGCATTACTGTAGTTAGGGACGGGTAATTATTACCAAAAATCATGTCTAACCATAGGCATTTCGCACGCCTTTCCAACAATATTGCTGATATTCGGACTTGAACGTCTTTATATTCAAATTCTTCTTTATCGTCAACTATTGTGGAATAACTTGCCGATAGATATCCGGAATTCGAGATCGCTAAACATATTCAAGACACGCATCGGTGCTCAAACTGAAAATCGTCTATTATTTAACAATGCAGGTAGTTGGGTGGGTCAAATATGGCCTGCCAGAATGCGCATGAATAGCACCTGTCTGAATTAACATCTATTCTGGCGCAGTCTGGATGAAATAAGAGTCAAACATTTTTGGCTTATATCCCCTTCCATATCAAGCATTTCAGTAACAGAAGCAATTATAGCCATTTTGCAGAATGTGCCGTTATTTTCCGATAACATGTACATTTATGCTGTGCATGTATATTTGTTTGAATGGTATTTAAGGCCGGTTTCATCATTTTCCAGTTAAATATTATTGCGTCCAGATTTTATTGGAGGAAGAAGCCCCCTGTACCAGGAGAAACCCTTGATCTTCTGAAGGAAATCTGTTAATCCTTGGCGACATTGTCTGTGAGCAAAAAAAAACGGGATAAAACTTCGTGGCGTTAACTAGCTGGTACATTATCGCTATCAAAATAACCACGAAAGTTAGCAAATTTCATAGGCTGCAATTTAATATCATGTGCAGTGGAATTAATCTCCCGACACTATTACAGTGTGTAATGGGGTCAGCATAAATATCCTGGGTCTGTACTGGCTACTTATTTCCGCTTAAAGAAATCTTTCACCAAACACCTCTGATGGTGCACAGCCTGTAGAGTCATATAGCTGAAGCAAAGTCACTTGTGTTGGGTTTAGTTTGAATTACTGATTATGAAACTATGTTTAAATATTTTAAATACACGAATTAGCACCTGCATTTGAATTCTTGGATTTAAATTTAACGAATAAGATCGGGTGCAGTCTATACTAACTGTCCCTGATCAGATATACGTAAAAATAATATGCTAAAGCAGGGACACTTCTGTCCATAGCTAAAGCATATACTGGGAGAATTCGTATTAAAATTATTTATAAACTGCAATATTTTTTCTTCGTCAAAAATCGATGTATATTTTTAAAATAAATTATTAAGAATTTCATGTGCCGGTCAAAGCCCCTTTACAAATTTTAAAATTTTTGCAAATAAAAAAATTGTCCGATGATCGAAGGTCCTTGGCATCCCTTTCTTATGATGTTCAATCGCCGGTTATTTGGACAACTATTTTTAATAAATTTGCGTTTTTCTCCCCAGTTACCTTTCTCCCCATTGATTTACTTTCCCCAAAAATGAGCTTGCATATGAAATGAATGGTTTAAGGTTAGTTTTCCAATAACTAATTGTTCGGGAAGATGTGTACACTAGTTTTCATATTATATGACAAAATGCGGTTTAGAGAGGATTTGAACCGTGTATAAAATAGACAAAACTCGCTAAAAAATATGGTAACAGGACACTACAAACACCAAAACCTTAATTCCCGCAGAAAACCTTAATCTCCGGGGGAAAACCTTAATTTTTTAAGGAATCCCGTTAAAATTAAGTGTTGTTTTTTTTAAATTAAGGTTGTCCCGGGGAAATTAAGGTTTTCCCTCGGAGATTAAGGTTTTCCCGCGGAGATTAAGGTTTTTTGTTGATTGGACCCCTGGGTCGGTTTTAAGCCCTCTGGCATTGTTGTTGATAACGATCATCAGTTACTCTGCAGATTTATGACAATGGTTATAAAGCTATATATGTTGTTATATTTTAATTTGCTCAGAAATTTATTTTCAATACAAAGCACGTTTTCGCCGTTTTCTGTTATTTTCTATTCAGCTTTAAATTGTTTCAATTTATAAGTTTAATTGGTATAACAGCTGTGTAAATTTATGAATTTTTTTGTTTTTCTTGAACTGAAATTAGCAGTGTTTTTTAATCGATACTCGTTGGGGTCAAATACAGCTGACCGAGGTTAGGCGTGAACTCGCAATTTCAGTATTGACACGCCAGTGATCTATAATTGATGCAAATGAAAAAAGGAAAATGTAAAGTACCTCAAGACCTAGACATGTTAACCATTAGAAGCCGGCAGCCGGCAAAATCCGCCGGCTATCGGCCGATAATCGCCGGCTACTGAAAAATCTAGTATGGGTCTATTAAAGACAAACGTATTGTGGAAATAAACACGATTTCGTATATCAAAATCGGCGTTTGGAAACTGTTTCCATTTGCCGTAATTCTCGGATATTGGTCCGTCTCCGTTCCGGTTTTAGATATAGCGATTTCCGGTTTTCTAACCTTCACCTTCTAAAAACAAAATGTCACAAAAAAGACCGGCACTTAAACAAGGAACTCTTAATTTTCTTTCAAAGCCAAGCGCCCGAAAAAATCCACGAGAGATATGCAATGCAGGCTCAGAGAGTGCAGGTAATTATTAACGATAATTGTTTCAATAAAATACGATCTGCTCAGAAGAAGTCAGCAAATTTGCAGATACAGGCCTAAAATCAATTTTGCCGGACGAGTGTAGTTTGTTCCGATAAAAATAAAATTTAAAACATTTTAACAGTATGCCAAAGAGACATTAGCTCCAGTCACCACATTGGCGACATGCTGCACTACATTTTCCGGACAACTGCAAGATTTCAAAAAAAAGGCTACAGTTAATCTAATTTAAATGCATTAACATGACAGCGTGCAAAATGTCAAGAAACAAGGAAAATGTAATTATTTGTTACTTATTCAGTTATTGCTTGGACCTGTCTGTGTATGTCATGGTAACTTCCCACTTGGTCTACTCCCATTTGGTCTATTCCCATTTGGTCTACTCCCATTTTGTCTACCCTTGAAAATTCCCATTGGTCTACTCAATAAAATATAACTATAATAGGTTTAAACTTGGTTGTTACAAAAAATTATGGTGTATGGTGAAAACTCAGGTTTGTTTAAAAATATCATTGTTTTTATCGAATATCCAAGCTTATGTTGTTGCTGAAACCAATTGGCTGTTATAAATGTGTCCAAGCTACAAAATTATATATCGGACAGGGATCAAAGTATCAAAAGTTGTTAACACAGTATAAACAAACAACTGGCAACTTATTCATTTTCATTGTTAATGTAACAATTCCATAATACTAATTAGTAAACAAAAATAATTTATTCATATGCACACATTCTACTTCTAGAATTTTTAAATAAAACAAAGCTGTTTAAAATTAAAAGTGTTTACTCATTATATGTTCATACTTACTTTAAGAACATTTTAATACTCTTAATTTTTAACTTTATTTAAAAAAAAAATCCAATGTTATACTCCTTCCTATTTAAAACATTTAACAATTTAAAAATTCAAAAAAAAAAAATATATAAATTTTAATGAAAAAAAATTGCATTAAACTTAGTTTCTCAAATAAAATTCATAGAGTAGACAAAATGGGACAGTATCATTTTTTAGAGTAGATAAAATGGGAAACGCAATTTTAAATGCATGATCTGATATTTTTCATGAACAATGAAATCAATATGAAAGCATTATTTAAGATGACAAACTGAAAGTTTTTATATTCAATAAATGATCATTTTATACAATGGAACGTGTTATTTTTGTGCATAAGATTGAAGTGCATCATTGCCATGTATGATATTACAAATTGATATATTGAATTTGTTTTTAGATGAAATAAAATCCTTCTTCAATGTTCCTTACAACATTTTTTTTCAGCAAAAAGTCACAAATTTACAGTTTCCTCAACTAAAAAATAGGACTTTCAAAAACTGAAATAAGGGCCAAGGAGAGCCCCAGAATGCAGGATTTTGCACCATTTACCCCAGAGCTTCTGGGGGCCTTCAGCGGCCCCCAGACCCCCGGCCGTAAGAGGCGACAAGCAAGCTTGTCGCGGCGGTCGGCTTCGCCGCCCGCCTGCTACTCTCCAACATTTGCCTGCTATAAAAAAACCTAGTGACATCCCTGACTAGTTTATTTATAATTATTTCAAGGCTTGAGACAAAAATGAATACATGCGTCCATTAACTTAAATGAAATCCTCTAGTCGGGTGCAGCTCTTATGCCCTTCCGTCGAATATCATCGGAAAATTAAAGAATAATCGACTAATAAGAATATTCTTTACATTAATTTGACAAAAATTTCCAAATTGTTAATGTTAACATTAAACTTCCAGTCTTCACGAAATGCGTCTGTCCGACGGACAAAACCGATATAATAACGCTTGGACTGGTAAAAAATTGTGTTTCGTCGGTCTGAAAGTCCGAATTGTTCTTATCGAAGTTCAAGTTGCCCTGATGGTTCGTTCACTAAAAATACTTATATATCTGGTAGTACTGATTCACAAAGACTTCCAACTTTTGAGTAAATATGTAAAACCAATAAAAATTGCCAAGATCCTCCGTACATGTATTTAACTCATTTTTGAAACGTTTTAATTTGGCAAATGGAAAACGCGCCATTTGTTTATTTCCGGGATACATCTAATTACCAACAGCGATAAATGCGAAAATGAACACTACAACGGCCTTTAATGAAAAATCGTAACTGTTTTGATAAACAAACACTTTAAAATGGGGTTGAAACTCAAAAGTTCATTTAAAACATATTTTATTTTAATCATTGGCGTTGATAATATATAAAATATATAATAGTAAGCTGAAATTGAAGGAATAAAGATAACTAGTTATCAATGACCACATGATGATTTCTGTAGATGAGTGTCCCATGGAGCAGTTGCTTTCAGCTTTGTGAATTATTTCTGTGTATAATAAAATGTTATTTCATTTATATTCTTCAGACACATTTGTCCAGATATACACAGCTTGTTTATAACAGTTATGTATGATGTTTACAATATCTTTTATGTATATATATACCATATCTACATGCATATACTAGTAAGGTAGCTAGTTAAATGTAAACAATTGCAACATCAAACAAATTTGGTCAGGCAAAAGCTGCTTCGGTCCAGCATTTCTGGGGAAGTTGGTGGACCGAATGTCCACCATTCTTTGGAAAGATTTTGTGAAGACTGAACTTCGTTTTTTGCTTTTACATTTTTTTTTCAATTTTTTTTTAAATTTTTTTTTTATTTCTTATATATAATAATGTTCGTGTTTTTAAGTATTTTAAAAGGAAAGGAAAAAAAAGAGAACAGGGACGGTAATAACCAGCGCCAAAGGCAAAAATGTAATCCCCGCTCGTCCTCGCCATAAATTAATGCATTAACAGTACTACCCCTGCTGTAAATGCGCCTCTGTGAGGTGCGGGAGGACCACTTCATGGCCCTCCTTTTCCGATATCCCATTTTTATGCCCCCCCCTTTTGAAAATCCTGTATCCGCCCCTGGGTGAACTGAATATTATAATTTTGAAATATGTTTGTATCAATCAATCAATCCGTCACAGGAAGTTGAATGGATGGATTTGAGTGATCCGCCCAAGTCATTCCATTAGATTAGTTTGGGATCCTGATCATGACTTAATGTTTTCAATCCTGTAAGCGGACTTCCAGTTCAAATATAAAGTCAGGTTACCAGAAATTATTCCGGTCAAATTTGTGACTCATGGTTTGGAACATTTGGAATGCACCGGCCCAAAATTTATGCCAGTATTAACTTTAACTGACATAATTCTGATGCAAAGAAATATGACCTAAAGTCCAGCGTCCTGTAAACAAATTCTACTAAAAATACAGTTTATCAAAAGAATACTTTTATGTATTTAATGTCTCGTTTTCGGAAATAACACTTCTGTAAATGGTTAGTTAAAAAGTAAGAAAACAAGAATCAGGTACTAGAAGCTACTTTATTTACATTGTATTTTGACAAACATTTCAGACAGAACAAAATGCACAAAACGTTAGCTAAAACATGGCATTTTAAACAACCAATCAAACTTAGACTGTGGATATATAGCTTGCATTAATGAAAAATATTGCACCAGGGGTCCAGGTTATCCATTAGATCATTTAAAGCGTTCCAAATCTGCAATTTGACAGATGGACAGATTGGAACCAATTTGACTGATATGATTGATAACTGATTGCTGATGCATGACAGATTTTGAATGCTGAAGGATTGCTATTAGACTAGTGTTGTGTTTTCAATCTCTGACAAGTAACAGATATTTGCTGGAAATATTAGAGCATATTTTTTTCAAAATGAGTATAAACACATATTTCTGTGAATCATAATTAAATTGTTACATTTGTTTATATGTACATATGTAATAATATAATATTATATGTTATTCCGGTCTTAGACAGGGTATATAATATAAATCCTAAGCCGTGAATGTGAAATTATATACCCTGTCTAAGACCGGAATAACTATTAGTATTATATTATAGCTCACATCTTAAATTAGAAATATTTTACGTGAAAAACAAATATTTAAGATAGGTCTAAGTAGCGTAAATTTTTTGGATACGTGATAAAGTTATCTGTATTTGTTTGGACAATATACGTTTTAAGTGAACGCATAATATTTAAAAAAAATGCATTTTTATTTCTAGTTTTTATAACACAAAATTACACTCTGGAATTGGGCAAATTACGTTATTATTGACGAAATCAAAATATATTCAATAAATATTGTCCCTTATGGCACCCCATCATTACTTTTATGACGCTTAGACGATCGAGGCCCATTCAGGATTTATAACTAAAGTTTATATAAAAACAAACTATACTTTTGTTGAACATTAAATTAATAAAAATAAGAAACATATTATTATATATTAAATAACAGCGAAAATTTATCTTTTTTAAATATTAATCGTCTTCTGTTCAATAAATAACCCAATTGTATCCTTAAACTGGGAAGTGTCAAGGTAAAAGTTTGCGAAGCACCAAATTCAATATCGGTGGAGCTTGTGTTGGTTTTGATTGATGTGTGGATGTCGACGTTGATAAGTGTATTAAAATAAGAAAACTAGTTATTGACGGTAATGTCACGATGCCATTTAAATGAATACCATTGGATTTTGGGCGATGGAAATCAAAATGAATATCAACGGATTTTGACGATGTCGTGACTGAAGAGTGCATGATGATGCAGTGCAGGTACATGTTTCTTAACTTTTAGTGCGCTTGAGATCAAGTTTCTCGTTTGTTGTTTTGTGCATTGACACAGTTTTATAGAGGATACAAAAAAACCATACAGGATTTGTGACCTGAGACTGACATTATTGACCCAGAACCTCCCCCCTTTTTCCGTGCATTCTATCGCTTATATTTGAGTAGATTTGTTTCTTAATTTACTTCCCTTCTGTTATTTAAACAAATATATTACATATCATTTTTAAATTTACGTCGTTTAAAATATGTTCGGGTTTGACATTGTTTCATTTTGTTACTTTTTCAATCGAAGCGGAACGAAGGTGGCCATGATGATTTGTTTTCCCAGGGGCCCCATACGGGATAAAAATATGATTTATGTATACGGCTGTAGACGAATACATAGCTTGATGTATACGGCTTGCTAACCAATCAAAATACAAGGTTTTTATGTGAGCTATAATATATAAATTTATATATGTTTTTTGATAAACTACTCTAGTATTTACATGCGTTTGTCTAATCAGACTTTTTTTAGTGCTTATAATTATTTATTTTGATGGATACAGCAAGAGCTACTAGTACTAGTAGTTTTGTAGTTCTGTATTGTTATTACATGACTAGTTTATTGTATGATTATATCATGTATATGTAGCTAGATTTATTGTACTAGCAGTGAGTAGTTTTGATAATTGATCCATATTATGAGTGAACAAGTTCTAGCTGTTTATTTTTAAGATTGACTATTGTCACTCACTACTTGGGTTTATGTTCTTGGTAAGAATTACTCGCTATCCAGTATACATGCTAAAAATGATCTTGGTTAGAAGAACTCGCTATCCAGTATACATGCTGAAGAAACTTAACAGTGAGTCTTCTATATCCTGCTGCCAAACAAATATAAGAATAAACATTGTTAAAACTTCTGCATGTAGGTTTCCACAAAAATAGGAAATTGTTTCAAGTTATTACTCCATAAAATTTGATTACATTTGAATATTAAAACTTACATCAATCTTTCAGAGTGAACAAAATCAGCAGGAAATAATGGCTCGTTTGAAGACCTTGATGACCGAAATATTGAGTCATGATAAACCAGACCACAAGACATTTAGGTCAGATCTACAAGATGAAATCATTAGTCGGTATAAACTTGGAGATGTCTTCAGAGAGGTTCTTGAACAAGATAATGCTGATAAAATGAAACATTTAGCACTGTGTACTGTTTTATGTGATAAATGTCCAACTACTTGGTTCATGGAATCTATTAAAAACATTCTGACAACAAAGGATTTTTCTACAGTGAAAGAAATTTTAAAAATGGGTTTTGTTCCTTTAATCCAAAATAAAGAGCATTATATATTTGACAAAAATGATTTTGAAGGTGTTGACAGTATGTCAGTGACTGTAATGTCTGTGTTTAATATAATGCTAGAAAAATTCAGTGATGAATTAGATACAAATGATGTGGTTAGAGGTTTCTTCTCTCATATAGTATCAGAAATGTTATATTGTATTCTGGAACATGTAGAAGTAAACTTGTGGACTTCAGAGCTGTCAATGGTCATGTCAAAAAATCTGCTCAGATTGTTCAAGCGACTATATAAGTGTGAATGTGATGCAGATTTGCTAATCTGCAATAAAAGCTTGTCAAATGTTGATGCCTTGAAAACAGCAGAAAACAGTATTTTAAATCAAATCCTGAAAATTTTGAATCCCAGGCTCACTAAAAGCACATGGACTTCATATCCTGGAGCCAGGTCTGTGTTTCAGTGGTGTCTTTTCAATACTCTGTATCCAAATTTATATGACTATATAGAAAAGCTTTTACCTCCATCACTGAATTTTGTTGATTATTACATAATGGACAATAAAGTACTAGGAATAAGATGTTTGCAACACATTATGGACAATGTGTCAGCGGAGGAACTGCGCTGGTATGGTCATGCTGAGGTTGTTTACCAAGCCCTGAAACACCAACTTTATACAAATGAAGCTAACCTGAACCAAGTTTCATACCCAGCAATGTTAACAGTTTTGAACATAATAGAAAAACTACCAAGTTCAATTGACGATGTTTCAGAAAGAAAGTCAAGGAAACATGATGAAATCTTTGAAATTATCTTGCTGAATGCCGAATGTGAAAATGTAATTGTTCTACGTCAAATAGTAACCAAATTTTTATCAGATTTCGTAGAAGTGATGGGAATTGTAACAGTTAATCATCTTGAGAAAATACTTATGATAATTGAAAACTACCTGCCAGTATATGAAGGTCCTGAAGAATTGACAAGAATAAATGTTCTGAATTTGATGGAAAAAGTTCTGAAAATCACTTGGCCAAGAATTCCACAGTACTTGGAAAAAATTTTAAGAATGTTACTAAAATTTGTGTGCAGTTTAGCTTTGCAAAATTCAGACAGATCTGACACTGTAACGTTACTACTAATAGAAAAGGTCACAACCTGTTTAAAACTTTTGAAAGTTATAGGGGGAGATAAATGTGTTGAATTGATAAAATCAGTTGATAGTCCTGAGTTACCTCCCCTTTGTGTTAAAGTACTTGGAGATGTTCAGTATTCTGTAGATTGCACTGGATGAACTCAGAATTGTCTGTTCGTTGCTTTTAATTTATCATTTCAACACCAATGACACAAAGTTGTTATTACTCTATATGATGGTCTCACCAAACTACTAAATATAATTCTTAGTTTAAGTGCTTGTATTTGGATGTTTAGATCTGTTATAATGGATGTTTATCTATACATATAGGTGAAATCACAAAATATTTTAAATGTATCAGTGGGGAATACTTTCATATTGTTTAAAATATCCACAAGTTTTCAGCTAATTTAGGACTTGGGGATTCCAGGAGAATGTTCTACAGGTTTTATTTGTCAGCTTTATACTGGACACCTTTACACCAGTAAATATTTCCTACTGTAATAAATGGATGAATAATTGTTTTGATATTGAGGTTTACAATGTTCTTAAAATAGATTCAAGTGTATTTAATAGTTTAATAAATTAGGAAAAAAAATTAACCGAAAAATCCAAAATTAAATTGTGGAAACCATCTTGGATAAATGTAGTTATTTGACATCAAAATGTTGTATTGGAAAATCTGAACCACTTGTAGATATCTAAAACAGCCCACCACTAGTACCATCGGATGGGAGAGGGTCAAAGATAATATACCTACAAATTAGGATTTTCATTTTCCATTGAATTATTTTGACAGTAATTAAAATTGTTTTAAGATTTGCAATTACATATGTATGTCAAAATAACATTCATTTACATAAACATGATAAACATTGTTAAGAACTAAATAAAATTTTCAGAATTTAAAATAAACATGATAAATAAAAGCTGTAGTTTACTCACAAGTGTTGTATTTTGGCAAACAATTTATAAAATAATTAACTTTTCTCATTTTTCTTTCAACTACATTTGTATATACTGTAGTACACTGTTAATGAAATTTCTTCTAATTTAACATAATTATTTTTATTGTATATTTACATTTTTAACATGTTTAATAGTGGCCAAGTGGTCAAGGTAGTTCGTCTACTATTGATCACGTGGTCTGGTAACACCGAGATTGCGGGTTCGATTCTCACTGCAGGCAGGGTGTACTCGACTCCAATCTTAATTGACAAGGATTGCCAGTTTTCCTACCGCAGGACGGGGGGTTTTCTCCGGGTACTCCGGCTTCCTCCCCCAATAAAAACTGGACGCCATGATATAGCTGATAAATTGCTGAAAGTGGCGTTAAACAAAATCAGACAAACAAACAAACATTTTTAATGTTTGTTTTAAGATCTTCATATACAATCCTTGGTATGTTTAATCTCATTCTACAAATATCTGAATATAACTTCAAGTCTGACATCAAAATGTTTAAACCTTTAATTAATTAAAAATCCATATGGCATATCTTTTGTGACTTTCTTCTATAGAGAATTTTATTTTTCTCACTCTTTTCTATTGCAGTTTTGAACTGATTTAAACAGCTTTGTCCATAACATATCTGTTTTTAAATATAATTTCCGTTTAAAAATCATAATCTAAATTTTTCCCCAATCCTGTGCGCGAAAGTTTGTGATTTTGAAATCGTCATTGTCCCACGTTTGCAGCCATCATGGATTGTGAATCGGCCCTAAAAGTTCAAGCTCAGTGGAGGACCATCTAGTGTGGGAAACGGCCACTAGCCAACTTGCCGAAATCAAGTTGAGAAGATTTTTGGCAAGTTAAGTTCATCTTCAACTCGCCAGTTTGGCGAGCTGAAATTTTGAGGCGAGTTCAAGAAAAAATTTACAAGTCATGCTTTCGATAAATGTATTTCAAAAGAGTGTGTTCTTTGTATATTCAATGTTAATTCAAGAATATTTTAAGATCTGTATTTACCCTGTGTACATGTTAAATGGTGTTGGCTGTTGTTGTCAAACTTTGAAAAACTTACTTCCCAACTATGGCTAGTAGATTATTAATTCGGCGAGTACTATTGCTTTAGTACTAGCCAGAATGGCGAGCTGAACAAAGATTTCGTTTCCCACACTGCCATCTAAAGTACATTTTTTTTAATTGAGCAGCTGGAGAGTGTCGAATTAGAGGCACTGCTTACTCGTCCGGAGCACATAAGTGCACGCATGGTTTTGTTTCGTGTTTTTATTTTTTTTTTTCTGAACTTCGGTTCTTGCTATTTTTCAACAAGATTGAAACGGACCATCGAACCGGTGTAAGACAAGTGTGCATTCTGACCTTTCTTTTAGCCAAAGATTTAGCGATTGGGAGATCAATTAAACAAGGCGAATTTGGTATTACTTGTCTGCTCAGATCTGCACTTTTATCAGCTTCGAAGACAGCCTGAGGTCTAAAATATGATTCCTCATTTCGTTTTGACTGGTAAAAAATGTGGTCACCACGTGGAATTTTAGTTTTTAATAGGTTGAGAAATCTTATTTGAATTGAAACTTGCAGGCAAGTCATATCGCAACTGCATGTTTTTTATTTAAAGTATGGAAAGTTTTTATTCAAAGATTTAAAATTTATTTTGATTAAACTTGAAACAAAGCTGCCATGCCTTTTTGAATGTCAGACATTTTTTAATTTTTATATTCTATGAAACTTGAAGGCCAAAGCGATTTTAACATTGCACGACTGAAGTATGACGTCCTTTACATAAACTGTCATTATTTTGTTCTGATGTAAGGACAAACATGACCACCTCACCCAGTCCTAAATTGTTATTTGCCGAGTTACATATATAACCTCGTATTATAAAAAAAATCATTAATGTATTTAAGGAAAACACGGAATATGTTGCATTGATCTGCATTATGTACCTTTTTCTAAGCGTTTCGCCTCGTATTTACTGGTGTAGGGGTATAATAGACACTCTGTAGACGACTCAGGCTAACTGGTTCTAACTGGCCTTGTGTTTTCAAAGAAAATTGTTGGATAAACCGCATCCTCACAAGTCGGGGTTTCTGTGTCCACTTGGACACATGTGGACACAGAAACAGGGATAAACCGACGGCGATGATAGCTGTAAAAACAGTAACTCGCAGTGTCTACAAAGCACATTAAATCCAATTCATATGTTCTGTACATTGAATGTGATTGTCTAGTATGTATTTTAGTTAAAATGTGTTGCAATTCGTGTGATACTTCGATCCGTGGCGCTTAAAACTGATGGCACAAAGTTATCATCAGTTTTTTTCATTCAAAAGTATTCAGCTCTTCAAGATCTGCAAAAATGTTCACTGGTGCATATGTGGTGGACAACTCTATATGAGTTATTCCCATTAAAATGTCAAAATTAAAGCTTTTTGAAGAAGTGTTGTACAATTTCTAATAGGAAAGAAAAGCAAGATAACAAAGGAAGAATTTTAAGGTTCAGGTGAGCGATACAGGCTCCTGGGTGCCTCTAGTTTTAAAAATAAAGCAACTGTTATCTGTTTTTCAACCATTAGCTGTTATCTGTTAACTGTTATAATAAAAATAAAAAGCCTTTTTGCTGCACATAGTATTGGCCTTTGATGAGATTCTGCTATTATCTGCCTTTTTTCTATTTTTGAACTCACCGTTTTCTGTTTTCTCATGTAAATTGCTGTTATCTGTTATCATGATTTTAAAATTAACTGTTATTTGATTTGGAAAAAATAAAAAATTGTTAACCTGATAATTGACCCCATCTGTCCCACCCTTTTTAGGTGGAAAAAATAGGATAACAGGAACATAAAATTGATGTTAAACTAAACGCAATAACCAAAATTGACAGGTATAATAATTAACACTAATTTTGTATAATTGAAATAATTTTTGTCTCGCCTGCGACGAAAGTCGCTGGAGGCGAGACATATGTATGGGAATCCGGCGGCGGCGTAAACACTTGACATCTTGCTTCATATATTTGTAAGCCCAAGCCCTAGGTCCATCAAATTCGGTCTAGAGGTAGCTTATGATGAGTACTTGCCAGGCAGTCACCTGTCACCTGACCTTGACCTCAATTTCACGGTCCAGCGACTACGTTAAAGTTTTTGGGTTACGACAGTTCCTCTGTAACTACGCATGGTAGGATGACAATATTAGGTGTATAGGTTGCTGATGACAAGTACATGACTGTCTGGTAGGTGTCACCTGACCTTGGCCTCAATTTCAAGGTCCAGCGACTACGTTAAAGTTTTTGGGTTACGACAGTTCCTCTGTAACTATGCATGGTAGGATGACAATATTTGGTGTATAGGTTGCTGATGGCTAGTACATGACTGTCTGGTAGGTGTCACCTGACCTTGACCTCAATTTCACGGTCCAGCGACTACGTTAAAGTTTTTGGGTTACGACAGTTCCTCTGTAACCACGCATGGTAGGATGACAATATTTGGTATATAGGTTGCTGATGACTAGTACATGACTGTCTGGTAGGTTTCACCTGACCTTGACCTCAATTTCACGGTCCAGTGACTATGTTAAAGTTTTTGGGTTACGGCAGTTACTCTGTTACCACGCATGGTAGGATGACAATCTTTGGTATATAGGTTGCTGATGACTAGTACATGACTGTCTGGTAGGTTCCACCTGACCTTGACCTCTATTTCACGGTCCAGCGACTATGTTAAAGTTTTTGGGTTACGACAGTTCCTCTATAACCACACATGGTAGGATGACAATATTTGGTATATAGGTTGCTAATGACTAGTACATGACTGTCTGGTAGGTGTTACTTGACCTTGACCTCAATTTCACGGTCCAGCGACTACATTTAAGTTTTTGGGTTACGGCAGTTTCTCTGTAACTATGCATGGTAGGATGACAATATTTGGTATTTAGGTTGCTGATGAATAGTACATGACTGTCTATTAGTTTCCACCTGACCTTGACCTCAATTTCACGGTCCAGCGACTACGTTAAAGTTTTTGGGTTACGGCTGTTCCCGTGTAACTATGCAAGGTATGGTGACAATATTTCGTATACAGGCCGCTGCTGATATTTAATGCTATTTACGTAATGCTTATGACGAAATTTATTTTCATTACTGATGCGGAATGCAGGCGAGACATTTATCTGTGTCCACACTTGTTTTTGTTTTGTTTTTTTAATTTACAACTGAAAAAAGTTATAAACGGAAACTATACTAAGACCCTATATATAATATCAATAACAACGATGACATAATTCTAAATTTGGCTGAATCTGTTATGTATTGTTATTCATATGCATACAGATAAATTAATAAATATTTGAATTTCTAAGTAAACAATTCACCTGTTATAAAATGTGAAGGGTCATAGGTTAACAGTTTATATTCTCAGTGCAGTGTTTGCCCTCTTCGTGTCTTTACTTTTTTGTCAGTTTAAAGTAATACTTTGTCTGACAATGGTCGAAGCTACTGCATTAGCCTTTATCCTGACTTGTTCATTTCTCACAGCTGCGGTAAGTTTAATTTTTGTTAAATGGAATTTTGAAGATGAGAAGTCCGAAGATGTTAAACATAAACCAGACAATCGTTTTAGAGGATATTCTATTAGAAATTGCTTAATTGTTATATATATCTTGTCTGTCTGGTTTTTGTCTCATTATTGTCTCGTTTGTCGCAAAAGGCGAGTCCAAATATATGTTTCAAGCACTGGTGGCGGCGTTAACACTACATTTTGTTCTATAGTGGTAGGTTATGAGTCGGTGACCTGTCACCTAGCTTGACCTCATTTTCACGACCCATTTTTCCTTCATGAGCGGATCGGATCGTAATCTATTTAGCTTGGCAGCAAATGGTATTGGACAATAACGTGCAGTTTACCCAATCTACGTACAATGTATAGCGGTCATAAACATTATAAAATACATGATAAGGATGAGTTATGCTAACTTTGGTGTTAAACTTCTATTTGAGATGAGTCATCATAAACCATGTGCCCTTAGTTAAAATTGGAAATATTTGTACTTTTCAGAGCAATAAAACCTGGTTGTTTGCCGTCGACGGTAACAGAAGACCGTTAAATTTTATGTATGATATTATTTACTTAGTAGTATATTTATTTTTTGTCGATGCTTCTTCTGATAGGAAGCCAACCAAATTTTGATGTGTTAATTACGTATACTAGACAACCAACAGACATTTTACAAAATTTTTATTGATACTCAAAATGGAAATTAACAGCAAGGTATTGGATCAGCCTATAGGTTTTAATTTTTTTTTAAACTTTTTGTCAGCCAAAAGAAGCCGGACATGTAACTTATCCTGTCGGTTGTACTTATTGCGGGGAGCAAACTCTCAGCTAGCGGAAGAAAACTGCCCACAAAAATGTTCTTTCAAATTTCGGCTAGCTTCTTTCACTTTTAACTGTGTACTGTATAATTTGCCATATTTAAATGTATTCTATATTACTGAAACTGATATGTTACACTATTAATGCACATTATTCAGACTCCATCCCATCCTCCCAAGTCAGGGGTTCTGACTTGGGAGGATGACTCCATCCTTTCCTTATTTTTATAAGCACCACAGGTAAACCCCCTCCTGAAGCGCATTAACGGTCTGTACTTAAATCAGAGATTGAAGTATGGTTTGTTACGCATAAGAATTTTAACTGGAACACGCTACCAACTAGCTACAATAATGTTGCTCCCGTGAAGATTTTCGTTGCTTGTGCGGATATATCAAGAGCCATCACTCGTAATGGTGCAGCCCGAGAATCATTCACAGCCTGGGTTTTTATTCATATTACTCGAAATATTTTATTAGTTTATTTGTTATCATTTAATTTTAGTCAAAAATCCAAAGGATTAAAGTGAGTATTTTTATGCCACTCCTGATTAATGATATACGTGTATTTTCTGCGCGTATCAAAAAGTCCTCGTCTAACGCGTTGTGAGAAAACAATTGTATTAAACCAAGCAGTGTAATAATAAAACCCCTGGTGTTGTTGATCCTTTAGGTGTAACAGGACCCTTTTGTAGCTCGTCACATGAGCCACATTATTGTAGGTAGCAATTTGGCTATAAAGTTTGAGTTTTTTGTAAAAGCAAAGATAGAATGAGTAAGACTAAATCACATGAAAAGACACTTGAATTAATTTTTAGCAATGCAGACGGCTATGTTACAGGCCCTGATTTAGATCTTATAACAGCTGGTGAGTTTTTTCTTTTTATTTCATTCTTTTACGTTTCTGTATAAAAAATTATTGTAGCTATATAAGCATATGAGCAACTGAAATATTAAGAATTTATGTGAGGCCAATTAGTCATATCAAACTTTCACTTTTAAATGAGAAACTCGAAATGTCTACTGAAGCTAAATAACGCAGTTAAGTAATGGTTACTTATTTTATTTATTAATTAATTGATGTTTGACGTAATTTCTTAAATCCTTATATCTGCAATTTGTGCAGTTTAAGCCCGGGAAAAAATAGTGGATTGTAAGGATTGGTAATCCGATTTAAAAACCAATCGTCCGAAACAGCAGAATTTGTTTTTTGTTTTAATTCAATTGAGCTTCACCACTTCTCCTGAGGAAATATTTCGTGTTATGTCAGTATCTCATTGTGTAGATTGCTTACTGTTTGTGTAATGATCATAGCATGATCGCTGTATTTGAATGCCATTTTGATGACTTGTTAAAGTTCATTGTGCGCGTACTGTGTTTAAATTAACACTTTCATTATAATAAATCAGGTGAATATTTTAGTGTGCACAATAGCTGGGAAGACATGTGAAGTAACGGTACAACCATATGAAGAATGCATCAGATCTGTACGTGACCGGATTTTCCCCGGAATCGGTAAAGGATTTATTTTATAAGAATTGACAAATAACGTATTATCCAGTATTAGCAGGGTATAGGAAGTTAACTTATTTGTATATTGATTCATTAAATGATTAACGTCCAGCAAAGCAGTTGACAGTATGTTTTTAATTTTTTTGAAGTGGGTCAGCAATCGTTTAAGTGTTTTATCTTATATATCTTTTACATCGTTTTCAGCTATTTTATGGGACTCCAGTTTTATTGGGGTAGGGAGCCGAAGTATGCGGTGAAAACCCACGAACTTTGGCAGGAAAATTGGCAGGAAAACCGGCAATCCTTTGAGTTAAGCACACACTAACTGAAGTAAAACATGATCTCGCAACCTCAGTGTTCACGCGTCGCCAGTGATCAATAGTAGTTGACCAACTACCTTAACTCTCGGAGACCAAGCAGAATGTCTATTATATAGAAAAATTTACCAGCAAACAATTATAATCATTTACGAAGATAGTATGAACCAATGAACAGTAGGGTTTGTCTACCACTAGATGGAACCTTGGATATAGACAGCCAAATTTGACTTATCAAGTGCACAGTTTTTGAGTATAAAAAATTATGATGCCACGGGGAAACAACAATAAACGAGGAACTCTATAAATTATAATTTTATAAAAAATAAAAATATATATATATGAATTTGTAAACGTATATATAAATATTTGATATTAACCCTGTATTTCTGATGTTTCAGAAATCCGCTGGATAGATATATTATATGGTTGTCACAATACTTAGACGTTTGTATATATGTGACTGCATGACAAGTAACTTTGTCATCCTATATAATATATACAAAAATGCTGAATTAGATTACTGTCAGATTAATACGTATTGGTTACGAAAATTCCATCGTCACACGCTAGTACACATGTACTATGTCTATGTCTAAGATTCACCCCGGTTAATGAAGCTATATTTTTTTATATAGCGGATTTGGCCGAGGGGTCTAGACCGCTGGACATAGTGCAGGCGAATTGGTGCCACAGTGTCACAACGGTGTGAGTTCGAATCCCGCTGAGGGAAAGCAAAAATTTGACAGTGTTAAAAATCTAATTCAAACAGTGTTGGGCTTAATTTGTAGACGTATATATAAATATTTGATATTAACCCTGTATTTCTGATGTTTCAGAAATCCGCTGGATAGATATATTATATGGTTGTCACAATACTTAGACGTTTGTATATATATATATATATATAGAAAAAATTGTCGAATATTAATAAAATGATAAAAACATACAATAGTTTTATTTTTAAAAAAGCAGTCTGATATATTACATGTATAGATTTTTGCTGTTTATGCATCCTCACATGTCAGGGTGGACACAGAAACACTTACTTGTGAGGATTCTGTTTATGATATTCACAACAGTCGTTAATCGAACCTAATTATGACAGTAATAGTTGCATATGAGGCATGTTTGTTAAAAAAATAAGAATTCCGTTTACCAGAGACATATAAAATTACATGTAATTATATGTCTGCTAGTGAAGAGGTAAGCCTTCCACGCTACACAGTTGAATATATGTTTGCATTTGATACAGGCATTGCGATTGCGGCAACTTCAAGTTATGAATTTTAAAAAATCAAAAACGGTTTGATATGTATGTTTCTTTTTTAGGCATTATGGGACAGTGGTATGACGCCTGTGTGGGATACGTCTCAATACCAGAAAGAATAAATTCTGTCAAATTTACCGATGCTTACTCACAAAGGTGACATTTACTGTAGCTCCTGGAAATCCACGCAACTTCGACCCTGCGGACGTTTCGAATCGTATAATAAGTATGTTATGCAACGAAACAATTCGAGTTCATATAAAATTCTTAACATCATAAGATTTTAGATATATACTACGTTTTATTTAAAAGATATATCTTAAGGTTTAGAAGATATCACAAAAAATTTATAAGATATTAAGGTCACGTACATAAAAAAATTGAAAATATTTACCACTCACAAATTTTGTCACGAACACTTTTTGTATTGTGGACCACAAGATCTATTAGGTCTCATATACTTCACGAGATACTACATGTTCTAGTATCTTATGAAAGAAAAGGCATCAAAGTAGTTATAAAAATTTTTACAAGATAAAGAAAACATCTTATTAACTTTATTTATATCCAGAAATTCTTCACTTTCAAACTGATACGAAATCATTTGCATTGATCATGTTGATAATCTATGGATTTCGTAATTAACAGCGCATTTGAATGGCGCATTTACCAGCAGCTCTTGTTTGCGTCGGTTAAACAAGGTACCAAAAGGTGTCATCATAGTAAATGAATTGGACGAAGTGCGGGCTTTACTTCTAAATGGATCCGTAAGTTGAATGGCTTAATGTTCTAACGTAGATTGACACAAACATTTTAAACATACGAGAGAGTTGTGTGTCCTACCAAAAGACTGCTGAGAGAATCGCATTGGAATCATGACTGGAAGCGATTCCAGAGTTTTTGGGTTAAATCATTTGTTAACAGTTCCCGGGCTTTTTTGAAACCTACTTTAGTTTAGATATGACTATAGGTTCCTCCTATAGAATTTATATGGAAGGGGCCTTTGTGGCCGATTGGTTAAGGTAGGTCTGTCAACACTGAGATTGCGGGTTCGAGTCTCACTGCGGGCAGGGTGTGCTCGACTCCAATCTTAATTGAAAGGGATAGCCAGTTGTCCTACCGAAGGTCGGGGATCCTCTCCGAGTACTCCGGCTTCCTCCCCAATAAAAACTGAACGCCATGACATAGCTGAACAATTGCTGAAAGTGGCGTTAAACAACAAACAAACAAACAAAACAAACATTCAACTTTTTAACAAGAAAAACCCCAATAAGTAGTATAGTTTTCTTTGTTTAATTTTGACAAAACTAATAACCTCAGACATGTAGATAAGACATCGCACATTTTGGGTAACACAATGCACAATCCATTCGGAACATCACGCAATTGCTGAATCAACCTCTTAGATAGTTTACTCGTTTTTCTAGGCTGATGCATTGTTTTCGCCACGTACACACATTACAGGTCTAGAGGTTTTGCCTGGGCGTTATGATTGCACCAGTGGTGGTGTAGGAATGATGGTCCGGAAGGACAGTTTGTTGCCTGAATGGTGGAACCCAGCATTCCAAGTTTTCTACAGATCTGGAAAGTATACGGAGTGGTGTACGACTATTCCACAGAAATATGGAGGTAACATGAATTTCACGACAAGTGTTAAGTCAGAATTTACTATGCACGGGTTCAGCAGAAAAAAGCTATTATACATCGTGTATTAACTGGCTGTATACCACGAATGTCGGGTGAAATTACATTTATTGATAGTTTAGTTAAAGGAAAATTTTCATGTTTTATTAAACGACCTTTCATAAATCTGGCTTTAACTTTTAGAGTAGGTAATATTATGAAAATTGTTACAATAGGCCCATTGTGCTGATATTCATAATGCTATTGGCTTAACAAAGTTTATGTTCGTTTTGGTAAAAAACTTAATGCTCAGATTTTTTTAATTATCATGAGTACTTTCAGATCCCCACATAGCTATATAAATTTTTTTTTCTCACATATACCATAGTTGGTCCGATATACCATTATGTGTAATCATCTGGCAGACTTTGTTCTAACGCCGATAAATTAACATCAAGGAAGACAAAAACACTTTATATTCTCTTACTTAGTCAAGTTCTTTATCGTTTGTATCACAGAGGTCGAATAGTTTTTATTTTTACTGTTCCAAGTCCCTACTTTATGTCCTCGTATTTGTTCTTTTGGTCGTGTTTTTCGTGTGTGTGTTTCATTGATAAGGTCTTTTTGTACATTGAACTAATAAGAACACTTGACAAAAATCAAAATGCATCCGAATTCGCAAACGGGCATGCAATCTTGCACGGTTGCGTGAAAAAAATACAAACACGCTCCAGAATCTTTCTGTAACTTTCGTGTGGTTATTGTTAGTCTTCTACTTTTGATCACGCGCCTAGATAAAACTGAGGTTACGCGATTGGGTCTTACTGAGGACAGAGTGTCGCTCAACTTCACTCTTATTGACAGTTTTCCTGCCGAAGTCTGCAGTTTTCTGTTTCCGTCCATCTTCCATTCCTCTATAAAAATTGGACGTCATGATATAGCTGCAAATTTCATTACGTGACAATAAACCATCCTCAAAAGTCAGGGGTTCTAAGTCCGCGTTCGCTTCATCATCACCCCTGACTTGGAAGGATGCAAAAAATAACAAAACATTTTAAAAATTTTTAAATTCGATTATGTTTTTATTTCCGTTGGAAATGTGTGTATTATAAGACCGTTAGTAACACCGAGAAATGCTAAGTTCTATGTTACGCTTTTCAATAAACGTTTGATCAATGAGGCTGCTTTTTACGTCCAAACCACACGACCCAAATTGTTAACGAATACACCATAACCAGAAAACAGTAGACTACTAGAACATGTATTTATGAAGATTATTTTATGTGTGTGAAATCTATTAATGTTTTCCAGGTCATTTTGACACGGACAATTGTCTTCCTGCAATGACAAATGCTGGAACTGTTTCAGAACCATTAAAAACCCACATCTGCAGTTCAAATTCTTGTATACCTTTTGGGAAAAGAAAGTAGTCGTGACATATATTAATTGCCATTTAAGGATGTTTGCTGGTCACGTGACTGCGACATCTAATAACTGACATTCCAGACTGTTAGCGGATCAGACATATATGTATAAAAACCGTCCGACCAAGGGCATTAAGTTGTCGGTGTAGGACGTAAAAAACTCCCAAAGTCAGTCATGTATAAAAAAAAATAAACCCATGCACGTCATTATTAATTGTTACATATTTGTTTTTTTGTAACAAACACGTTAGAAACCGTAAAATATATAAACCTTGTAATTTGTAAATTGAACAAATAACTTACATAAGTAAACTTTTCCTACACATGAAGTGAAATAAGCGAAGAAATGCCAAAATGGCAAACAAATCTTCCAGTCCAAAACACAAATTAAAAGTCATGTGACACACAACAAGAAACACAGAACAAAACATAACACAATTAAAAGCCATCATAACAAACTCGAGAAAATGAGAGTAAACTTAGTTGCTCCAGAAGTGTAAACAGTTCCTGCCTGCTACAACACACCCGTTGTGTCTTTGGCAGTTTATCCAGGGAACTTCAAGTCCGGTATAAGAAGATACTACACAAAAATTAAGATAAACGTACATCATTTGAAAGGTAAGTACATACTTTCTCTCATAAAATTTCTTCAATTCTGGCAACAAAACCCTTAAATGGCAGTTTCCGCGTTAATCAAATAGCTCGATCAAGGAAATTGCGGTTATTCCTCGCCCCACAAACTCGGAAGTAACGTATTATTTGAATAACGTAAAATCCATATGATGGAGTGGCTGGAATATTGCTTCACAGGAAGGGAAAGTTTTCGATTGGAAAGTTGAAGACAGAGTTTAGTAGAAAGTCCTTGATTTCGAGATGTAAATCCACATATAAGAGAGCGTATTGGACAGAAATGATGCATAATTAGCTCTGATATAAATACCAATTGTCTGTTGGAAACGTCAACAAACAGAACGTCAAGCATTTCAACGATTTGGTCATCCGTAAATTTGTTTTTAGCCATGGACTTGAATGATAAAATAAGTTTTAGTATGTCTAACAACCAGATATTTGTATCTTCGTTTACATTTTTTTTAAATAAGCATTTTTAATCACAGTTTGTGCCAGTCTTGACTTCAATTGAGAATGTGGAGTGGAAGAAACAAATGTGTTTCTGCTGTTACACGAAGAAGGGATTTAGATCGAAGCAACTCTATCAGTTCCGTAGATTTTTTAAGAATCCAAATCATTTCAAGTGTTACAGAAATTAAAATATTTTTAAGGCCGGATTTTATCGTTTTTAAAATAGCTATTAACAGCATATAGGGAAAAAAATCATCGAACAACTTCATAATAGCAGGTGCACAAATTCAATACACATGCAATCTTTCTGTGGTGAAGTTTCATAGATCTTTGTTGAGGAGTTTATTACACAAAATAAAGTGTCTGAAATATGGCTAAGTTCCTAAGGCTAGAAAATTAGGGAAAAAATCCTGCAACACTTCCATAAAAGCAGGTGCACAACTTCAATACATGTGCAATCTTTCTGTGAAGTTTCAGAGATCTGGGTTGAAAACTGTAGGAGTTGATTACACAAAATTGATACCCTATTTTCCCCGCCAGCCCGACTTCACCATACTATAACCCGGTTTGCAACCCGGCGAAAATTGTTTTCTGTGGTTCATTTAGTACAAAATTCTGCGATGCATGTCATCCTTGCATTTCGTACCTTGTACACATGGGATCAGATGTAGGATAAAGAATAGTTTGGAAGTAACATGTTTAGTGCATAAAAGTGCAAGTTTGTTTTGTTTAATTGTTGGTTCTTTTATTTTGTTCCTTTCCGCATTCTAGTAAGTCATACCTCTATTATATATTTTAAGGGTTCTCGATTTATCTATACCATTAATAGGCCAAACCGAACCGAGAGGCAACTAATACATGTAAAACTCCAATTATAGACAACGGATTTAGGAGGATAAAATTCCGCGATTACAAGTTAGGTTTGTTCTATATCTAAATGTAGATGTTGTGCCTAAGCTTTGTTTACAAACTTATATTATTATTATTTTTCTGTAGTTTAAAGCTTTAAGCAAAACAAGCATAAAATGAATCATGATTGGAATCTTACGCCCAAGGATTCTCTCTGAGCTATTTTGGGGGTACTACTTCTATCCATATAGAACGAATAATTGTACCACCCGTTTTTTTTTAAATCCGACACAACTAAAATCGAATTATTACGTCAGTGAAATTCAGCCTATTAACCCTATAGTGTTTTCATCGTTGCAGTTGTCGGATTGACGTTAGCTAATATTGCAAAACAATCTTAGTTTGCGTAGATGGAACTTCAAAAGTTATGCCCCTGTACTACTGAAAACTATTAGGTGAAGAATTTCAAAAATAACTCTAATTCTAACAATTTTTTGCAGCATTTTTTCAGCTATAATATCATTGCGTCCAGTTTTTATTTGGGGAGGAAGTGGGAGTACCCCTTTGAAATCCATTTTTCTGCAGCAAAACTGGCAATTCTTGTCTGTTGAGGTTGGAGTCGAGAAGACCCTGTCTGTAGTAAGATTTGAGCTGACAACCTCAGTGTTGACAGGCTACGTCATTAATAGTATCCTGATGAACTAATTAATTTTGTTATGAAATATGTTCTAAAATGATTCTAAAATACACTTAAAATACACAATATGACTGAAATGTATTTTATAGAAACGTCCTGAATATAGCTGAAATATTGATTGTTGGACGTAAAACAACATCAATCAATCAGGGACAGTCTATACTAACGGGACATGTCACTGGCGTTTACGGCAAAATTTCTAGGACACGAACGCATATAGACTGTCCCTGAATCAATCAATTATTTTACAGAATAGTTAATATAGAAATTTTGCCCAGACTGTTAGCGATCGATTTTATTTCAATATTATTTTCATCATCATACCTTTTAAAATATACCTAAAACATTTGAAAGTAGTGTTATTTAGTTAATGTTTACATAATATGTACCCTATATATTAATATCGGTATTTACCAAATATATTAATGAAACTTACAATTCATAAAATTCCAAGTAATACATAGTTCCTCATTTTTCCTAAGCCTCTTTTTGACATAGATCACAAACACAAGAAAGACTCCGATGTATCGAAAAAATCAACAATCGCTAGACCATGGCACATGAAAATAAACAACTATTTAGTGAAGATTCCGCCTTTCTGATGCAGTACCAAGCCAATTTGTACAAACAAACACAACCTAAACCAACGTCACAACAAATAAGTCTATTGTCAGGAAAGGTATGTGCTTTACAAATTCGTCTTAACGTCTTAAGTCTTTTAAGCAAAAATTCATAATCAGAATCAAGCAGGCGCTAGTTATAAATAGCCTATACTTATGGTGGTCACTTTCAGTTTCAATTGCACAGGCGCTTGGAACAGTCAACTGTTGTACAGCATAGCATAACACCATGGACAAGTGGACAAGGTAACCTCTTAACTCTGGTGAAGGGGTCATTGTCGACCTGAGTACTATATCAGCGTACCCAGGGTACGTTTATAATTCTAAAAAGTACCCTGATAAATTAGTTTCATATAAACGTACCCAGGATATAAGAAGCAGTTGCAATTGTACCCTGATAGATGCAAAGGAGATAATCAGCATCATCAACTTTGGTACGAAAAATCGTGAAGATCTGGAAAGGCTTTTGGTCACGTGATAGTAGAACGAGAACAGGGTACGATTGCAGCCGCTTCTTATATCCTGGGTATGTTTATATGAAACTTATTTATCAGGGTACTTTTTAAAATTATAAACGTACCCTGGGTACGCTGATATAGTACCCAGGTCGACAATGACCCCTTCAGCCTAACCTCTAACCTCAAGGTAGCCACTTACTCCATAGAAAGGTGGAAAAGTAAGCCGTATCGTACATGTAGTGTACAGTATTTGTTAATGTTGTTTCCTTTGTCAAAACAGTACATGTTGTAATAAAGTTGGTTCAAAGTCTTTATAGAATTATAGTAGTTGATTAACTAAGCTGTAGGTCAGGTCACAATAAAAAACAAAAAAATATGTTAGTTAATAAAAAATGGCCTAAAAGTAAACTTAGTTATACAATAATTTTTTATAAGTTTTGTAAAACTGTTATTTTTTTCAGATTGGAGGTAATTTGCCTGGTAGCATACTTCAGAAGCAACCTGCAAGGTATGTTCATATTTCAAGTCTATCAAAGAAAGAGGCTGTAGATTTTTCACAGTACAATCCACAATCCAAAGAAGAGGGGTATACTGTCATACCCTTGTCAGTTCGATCACCTGTTTATTCGTCGGTCAGAAACAAAATTTCTTTCTCAGTTTTCTATGCAAATATAGGATGCAGAAGCCTGATTATGTTGCATATTGCTTTACCCTATAGTACCATGTGGTGTATAGTGATTTATGCTCCTTGGCATCTACTTCCTGATTACAGAATATTTAGATTTTTACACATAGTTGACATACTGTTACATGCAAAATTTTTTGAAAGCTGGGGTATTAGCTCACAGTCCACACAGGTTTTCAGAGTAATTTTCTCAAATTTTCAGATACATGCCAAAAGAAAATCTTGTCTTCCTTAGTTAAGGTATCCGTACAGCAATTGACCACATGATCATATTTGGCTTCCCAGATGTCTGCTGTTTTTCAATGGAGCAGACCTTTGTTATGTTTGGCAAACATAGAAAATAATATTTGAGTAACTAACTTTTTTTTTGTCCAAAACTGTAAACACTTAATGAAAGTAAAACATATATTTGAATTTATAACATTAATTAGCAATATATTAATTTATTTAAGCTGTATTTCTTTATCAAAAAATGAAATTAAACCATGTGTCAGATACCTTAACTTCCAGCTAAAAAGGAAAAACATCATTATCTCATCTAAGATGTTAAAAACAGACAAAAAACTGACAACAACTGCTTCACATCATTATCTCATCTAAGATGTAAGCTATTAAAAACAGAAAAAAGTAACAAACTGACAACTGCTTCAGTTTTTAGTGAGGTCTGCTCTAATTTTACCTAGTTGCATTAATCAGTACTCGTGTTATCATTATTTCGTCAAGAAAATGTTTTAATTTTAATTGTTTATATTCTGGAGTTCATGGGTCTTTTATGATTAAAATACCAAATTTGTCAAACTTAGATAAAGCATGGACACAATTTAAACTTTAAACAAATATATTGAAATGTAACATTATTGTGATGAAATTAACATAAACAAAAAGTTCAATTTAAAGATACTCCTTTATACTTTCTAGCTACTGAATTTGTGTTTGAAATTGACGTGTTTGTTTTATGTAGAGTGACAAGTGCAGCGACTGCCAGATCAATAGCACAGAAGCAGTATTACAGAAAATTTAAGAGACTAAAAAAAGTCATTAAAGATCTTATATTTGTAAGTAGACATATAAATAATTTTTGTCTCACCTGCGACAATAGTCGCTGGAGGCGAGATATATGTATGGGAATCCGGCGGCGGCGGCGTAAACACTTGGACATCTTGCTTCATATCTTTGTAAGCCTAAGCCTTAGGTCCATCAAATTTAGTCCAGTGGTGAGTACTTGGCACTCAGTCACCTGATCATGACCTTGACCTCAATTTCACGGTCCAGCAACTACGTTAAAGTTTTTGGTTATGGCAGTTCCTTTGTAACCACGCATGGTAGGATGACAATATTTGGTAGGTTGCTGTTAAAGAGTACATGACTGGTGGGTGTCACCTGGTCTTGACCTCAATATCATGGTCCAGCGACTATGTTAAAGTTTTTGTATTAAGGCAGTTCCTATGTAACTATGCATGGTAGGGTGACAATATTTGGTATACATATGTATGGGAATCTGGCGGCGGCGGCGTAAACACTTGGACATCTTGCTTAATATCTTTGTAAGCCTAAATCTTAGGTCCATCAAATTTAGTCCAGTGGTGAGTACATGCCAGTCAGTCACCTGACCTTGACCTCAATTTCACAGTCCAGCAACTACGTTCAAGTTTTTGGGTTACGGCAGTTCCTTTGTAACAACGCATGGTAGGATGACAACATTTGGTAGGTTGCTGCTGAAGAGTACATGACTGTCTGGTAGGTGTCTTCTAATCTTGACCTCAATTTCATGGTCCAGCGACTATGTTAAAGTTTTTGGATTAGGGCAATTCCTCTGTAACCATGCATGGTAGGATGACAGTATTTGGTATATAGTTTGCTAATGACTAGTACATGAGTGTCTCGTAGGTTTCAACTGACCATAACCTCAATTTCACAGTCCAGTGACTAAGTTAAAGTTCTTAGATTAGGTCTGTTTCTCTGTAAGCATGCATTGTATATTTAAAATGATAATTTAATAATTTGTAGGTTATGCTTATGACGTAATTTTTTCTTTACTGATGCGGAATGCAGGCGAGACATTTTTCTGTGTCCACACTTGTTTTTCTTTGTTAAATGTATATATTTCCACGTTCACTTTCAAAAAATTTTTCATCAATACCATGGCATACAGTTTTTATTGAGGTAAAAAGAAGAACATTTTAAAGAATCTTTCTTTTTAAATTGTGTGTATTTGGCAGTATGCCAGACTCGATTGCATATGTGAAAAATGCTGACATGACATTAAAAGATCAGACTTATAATATAAAGCATGGTTAAAAAACAAGCAATTAGCACAAGTTTACAGAAATTAGATGTTTCAGATTCATAAACAGAATTAATTCCCCTGAATTAACCTATTGTTTGATTTAGATAAATCAGAAATCAATTTATGCACAAACAGCCTCCCAGTTTATTTTGTTGTTTTACATTTTTTGTTGTGTACCACTTTTTAGGTTAATGCTGCAGTATGTGATGAGGTAGTGAGAGTTGAAGAAAAAGTTGCCAAAGTAAAAGAAGAAAGAAGGTATAACTTTTCTTGATGGTGTCATAGATTTTTGTTACCTTGACCTCAGGAATTAGTTAAGTGGGTCATTTGGTTCATTGATAAAACAAAACTTTATCTATACGACAGTAATGTGGTTATTGCTTTGTTGCATAACAGCATATCATAATATGCATGCAGATTGTACAAGATCCAAGATCTGTTGGTACTTGTCATCCAACTGTCAACATTCTTTACTGGAATTGATTATTTCTGTTTACATAGGGATAAATATATCAAAATAAATGCACCACTGTCTAGATATATTTTTGATAATGAGTGTGGTTACAAAATCTTATTTTATTCTTCCCTTGAGAGACATCATTAGTATTACAACAATATTCTACGAATATTGCATTGATATGAATTCATATTGTCTACAATTTTCTCCTAATTTTTTAACTTGTGAAACATGTTACAATACATAAATGATTACTCTTTATCAGATTTCTGTGAGAAATCAGTTTTATAGTTAGTACAGTAGTCCCCCTTTTATAAGACCACCCCATCTGAGTCATGAAAGTGGTCTTAAGTTATAATGGGGTGGTCTTTCTTGAGGGGATATACACACACTAACACAGGTTTATAGAGCTTGGTCGGTTGATTAGCAACAAGAACTGTGAATTGATCAAGAATCACACATAATAAATATCTGTATTTTATTATTCAGTATAAATAAAAATAAAAAGAATTAATGCAGTTTTTATCTGTTAAAAATGTGTAATGATAATATAAGAATTCCAAGTCTTCTTATCACTGAAAGTTTCTGTGCCTGTTTCATATGCATTATCATTATTTTTATCACTTTTATTGTCTGCCCAGGTTCCACTTCGTAGTGTATTAAGGTTCCCGTTTAGTTTTTGGAAAAATCCAGGTTTCTCTCTGTTTCCAGTTTCACAAGTTTTTGACATCGTTTGTTGTAAATTTTGATTTATGATTACGTTGGTACATTGTAATATTATCTCCTTGTTGAAATTTTCAGTCTTCTTGTAAGAAACCAGATTTCCGTAATGCCGAAATCAAACTGATCTACAATATCCTACTTGTTTTCCCCTTTAATCCAGCTTAAACATCTTTCTTTTACGCGATTTGACATTTTGTTTACTGGTCGTTGAATCGTTAACGATCTGGTTTACGATAATAAAACCAAATCATGTTCCATTCGAGAATTCCAAAATAAACATCCGGTCAGTGAAAATGGTCGTTTGTGAGGGGAATTTACATTCTTGTGTCAAGAAAACGTGGTCGCTGGTCGCGTTTGAGGGGTGGTCGTTCGCGAGAGGTAATTTTACGTTGGAAACACTTAATGCATCAGGGTTTTGGCCGGATGAGGCGGGTGTTGGCTGTCAACCTGTTTCAATATATTCTTTTGTAATGTGACAAGCAATTTATCACGTTTAACATGACTGTTTATGTTTGAAAAATAACTTGTGCATCATCTCTGGAATCAAGTAGATTAATAGGTTCTTTCATAGGTTTTTGGGAAAGACCGGTTGATCTTTCACGAGTGATAGAAATTTTATGTCTTTTTGAAAGTGGAGCGCAGCGGAACAAGCCAAAAGACATAAAAATTTCTATCATGAGTAAAAGTTCACACTGACTTTCCCAAAAACGTATGAAAGTACCTATTTCTTCCGTAAACCAACAACTTTCACATTGCTATAACATATAGACTCTCCATTGTTGTAGACTCCATTGTCTCTGACGTCCAATCAGAACGGCGGAAACAAGAACGTCATAGAAGAACGTTGTTACGCTTCCATAACAACGTTCTTGTTTCTGGCATTTTGATTGGATGACGCAGCAAGTACAGATGTGTGCACATGAGGTCATGTGTACTGGGTCATCTGTACCAGAAATCGGCCATTTACGGAAGAAGTACTGTTTCTTTTGAGGGTATTATAGTATTATCCATAGAAAATATATAAGCGATCTTGTTCCCATTAAGGTATCTGACCCACAATTGAAGTTACCGTTTAATTTTATTTGTCAAAAAGAAATACAGCTTTATTAAGTCAATGTATTGCTAATTAATGATAAAAGTAAAATATATTATATAACTTGAGTCAATGTTCACTGAGGAAAAAAATTTAGTAACTCAAATAGTATTTCCGATGTTTGCCGAACATTACCGAGGTCTGCTCCATTGAAAAACAATGTACATCCGGGACACCAAATATGATCTTGTGGTCAATTATGGTCCAGATACCTTAAAAATGTGACATCAAATTAGAAAGGACATTGGTAGGCAGTGTTCACAATGGACAGGTAGAAAAGAAAGAAATACACCGTAGTGTTTTAAAAGAATTAAAAACTTGCTTGTCTCTATCTGTATATTGGGAAAATTGTTATATAGGTTGTTTTTTAATGACAATTTTCAAATACAATGGGCCTTTTTTTTCACCTACAGATTTCTCTTGAGGAAAGTTTTACATTACCAGTCACAAGGAGAAGTTACCATCAACAAATCACCTGTAATAGCTGTTGTCAAGGAAGAGCCTGAAATCCAGCCGAAGACCAAACCAAAGAAAAAAACAGATAAAAAAAGACCACCTACCACCAAGCAGTTACTAGGTATATTTAATGTATACAGTCAAACCTCTAAAAACCGACCCCTCACTAAACCGGAATCCTGTCTATACCGATCAAAAAGTTCGGTCCCAAAGTTTTGTTTTCAATTTCTTAAGTAAAAATACCTTACTATACCGGCCCACTGCGTATTCCGAACACCGGAGTAAAAGTTAATCCCCAATACACAATTTATAACTATAAAAACCCTCATAAAAGCGGCTTGATTAAAATCGAAAATCTCCAATGCAAAGCCATGTGTCTTTGTTTACACAACTTTTAACAATAATCGTTTGAACTTAGGTTGCCTGAAGGCCATTTAATTGCACACTTACATCGATTTACATATGTATACATAATAGTGTGAACTGTTTTAATTGATCAATAAAATTAAATTAGGGTTTTCCAGTTTTGTTAAATGGGATCGTTAAATCCTGGAATGAAACTTCAGACTACACTATTCAAAAGTTGTTTCTCTAGGCAAGATTTTCCTTTCTTGACCCCTCACAGATAACGAATGAGGATGAAGATGACATTCCGCTTGCGCAGTTGAGCATTAGCTCAGGGTCATGATTAGTCGGAATTAAACTTTGAGAATTTTGATAAAATTGAAAAATCGTTGCCGACCATTCAGAGCTGATATGACACGCGGATATTTTGAAAACGCTGGATCAAATAATTAACTTTTACAAGCGCTAAAGACTGTCGTTATTAAAATAAATTACAAGAACTGAAAACTATGACCGAGACACCATCATCAGGAGACGAAGAAACACACAACTATTGGCGCTTTTTATAAATGATTTAGTGTAACTAAAACTGTTCGTAAATAAAAACTTAACTAAACTAAAGTTAAAAATCTACCAGGTTGATAACATAACAGTCAATTGGTATTATCCATCAATGCATTATTTTCTGAACGAAACCCCGACGCAATTAAATTTTTCAAACACCTTAATAAACCGATTCACTGCCCAAACCGGCCATTTTTTCTGGTCCCGATGATGGTCGGTTGAGACAGGTTTCACTGTATATATTAAATGTTTTTGCTTGACCTTTTAGTTCTACTCCATTTCAGACTTACAACCCATGTTCAGAAATAACCCATAATCGAATTCTTAGCTCACAAGAGCCAAAGGTTCCATGGAACTTTTCTGATTACTGTCTGTTGTCATCATTGTAAACTTTCACATTGTAAACCCCCCTCCCCTTGCAAACTTGTTTGGGGGATATATAGGAATCACCCTGTCTGTCTGTCTGTCCACATCCATTGTAAGCGCTTCTCCTTAAATGCCTGACAGATTTTGATAAAACAGTACATGAAGGAAGTACATGATATGTAGATGTGCATGAAGAAATTTCATCCCTGTAAAATTATTCAGGGGAGATAATGAGACTTAGACTTTTTAAAAATAGTATTCAGTGGGAGACCTCGTAAGCACAACTCCTCCTTAACTGTTTTACAGATTTTGATGAAACTTTACATGAAGGAAGTACATCATATGTAGATGTGCATGAAAATTTTCGTTGCTGTCGGATATTATTCAAGGGAGATAATTGGACTTGAAAGCGAAGCGGGGTATCCCTTTGTGAGCGTGCTTACAGTCCACACTTGTTCAGAATTGTTTTAAAATGATGTCAAAATGTAAACGTTATTTCCTGAGGAACTATTGGGTTAATTTCAACCAGTTGTTGTGCATTTCAGAAGTTATGAAAATAATAGTTTGATCAAATAAAGGGCTGTTCCTTCTTCAAATATGAGATAATACTACATGTATTCTGATTTAGTATACAACAGATATTGAATGCCTCCAATAATTGCTTCAAAAGCTGGCAAAATGTTATATGTTATTGGGGATCTTCACAGGGGATACGGGTACATATTCCCTGAGCCAGAGGTGAAGGGAATATAGAATACAGACAGGGAATATGAACCCGCATCCCCTGTGAAGCCCGAATAATAATTATATCCTGTTGAAGTCTTCTTGTACTAATATTCTATAGTATATAATAAGATTAGACATTTCTCATGCTTGAAGAAAAAACTTAGTTTGGTCCACCACTATTGGAGAACCTACCATTCAACAGATTTAAGCTTCCAACGAAACTTTTTATGGCATTTTGAATTTTATAACCTTCATATTTTTTGACCACTTTCAATACCAGCAAAACTGTTAATGATAAATTTCACTTTTGAAGTGCGATGCAAATGCTTTTGTTTGCCATTTTAGAAGACTTCAAGTTATCGGTTATCTCCCTTGTTAATTTCAATACAAATCACAGTCGGAGATGATAGATTCCGAAAAATGCATGTATTTAAAATCCATATTTGATATCTTTATATTATGTTAACTATTTATATTATGTAAAACAAATAAATTCAATGAATAGATGCCATTTTGAAACTGGTTTCAATATCCCCAGGGTTTCACTGGGAATATTATAAGTTATATACGTTCATATCCGTAGATATGGAGATTTTAACACCTGAAGTGCCCAAAGTATGCCCTGAATCTCCATATCTACGGATATGAACGTGTATAACGAATTTATCCCCAATTTTTAGTTTGAAATGGTGGATTTTTAGGTTCATTGACAGTGCAAACGAAACGTTTTCTTCATTATCGAAGAAAGTTTTATTGGAATTTGGTACAAATATCGCTTTTTTACCAAGTGTAGGGTACTACCTTTGGTAGAACTCTACAGTTATAGAAAAAAAATCAGTTTTTTGTTGGATTCAAATAGATGTTGAAAAATTAAGTTTTGGCGCTGAATGTCTTGCCGAGACATCATAATAGTGTGACGTCGTTGTTTGTCAAACTCCATATCTTTTGTTTCTTTTACTGTTGCAAATAAAACACATTTGGACCTTTTGTCCAAGATTACATCATCCTGTATATGACGCAAATTAATTACCATTTCTAATATTATTGCATCTTAAGTACTATTGTGAAACTAACGGTTAGCAACACCCAGGGAATATGACCTAGCAACGCCCCGGGTATATTAGTTTTGTAACGACGTGTAATTGACCAATCAAATTCCAGGAATAACACTGATACGGGGATAAGGTATGATATCCCCCGTCTTGATTAACCAATCAAATTGTAGGGATTGACTAGATACATTACTTTAACAGAATATTTGTTGATAGGTTATCATGAACTTATCATTGAGTTAAATAAATCATACAAAGATGTAATTATGGTTGGAAGATAATTCTTTTGGTCTGGCTTGGTGTCCCCTGTGACTCATAGTGGCACTAGAGTCTCGTTATAACCATGACTCATTTTCAAGGACAAATGTTAAATAAAAACCGTCTTCATGCAGGGAGTGCTTGGCTTTAACATCTAATCAACAAGAATTGCCAATATTATAGAAATGAGGAATGAACTCATTGATGTACTATAGTAGAAATGTGTATTAAAGCAGTTTACACACACTCCATTAAAAAGAAACTATTTATTACTTATAATTTATAAAAATTGCTATAAATGACATGTATGTTCAATAACTTTTAGCATCATTAGACATGTTGTACACCTTTTGGTTGCCATAAACTCTGACCAATGAAATTAGACTTGCCATATGCAAATGGAATTATATATTTATATTTTATCATGATCTGATCAAACAGTTTTGACTGTCATTGTTTGTGTAGTCATATCAGTGCATATGTAATAACATTGAAATAGAGAGATGAGATTCTATTGTTATTTAAAAAAAAATTGTATTTGCATTTTTAGAAGGTCTGCCTCCACCTAAACCAAAGAAAGGAGGAAAAAACCAGCTAACGAAAAAAATAATACCACCACTTCAGCTAGACTCCTTAGGCAGACCTGTGTTTCCCCTCTGTATTGGAGACTTAACTATTCATAGCATTGGAGAGGTAAATCTATGCTGTACAATCTTGTCAAATCATCATTTTTTTTTAAATTGTCAGCCATGAAAAACAAAACTATATATTTTTTCAAGCAGCAACATTTAAATATACTGACAAATATGTCTATAAATTGAAAACCACGAAAATTGTAATTGGCAAAAAAAAATACTACTGTGAAATCCTTTTTAAATCGTGGTGTTCCAATTTTTGTTTTCATGGGTTTTATAGGCGTTAGACGTGTAAACAAGTACTACACCATACTCCCAGGAATTAGTCTTTAAATGATTATGATAACCTAAGCTAAGGTTTTCTAGACAGATACAATACTAAACTAGCATTGGAATTCAGCTTTTGTTTCACAGGTTATTGTTGTCAATTGAAAACAAAAACTTGTCTCGTACATGTATTCCAATCAGTAGTTTTAGTGCACAGTTGTTTGGTGTAAGTAAATTTGGAAAAGTGAATGTTTTCAATTTTCAACTCATGATCAACACAAATTAATATCCTAACACATTTTTTTATGAAAAATGTCAAGGTAGTAGTATCTTCTTTGCTGTTAAGACAAGACACACAGGAAGAGTTTGTTGGCAAGAATTGTGTAGGTAATACTTCAGAAAGCAATTTCAAAACAGCCTAAATGTATTTCTTGATCATTTTGTGATGATTTTCATTGACAATTTACATGTTTTGTTTCATAGATAGTGAATGACCGACCAGGATTTCACTCAGTATCCAACATATACCCAGAAGGTTTCTGTAGTACCAGGGTCTATGTAGATGTACACAATGTGGATAGTCGGTGCTTGTATACATGTAAAATATCAGATGGTGGAAAAGGTCCAGTGGTTAGTAGACAAAAAAAAATAATACATGTATTGATATATTGCTAAAATATATGAATATTGAAATGGCTTGTGGTTCTTGTAAAACAGCTGTTGATGGTAATTACTTTGTTATGAGTACATAAGCAAATCAACTTTTTCATTCTATGAAATATTTAGATGTGGGAAACGCCCTGTGGTAATAAATTAGTACTTAAGAAGGTCATTCATACATGTGATATGGCATGATACAAAATCTCACACATTATTGATTATTTTATCTACAACGGAGAGAACACAGACCTTCTGTAGGGAAACTGGCAAACCTTGTTAATTAAGATTGGAGTCGAGTACACCCTGCACTCAGTGAGATTCGAACCCGCAACATTAGTGTTGACAGACCAACTGATCAATATTAGACAAACTACCTTGACCACTCGTCCACCGAGGCTCAAGAAAATTATAGCCTGGGTCAATAAGGAAAAAAATAAAATAATTTACACTACAAGATAGATGTAAGTCGGGTTCCATGTTACCATTGTTCCTTCCAGAGATAGTTGCCACTGGCTGTATATACATGTATACTACAGATGTATGGTCATTTCTATTATTCTTTGCAATAAATTACCTGTTTTGTAACACCATTCTAAGATCATATACATGCATGTTGTAAGTACTGGTGAGCTGTATGTAAGAAGTTATGTTACGATATATAACGGTACATTTTATTGTTAAATAGTGATATGTCAGGATACTAGGCAGAATTATCAAAGGCATCATGACTGTCCTTGATTAAAATAATGCTAATGGTTGTTAATCTGTTTTCTAGTTTGAGATAGCCTCAGAAGACAATGCCAATGTTGTGTTTTGTAGTAAATCTATCTCTGATTGCCATAATCAGCTCATAAAGGCATTAAAGAAGAACAAGTAAGTGGGTTTCTACAACTAAATTTTATACCATTACAAAATATCTAATATTATATTCTTTCTTATACTTGTAGGTTCTGCTGTATATAAGAAACGTTTTCATTGCCATTTTATTTTCCCTTAGAAAACCCTATCGTACACGTGTAGAAATATATAATGTTTAGGCAACTATAGGATATACATATAGAAGTAAAATCTCTCATGTAGGAAACCTTAGGATATTAGTATAGAAATATGACCCTATGACTAGGAAACACTGGGGATTCATCCTCCAGTTTCTACTTGGACCCTGAGATTTAGGGAACTTGACAATAAACTCCACAATTGGAAAACAAATTGTTTGGTGTCTAAATAAAGTAAACTAAAAACATTTTCTTATCTTTTATTTTTGAACACATCGTCTAACTGGTTCATGTTATCCTTTGAAAGATCATTAGGTCCCTCTCTTCAGTTATCCTTTGATCATTAGGTCCCTCTCTTCAGTTATCCTTTGATCATTAGGTCCCTCTCTTCAGTTATCCTTTGATCATTAGGTCCCTCTCTTCATATTTGCAAGGGCTATGGACAGCACAATAATTTGAGAATGTGGACCACTCTTGTCAACAATTTGATTTGATCTAAAAACACTGTTCTTAGTTTGTCTTTAGGTAAAAATTTCAAGTTTGTGACGGCATGCTCAATGGTTTCCATAATTTTCTTAACATTGTTGTTTTCACTGTGTGAAGACATTTTTAATAATAAACAAACACATGCTTCCTTCAACATTTAATTTTTTTAAACTATAATCAAGTGCATGATACTGATAATAAACACCATAAATATAAAGTTATCCATGTATTCCAACCATCAACCATTAATGGTCTCATTGTACAAAATTTGGCAACTGAAAAATCAAAGCTACTCTCATACAGAAAACTGTATTTTTAAAAAAAAAGCTACCCCAAGTCAGCTGGTTACCATTATTGTTAAAAATAAATACAGGGATCAGCGATTAATAAAAAAACCTAGTGAAGCTTGTCTGCAATGAACAGCTATGTAATATTTTGACTGTGATTTTTTAAAATTTGGGTACTGGTAACAAGATCTTATTGCTAATTTTGTTCTGTTTTGAGATTAAAATACGACTATTATCATTGGGAATGGGCCCTTATTCTTATATGATGTTCCTCCTGGACTCTATTAGCTTTTCTTCTGTGTTTATTTTTAATATTCTTCTATTAAATATAGTATGAACTAGAGACTGGAAACTGAAGAGAGGTTTATTATGCAGATTTTTTACCTATAAATATATAATAAAACTTCACTGTAAATTTGACATTTGACCTTAGCAGTCCATTATTCAGTGCTGTTGTTTTATTTTCAGAAAATTAGAGCATTTAGAAATGACAGGAAAAGGAGCTGAATTCTTTGGGTTGTCACATCCAGTTGTACAGAACCTTATACAAAGCTGTCCTGGTTCTAGGAGATGTACTGGATATAGATGGGTCAAATTTGAAATTAACAAAATGGTGGACTCTGTGGAAATGGACTCAAATGATCCAACTACATGTTATACAGCTTTAAAAGTTCTTCTCAATAACGGTAATTTATAAACTTGACGGATTTTTTTTTGTAATTTGTCTTCTTAAAAATCTTAAGACTTAATTGCTTATCAGCATGTGTTATAGATGACCCACAGTAAAGCATGGCCAATTTGTAAATTTGTTTCTGTGCCAAAGTTTACTTATGTTTTAATGGTAAAAGTTGATGGGTAAATTTTAATTGATTTTCATCTTTGAAGTAATGAAGTAATTAGAAGTCTCCTGTGACCTTGACCATAATTATGTATTCAGCAATGTGATGAATTGTAACATCGCTTGTTTGTGTAATATCATTTAGAAGTTATTGATGTTTTTAGGCATTTTCAAAAGTATTTTTTTAAATTTCAGGCTCAAAATTACAGGAGCCTCCTTCCAATCTAAGATCTCTTCTGACAAACAAAGGTATGATAAACACTGCAAAGAGATGAGAACAACTTAATGTTACAATGATGATATTGATTATGAAATGGACACTGCCAAGAACCAGACCATGGTTGACAATATTTCAATTTCACAAACATTGTTTCCGCTATACAGACTCATGTACATATAAATAAAAAAATTCATCTGTGTTTTATTTTTTGTTTCCGTCACTGGATATTTATCTTGTTAGTCTTGACTTCAAGACTACAATGTCTGCAACATGTTACATGTCTCCTACAATGTCTGCAACATGTTACATGTCTCCTACAATGTCTGCAACATGTTACATGTCTCCTACAATGTCTGCAACATGTTACATGTCTCCTACAATGTCTGCAACATGTTACATGTCTCCTACAATGTCTGCAACATGTTACATGTCTCCTACAATGTCTGCAACATGTAACATGTCTCCTACAATGTCTGCAACATGTAACATGTCCCCTACAATGTCTGCAACATGTAACATGTCTCCTACAATGTCTGCAACATGTAACATGTCTCCTACAATGTCTGCAACATGTTACATGTCTCCTACAATGTCTGCAACATGTAACATGTCTCCTACAATGTCTGCAGCATGTTACATGTCTCCTACAATGTCTGCAACATGCTAGATGTCTCCTACAATGTCTGCAACATGTTACATGTCCCCTACAATGTCTGCAACATGTTACATGTCTCCTACATGTCTCCTACAATGTCTGCAACATGTTACATGTCTCCTTCAATGTCTACAACATGTTAAATTTGAATAACAACTACACAGTGTGTTTTGTTTGCTTGCTGCTATTACTAGAATTATTTAACAGCAAGAAAAATGTTTTAAGTGTTCAATATTCATTGCTTGGTCCTTACAAAGTTAATGTTGATCATGAGCAATCTGAAATTGAATATGACCTCCTCCACAGGACTTACTTCAACATAGCGGAAATGCTGTATTTATATCCAATATTAAATGAAACACTCTTCAGAGCAAGCCACTTGTGAGGTTTAATGCTACTTGCCATTTGGTAATTAAGGCAACTAGTTTTATCATTGGTTAGGTAGCAGGGGTATCTGGTAAAACTCTGACTTAGGAGCAAAACAGGCAATCATTTATAAGTAATGTTGGATTCAAGCTCAAACTGGCAAACCTGTGTAATGACACAGCAGTGTTCAATAATAGATCATTGTTACCTTAACCACTGTGACCCCTGAACCTTTGATATTTTAATGATTACTATTAACAGTTGATATTTGTTAAATGTTTATGATTAACCTTTGTTACACCATTGACTTTTGAGCTTTGTTACATGTTCACCATTGACCTTTGTTACATGTTCACCATTTACCTTTGTTACATGCCTTTGTTGCATGTTCACAATTAACCTTTGTTCAACATTGACCTTTGTTACATGTTCACCATTAACCTTTGTTCAACATTGACCTTTGTTACATGTTCACCATTTACCTTTGTTACATATTCACCATTTACCTTTGTTACATGTTCACCATTTACCTTTGTTGCATGTTTACCATGGACCTTTGTTACATGTTTACCATTGACCTTTGGGGGCAGTTCGTCTACTATTGATCACCATGGACTGTAAACACTGAGATTGTGGGTTCGATTCTCAATGCAGGCAGGGTATACTCGACTCCAATCTTAACTGACAAGGACAGCCAGTTTTCCTACCGTAGGTCCGGGGTTTTCTCTGTGTACTCTGGCTTCTTCCCCCAATAAAAACTGGACATTATGATATAGCTGAAAAACTGCTGAAAGTGGCGTTAAACAATATACAAACAAACAAAAAAACATGTAACAAAGTGATATGTTCACCATAGACCTTTGTTACATGTTCACCTCAATTTCGGTGGGGTTTTTTTACATTTTCGGCTTCATCTATTGGATCACTTAAGTTTCCGTTTAGTAAGCAATGACTGCAATGTAGACAATTTTACGTTATTCTTCAAAACCTTTCACGTCCTGAATGTAGCTGAATTAGTTATTAGTGGACGTTAGGTAAGCCATCAATCCCAACGGTATTGGCTTGCATTGGACCAGTCAAATTCCCAACACGTTATTTTGTGTTCGTTTTAACATAATTTTTACAAAATAAATCAAGATAATATTTTTACAAATAAACGAATAACTTATCACGAGTGTTTAGAATAAAAAAGAAAAAGAATTAACAACCCCTTTGTATGTAATAGGATCTCCGATATGACCACTTGAATGAAATGACAACGTTTCCGATTGCAGAAGTTCTCATCCTATAGTGAACACACGTGTCCGAGCAGACACAAATGTATATTCAATAAATAAATGAAACATCTTCTTAATGTAATCAGTGGCGGATCCAGGGAGGCGGAGGCTTTAAAAAGAAAAGAAAGGAAAAAAGTGAACAGGGAGGCATATTCTTATGTAAGAATAAGTTCCAAACTTAAAAATCAATATCAAACATTATCATATACAATCATATGTATCCTGAAATATAAATATCAGAATATCAAGCATCCTCACGAGTCAGGGTTTCTGTGTCCACGAACGTGGACACAGAAGCCCTGACTTGTGAGGATGAGTATCGAGCTGAAATATAAAATATAGATAATATGATGAGCAAAGAGAGATAACCCAAACTCACCTATGTGACTATACTGACTGTATACTCTCTAGCTATAAAGAAGCAACATATAAATCTATAAATATGACAAACATCAAACAAGACAAAATATATCAACAAAATAAAATAAGAAATAAAACACAAAGATCAAAATCTATGCCAGCCACATTAAGTCTAAAGAGAATCCGAATTGTGCATAAATTGTCCGAGTCACTATGCACCAACATATGATTGAAACCATTTGAATGACCTAGAAATTAGATGCCTGATATAGCGGAAAAAATTGCTATAAGTGGCGTAAAACAACATTTAAACAAATATCTAAATAAAAGATACACCGATATCGCTTTCACGAAAAGGTCCGAGCTTGAAACGTCGCCTGATTGAAACGCCTCTCTTTCGACGTCGCTAAGCACCATTAGACGTCATAGTTGGACGTAGTAGCTGCAAACGTCCACAGACATGGATAACAACAGTGTTGTTAACTTGTGGGTGAATTTAAGTAGCGATGTATTTGAAGAAGAAAATTTGTTGGATATCTTATTTCTGTACAAAAATAATGATCGAGGCGTCCGGAAACGAGCAGTGGCAGTAAAAAAAGAAGAAAAAGAAAAGGTAATTATAACATCACTTTCTACTCCTGGTCCGATAATCCTCTGCCGTACCACGCAAAAGGGATTCTCGGACTATTTCTACGCCCAAACATAACGATAAAACGTCCTTTTATGGATGGCGCTATCTTTACTGTTTTAACACTGCTTTGTGATAATTAGATTTCTCCATAATTTTTACCTTGGAAGATTTGTACTTATGCTTACTGTACTTTTATTTATATTCGTACTTTTATTGGATTGTAACCAAAAGCAGTTGACATGTATAAAAGTTATACAATGCAGGTAAAATATGTAATGCATGCGAAATAAGCATGAAAAAAAAGAACCCCCCACCGCACCACCAAACAAAATTATTTAACCAGATGTGTATGTTTTTTTAACTCTTTTTATTTTATTTTTGATAGGAAATCGTAGAAACCGCCGTTGCTGAGACCGCCATTCCTAGGAAAAAGAAAACCATCTTAAAAAGAATTGTTGACAGATTATTCAAAAAGGTGTGTTATACAAAGAGAAAGACATTAATTTGAGACTTGAAGTTTTAATATTTCTGTTCATTGATAAGCCCCACATTCAAAATGTTTTAACTGACTGAAAATGTTGGTTCGTGTATCTTATATTTGTTGCTGACATACATTTAATTATATATAATGCTTCTTTAATTAAATTATTGAAATTTTGTTTATATTTACAGACTAAAGTTTGATCAGAGAGAAAAAAGACATATAGGACCGGTTTTAAGTCCTTAATTTCTGAATCAGTCGCTTTAGAAGTTTGTTTGAGGAAATATGGATATTGCGATAAAAATAAAAGTCTTTATTCCGGAAAAATGATGTCTTACTAAAATTATTTTACGAGAAATAAAATTATTCTGGCTGGTTATTTTTCTTTTTGCTAAATCTTTAAGTTAAGGTGTGTGTTCAGTAGAAATAAACCCATGGACCCTTGTTACATGTTCACCATGGACCTTTGTTACATGTTCACCATGGACCTTTATTACATGTTTACCATGAACCTTTAATACATGTTCACCATGGACCTTTGTTACATGTTCACAACAGACCTTTCTTACATCTGCACCATGGACCTTCGTTACATGTTTACCCGGACCTTTGTTACATATTCACCATGGACGTTTGTTACGTGTTCACCATGGACCTTTGTTACATGTTCACCATGGACCTTTGTTACGTGTTCACTATGGACCTTTGTTACATGTTCACCATGGACCTTTGTTACGTGTTCACCATGGACCTTTGTTACGTGTTCACCATGGACCTTTGTTACTTGTTCACCATGGACCTTTCTTACATGTTCACTATGGACTTTGGTACATATTCACCTTTGACATTTGTTACATGTTTACCATTGACCTTTTTTACATGTTCACCTTTGACCTTTTTTACATGTTCATCCTTCTTGACCTTTGTTACATGTTCACCATTCACCTTTGGACGGGGGGGGGGGGGGGGGCTTGGTGGCCGAGTTGTTAAGGTAGTTCGTCTACTATTGATCACGTGGACTGTAAACACTAAGGTTGTGGGTTCGAGTCTCACTGCAGGCAGGGTATACTCAATTCCAATCTTAATTGACAAGAATTGTCAGTTTTCCCACCGAAGGTCTGGGGTTTTCTCTGGGTGCTATGGCTCCTTCCCCAATAAAAACTGGGCGTTATGATATAGCTGAAAAACTGCTGAAAGGGGCGTTAAACAATATACAAACAAACAAAAAACCATGTAACAAAGTGATATGTTCACCATAGACCTTTGTTACATGTTCACCATTAACATTGGTACATGTTCACCTCAACTTTTTATGTTGTTTTTTTTACATTTTCGGCTTCAATCTATCGAACCACTTAAGTGTCCGTTAAGAAACCAATGACTGCAATGTAGACAACTGTACGTTATTCTTCAAAACCTTTTACGTCCTGAATGTAGCTGAATTAGTTATTGGTGGACGTCCCAATGGCTATACTGGACCAGTCCATTTCCCAACACGTTATTGTAAACTGTTCGTTTTAACATAATTTTTACAAAATAAATCAAGACGACATTTTTTACAAACAAACGAATAACTTATCGCGAATGTTAAGAATCGAGAAAACCGTCATAAAGAATTAACAAACCCATTGAATGCAATGTGATCTCTGATATGACCACTTAAATGCAATGGGATCCCCGATATGACTACTTAAATGCAATGGGATCTCCGAAATGACCACTTAAATGGGATCTCCGATATGACCACTTTAATGTAATGGGATCTCCGATATGACCCCTTTAATGCAATGGGATCTACGATATGACCACTTAAATGAAATGTATCTCCGATATGACCACTTAAATGCAATAGGATCTCCGATATGACCACCTAAATGCAATGGGATCTCCGATATGACCACTTAAATGCAATGGGATCTTCGATATGACACCTAAAATCAAATGGAATCTCCGATATTACCACTTACCACTTAAATTCCATGGGATCTCTTATATGACCACCTAACTGCAATGGGATTTCCGATATGACCACTTAAATGCAATGGGATTCCCGATATGACCACTAAAATGCAATAGGATCTCCGATATGACCACTTAAATGGGATCTCCAATTGACCACTTAAATGCAATGGGATCTCCGATACGAACTCTCAAATACAATGGGATCCCCGATATGACCACTTTAATGCAATTGGATCTCCGATATGACCACTTAAATGGGATCTCCAATTGACCACTTAAATGCAATGGGATCTCCGATATGAACTCTCAAATACAATGGGATCCCCGATATGACCACTTTAATGCAATGGGATCTCCGATATGACCACTAAAATACAATGGGATCCCCGATATGACCACTTAAATGGGATCTCCGATATGACCACTTAAATGGGATCCCGATATCATCGCTTAAATGCAATGAGATCCCCAATATTACCACTAAAATGCAATGGGATCTCCGATATGACCACTTAAGATCTCTGATATGACCACTTAAATGCAATATGATCTCCGATATGACCACCTAAATCCAATCGGATCTCTGATATGACCACCGAAATGCATTGGGATTTCTGACATGACCACCTAAATGCAAGGGGATCCGATATGACGACTAAAATGCAATGGGATCCCCGATATGACCACTTGAATTGGATCTCCGATATGACCACTTAAATGGGATCCCCGATATCACCGCTTAAATGCAATGAGATCCCCGATATTACCACTAAAATGCAATGGGTTCTCCGATATGACCACTTAAATGGGATCTCCGATATGACCACTTAAATGGGATCCCCGATGTGACCATTTAAATGGGATCTCCGATATGACCACTTAAATCTAATGGGATCTCTGATATGACCACCTAAATTCAATGTGATCTCCGATATGACCACCTAAATGCAATGGGATCTCCGATATTACCACTTAAATGGGATCTCCGATATGACCACTTAAATGGGATCTCCAATATGACCACGTAAATGGGATCCGCGATATAACCACTTAAATTGGGTTTCCGATATGACCACTTAAATGCAATGGGATCTCCGATATTACCACTTACCACTTAAATTCCATGGGATCTCTAATATGACCACCTAAATGCAATGGGATCTCCGATATGACCACTTAAATGCTATGGGATTCCCGATATGACCACTAAAATGCAATAGGATCTCCAATATGACCACTTAAATGCAATGGGATCTCCGATATGACCACCTAAATGCAGTGGAATCTCCTATATGACCACTAAAATACAATGGGATCCCCGATATGACCACTTAAATGGGATCTCCGATATGACCACTTAAATGGGATCCCGATATCACCGCTTAAATGCAATGAGATCCCCGATATGACCACTAAAATGCAATGGGATCTCCGATATGACCACTTAAATGCAATGGGATCTCCGATATGACCACTTAAATCCAATAGGATCTCTGATATGACCACTTAAATGCAATGGGATCTCCGATATGACCACTTAAATACAATGGGATCTCCGATATGACCACTTAAATCCAATAGGATCTCTGATGTGACCACTGAAATGTAATGACAACGTTTCCGATTGAAGAAGTTCTCATCCTATAGTGAACACACGTGTCCGAGCAGACACAAACAAACAAAATCACGTCGGTAATACCAGTTGAATTTTACTTACTTAATGATACTTAATGATTCATTCCAGCACAAGTGTCATCTGTCACTTCTTCGCCGGACTCAATAATTTCCGAATCCATATGTATATTTCCGTATCTTCCGGATATCTCAGCTCTAAAATCTGAGTAGTAGAGGTCCTCACTTCCCCATAACTTGTCTATACGGTTTTTGAACGAGTTTATGGTAGGAGCATTAGTCACATATTCAGGTAGTTTGTTCCAAATTTTGCTATCCTAACAGTGTAAGAATTTTTCCTGGTGTTTATGTTGAATCGCTGTTGGACAACCTTAGTTGAGTTAGTTCTTGTACTATGTCTGGCATTTGTGTCACTTAATAGTTTTAGGAAGGAGCATACATCTGGGTCATAAATTCCCTCTAATAATCTTGTAGGTATCAATCATATCACCCCTCATTCGTCTATAAGCCAAAGTTGGTAGTTTAAGTTTTATTAGTCTTTCAGGGTAGCTAAGATTGTTAAAACCTGGTATTAGAACTTTGTTACATTTGTCAGTTTTTTTTCAAATTTCGCTCATACAATTTTCATTTTGACTTAATTTCACACATGAAATGTTCAGAAATGTGTCTTAAATCAGCTTTAAACAGTAAAAAGAAAATTTACCGACTGCCTTACGTATTACATCATATAGCTTATAGGTTAATGTAGCCGGGTTCGTTCAGGGTAGAAATCAAAACAAACTCCAAGGGTTTAACTTTATTAAATACAAAGAATCATATGTAGAACTATAAATCTCTGAAATAAAGAATGACCAAATAAGGAACATGGGATGATATGCACAATACCATTGAACTGACACATGAAATCTACTCACATGTGCTGTTGAAGAAAAATATAAGAATAAGTTCCAAACATGAAAATCAATATCAAACATTATCACATGCAATCATATGTATCCTGAAATATAAATGCTGAAATATAAAATATAGATAATATGATGAGCAAAGAGAGATAACCCAAACTCACCTATGTGACTATACTGACTGTATACTCTCTAGCAATAAAGAAGCAACAATCAATCTATATAAATATGACAATATCTAACAAGACAAAATATATAAACAAAATGAAATAAGAAATAAAACACAAATATCAAAATCTATGCCAGCCACATTAAGTCTAAAGAGAATCCGAATTGTGCATATATTGTCCTAGTCACTATTCACCAAAATATGATTGAAACCATTTAAATGAATTAGAAATTATATGGCTGATATAGCGGAAAAATTGCTAGAAGTGGCGTAAAACAATATTTAAACAAAAATCTAAATAAAAGATACACCGATATCGCTTTCACGAAAAGGTCCGAGCTTGAAACGTCGCCTTATTGAAACGCCTCTCTTTCGACGTCGCTAAGCACCACTAGACGTCATAGTGAACGTAGTACTAGCTGCAAACATCCACAGACATGGATAACAACAGTGTTGTTAACTTGTGGGTGAATTTAAGTAGCGATGTATTTGAAGAAGAAAATTTGTTGGATATCTTATTTATGTACAAAAATAATGATCGAAGCGTCCGGAACCGGGCAGTGGCAGTAAAAAAAGAAGAAAAAGAAAAGGTAATTATAACGTCACTTTCTACTCCTAGTCCGAGAATCTTCTGCCTTCCCACGCAAAAGGGATTCTCGGACTATTTCTACGCCCAAACATAACTATAAAACATCCTTTTATGTGATGTGATATACCATTTAAGGATGGCGCTGCCAACACTGTTTTTAAACACTACCTTGTGATAATTAGATTTTTCAATAATTTTTACCTTGGAAGATTTGTTCTTATGCTTACTGTACTTTTATTTATAATCGTACCTTTATTGGATTGTAACAAAAAGCAGTTGACATGTATAAAAGTTATACAACGCAGGTAAAATATTTAAGGCATGTAAAATAAACATGAAAAAAAAGATTATTTAAAATTTAAAATTATTTAACAAGACGTGTATGTTTTTTTTAAACTCTTTTTATTTTATTTTTGATAGGAAATCGTAGAAACCGCCGTTGCTGAGACCGCCATTCCTAGAAAAAAGAAAACCATTTTAAAAAGAATTGTTGACAGATTATTCAAAAAGGTATGTACATTCTTGCATACAATTTATAAGCACCACATTCAAAATGTTTTAACTGACTGAAAATGTTGGTTCTTGTATCCTAAATTTTATATATGTTGCTGACATACATGTAATTGTCTATAATGCTTCTTATTGATTTCTTTAATATTTACAGACCAAAGTTTGATCAGAGAGAAAAAAGACATATAGGACCGGTTCTAAGTCCTTAAATTCTGAATCAGTCGCTTTAGAAGGTTGTTTGAGGAAATATGGATATTACGATTAAAAAAGTCTTTTTTCCAGAAAAGGATGTCTTTCTACAATTAATTCACGAGAAATAAAAGTATTCTGACCAAAGCAATTGATTAAGTTAAGGTGTGTGTTCAGTAGTGGGTTTTTAATATTTCTGTTCATTGATAAGCACCACATTCAAAATGTTTTAACTGACTGAAAATGTTGGTTCTTGTATCTTATATTTGTTGCTGACATACATTTAATTATATATAATGCTTCTTTAATTAAATTATTGAAATTTTGTTTATATTTACAGACTAAAGTTTGATCAGAGAGAAAAAAAGACATATAAGACCGGTTTTAAGTCCTTAAATTCTGAATCAGTCGCTTTAGAAGTTTGTTTGAGGAAATATGGATATTGCGATAAAAATAAAAGTCTTTATTCCGGAAAAATGATGTCTTACTAAAATTATTTTACGAGAAATAAAATTATTCTTACTGGTTATTTGCTAAATCTTTAAGTTAAGGTGTGTGTTCAGTAGAAATAAACCCATGGACCCTTGTTACATGTTCACCATGGACCTTTGTTACATGTTCACCATGGACCTTTATTACATGTTCACCATGAACCTTTAATACATGTTCACCATGGACCTTTGTTACATGTTCACAACAGACCTTTCTTACATCTGCACCATGGACCTTCGTTACATGTTTACCCGGACCTTTGTTACATATTCACCATGGACCTTTGTTACATGTTCACCATGGACGTTTGTTACGTGTTCACCATGGACCTTTGTTACGTGTTCACTATGGACCTTTGTTACATGTTCACCATGGACCATTGTTACGTGTTCACCATGGACCTTTGTTACGTGTTCACCATGGACCTTTGTTACTTGTTCACCATGGACCTTTCTTACATGTTCACTATGGACTTTGGTACATATTCACCTTTGACATTTGTTACATTTTTACCATTGACCTTTTTTACATGTTCACCTTTGACCTTTTTTACATGTTCATCATTCTTGACCTTTGTTACATGTTCACCATTCACCTTTGGACGGGGGGGGGGGGCTTGGTGGCCGAGTTGTTAAGGTAGTTCGTCTACTATTGATCACGTGGACTGTAAACACTAAGGTTGTGGGTTCGAGTCTCACTGCAGGCAGGGTATACTCAATTCCAATCTTAATTGACAAGAATTGCCAGTTTTCCTACCGAAGGTCTGGGGTTTTCTCTGGGTGCTATGGCTCCTTCCCCAATAAAAACTGGGCGTTATAATATAGCTGAAAAACTGCTGAAAGGGGCGTTAAACAATATACAAACAAACAAAAAACCATGTAACAAAGTGATATGTTCACCATAGACCTTTGTTACATGTTCACCATTAACATTGGTACAGGTTCACCTCAACTTTTTATGTTGTTTTTTTTTTACATTTTCGGCTTCAATCTATCGAGCCACTTAAGTGTCCGTTAAGTAACCAATGACTGCAATGTAGACAACTGTACGTTATTCTTCAAAACCTTTTACGTCCTGAATGTAGCTGCATTAGTTATTGGTGGACGTCCCAACGGTATTGGCTATACTGGACCAGTCCATTTCCCAACACGTTATTGTAAACTGTTCGTTTTAACATAATTTCTACAAAATAAATCAAGACGACATTTTTTACAAACAACCGAATAACTTATCGCGAATGTTAAGAATCGAGAAAACCGCCATAAAGAATTAACAAACCCATTGAATGCAATGTGATCTCTGATATGACCACTTAAATGCAATGGGATCCCCGATATGACTACTTAAATGCAATGGGATCTCCGAAATGACCACTTAAATGGGATCTCCGATATGACCACTTTAATGTAATGGGATCTCCGATATGACCACTTTAATGCAATGGGATCTCCGATATGACCACTTAAATGAAATGTATCTCCGATATGACCTCTTAAATGCAATAGGATCTCCGATATGACCACTTACATACAATGGGATCCCCGATAGGACCACTTAAATGCAATGGGATCTCCGATATGACCACCTAAATGCAATGGGATCTCCGATATGACCACTTAAATGCAATGGGATCTTCGATATGACCACTTAAATCAAATGGGATCTCCGATATTACCACTTACCACTTAAATTCCATGGGATCTCTAATATGACCACCTAATGCAATGGGATATCCGATATGACCACTTAAATGCAATGGGATTCCCGATATTACCACTAAAATGCAATAGGATCTCCGATATGACCACTTAAATGGGATCTCCAATTGACCACTTAAATGCAATGGGATCTCCGATATGAACTCTCAAATACAATGGGATCCCCGATATGACCACTTTAATGCAATGGGATCTCCGATATGACCACCTAAATCCAGTGGGATCTCCTATATGACCACTAAAATACAATGGGATCCCCGATATGACCACTTAAATGGGATCTCCGATATGACTACTTAAATGGGATCCCGATATCACCGCTTAAATGCAATGAGATCCCCGATATGACCACTAAAATGCAATGGGTTCTCCGATATGACCACTTAAATGGGATCTCCGATATGACCACTTAATGGGATCCCCGATGTGACCATTTAAATGCAATATGATCTCCGATATGACCACCTAAATCCAATCGGATCTCTGATATGACCACCGAAATGCATTGGGATTTCCGACATGACCACCTAAATGCAAGGGGATCTCCGATATGACGACTAAAATGCAATGGGATCCCCGATATGACCACTTGAATTGGATCTCCGATATGACCACTTAAATGGGATCCCCGATATCGCCGCTTGAATGCATTGAGATCCCCGATATGACCACTAAAATGCAATGGGTTCTCCGATATGACCACTTAAATGGGATCTCCGATATGACCACTTAAATGGGATCCCCGATGTGACCATTTAAATGGGATCTCCGATATGACCACTTAAATCTAATGGGATCTCTGATATGACCACCTAAATGCAATGTGATCTCCGATATGACCACCTAAATGCAATGGGATCTCCGATATGACCACTTAAATGGGATCTCCGATATGAACACTTAAATGGGATCTCCAATATGACCACCTAAATGCAATGTGATCTCCGATATGACCACTTAAATGCAATGGGATCTCCGATATGACCACTTAAATCTAATAGGATCTCTGATGTGACCACTTAAATCCAATAGGATCTCTGATATGACCACTTAAATGCAATGGGATCTCCGATATGACCACTTAAATGCAATGGAATCTCCGATATGACCACCGAAATGCAATGGGATCTCCGATATGACCACTTAAATGCAATGGGATCTTCGATATGACCACTTAAATCATATGGGATCTCCGATATTACCACTTACCACTTAAATTCCATGGGATCTCTAATATGACCACCTAAATGCAATGGGATCTCCGATATGACCACTTAAATGCAATGGGATTCCCGATATGACCACTAAAATGCATTAGGATCTCCGATATGACCACTTAAATGCAATGGGATCTCCGATATGAACTCTCAAATACAATGGGATCCCCGATATGACCACTTAAATGCAATGGGATCTCGGATATGACCACCTAAATGCAGTGGAATCTCCTATATGACCATTAAAATACAATGGGATCCCCGATATGACCACTAAAATGCAATGGGATCTCTGATATGACCACTTAAATAAGATCTCTCATATGACCACTTAAATGCAATATGATCTCCGATATGACCACCTAAATCCAATCGGATCTCTGATATGACCACCGAAATGCATTGGGATTTCCGACATGACCACCTAAATGCAAGGGGATCTCCGATATGACGACTAAAATGCAATGGGATCCCCGATATGACCACTTGAATGGGATCTCCGATATGACCAGTTAAATGGGATCCCCGATATCACCGCTTAAATGCAATGAGTTCCCGGATATGACTAATAAAATGCAATGGGTTCTCCGATATGACCACTTAAATGGGATCTCCGATATGACCACTTAAATGGGATCCCCGATGTGACCATTTAAATGGGATCTCCGATATGACCACTTAAATGCAATGGGATCTCCGATATGACCACTTAAATCCAATAGGATCTCTGATGTGACCACTTAAATCCAATCGGATCTCTGTTATGACCACTTAAATGCAATGGGATCTCCGATATGACCACTTAAATCCAATGGGATCTCCGATATGACCACTTAAATGCAATGGGATCTCCAATATGACCACTTAAATCCAATAGGATCTCTGATGTGACCACTGAAATGCAATAACAACGTTTCCGATTGAAGAAGTTCCCATCCTATAGTGAACACATGTGTCCAAGCAGACACACACAAACAAAATCACGTCGGAAATACTAGTTAAATTTTGTTAGAACTTTGTTACATTTGTCATTTTTCTCAAATTTCGCCCATACAATTTTCATTTTGACTTAATTACACACATGAAATGTTCAGAAATGTGTCTTAAATCAGCTTTAAACAGTAAAAAGAAATTTACCGTCTGCCTTACGCGTTACATCATATAGCTTACGGGTTAATGTAGCCGGGTTAGTTCATGGTAGAAATCAAAACAAACTCCAAAGGTGTAACTTTATTAAATACAAAGAAGAATAAGTAGAACTATAAATCTCTGACAAAATACAAAATCAACAATTAAGTAAAATGGAGACAATTTAATTCACGAAAAACTAAATATAAAGATTCAAATATATTTATCCATGAAATTACAATAACTTGTACTTAAAAGTACTTATCAAAATGTCTATCACTCAAATATAAAAACACGTGTTCAATTACTTATACAAAAAATACCAAACTACTATAACAATAATAGTTTCAAAACTCTCATTCAACAATTGATAAAAATAGTAACCAAACATTCCATACCATCAGTGTGACAAGACTACATCATGAAAATATTCAATGGAAATCGGTGGAAACTGATGGTTAATCTACAGATGAAAACTATGTTTTACAAAAATGCAAAACTGGATTTCCATAATAAAAAAACCACAATGAACCGAATTTATCAAAAATAACTTTACTATGAATATAAAACTTTATCTTTATTCATCATAAAAATGAAAGATTTTTAAAAAAACTTCTAACATAATAAACTTACAATTAAATGCAAAAATAGATCCAAAATAAATGGTAAAGCCAGTAAGGTCAGTGAGTTAACAGTTGAATATTAACTTTAATGTCTGACATAAAACTCAAAAATACTCATCACTTTATACTCTTGAGTAAAAAGCCAGTTTGACAAGAATACTAATCTAACGGAAAATCTAATCATATGCAAATGAAAAAGAAAGAATGACCAGATAAGGAACATGGGGTAATTAATATGCACAATACCGTTGAACTGACACATAAAATCTACTCACATGTGCTGTTGAAGAAAAATTTAATAATAAGTTCCAAACATGAAAATCAATATCAAACATCTTCACATACAATCATATAAATATAATAAATACCAGAATATCAAGCTAAAATATAAAATATAGAATAAAGGGACCTTAGCGGAATATTTATCAAATATGGATTTTTTACGAGGTCAATGCGTAGTTATATGGACCGTAGAATAATGAGTCGGAAGAGTATATCCGGATCTATTTTTAGAAACAAGCCTTAAATATGCTTTATAAATAGTAACATATCCGGATCTATTTTTAGAAACAAGCCTGAAATATGCTTTATAAATAGTAACATGCCTTAAATATGCTTTAAAAATAGTAACAAGCCTTAAATATGCTTTAGAAATAGAATATATACACAGAATATTTTGGGGGACCACGTGACTAAATAATCCAATGAAAATGTAAGAATCATAAACCATATGTAATATAAAACGTTATGTTTAAACCGACGTCAAACAACACGTTGAAAATAGTTATCGAACGCAAAATAAACAATATATTTTATATGTTGCATAATTAATTAGCAAAGTTGAGTACATGTCACTATTTGAAATGTATTTTCATCGAAATTACATAATTTCGTAGTCCTTTTAATTGTGCTAATTCGAATAAAATATCTAAAGTATTCAAATACGCAGATGCGTCACACACAGAACTCAACATAACAGGCGTTAAGTTTTTCTCAAAAAGGAGATGAATTAGAAGAACATGTAACATGTCACATTGACGGAGTTGTTGTCTAATATAAGTCTTGTCAAATTATATACTCTTTCCAAAAAGAAACGCAACATAAGAAAAATTATGTTTTACTTAGTTTAAACATATTTTATTGTATAAATAGATATATCATTGAACATACAGTTAATACATATACAATACAAGGATTCGGAAACAAGCTGAGAAGCTTTTACAAATCCGTCTCCGGTTATGAAATTACATATTTAACAAAATGTAAGATACATGCTCTGACAGGTTTGATAAATTATATAATGAAGAATAGAGAGGAAAGAACTAAATTAATATATGTGATAGGAAAAGAAACAAAAATGAAGAAAAAAAAGAAAGAAAGGGTTGATGAAATGCTTTTAGTTGTTTAATGTCTATATGCATCTACGAAACGTTTACTTTTTAGAATATAGGATTGCACTTTTAAAAAAACTTCAGTATTCTGTTCCAATGTTAGAGCATCTGACCCATAAAGAAATAAGTTTAAGTCGATTTGTACTTGAAAATTCAAAGCAAAAATAGTCCTTCGACGAAGATCGGAATATTTATGGCAATAAAGTAGGAAATGTCTGTTTGACTCTATCTGTCCGCATGTGCAATTTGGACTGTCAACCAGACTGCGCCTGAATAGATGCTCATTCAGACAGCTACTATTCATGCGCATTCTGGCATGCAAGATTTGACCCATCCTACTACCTGCATTATAAAATAATGGACGTTTTTCATTTTGAGCTCCGATACATGACTTGAATATGTTTAGCGATCCCGAATTCCGGATATCTATCGACAGGTTATTCCACAATTTAATAGTTGATGGCAGAAAATAGTTTGAATATAAAGACGTCCTAGTCCGAATATCAGTAATATTGTTAGACTGGCGTGTGAAATGCCTATGAAGGTTAGACCTGATATTTGGTAATAAATTACTCAAATACTCTGGTGTATTCCCGTTCACCATTTTGTACATCATGACAAGTTTGTGTTTCTTTCTACGATCAGAAAGTTTTTCCCATCCCGTTTCCTCGTATAATTTTTCGAGCGATGTTAATTTTGTGCCACCCGTTACAATTCGCATCGCTTCTATCTGAACGCTTTCGATTTTATTAACTAATGTTTGAATCCCGTTGTCCCAAACGACGTCACTATATTCTAAAATTGGTCTGATATATGAAAAATACATTTTTTCTAATGTGAATCGATCTAAAACTAAGCGTACACGTCGTAAGATATTGACTCTTAAAAATGCCTTTTTAACAATGTAATCGATATGTTCATGCCATGAGCCATCATCCGAGAAGTAGATGCCCAAGTGTTTATGGCTAGATACTTCCTGAAGATAAATATTGTTCATCCGCAATAGAGGGTGTACTTGTCGAGTATTTTTACGCGATACAAGCATCGTTTCGGTCTTCTGGGGATTAAAACTCACGAGCCACTGCGAGGCCCAGCGGTGAATTTTGTCGATATCACTATTCAAAATATTCGCCGCGTTATCTGGAGTGTCAACAGTGACATAAAGACTAGTGTCGTCGGCAAATAATTTTATACACGCGTTTATATCGTCGACGATATCGTTAATAAAAATTAGAAAAAGAAGGGGACCGAGTATTGATCCTTGTGGAACACCGGCACTTACCGGTTTCCAGTCAGAGAAACAGCCGTTAAGAGCGACACGTTGGATTCGCCCAGATAGATAACTGTCAAACCAACTCAGAAGGCGTCCCGTTATACCATATTTTTTCAGTTTAAATAATAGACCTCTGTGCCAAACTCGATCGAAGGCCTTGGAAATGTCACAGAACACTACTCGTATTTCTTTGCCATCGTCCAAGGCCCTACCGAACGAGTTTGAGATGTCAATCAATTGATTGATTGCTGAGTCACCTTGTGTGAACCCAGACTGATGAGTAGTTATTACCTTATTATCTAAAAGAAAATTGTGGACATGTTTATAAATACAGCGTTCCATGCACTTTGAAATAATACTGAGCAGTGAAATCGGACGATAATTTTTAACTTCACTAGTGTTCCCATTTTTAAAGACAGGCGTTACATTTGCTTTCTTCCATGTAGTAGGGTAGAACGATTTTGTGAGCGATAAGTTAAAGAGTCTACATAGCGGTGTTTTAAGTTGTGAGCTGGCCAGTTTCAAAAGTCTAGCATTGATAAGATCTGGACCAGATGCCTTATTGATATTTAGATTCTTTAGAACGTCCTCGACTTCAGATTCATTTAATACAATATTTGAAATTTCATTTACGACTACTGGGGGATTTGGAAGATGAGCATTCGAGTCGTCTATTTCAGTTTGAGTAACAAAATAATTATTAAACTCGTTTGCTTTTTCAGTCTCGTTAGTTATAAGATTGCCATCTTTTATTAATGGCGGTACTCCGCATTGCCGTTTTTTCATACCTGAAATTCGGTTGCATATATGCCACCATGATTGATTTGACGGGTTACTCTGTTTTAATTTATTGACAAGTTGATCTCGATAGCGAAGCTGGGCTTTTCTTATTTGTGACGTCACCATATTACGTGTTTGACGAAATTTTACCCAATCAGACTCTTTATTTGTACGACGCGCTTTCGAATGGAGTCGCCTCTTTTTTCTAATAATTTTTCTAATATCATTTGTCAGCCATCTCGGGTCTGCCTTGCGAATCATTACCATTTTATTAGGAATGGATTTTTCGGCCGCACCTAAGATGACATCCGTAAAGTCAGAATCTATCTTATTAATGTCGTCCGAAGAAAATATACGTTGCCAGTCAATTTCTGATAAAAGTCGTCTATAATGGTCATAGTCTCCTCTGTCATAAAGCCATATTTTACGTCTAACTGAATTAAGAATTGGTTTGGAAGAGTTAAATATACCAATCACAGGACAATGATATCTAATCTGATCCAACAAAGGAGGTCCTACGCTAGTATAAGGTACAAAATCAATACAACTGGTAACAATTAAATCTATAACTGACGATGAATTTTCAGTAAAATTTGTCGGATCATTTATCATTTGCTCTAGGCTATAAGACGTACAAATACGTTTCATTTTTGAGTTTACATTTGCTTGATTGTCATTAAAATCACCCGTTAGTATGACATAATCACATGAGACATCGTTTATTGCGGACTCTACAGAACGTTCAACTTTACTCCAAACCTCGTTATTGCTATGAGGTGGAATATAAAAGGTACCATACAAAACCTTTTTGTTACTTATTTTTAACTGAACCCAAACAGCTTCTATATCGGTAGATTCTAAGTCAGAGCGCCTAATGGCATAAATATTTTCCTTGACATAAACGATGACTCCTCCCCCTTTTAAGTCCCCACCCCTATCTTTCCGAAACGGTTTTTGGTAGTTTATTAGCTCTGTAGAATCATCCATATCCGAGGATTTCAACCATGTTTCAGTAAAAGACAAAATATCGAAATCGTTATATTCAGATATGATAAGGTCTAATTTTGGTAGTAAACTCTGAACATTTAAATGAAGGAAGGATATAGAATTAGAAAAAATCTCGTAAATATGCGAAAATTCGGATGGGCAATCAGAACTCGTATCATTAGGATCAATATTAATTAAAGAATGGTTGATATCCATGGGGCCGGGGTTGAATTCCAATCCCGATATGAGCAGTAATATTTCAATAATTGACAACAAGGTGACAATCATTAAAAATGTATAGTCAGCATTATTTGGGGGAACCATGTGACGCATTTCACTTGGAACACGTTTCTCGAAGTCGAAAAAACATAACAATACTATAACAGGCAGGGAATCTGACTGATAAAATACTATACAGTATATACAAAAAACATTAAACAGTGATAAAGTTCGTGTTCTATTGTGATTTAGGGAAAAATTGAATAGGCCCACTCTCACTCTGTACTGCTCAATACCGATACCCATAATCAAGTCACACCCGGGGTATGATAAAAGTACACATAATGAGAGTGGGCAAAACAAATTAGAACCTGATGGATATATTTGTGATCATAATTCGGTGCATATCCATAAACATACATGGGAATATCTAAGACATAGAGCATTTCATCAAGGTAAGGGAATAGGACATATAAACAATTGGAAATTGAAGGAAAAATACAATTATGTAACAAGTTATTTACAAGAGTGCACATTGTTATTACAGTATGCAATAACATTTGTAGGAATTTATGTGAAATATATAAATCACACACAATAATTAATTCTCTACATAGTGATTTTATCAACTATTTAATTACTTTTTAAACAATTTGTGTTTTTTGATCGAATTAAACATTTTTGTTTTGCTGTTAAGATTTTTAAATGCTCGGACTCGTCACCTGAGTGAACGTTTTACTCTACTGACTAGCTTACGATTCGCTTGAGTGAACATTTTAAAGTAAATTTAAAATATAAAGTAAGATGAAGAAAAGAAAAAATGAAGCTTTCAAAAGATTTTCAGTTTTTTCTTTGCTAAAACATTTCAAAATAATCATTAAAATAATTAATAATAAAACAAAGAGAGAAAAAATTGCATCAACCAAGTATGAGAATATATATAACACGATATGTGGTATCAGGCACGTTAAGACATATTAAGAAGAGTTAAGTAGTTAGGTAGTTTTACCGTAGAAAAGTTTTTCAAGTTGGCCACGAAAGATTCCAATTGTCACTTTAATAAAGTTCATCGGAAAGGCTGCTACCGATTAAAGATGGCAGTACCGTTGGTACGCTGAATGTTCGCAGTAGCAGCACCGTCGTCTTGTCCACTGACGTCTCGTGTTGGGAACAGGAGGTTCATGGCTCGAGGAAACCGTTCATTGACGTAGTTTTTCAGAGCCGACTCAGTATTTATAACACTAATCTTGTCGGCATTGTCTTTAATAAATATCTTGCCATCAACAGTCCACGTCTGTTTGATGTAATGATTGTTTTTTAACTGGCGTGCTTTATAGGCCAGGAGACTTCGAGTTTTTGTGAGGTCCTCGTTAATGAGAACTCGACTATATTTCTCACTTTCCTTTAAGTTTTTACTAGCTTTAAGGATCCTCTTTTTGGTCATTGGATCCTTAAGGCGCACAATAATTTGTCGAGGAGGCAATGGTCTATCGAACTTATCCTTTCTAGCAGGATTGCCCACACGATGAGATCGGAGAATATCCCCCTCCTGGTATCCGCTGTCAATGCTTTTAACGATATCCACTACGATATCAGTGGTGTTTTCTGTTTTGTTTTCGGCAATGCCGCTAACCCTCATTAGTTCCCTTCGCCCGTATTGCTCAAGACTATCAATATCGTCTTTTAATTTAATGTTTTCAGCTGTGAGACGATCTATATGGTGTTCATATGACTGAAGAGCATATCTAAGAGCCTTTTCAACTTCTTGTTTTATTGTGTTTGCAATAGATGCTTGAATTTCCTCGTGAATAACATTTTTGAGTTGTTGGACTATATTTTGTAAATCAGATTGTTGTAGGGCAAACGTAGTTGGAGTAGGTGAACTAAAGGGTTGTTGGTAGATGTTCGGCGGGGGCAGGTAGGCTTGTGGTCTAGCATGCACGTCGATCTGAGGACTGTCATATGACGGAGAGGTAGTCCCTGGAGATGCCATTGTACAGAACTTTTTGACGTTATATTGGCTTTCAGGTGACGGTGTAAGATAGCTGAATTTACGTACTCTATTATCAGGAGTAATGACTGACATGGGTTATAGTAGGTGACAAAGTTTGGTGTTTATGTTCAATTGTTCAGTTTGTTTACGTTCTAAATAATGACCGTGGCTGAGCAGTACTCACACAGTATAATGTTTATGTCCAGTTTACCTTTTTTACAATGTCCATGGCTGAGCGGTACTCACGCAGCTAACAATTTCATATTAAATAATCATACAAAGTTTGTTTTCACTCATAAAGATGAATTAAAATGTTCCACCACATATATAATTTTCCGTAAGAATCATTGTGATGATTTACATTCCACAAAAATGTTTTTTAAAAAGTCATTTTAGTTAAGTTCTGGAAGAGAGAAAAAATCCATGACTATACACCCAGAGCATGCGCAGAGCTTAAAAAAGAGAAAAATTATGTTTTACTTCATACATTTTAATTATAAATTACAACAGAAATAGAAATAAAACACACAGAACACTATCATGTGGAAGGAATGTTGCCAAAGGTTTACTTTTACCAAAAATGTTAATTTTCCATTGGGATGCAGTATGGAACAATATCTATTATTGCCTCCGTTTGCCAGCATAACAGCCTTTATACACCTGGGCATAGACTGAATTAATCGAAGGAATTCTTTGCCATTCAACATGAAGTGCATGCTGTAATTCCTGCAGTGTTTTAGGCGAAGGTCGAGTTCATTCAAAGATGCTCAATCGGGTTCAGATCTGGTGAAGGCCAACGTAAACATGTACGTTCTGCTTCTCAAGTCAATAACGATCCTTGTAGTATGCGTTTTGGCATTATCATGTTAAAAACCTTCCCTATGGACATCGAATGCGGGCAATAAGTGAGGCTGTAGAATCTCGTAACGATTGTGAACTGCATTCAAGTTGCCTGGAATATGAACCAAAGGGTGTTTTTCTTGCGTAAGAGATGCCAGCCTACATCATCACGCTGCCTCCTTTGAAATTGTTGACTTTCACAGGCGACAAATCGTGCTGCGGTGAACATTGATGTGTGCTGCGGTGAACATTGAAGTGAACTCAGTCTGTGATTCACTAGCCTGGAGTCGACTGATAGTGATGTTCCGGCATAACTTTTCCTCATCAGATGCACAATTAGACAACTGCGTTAGAAAAGAAGTAACCGAGTTTGTATACCAGCAGTACCCGCTAACAAATTACCCATGAACTGCACGTGCAAAACAAACTAAGTCAATTAGACAACTGCGTTAGAAAAGAAGTAACCGAGTTTGTATACCAGCAGTACCCGCTAACAAATTACCCATGAATTGCACGTGCAAAACAAACTTATTTTTGTTAAGCCTCTATTTCTATATGAGTACCAGGTTTTAACAACCTTGATTGAATTAAATGCAGTCATCGGTAAAATGTCATCAATTACTTAAAAAATCAGTTTTTTTTTTAAATTAAAAATTTGTTTGCGTTTCTTTTTGGGGAGAGTACATATAGATTCTAGCATTGATTACGGTTATATGTCTACTCAAGACAGTAACATGTTCAAATTTTATAAATGCAGAACATTTTACGGTTTTGATAAGTACAATAATCAATCGTGGTAAAGTGGTAGAATGGTGTTTGATGGAAAATGACTATAGCTAGTTTTCCTAATGGATAAAACGGGATATTTTAATCATTGAGTTTTTCGGACTTAATGAGTTTCAGAGAGACGGGAGACCCTAATCTACGGAAATGAGAAAAACAGGGATAGTTTCTTGCTATATTTGTGCAGCAAAAGTTTTTGTCTATAATTTTTGAACGAATCAACATATCAATGTAATTCAAACGGAAGGGTTTTTCTCGACTAAATTCGTTTTTTAACTATGATTCTAAATTGTGTTCAACTTGTAGAACCTGGTAACATGCGGCTTATATATTCCAATTGAAAAATTATAACAAATTCATCAATTTATAACTTAATTGTATTTAAAAAGCGCGATCGTTGTTAACCTGAAAGGTGGTTCTTTGAAATGTGACGTAGAGTGGAATTTCAACTTTAAACGCAAATTATACAAACATGCAAAACCGCTGTCAAACGTGATTCCTTTATTCCTATAGGAATTTTAATATAAATTGCGTTGACATTTAACTTAATTTTATTCATTAGTTGTGCTGCCTCCATTTTAGTGGCAGCGGATATTTAAACACACTTATTTTTAACAAATGGGTAATCCAAATGACTGGGATCATACATGGGGTCCCAGTACTTAACCCGTGTAACGTCCCGAGGCGTCCTCGGGTGGTGGATCGGACAGGCTCTCTCGTTGGAGTGTTGTCAGGTCATTGTGCGGAGGGCCTGGCCACGGACCGTACGTGTTTGGAGAGTGTAACGCTGCATGCACGATGGTGACCCCTTTTGCAGATTTCCAGAAGGAGTTGCTCGTTGTGGCCGCTGCAGGGGGCTGAATTGTCCACTCCATACTTTTCCAGGGGAAGTCAAAACTGTGTTCCCTATGTCCCATCCCTTTTTCCGGTTGATTCATTTCTTGTTAACTTGTTCTTGTACTGAATATAACTGAAATACTGCTCGCGGGACGTACAGCAACCAATCAATGAATAAAATCGTTAATCCAAAGGTTAGCTAGATTTTCATGGAAGTTAAAAATAATACGACAGCGGATTAAAGTTTACTTTTGAAAAATAATCATGCATATTTTATTAATCTCGATTGCCAATACTAAATTATGTTTCCGTCTGAATGCGCTTTCGAACCATATTGATATATTCTTTGTGACCTATTAAATTTCATGTACATGTAATTAGAAAGAAAGTGTTATCTGTTTAGTTTTGAGTAAATTTTTGTTGATTTCTTGTCTTTCATCGAGTAATTATTAAATAAATGAAATATCTATGATCTAGTTTTAAAAAGTCACTCAATCGTAGTAAGCTTTCATCTTATGCAGTACATTTGCAAACGTTAACATAAATTATAAACTGTGTAAATTTGCTGCATATTTTCATAGCTAATGACATTTATGAATACTGTCTAGATTAGCTTTTAACAATTATTAGAGAGGAAAGAGAAGACAACCATTTGAAATTTTATATAAAATGTTTATGATCTACTTAAAATAGCCACTCAAACGTCAAAAGCATTCATCTTAAGCAATATACTTTTGCATACGTATACACAAATTATGAACTGTGAAATATAAATACCTGAATATTTTTTTTACAGATAATGATAATTATTGATAGCATCTAGTTTGAATTCACAAAGAACCACAAGGATTGGGATTTTTTCACCATTAGTAGTTTATGTCATATACAAATTGATGTTTTAAATTAAAGTTGTACACATTTGAATTTCGTTGAAATTTGTTTTTCAAATTCGAGAAATCTCCAATATGATACTTCTTTGTAAATCTTAAAGATAAAGCCATACGTAGATTTCAATATTTTTTATTTGGTCATTACAAAACCAGACGCCGGGATCTAGCTAAAAAATAACTAAAACTGACCTTAACCCTCATTCAAACAAACTGACAAAAATTCAAACTGTGTCGTAAAGCTTTTGAAAAGTCGTAAACGGAAACAAATTAATAGGCCGAATTTTACTGCCGTTATAATCCGAAGTTAGTTCTGTGATTTGTCGGATTAGCCTTGCCAAAAAAAAAAAATAAAATAAAATAAAACGAAACAAAAATAAAAAAAAACCGAGGGTACGATTATTCGTTCTAATTAATAGTATGTTTTAAATAGAGTTGTATATTTCAATTTATGTATATACAATTAAGGTGTTCGGGAAAATTCATCCTCATATTAATAAAAACAATTTGTTTTTCTTTAATGATTGTAAATTATTTACAAAGTATTCGAAAACTTCACTTTCCGAACATAAGTAAATTACGAGATAGGAAAATTTGTTGATGATTTATATAACATTGTACAATGAGTTGCAAACGAACATTGCCGAATTGAGTAATACAGATAATCTTGATTAAAACTTAAATTATAAGTTTTAGTAAAATAAATGATAAAAGGATGCAACTTTAAGTAATTGAAGTCTTATGATTTCTGCAAGAACTGATAAACTGGAATGCACGGTAAATTGGAAATAACAGTCATTCCTTTAAACGACGTCTACGTCGTTTATGATAAAACGCCGGAAAATTGATCAACGTCAGGCAGTAGTAAGTTTCATATACTTTACGGATTTCAACTTTGAGAGAAAAATAAAACTGCAGATTTGATTATTTCGATATATCATGATCATAATTCTGCAAAAATCTCAATTTCGAAAATTTTTAGACTAAGGTCCCTTTATGAATGATGCCGCTCAGATAATATGTGTAATAGATAGTAATATGATGAGCAAAGAGAGATAACCCAAACTCACCTATGTGACTATACTGACTATACTCTCTAGCCATAAAGAAGCTGCAATAAATCTATCAATAGGCAAATATCAAACAAGACAAAATATATAAACAAAATGAAATAAGAAATAAAACACAAAGATCAAAATCTATGCCAGCCACATTAAGTTTAAAGAGAATCCAAATTGTCCATAAATTGTCCGAGTCACTATGCACCAACATATGATTGAAACCATTTGAATGACCTAGAAATTAGATGCCTGATATAGCGGAAAAAATTGCTAGAAGTGGCGTAAAACAACATTAAAACAAATATCTAAATAAAAGATACACCGATATCACTTTCACGAAAAGGTCCGAGCTTGAAACGTCGCCTGATTGAAACGCCTCTCTTTCGACGTCGCTAAGCACCATTAGACGTCATAGTTTAACGTAGTAGCTGCAAACGTCCACAGACATGAATGATAACAGTGTTGTTAACTTGTGGGTGAATTTAAGTAGCGATGTATTTGAAGAAGAAAATTTGTTGGATATCTTATTTCTGTACAAAAATAATGATCGAGGCGTCCGGAAACGAGCAGTGGCAGTAAAAAAAGTAGAAAAAGAAAAGGTAATAATAACGTCACTTTCTACTCCTAGTCCGATAATCCTCTGCCGTCTCACGCAAAATGGATTCTCGGACTATTTCTACGCCCAAACATAACGATAAAACGTCCTTTTAAGGATGGCGCTATCTTTACTGTTTTAACACTGCCTTGTGATAATTAGATTTCTCCATAATTTTTACCGTGGAAGATTTGTACTTATGCTTACTGTACTTTTATTAATAATAGTAATTTTATTGGATTGTAAACACAAATTTTTTAACAAGACGTGTATATTTTTTTTAACTCTTTTTATTTTATTTTTTATAGGAAATCGTAGAAACCGCCGTTGCTGAGACCGCCATTCCTAGGAAAAAGAAAACCATCTTAAAAAGAATTGTTGACAGATTATTCAAAAAGGTGTGTTATACAAAGAAGAAGACATTCATGAATAAAATTTATCGTTATTAAAGTTGAATTAATTTGAGACGTTGAAGTTTTAATATTTCTGTTCATTGATAAGCACCACATTCAAAACTGACTGAAAATTTTGGTTCTTGTATCCGCATTTTTATATTTGTTGCTGACATACATTTAATTATATATATGCTTCTTTAATTAAATTATTGAAATTTTTTTATATTTACAGACCAAAGTTTGATCAGGGAAAAACGATAAATAGGACCGGTTTTAAGTCCTTAAATTCTTAATCAGTCGGTTTAGAAGTTTGTTTGAGGACATATGGATATTACGATAACAAAGCCATTATTCCGGAAAGAGGATTTCTTTCTAAAAATATTTTACGAGAAATAAAATTATTCTGACCAGAACAATGGTTTTTTTCTTTTTGCTACATCTTTAGTTTAAGTTAAGGTGTGTGTTCAGTAGTGGGTTGGATAATAATATGTTTATTTGAATAGTTTTTTAATGAAAAATTGTATTTGTTTGTTGTTTTGAATAATTTTACGCCACTTTCAGCAATTTTTCAGCTATATCGTGGAGTCAAGATTTAATTGGGGAGAAAGGAAGCACGAGTACTTGGTGCAAAGCTCCAAGTCTCTTTTTGAAAATTACCAATGCTGATCAATTAAGATTGGAGTCGAACACACCCTGCCCGAAGTTAGATTCAATCCAACAACCTCAGTGTTGACAGGCACGTGATCCATAGTGGGTAACTAACTACCTTATCCTCCTGGACACAGTGGCCCCTCCCGATATTAGGACGTAGAGTATAACAAGGAAACAATTGTGGGATTATGTAGCACAGAACATTGTTATTTAATATTGTCCTCCATTACATTGTTTTTAATTTTACTTATTTTTAAAGGGGTTTTTAACTTGCATGGTGTGTGGCACTCTCCCAACAATTTCCCCATTATGGTGCGTGGCCAGGCGATTCTAATGAACAAGACACCTTTGGTTAAATCAATCTCAACAGACAGATACCACAGCGCTTTCTATCATAGTCTTGTTAAAATCAATCTATACAAATGCCCTTGAAAGATATCTAGGTTTCCGCTATGTATGTATGACATACCAAAAAAGTTAATTTTTTGTTATTAATGGCTGTAAAAAATGCACAAATTACACACAGATTTTCCAGAATATTGTAATGTATCACAGTTATTTGCTGCATTTCTAACAAACGAAGGATTTCTATAAAAGCATATTTCAATAATTAGATATGTATCAAACTTGTATCAATTAAATAAAAAAGTTGACATGACAGCGATCAATACTAGACCACTTGTTGCCTTAACAACTATGGTTATTATGATAACAGTTCATGTTTGTTTCAAATGCGTCATTGACCTTTATTATATTGTTCATCACCGATCTGTGCTATATGTTCATCATTGATCTTTGCTATATGTTCACCATTAACCTTTGTTACATGTTAACCACTGACATGTGTTCCATGTTCACCATTAACATTTGTTACATCTTCACCATTGACCTTTGAAACATGTTAACCACTAACATTTATTACATGTTTACTATGGACCTTTGTTACATGTTCACCATAAACCTTTGTTACATGCTCACCATTAAACTTTGTTACATGTTTACCATTAATCTTTCTTACAAGTTCACAATTGACCTTTGCTACATGTTTACTATTAAACTTTCTTAAATGTTTACCATTGACCTTTATTACATCTTCACCATTGACCTTTGTTACATTTAACTTTGCTCCATGTTTACTGTTAACATTCGTTACAAGTTCCCCATTAACCTTTATCACATGTTTACTATGGACTTTTGTTACAATTTCACCATTAGCATTTGTTACATGTTCACCATTAACCTTTGTTACAAGTTCACCATTAACCTTTGTTACAAGTTTAATATGGACTTTTGTTGCATGTTCAGCTGTGATCTTTGTTATATGCTCACAATGAACCTTTGTTACATGTTACCATTAACCTTTGTTACATGTTTACTATGGACCTTTGTTACATGTTCACCATTAACTTTTGTTACATGTTTACTATGGACCTGTTCACCATTGTCTTTTCTTCCATGTTCGCCATTAACATTTGTTACATGTTCACCTTTGACCTCTCTTAGATCGTCGGCGTTGACCTTTGTTACATGGTCAACATTAACCTTTATTACATGTTAAATATAGAACTTTGTTATATGTCCACCAATAACATTTGTTACATATTTACCATTAACCTTTGTTACATGTTCACCATTACCATTTGTTACATGTTCATCATGAAACTTTGTTTAGATGTAAACCATAAACCTTTGTTACATGTTCACAATGGAGTTTTGTTACATGCTCACAATTTCCCTTTGTTACATGTTCGCCATTAACATTTGTTACATGTTTAACATTGTCCTTTGTTCCATGTTCGCCATTAACATTTGTTACATGTTCACCCTTGACCTTTCTTACATCTTCGGCCGTGACCTTTGTTACATGTTCATCATAAATCTTTATTACATGCTCACCATTGACCTTTGTTACATTTTTACAATTGTTCTGTATTATATGTTCACCATTGATCTGTATAACATGTTCACCTTTAAACATTTTTACATGTTCACTATTAACCTTTGTCACCATTAACCTTTGTTACATGATTACTATATACCTTTGTTACATTTACACTATGGACCTTTGTTACATTTACACTAGGGACCTTTGTTACATGTTCACCATGGTTCCTTGTTACAAGTTCATCATGGAACTTTGTTACATGTTCACTATGGACCTTTGTTACATGTTAACCCTGGACCTTTGTTACATGTTCACCACTGACCTTTGTTACATGTTTACCATGGACCTATGTTACATGTTCACCATTAACCTTTGTACCAAGTTCACCAATAATCTTTGGTACATGTTCACCATTGACCTTTCTTACATGTTCACCATTAATCTTTGATACATGTTACCATTAACATGTGTTACATGATCACCATTATCATGTGTTACATGTTCACCATTAACATGTGTTAAATGTACACCATTAACATGTGTTACATGTTAACCATTAACATGTGTTAGATGTTCACCATTAACATGTGTTACATGTTCACTTTTGACCTTTGTTAACTACCATTAACCTTTGTTACACGTTCACCATTAATCTTTGATACATATTACCATTAACATGTGTTACATCATCACCATTAACATGTGTTACATGTTCACTATTGACCTTTGTTAACTGTTCACCATTAACATTTGCTATATGTTTACCATTAATCTATATTACATCTTCGGCATTGATCTTTGTTCCATGCTCACATTGACTGTTCTTTATGTTCACCATTGACATTTGCTACTTTATCATTAGCATTGACCTTTTTACATGACCATTATTAACCTTTGTTACATGTTCACCATTAACCTTTGTTAAATTTTCACCACAAACCTTTGATGTTTTTGATGTTTGTTACATGTTTACCTTCAACCGGGGTATTTGTAACATTTTCGGCTTCAATCTATTAGAGCACCTAAAGTTTCCGTTAAGTAACCAATGACTGCAATGTAGATAAGTCTACGTTCTTGTCTATATTGTATATTCTTTGGCCATTTATTCTTGAAAACCCTTTCAGTCCTGAATGTAGCTGAATAATTATTAGTGGACGTTAAGTAAGCAATGGATCCCAACGGTATTGGCTATGTTGGACCTTTTTAGTGGACGTTAAGTAAGCAATCAATCCCAACGGTACTGGCTATGTTGGACCTTTTTAGTGGACGTTAAGTAAGCAATAAATCCTAACTTCTGGTTATGTTGGACCATTGTAGTGGACGTTAAGTAAGCATTAAATCCCAACGGTACTGGCTATGTTGGACCATTTTAGTGGACGTTAAGTAAGCAATCAATCCCAACGGTACTGGCTATGTTGGACCTTTTTAGTGGACGTTAAGTAAGCAATCGATCCCAACGGTACTGGTTATGTGGACCTTTTTAGTGGACGTAAGCATTCAATCACAACGGTACTGGCTATGTTGGACCATTTTAGTGGACGTTAAGTAAGCAATCAATCCCAACGATACTGGCTATGTTGGACCATTTTAGTGGACATTAAGTAAGCATTCAATCCCAACGATACTGGCTGTTGGACCATTTTAGTGGACGTTAAGTAAGCATTCAATCCCAACGATACTGGCTGTTGGACCATTTTAGTGGACGTTAAGTAAGCAATCAATCCCAACGGTACTGGCTATGTTGGACCATTTTAGTGGAAGTTAAGTAAGCAATCAATCCCAACGGTACTGACTATGTTGGACCATTTTAGTGGACGTTAAGTAAGCAATCAATCCCAACTGTACTGGCTATGTTGGACCATTTTAGTAGACGTTAAGTAAGCATTCAATCCGAACGGTACTGGCTATGTTGGACCTTTTTAGAGGACGTTAAGTTAGCAATAAATCCTAACGGTACTGGCTATGTTGGATCATTTTAGTGGACGTTAAGTAAGCAATCAATCCCAACGGTACTGGCTATGTTGGACCTTTTTAGTGGACGTTAAGTAAGCAATCGATCCCAACGGTACTGGTTATGTGGACCTTTTTAGTGGACGTTAAGTAAGCAATCAATCCCAAAGGTACTGGCTATATTGGACCTTTTTAGTGGACGTTAAGTAAGCAATCAATCCTAACGGTACTGGCTATGTTGGACCATTTTAGTGGACGTTACGTAAGCATTCAATCCCAACGGTACTGGCTATGTTGGACCATTTTAGTGGACGTTAAGTAAGCAATCAATCCCAACGATACTGGCTATGTTGGACCATTTTAGTGGACATTAAGTAAGCATTCAATCCCAACGATACTGGCTGTTGGACCATTTTAGTGGACGTTAAGTAAGCATTCAATCCCAACGATACTGGCTGTTGGACCATTTTAGTGGACGTTAAGTAAGCAATCAATCCCAACGGTACTGGCTATGTTGGACCATTTTAGTGGAAGTTAAGTAAGCAATCAATCCCAACGGTACTGACTATGTTGGACCATTTTAGTGGACGTTAAGTAAGCAATCAATCCCAACTGTACTGGCTATGTTGGACCATTTTAGTAGACGTTATGTAAGCATTCAATCCGAACGGTACTGGCTATGTTGGACCTTTTTAGAGGACGTTAAGTTAGCAATAAATCCCAACGGTACTGGCTATGTTGGACCATTTTAGTGGACGGTAAGTAAGGGTTGCAGTTTTTATTCGGGGATAAAATCTGATAGCCGATTAAAACTACGACATTTGGTCGGACATTTATAATAGAAAAAATTAACTGCACAGCTAGAAAATACATTGTAACAGCTAAGTGGAAGCTCTTCTCACAATTCTGTTTTTGGAACATTGCGTTTTTATGTTATAACCTATTAAAATTGCAAGTATGTATATAATGAACTTTCCTGTGTGACTTTACTATCTCATTATATATGTAATAATTTGGTTGAATAATGGAATCATCGTGTAGATCAAGTTGAAATAATTTTTTTACAAAATAAATGAACATAACATATTTTTTACAAACATATTCGAATAACTTATGGCGAACGTTAAGAAAATAGAAAACTGTCCAGGAGCGTATACAGAAGTTTCAGTTAGAGGGGGTTCACCAAATCGACAAGGGGTCTGGGACCGCCTAAGGCCCTCAGCAGGTCTAGAGAAGTGACCTTGTATGGGGCAGAGATGGGGCAAAACCCCCCTAAGCTCTGAAGAGATAACTTCTAATGGGTCATTTTAGAAAGTGTTCGGACGGGTATTTTTTCCTGTCAGTTGCTTATTATTTGAACATGTTGAAATTCTATGTACATGATCTTCATAAATATTCTTTGATTTTACGCTTTAGCTCATTACTTGTTATTACTATTTTTATGTGTAATTTGCTTAAGTATTTAACTTTAGACCTTTTCGTTCGATAAATGAAAATATTAAAACATTTACTGTAAGGAATTTGGGAACATTTTGAGATCGATACATTTTTTCATTGTTTTTCAACAAATAAAATGAAAACTAAACTGTTTTTAGGGGACGCCCCCGCCTGAATCCGCGCCTGCCGTTATAAAGAATTTACAAAACTCGTATGAATACACTAGGATCTCCGATATGACCACTTAAATTTCTCGTTATATATTTATGTTTGGTAAATATACTAATATTGAAAACATAGAAATAAAAAAAATAAATCTGTTGAAATATAAAAAACACAATACGTAAATTAATAATTTAAACGAATTTCACTTGGTAACAATTATCAGGTTTATTAACCGTTTTCCCATCCTGATTTCCATAAAACATTTCTGGTCTATTGCAGAGGAATTTGTATGACCACGCCATTCGTAGATCAATGCACAACACTATTTATATTTTCAAGCATTGGTTATCTTTTTTATACCAGCCACCAAAGTGGAGAGGTATTATGTTATACCCACTGTTTGGATATGGGCGTCCGTCCGAAAACTTTGAGATCGATACATTTTTTTATTGTTTTTCAACAAATAAAATGAAATCTAAATTTTTTTAGGGGACGCGCTCCGGGTACATCCGCCTGAATCCGCGCCTGCTGTCATAAAAAATTTACAAAACCCATATAAATGCAATGAGATCTCCGATATGACCCCTTAAATGCAATGGGATCTCTGATATGGCCACCTAAATGAATGAGATCTGTTATATGATCACTTAAATGCAATGGGATCTCCGATATGACCACCTAAATGCAACGGAATCTCTGATTTCACCACCTAAATGCAATGAGATCTCTGATATGACCACTTAAATGCAATGGGATCTCCGATATGACCACTTAAATGCAATGGGATCTCCGATATGACCACCTAAATGCAATGGGATCTCTAATATGACCACTTAAAAGCACTGGGATCTCAGATATGGCCACTTAAATGCAATGGGGTCTTAGATATGACCATTGAAATGAAATGGGATCTACGATATGACCACTTATATACAATGGGATCTCCGATATCACCACTTATATGCAATGGGATCTCCGATATGACCACTTAAATGCAGTGGGATCTCTGATATGACCACTTAAATGCAATGAGATTTCCGACATGACCACTTAAATGCCATGAGATCTTCTATATCACCACCTAAATGCAATGGGATCTCTGTTTTGACCACTTAAATGCCATGGGATCTCCGATATGACCACTTAAATGCAAAGGGATCTCCGATATGACCACTTAAATGCAATGGGATCTACGTTGTTCCCACTTTAATTAAATGGGATCTCCAATATGATCACTTAAATGCAATGGGATCTCCGATATGACAACTTAAATGCAACAAGACCTCCTATATGACCACTTAAATGCAATCGGACCTACGATATGACCACTTAAATACTAGTTATATATTTATGTTTGGTATATATATTTATATTAAAAACCCGGAAATAAAAAAAAAATCTGTTGAAATATAAAAACTAACAATATGTTAACATAATAATTTTAAACTCATTTCACAAACAACAAAAATGAAAATAAAAGATACTCCGATATCGCTTTCACGAAAAGGTCCGAGTTTGAAACGTCGCCTTATTGAAACGCCTCTCTTTCGACGTCGCTAAGCACCATTAGACGTCATAATTGAACGTAGTAGCTGCAAACGTCCACAGACATGGATGACAACAGTGTTGTTAACTTGTGGGTGAATTTAAGTAGCGATGTATTTGAAGAAGAAAATTTGTTGGATATCTTATTTCTGTACAAAAATAATGATCGAAGCGTCCGGAACCGAGCAGTGGCAGTAAAAAAAGAAGAAAAAGAAAAGGTAATAATAACATCACTTTCTACTCCTGGTCCGATAATCCTCTGCCGTCCCACGCAAAAGGGATTCTCGGACTATTTCTACGCCCAAACATAACGATAGAACGTCATTTTATGATGTGATATACCATTTAAGGATGGCGCTGCCAACACTGTTTTTTAACACTACCTTGTGATAATTAGATTTCTCCATAATTTTTACCTTGGAAGATTTTACTTGTGTATCCTTACAGTACTTTTATTTATAACAGTACTTTGACGGGATACTAACCAAAAGCAGTTGTCATTTATAAAAGTTCTACAATCAGGAACCTATAAAGCAACTTATACTAGTCCCATGCAGATACAATATAGACAAAAATATTTTAGACAAAACTCTGCATGTAAAAACAGGAAGAAAAAAAGAACAAAAAAAACCACCATATTTATTTAACAAGACGTGTAAATTTTTGAACTCTTCTATTTTTATTTTTGATAGGAAATCGTCGAAACCGCCATTCCTACGAAAAAGAAAACCATCTTTAAAAGAATTGTTGACAGATTATTCAAAAAGGTGTGTTATACAAAGAGGAAGACATTCTTGAATAAAATTTATCGTTAAAGTTGAATTAATTTGAGACTTTGAAGTTTTAAAAATTCTGTTCATTGATAAGTGCTGACCGAGCATTTTGTTTCTTTTATTACGAATTTTTATATTTGTTGCTGACATACATTAAATTAATGAAATGCTTCTTTAATTGAATAACTGAAAAAAAAGGATTTTTTTAATTTACAGATCAAAGTTTGATCAGGGGATCAGAGAGGAAAAAAAGATATATAGGAACGCTTTTAAGTCCTTAAGTCGGTACGAGTTTAGAAGCTTGTAGGAGCACAAAAAAAGGGATGTCTTACTTAAATTATTTTACGAGAAATAAAATTATTGTGAGAGAACAATTATTTTTCTATTTACTATAAATTTGAGTTAAGGTGTAATTTCAGCAGTGGGTTCGATAATAAGACGTCTGTTTGTTGTTCGAACAGTTTTTAACGCCACTTTCCACAATTTTTCAGCTAAATTGTCCATGAAGATTTTATTGGGGAGGAAGCTGGAGTCCTTGGTGCAAAGTTCCAAGTCTCTTTAGGAAAATTGCAAATCCTGATCAATTAAGATTGGAATCGAGCACACCCTTCCCGCAGTGAGATTTAATCCAGCAACCTTAGTGTTGACAGGCACGTGATCAAGAATGGATGACTAACTACCTTAACCTCTTGGACACTGAAGCACACAAGGAAACAATTATGGGGTTTTGTGGCAAATCAAATTATTATTTAAATATTGTCTAACTCCATTAAAAATATTAGTTTTATCTTATTTATTTTTAAAGGGGCCTTTAACTTGCAGGAGTGTGGCACTCTCCCAACACTTCACATAATATGGTCCGTGGCCAGGCTTTCCGTTTTATGGCCTAACAAATCTCAGGGAGAGGGACACGCTGGGCTGCTCTTTAGGTTCAGTTATTAGAGCGAATTTAATATAACTGAGCAATTGAACTGGTGTCAATTAAATAAAAATGGCGTAGCAACAACGTATCGGCTTTCCCAAAGGCGTGTGACGGGTCCAAAAAGGATTATGCATTAAAGTAGCGTATGGTACTTTTGTGTACAAGCACTTCATGATAAACTCTGTAATACCGGGTAATCAATACAAAGAGGATACAACATTTTACTAGTTTTCTACATACCACGATAAAGGTTTTTAGTTAACAAATTTGTGTACAATACATAAAGTTAATATGTTGTTATATTCATTTTAGCGCCCGACCATGCCGGTGGATATACATTCTATTGTATGATTTTTCTTTTTTACTGCTCGTCTGTCACATCCAAAATAAATCACTTCACAATCATCCGGGTAACCAACGGGATAACCTCCGAGGCTGCAACGACAAAATTATACAATAATATATAGTCTTCCTAAACATACGAAAATGTTATACAACAGGATCTATTCATAGTCTCTTGTTTGCATGGGACTACCTCTTCATTTGTTCTGGACAATTCGAGTGTTGATGTAACCATTGATCGCTAGTTAGCCATATTGAAGACTAGAACAAGTTACACAATAAATAAGTTGATGAAAGAAGATGAACTAATCGGCAGGAACTTTTTATTGCCATTAGAAAATAAAAATTTTGCAGGACCGGGACGTGTATCCTTTGAATCGGATAGATGAGCCAATCTTTCATGTGTAAGATGGTGACTTGTATCGTTTTAACGGATACAACGAGCCTACTCTTTCTTGTGTAGCTCGGGGACGTGTATCCTTTGTAACGTATACAATGAGCCCACTCTTTTGAAATCTACAAAAGTTGACTTTGACGTGCAAAAAACGCGACACACTCATATAAATAAGTCACCCACTATTAAATGCCGTTGGGCCTTTAGTATAACGTGACAAGCACCCAGCGAAGAGGCATCTCATATCCGTCATCTGCATGAGGACGGGTTGAGCAGCTTGTGCGTTGAGCCTTTTGAACCTCCCATAACGCAGTGTAAAAATGGAAGAAAGCATTTACCTTTCCGAACACAATGTTTGTTCCCGTATTTGATGATATTTGCGTAGCCTTATATTCTTTCGTACAATCTGTTTTTTGTTAGTATTTAATGCCAGCAAACTCTTATCGTTAACTACAGGCTGCTTGGTATCCTCTTACTTCTGTAACTGAACAATTTTCTTTGATATTTCAGTAAACTGGTAATTTAACATGCTGGTTTAGGTCGTAAAGACAATGACCTTTGAACTATAATTCTTACTCGCAACACTGCATGTTTCCTTTATTATCACATTCACACCAATGGCAAGCAGGATACCAGACTGTCACAAAGGTAGATTTTGGAATAAGGAAACCTTGGTGAAGACAGCCATCGGTAGGATGCGCTGAAAATGTAAAATCAAAATATTCTTTATTAGAATGTTTAAACTTTGTTTTTATAACATGTACTTAAAGCTAAATCTAATGCTGCATATTTTCGTTTCGTATTAAGAAAAAATAGCAAAGGAAACCAAACAACCGGGGTCGATGGTCAAGGGACGTAATATTCTCCTAGTAAGAAACGTAGCAAAGGAAACCGACCGGACAACGTGGGCTGAAGGTCAAGGGACTAAATAGTCGCGTAGTAAGAAACAGCAAAACAAACCCAGCGAACAACAAGGGCCGAAGGTCATGGGACTTAATATTCGCGTAGTAAGAAACATAGCAAAGGAAACCGACCGAACAACAAGGGCCGAAGGTCAAGGGACTTAATATTCGCGTAGTAAGAAACATAGCAAATGAAACCGACCGAACGACAAGGGCCGAATGTCAAGGGACCAAATTTGTCATTTCATCACCATTTGAAATGTGGTATTTTGTTCAGTATCATTTGAAAATAAATTTGGCATTGTAGTACTATTTGTATGTATATAAAACCGAATTCTTCTTAGGCCTTATGGTTACTCTCGCAATACAACAATACAATTTGAATAATAACATTCACTTGCACCCCATTTACCATTATCACAATTCCACGCCGCGACAATGAGATAGAGTGGGACATGGGCAAGAATGACGATTTAATATCCAGTATATTGTTACCGTCCAAATACACAAGCAAATAGTATGTAAAGTAAATAAGTACAAATGTATGTCATTTAGAAGTGATATGTTTTACATTTGTATGAAATTGAACCAATATGTATATATTAATTCATATTTACCGAATTTATTGTAATTATTTCAAGTTACTAATTAGATCCCTTGCACGTTTTTAATCCAGCCACACAAGTTCTTATGAGACTGTTCCATGCCAATTGTTCATGTTCTCAGTTTTGTCCACTCTTTTCTTTTTCTGTTCTTTGCATTGTGAATTTTATTATTTCTTAGCATGTTTTTAGTTATAAATAGAATTGTGAGGTTTGTGTTTGGTTTGTTTCTTCTTCTCATTGTATGCATATCGTCTGCTGTCCCAGCAAATTGTATTGTGTCAGGCTAACTCATTCAGTCTTTTTTATTTGTTTATTTAATGTATCATTTGGATTAGAAACTAAATCTTTAATCTTCAGTTTAACAAAATTCAATCAAATTTAATTATGACAGTTTGAAACTGACATCTTCAATAAATACAAACTAAATATGTCCCTAACACACCAAAAATAAAAAGAATAAACTATAATATACCTGGATTCGGCGGTTGTATCATACAAGCAGGCATGCAGGATCTAGTAAACAAAGCCAAAATCGTCAACAAGACAAATGAATTCATGGTATTATGGATGCTTCTGCTCTTTTTACGCGGGACTTTTATAGTACTTACTGACCTGATCGTAAAAGTCCATCTGCTACATGGATTTGATTTATCATCTATTTCGTAAATAGTTTTATTGCACTATAATGGGAATTATCAACAATAACACGGAAATAAATTATATTTTATCAGCCAATATCACAATACATCCACACGACTTGTAGCAGTAACAAGTCATATTAGCAACTCTAAATTAAACATCCCTTTTGAATGTATGTTTTACCAAGTCGGTGACAGTGGTGCTTTTAAACGAAGTTATCAGTTTAAAATTAAAACAAAATCTCCAACAAAGCAGGACAGAAAGTTTCAAAATAACTTAAACATTAAGCCATTTTTTGTTTGGAATTATGATCAATTATGCCCGCGACTGCACAAAATACCGCGGATTTTACCCCATTATCCTATCAAATCAAATAGGTTTGATTAAAGCTCGGTACGGAAAAAAAATCATAGCCAAATAACTCGGGAAATTGATAATGAATTAAAATATTAATAACACATAATTGCCCGTAATAGCTCAAAATGTACACAAAAACAAGGGACATGCTATCACGGGTGGCTTGAACGACATCTCGCCTTACACGATAGTATTGTGTCTATCTTATGTAACGCTGAGTGCAACTCCTGTATTGACCGTCAAGCAATACGATGGGCATTCAATAGTGACACCACCTTTAACTGTCTTGAGTAACTTAAGCTCATATTTGCAATTTAATTTTGGGATTCTACGCCCTCGGCTATTTTACTTAAATGACTTCCAGGTAATTGATATAGATTGTACACCTATAGAATGTAAATAATTATTGGTAACATTGCTATATTCTAATTATACACGGGGATGGCAATATTTCGTTTCACCAAAAGGTTTGATCAGGCGTTGACCGACTGAATGAAACATTCAAATATTTTAAAATACTTTTGTTGTTCACTTTGGTGTATTTCACTCTTAATATTTTTGTTATCTAGTGCAATCCACCAGGTTCTAGATTTTTTTTTAAATTAAGATATCTAAAATGTTCATCGAAGTCTCCTGGCTCATGAACTCCACTTCAGAGTTTTGTTCGGAAATGTTAAATTTTATACTATCAAAAGAGTGTGCTGATTAAGATAATAGGCAATGTCTGGTTTTATTTTAAAGACGGAATCCAGCAATTGTATTCACATATTGACCTTGGGAATTTATTAGATCCAGTATGTAAACAGAAATGGCGTTCAATATACGAGTGAACAACAATTGCTTCTATTTTATGGGGTTTGGTCAAGCTGCTTATAGTATCACCTTATTTTCACAATATTCTCTTTGTATTCTTAGGAACGAAACAAACATCCAGCACCACACGATTAGAAAGTGCAGAAGGTACGTGTCTTTGGGTAAATCATGCGAGTCAACATTTCTGTATTCTACTTCTGGTGTCTTACCATTTCGAGGTGACAGATGGAAGTAATACGATACAGATTTTTAATGCTCTGTCAATGGTTCATAATCCGTATTACCGTTTTAATATTGTATGTATTGACAAATGGATTTGTCAACAAAGTTTAACTGTTATTTTGCATAAAAATCAAAATAATAAACTTCAACGATGACACTTTGTTTTCAATTTTTAGTCTTCATCTTGACTATTGTACAAATCTATTCATGGTGTGCTTATTATAAACCACAAGGTAAGTGTTATACTAGTATCTTTCCTCCATATTTTGTTAACATACGTCTGACTGATTATATATTTTTGCTATTAATGGTATAGCAGATTCTTAATTGCGTACTTGAAAAAACAAATAAATGAAACTCATTATTTGATTGATATACTGATTGATAAAAACATGGCGAATTACCTAAGTTGGTAGTCACGTGCAAGTTTAATTATAGGTCTAAAGTACACATTATTGATAAAATTATTATCCTTTTCACAATGCCTAACATAGCCAATGAAATATTTAAGTAAATACTGGACAACTATGCTACAGCTAAAGATATTGCATCTCAATTCTTGTTCCTGTATGTCTACGACATGCTCAGCAAATTGGTTACCTAATTCTAACTATCAGCCTTCATCAAAGAGAATATAATATAGTTTACAAATATATAAAAAATGTATATAATTTGTTATAAATATTAGTTATAATATATTTTATTTGTAAAACAGTCCCATTTCCATTTGGCTGTTACTATGCTGGAGCACATATCCCAAACAACAGAAGTAAAACAATTCATTGTCTGAGCTGTTACTGCAGACAAAATGGTATTTTACGATGTTGTCCGTAAGTATACTTAACAATACCTTTAATTTAGATACGTCTCCTAGCGACACCGTGCTATTATTAAGTTCTCTTGGGGTGCCAGTATCACATTGAACTAAGTGAATAGACAAATAAGTAAATCAACTTAAGTCTTACGCTGCCCATGTATGGGATCGGTTACTGGTTTCCTTTGATTGTAAAAGTACATGAAGATCTCCAATGGAGGAGCGAGATTTTCTACTTTTATGTTTTTATGTAGAGACAGTGAATTTTTCTTAGATAAAAAAGGTAGAGGGCAGATATTACATGTTAATGTTACATTATCTGCCATAGTTCAAAGCATACACAATTATATCTTAAACAAATAAAAATACTGAGATCCCGGAATCTCCTCGGACAACATGTAATTTCCTGCTCTACCGTTACAGCTACATTTGTAATTTGTAATCTCAGTATTGCCATCCAGCCCTCGAATAAAGTGAGCTAAAGAAGTTGACTGGCTATAACGCAGACAGTCCTCCTGTTGCACATCGTGCGAGTTTTTCCCTCACGTACTTTCGGGGGTCGAACCGGGGATCTTAGAATTGCCATCCAGTCCTTTAACCAAGAAAACTTAAGGAGTAGTCCGTTAGCTCAGTCAATTATAACTGGGTATACAACTACCTGCTAGAACGCATATATAGAAAAAGAAAATAATTTAAACTGACTTCCATTTCGATAAACAAATCAGTGTTTGGAAGAAAACGAAATGAATAGATTTTAGACTTAAACTTTATTATTCATCGCATGTTTACCGAAGATAGGTTCGAAAGAAACCACATATGTATAATGCCACTGTGATGTAAAAAGAAAACTATAATTTGTTTGAAAGTTCATATGTTTGACTTCGTACAGGTTAAACCATGTTTTACGACATGCCAAACCTTTAGATTCCATAACTGTTGTGCTTCATTTATTTATATTTCAGAATTGATGTCAACAGTTCACAGCAAACCCTAGGTAATGTGGGGACAATTAACCAGAAATTGTGTTCTAGCCACGAATTCAAGAATTCTCCAAAAATCAAATTTAAGGAGCTAACACAGATTGTTAAGCATGGGGGCGCACTTGTTTGAAATGCATTGTCTAATAAAATCGGATTTTTGTAAAAGTTTTTATTATTTTAGTAAAACAGTATATATTGAATTATGTAAAGGTGAAAAAACCTGTCATATATATAATAAAAACAGGGTCAAACGGTGGATAGCCATATATTTGGCCAACGTCAGAATTTAAACAAATGCGGAAACAATTCAGGACACATATCGAAGCACTAGAGAACATGTCTGTTGAGATTGTAGGAATGCTAAGTCTAGTATGGCTTCTCCTGGAATGATAAACTCTATGTCTTATGCCGTGAAACTTACTGCAGTACGACCTTAATTTGACGTATGTCTTCATCAGCTTCTCTGTGAATATTTTATGTATTGGGTTAAGTCTTCAGACAGTGTATTATCTCCCCTGCTTTATCTTTGTTTTGGTGATAACTGTTTTTATTCTGCAATCATTACATTTGCTGTACAATAAAGGTAGCCGAATAAATTTTTGGTACCCTTGTCCTCGCTTCTAAAGATTTTTAGCATTCCGTTCTGGGTGCCGTTTTATAAAGCGAGCGTTAGCTTAACGTGCACGTTATCCCATTTAAATTGCATGGGATAACGAGCACGTTAATTAGCGATCGCTTTATGAAACGGCACCCTGGTTTACGACGTGTTGTCGAATGCGATATTTGTTTGTGACGTCAGGCTATCACTATAAAACGCGCTGAAAATTTCATGTCAGAAATCGGCAAAAAGTGCAAATTTTTTCATGTTTTTCTCGCTGTAAAATATATTTTAGGGTTGCAGGATAAAAACAATATTCATACAATGTCAGAAAATATAAAGTTTATTTGTACTCGCAGCGAAACAGGTGAGAAATGCTCGACAGAGCCTCGCATTTCTTCCTGTTTCTAAGGCTCGTACAAATAAATTATATATTTTCTGACACTGTACGAATATTGTATATATATATTGGACTAATGGTTAACGTCGATCATCGATTTTACTGCCAAAAGTTTTATTCCTTTTTGCTTAACTTAGAACTAATAATCGTATCCTCTAATTTTGGCTAACAATTATAACGGCAGTAGAATTCAGCCTAAGCTTAACTGTGTATTTGTGACAGTAGAAAAATAATATTAGCTAATTTTAAACGAAATATGCATCTCGAAATATGTCTATCTGTACGGCACTTCAAAGATCTTAAAATTATGATTTGTTGAAACACGAAACTCTATAAGGGCGTTTTGGACATGACATCAAAAATATTATTCTACGCATCGATTGTTGATGTTGATGTTTAACGCCCAGAAATATTTTACCTAGATAAGAGTGCGAACAAGTTAACAATTGCTTCATCATATATGTGTAATCTCCACAATCGCAAAGAGACAGCCAAATTACAGAAGCGTTGTTACCACAGGAAAGTGAACAAATAGTTCTAGCCGTTTACCTTTTTGACTTGGGGGGAGGGGGGAGGGGGGTTACAGCGGGGATAACGAACAAAAATATCAGTTGTGTTTCAAATACATGTTCATTCCTAAATGTATCATATATCCATTCAACTGAAGACAAATTGACAATTTAACTGATCGGATATATTAATTTTTCGTTATTTTTGAGACAGATGTTCTTGTCTCTTCAATTGTTAGTTATACGAATAATTCGGCGGTGTAAATATAGATATTTAATGCATCTACAAGCTACAAAAAATGCCAACTATGACAACTTGAATTTTTTATCGTTTATTTATTGTGTTTATTTAGATGTTTGAAAAATTCACCTTAAGAACCTTTATATTCGCAGCTGACGCATTTTTATGAAGCGCAATTATTTTATCTTTAATGTAAAAAAATTCAAGTGGTCTGGAAAACTGAACACGCAGTAATCAAGAGGGTAGGAACTATGACTGACTTGGCTTTAATCGCTCTCCTGTCGATAAACTTTATTCAGTGTTCTGCGCAATGCTCATCACAGGCAGGTAGGCGCTTACAATGAAAATGTAAAATTTTATTCATTGTTTGTTTGAGGCGTTAGGAAACGTTCAGCTTTTTTAACGCTATCTCCTGGCGTCCAGTTTTTATTTGGTAGAACAATTAGCAAACCTTGTCAATGCAGGAATGTAGTCGAGCATACCTTACCTAAGTCCACTATATGCATTTTATACATTTAAAACCACGCCGTAACGTCATTTCCATTTACTTTACTGAGGTAAACTAATCATATTCAACTTTATGAAAATAATAAATTAATAAAACGGCGTCCTCTACAGTCATTTTTACGACACTCAAAGCATTTCTTGATAGAATCTGATTGGTTAGTTAGTATTTGAATTTTGGCAGAATAAATTATAACTTGGTAATTTTACGCCGGGATATTATTACATTCTTAGCTCATCAAAAGTCCAAAAGTACATATACTGGAAGTATGAAGTAACGATTTTAGAACACTACTTCGTTTGAAAATCTTATTTGGGATATGCAGACTCGATTGCGTTTAGTACTTTGCATCACCACGTAACTTTCAATTTCCTGCAGTACAAATGACACCTATATATTTACGCTACATTTTACATTAAAATACTTTAAATAAAATTTACATGGGTATTTGTGTTGAACAATACCGATTAAGAGTGGGTACATTTGTAACGACCCAAAGGCATAGTCTAAAACATGGACTTTCAGCTATTGATTTGTATGTGGTATACTTATTTATGTTTTCTCAAAATAAGAGATTTGCCTTTAGTATCATGTTTTTACTGTGGTTTGTACATAATGAAAAGTTCTTTGCTAACTATATTTAATAACCATGTACCGTTTCGCGAATAGTGTGTTGTATGACAATTAATATTTGCCTGTACGAAACATTTTCCACATCTTTGTCATTTTTACATCTTAATATTCAGAGTTTGGTTCCAAAACTAGTACTTATTACTGCAGAGTACGAAGATTTCGAAATGTTATCATTTACTGAAACTTGGTTAAACGACACGATCTCTAACGAATCAATAGAAATTCCAAATTACCAAAACCGTTCAGACGAGACAGGGGTTTAAATGAAATAGAAAAGGGGGTGGGGTTATAGTCTTTGTAAAACATTGTATACATGCTGTTAGAAGATATAACTTGGAACAAGATGACTTAGAAGTTATTTGGTTAGAACTGACGATAAAAAATAAGAAGCTATTATATTTGAGATAGTATATCCCACCTTGGGGTACTGTTAATATATTTAGCACAGTAGAAAACTCCATTGACAACATTGTTAATCTCGTTGATAGCGACATTGTTATAATCACGGGGTACTTTAACAATAATCAACTATTAACAAATTCTAAAATAAAAAATATATGTATTAAATATAGTCTAAAGCAACTAGTTGAAGAACCAACAAATTTTACTGAGATCGTCCTCCCTTATTGATTTGATTATCACTAATGATCCAAACTTTGTCCCTTACGTCGGAGTAGGACCACTACTTCAAGACCATATAAGATATCACTGCCCTACTGTTGGTTTTATAAACTCCCCTAAAACCAATAAGAAAACTCTTCGACGTAAGATATGGCTGTATGAACAAGGTGATTTTGATAGGTATAAGGGGAAGCTGGCTGAAACTGACTGGGACACAATAACGCACTCGAATGATATTGGATGAAATTACATGCAGGATCCTATGTGTAGCCGAAGCCTGCATTCCGAACCGCTTTGTTACTGTGCGTAAATCTGATCCTGATTGTCTTACTAATAATATAAGGAAGGCAATCAGGAAGAAAAACCGCGTTCACCGAAAAGCCAAGAGGTTTAACCGTCCAACTGATTGGAGTAAATATAGATCTATACAAAATAAAGTAATATCTCAAGTCAGACAAGCTAAAGAGAAATATACTAAAAATCTCATTAGTAAGCTCCTGAGTGATAACCGTCTATAGAAATCATGGTGGACTGTCTGTAAGAAAATATCCGGCATTAAAACGTCCCACTCTGAGATACCGCCTTTATTAATTAACAATAATATTGTATCCGACGACTCAGAGAAGGCAGAATGGTTTAATATTTTTTTCGTATACCAAACACAACTGGATGATTCTTCTGTCAGTCTGCCAGGTCTGAGTGATCACTCTGGGATAATTCTAAGAGAAGTTGTACTGTCTGACAACGTAGTAAGAGATGTTCTTACTATATTAAACATAAATAACGCATCCGGACCTGATCTTTTAAATCCAAGACTATTGAAAGAAGGCGCCCAGGTCCTAAACACACCCTTAACAAAACTTTTTAATCTCTCGTTATCGTCGTCCTATTTTCCTGTTAAAAGGAAAGGGGTGAACGTAGCACCAGTGTTTAAGAGTGGTTCCTCCTGTGAAATTACGAATTATAGACCAATCTCTTTACTAAGTATTATTTCAAAATGTATGGAGAGATGTGTTTATGAACATATTCATAACTTATTACTACCGAATAAAGTCATTACTCCAATTCAGTCAGGGTTTACTAAAGGAGATTCAGCCATTAACCAGCTGATTGACATATCAAATGATATTGGAAAGGCCTTAGATGATGGGAAAGAGATACGAGTTGTATTTTGTGAAATAAGCAAAGCCTTTGATCGCGTATGGCACAAAGGTCTCACATTTAAATTACATAACTATGGTGAAACCATGACAATATCCAGAAAGTCAGTGAAGCCAGTCCACCCCCCCCCCCCCTACACATTCTTCAAGAGGTCACGCATCACAAGCATTTAGGTTTATATTTATCAAACAATGGTAGTTGGAATACTCATATTGATTATATTGTTAAAAAGGCTTATGAAAGAATTAACTTCCTGAGAAAGGTGCGCTTTATTTTAGATCGATTTACCCTTTTTGTCTTTTATTCGAACATTATTAGAATACGGTGACGTGATATGGAATATTAGTACCCAGTATCTTGTAGATAAGGTAGAAAATATCCAAAATTGAGGCGATGCGTATTGTTACGGGTGGGACAAAATTGACATCTTTTCAAAAACTTTACACAGAAACGGGATGGGAGAAACTTTCGGACAGGAGGGAAAAACATCGATTAATGGTTTTATATAAAATTATCAACCAACAAACGCCAGAATATTTAAGAAATCTAGTTCCAAACTCAGTGGCGTCTGTACAAGGCTATTTCACTCGACAATCAAATAATATATCTGAATACGCACTAGAAGTAACCTCTATTTGGACTACTTTCTGTCGTCCATCATAAAACTATGGAACAAGCTCCCACCTGACATTCAAAATTCTACGTCTATTCATATTTTTAAAAACAATTTAAAAAATCAAGTTAATAAGTTACCTTCAGAATATCACTATGCTGGCTCTAGACAAGGTCAAATATTCCACTCTAGATTACGCATAAACTGTTCTTCTCTAAACGAACACCTTTTCTAACGTAGTCTTATCGACTCACCCAACAGTGTATGTGGATACACAATGAGTCAACTACTCATTACTTACTTTACTGCCATATATATATACAAAAACATTAGAGACAATAGCATTTTTACTATTAACTGCAATGCAAATGTTGATGTAAACCTTTTACTATTTGGGTCAGATAGCCTAACGTTTGAACAAAATACAGATATATGTATCAAAACTCAAAACTTCATCATAGCAAGTAAACGATTCTAAGCAATATCATATTTTGTCTTGCCTTTCATCATTACTTCACAGGTTTTTTTTATATATATTTGTGTTGTTTCTGTTATTCCTTAGTTATATATTGTCAAACAAGGGTTAAATTATATAAACATATTTCCGTCATGTAGCATGTTTATTCATCCTAATATGTAGTACTCTTTCAATAATTAGGAAACGGACTTGATATAAGCTCTTTTAGCTTGTTTCCGAATCATTAGCGTTTTATGTATATGTCTGCTTGTAACTCTGTATGATATTATTGAAATAAATATGTTCAAACTAAATAAAAATTAGATTTTGAAATTATCTTAAAAAATAATTATATACACAGTTGTTTACGTTTATCCACTATTTTAAGCCCAATGAGAACATTTTTAAGGAAGTGATAGTTGTTTTTTTATCTTTACCATATTTACGTTGATAGCGTATGGTTGGAAATTTGGTTGTTACTACCAGCAAAGTAGTGTACCCGTGGGTTCAAAGGTCAGGAATGATAACTCCTGTATGAGTTGTTACTGCGTAGAAAATGGAATATTAGATTGTTGTATGTAAGTATAATATATACAAACTGTGGTTAACACAACCAATTGTTAAACAAGAAATGATAGAAGAGTATGATAGAGTTTGGGTGTTACTAAAACGCGGAAACGGAATGCGGAACGGAAACGGAAAACGGAACTGAAAACGGAAAAATGAATAAAAAGATATTTCGACCTAATAAACATGACTAATATTTTTATATAGGTATGTGATATTAATTGTCATTTCAATAAAACCTCTAGGTAACATCATCAAACAAGTTTGGTGCCATGTTTATGCATGGGTAAACGTATGACTTGTTCATGACTGGAAAGCATAGTAAGTTAGTAATCATATATATTATTAAAATAAATATTGTATTTTCATTTGATGCAAATTCAACCAGGGCATGTTTCGTTGTTGTTTTGAACTTTGACTTAAATGTATTGATCCCGATATCACAAGTTACGACCCGGAAACCAATTTCTATACTCCCCATTTAAGCAGCGATAATGCATTGCCCCTCTGACAAAGGATAGTAATGATTTTTATTGTTTTTGTTGTTTTTTAGTTTGTTTTTGTTCATTTGTTTGTTTGTTTTTGTTTGCTTCTTTTTTGCAGATTTTAAATCATTTGATAAATTGGCATAATACAAAATCATTATCTAAAACTTCAAATCATTGGTAACCTTTATAGTTTTCAAGTTAAAGCGTTTACAAAAATTTTTGGACGGACTGGCGAACGGACGGTAAGAAGGAAGAGCGGACAGACAGACATACAGATAAAGTTTAAGGATAGGAACTTGTACAACGTGTACAATTGGTCTTAGAATGAAATAATGTACATGTATGTATGAATATACCAGTACTTACTGTAACCGCTTGATAGCACCGCATAAAATTAACTTTTGGGCAGAATGATACAGCCATGCATGGGACAGGTTAAGCAACTAGTACATAAATGCATCACATCATACGTTAACTGTTTTCTCTCATATCAATTGTTATTGATCACTGACGTTGCAATGGAGTCAAGACAACGGGCATACAAAGAAACGCACAAAAAATTAAAGAATAATTGCAATCCGCAACGCAACTGGAGCAAATGGAGAGTGAACTGAGGTGCAATAGATAGGTGACCACTTAATGCTTGTTGCAACACACAATTTGAATTATATGTAGTTTAGAGAGTTCAATTCCTAAAGGTGTATGTCTTTAGAAGGGATATTTTATACAAAATTTATACAGATATTCTGTAAAATACTATCATGTATGTTATACCTTACAAACTCTTTGAACTTGTCTTGCCACATCTTCAAGGCTGAGTGAAATTAATACCGATGTCCAATATATAAGTTTATATACCAAAAGTTAATCTGACATGTCATAAATCTTAACTTTACTGAACGATTTTTGCTGAAAGGATTATTAGGAACAAACGTTACCGACCAGGTTAAAATCGTACTTGATTAACACTGAGTCTTTAAATCTTTTAAAGAATAATTATCTTCCTTATTGCCTGCGATGCCATAGGTCGAACTGGGGTTTTTGGGTATCATTTTAAAACAAGCTCCGCCTCTGAGCCAAGGGTTTCTTCCAAACTTTATTGTTTAATCCCGCCCTCTATTATGAAATTAAATAATTAAATCGATCAATAAATAGAGAGTTGTGTGTGTGAGTGTTTTTAACGCCTTTGTCGACGCACCTAAAAATGGGTTAGAATTTCGGAAAAAGTTGAGGGGGTGAAAGCAAATTCATTTATTGCGGAAAATCTGTACAAAAATTTCAAATTGAATCAGGAAAAGGGATTCCTTTCCACGAACAACATCCCCTTTTAGATCCACCACTGTTTTGGCATGTTTTTTATTCAAAAGCAAATGAAAACTTTTTTTATTCAACTGGGGTTTTTTTCTTGAAAAGGAGTGAGTGGGTGTGGTGTTTTACGCCTAGCGACAATATATGGGTTATGTATGGGCGATTGCAAAAGAATCCATGAACATGAACAATTTATTTTTACTATAAAAATTGTATCTGTTTAATTTGAAATTAATTTTCTTTGAAAAAGAAATCATCAAAATCATATAGTTTCTATCGATTAAGGGCCTGGTTTTAGTGGTTCTTCGTTTAAACGAAACCGAAACCCCGATAAAAAACAGTATTTGTTTTGCATTGTAATGTTGTGTGCAATTTAGTGTCATATACATGTTTGTTATGCCCTATAAAGGCCAATAGGAATTAAGAATATCTTAATAACGCTATACATTAATATCTAACACTACCAAATATCTTCTTTTTTACGTTTAAACTCCTTTTCGTAGTCTATTGTATATTCATATTGATATTTGCAGGGGCACCTACTAAAAGTAATGTTACATTTTGTGACAATGTCATAAATTTGGAGATAAATTGTCATTTTTTTTGTTGACTCTGGTCCAATGAATTCCATCAAATGCACCTTATGTCTACGCCTACCGAAATGTAAAATTATTTGCGTTTTCATATGTTCGATCTCTTCTTATTATCTCTTAATGATATATAATTGTTTTCGGGTAAATTGAGCAAAAAGGTAAAAACCATACTCTACAATATAGTTCATGTTGTAAGTGATAAAATGGCAAATTCAATATTAAAGAAAACATTTCAATTACAGTTTTTCGTATTTGTTAAAACCTTCAGGCTTTAAAACACGTTTTTTTTGTCCTGATCTAATAAGAAGAAGTAAAGATGTACATAATTACATATTAATGCGCGCTTTACCAGTATCTGGGTAATATGAACAGATCCGCCTCAATTTTTATTTTTGGATTATTTTAATATCTATAGGGTAAGCCTAGTATTTTTATTAATGCATTCTATTCTTGACATAATAAAATTTATAAACTTGAGTTTATAAACTTAAGAAAAAGGCATTTAAAAATTTTGTTATGTGATATTACGTAATGTATTTCATCGCTTAAATTGTATTTATTGGATTATTTCGTGATTTATATGTCAAGCTTCGTAATTCGTAAATTTTATGCATTCTTATTTTAACATGATAAAGTGTAAATTTTTCGGTTTCGTTTATTAGTTACTTAGATAATTTGACAATAAAAGTGCATGTTTAGATTTTGTTTAACGCGCTTGTGACCACTCATCCAGAAAACTTATTTCTGGATTATTTCATAATTTATAAGGTAGAAAATGGAACTTTTACGCAGAAAATTAGTCATCTTGAACATTCAATTTAATTTCCCTGGGTTTTGTTTATTGACGGTTTCGAAATCCCAAACTCTCGTGAACGATTCCTGTGTGGTAGTGGTCGTTTTAGGGAGGGGCAGAGATAATTCTGTGATGTAATTGTATATTAGATGTGCCTTGTTTATTTGCTAATTGATTATTTATTACCCGACACTGAACTTTGATGAAAGGTAAAAATGAAAGACCAATCAGACTCGCATAATAAGCGGCTAAAATGGCTAAATTAGATTATGATTTTGATATATATTGTATATAGCCTTTCACTGTACCAATTGTATTATTGGCTGTGTGAGAAGAAACTATATATACAAAATTAAATTAGATTAGATTTTCAAACAGGCATGTTATTTAAAAAAAATTGATGTCTGAATCAGTGAAAAATGTGGTAGAAATTAGGTGTGGGGAAAAGAAATTTCTCAATAATAAAAAACCACAAAAGATAAAGAGTTTTATTTAATTCAAGATTTACAAATTTTGATGTTAAGATATTTTAACGAAGCAAGTTATATATAATAATAATACAACAGAAAAAAATTCAGTTACGTTCGAATAAAGGTCATCAACAGTTTATATTGTTGAAAATAATTGTAGAAGTTAATAATCTCATCAATTGTTTTGCAAAATAAGACTCTTCTTCTAATTGTTTTTTTTATATTTTAAATTCTGAAAATGTTATAAAGTTCTTAGCAATGTTTATGCACATGAATGCTAGTTTGACGTTTGAAATACATTTAATTGCAAATCTTTTGAAACAATTTTAATTACAGTAAAATTAAATCAATAAAAATTGTAACTTGTCGGTATGTTTTCTTTGATTTTCCGAGGACGCGATAACTGCCGATCTTACATTCACATTTTCCCCCACAGAACCACTTGACTATGGTCAATGTATTTTTATTGGTAAACATATATTTGTCCTTCGAAAACTTAGCTTTTTTTATTACAGTACTTTTCTCAAAGTTGAGATATTATAATCAAGATGATTATTTCTTGCCTTTCACAATCGTCTATATTTGCATCCCTTTACAGCATATGATGAAATTTTAAATAAAACAAATTGAAAAAAAAACTATTAAACCAAATGGGATTCACCTATAACATACAAATCGAACATCTCTGGATATGGGTTTAACCCATATCTTTTCTTGTTATAAATGTCTATGAAAACTGAACCCAAGTTCAGCTGTCTTCATAATTTTCCAATTCTTCTGAGCTTTCTTTTCAATTCTTAGTCATTCGGTTTGTCAACTCTCGCGTGCCTCCCTTTTTCGGTTTTTTCTCTACTTCATTTTGAAGGCATCTATTTTAAGTCACTTATTAGTTATCAAAATGAAAATACAAAGAAGCAGCACATGTTTTCAAATTTTCTTTAATCAGGCTTTTGAAAATGATCACAAATAATTAAAGCCTATTTTTGAATGCAGCTAAGGGTTGCAGTTAATGTAAATATGCAAAAAGACGTAACGGATCGAGCTAATTATATCTGCAAAAATGAAGTCCGAGAAAACATTACAGCTATATCTTATTTGCACTTCAATTTACAATACGCCAAAAACATTTTATAATTTAAAAATCAAGATTTGCCGTTTTGATGGAAACAAGGAAATGTGCCGTCTATTTTAATACACACACGTTAAATGTTTATATTAAACATGATGTTGATAAGTTCTGACCAATAGCAGATCCATAAAAGGGGTTTGGGGTTTTTTTTTTTGGGGGGGGGGATATCCTGTATCCGAAAAAGTGTTTTCCAATTTCCAATATCCCTGTAAATAAAATGGATTTAAATATCCCATATCCCAGTAAGTTTAGCCTCAAATATCCTGTATACCATGAATAAAGTGAATATCCCATATTCCAATATGCCCTAAACAAGCCTCATAAAACACTTATTCCGTTTTCCGTTCCGTTTTCCGTTTCCATTCCGCGTTCCGTTTCCGCGTTTTAGTAACACCCCAAAGGTTAAGAAAAGTCAAATACGAAATAGATATGTATTCCTAAAAGCTATTGGAAATTAATTAATAATTTAGTTTATACTAAAATTTGGAACAACAAAGTTGTCAGAAAGAAATGCTTGTTGTTAGATTCATATAAAGAATGCGTGGATATTGTTAATATTTGTTTTCTTTTGTGAAAATGAAATCTCTACAAAATTATGCATTCAGACTTCGGTACCGCACAGATTATTCTTAATTTCATCCAATGAAAAACAAAATAGTGATTTGGTTGTAATAGTACATGTAATTGACATTTGACTTGAAGTAATATTCGCACTATATACACATGGACACGTTTGATACCACTGAAATCTTGTCGGATGTCGAATATTCCGTTAAATCGAATGTCGTTGTAAAGAGGGTTCACTGTTTAAAATTACTGACTAATGCAATATATCATTGATTCGTCAGTGATATATGTTATAGGGTGTAAGTCAAAACGCCCCATTGTCAAAACGCCCCCACCAAAACGCCCCCGTTTTCCAAAACGCCACCACCAAAACGCCCCCGTTTTCCTCTTTTGTTTAAAGAAGACAAATTCGATATATAAATTTGTGAATATACATTAATAGTAAATATCAGATTCCGAGATGAATCAAATATCTTCATTATGTAATTTAAACAAGCATTCAAGCTTGAAACCCCAAAGAGGCATTGTTTGTATTACTGTTCTGTGTTTCCTTACGAAGAACACTGATTGCTCATCAACAAAACAAAAAGGTTACTTAATCAGGTAGATCATTGCTTTGATGATAATTAACACAACAGTATGCATCTATAAAATAATATAAGCATAACAGATTGTGTTTTACTCAAGCCATACTGGAATACAAATAAGACAATAACAGAGTAGAATCTTAAAACAATAGAAATGTTATTAAAGCTTTGGAGGTTGGGAATATCTGTAAAACATTTTTTTATAGGGTAGATCAAAGTATTCCAATTAAAATTAATAATTATGATCAAAACCTTATATAAGAAAGTCCGTTTTCACTTTTATATCTAAAACTCATGGCACTGTCTTACTTGGTAGGAGAACATATACTGCCAGCATTTATCCAACTGACAGAGTCGGTAACAGATCCAGCCTTAAAGAAGCTAGCTGACTACATGGAAATAACATGGATCAGAAACACCACTTACAAAGTACAGAACTGGACTGTGTTCGGGTATTCAATTCGAACCAATAACGATGTCGAGGGGTGGCATCGTAACCTGAATAAGAAAGCTGGAGACAGGAAGCCACAGTTCTATGAACTGATTACTCTATTGTACCAAGAGGCAGCCGTAATCCCACTGCAGATAAAGCTGGTTTCGGAGGATAAGCTGACACGATACCAGCGTACAGCTGTTAGAACTTCACAGGCAGAGATATTTTCGTTGTGGGAAATGTATAGAACTCACCAGCTGTCCACAAGTAGACTTTTGACCCGCATTGCGAGGATAAATTCCCCTGCAGACAATTAAAACATTTTGATATTTTCATATTGATGTATATATTTGTACATACTATACATGTATATTCTCCTACTGACTATTATCTCTTTCGTTAATGCTTGCACAAAATAATTTGAACTGTACATTTTTGTAATTTTATATTCTTATATCCTCAATAAAATTATTCAATTTAACTTAGTGTTTTTTCTTTCTAATTTGCATTTTTTTAATTTGGAGCGTTTTGGTGGGGGCGTTTTGGAAAATGGGGGCGTTTTGGTGGGGGCGTTTTGGAAAATGGGGGCGTTTTGGTTGGGGGCGTTTTGACAATGGGGCGTTTTGACTCGAATTCATATAACATAGAATTCGAGTCAAAACGCCCCATTGTCAAAACGCCCCATTGTCAAAACGCCCCCAAAAAAAGTCATTGTCTTACTGCCCTTGAAACTTCGAAAATTATCTAAATTCTAAGGTTTTTCTATTTTCAAGGTGTATATATCCTTATCCGGATGTGGTATAACGTTTTTCGAGTTTCGGTGATAAAAGCTACACAACTTCTTAATCATTTAGATATTTTGGTTTTAGTGCCACTGATCAGGGACAGTCTATAGTATAGACTGTCCCTGCACTGATGAGTCTTTAGACGAAACGCGCCATGTCTGGCGTAGTTATTTCCATCAACCTTGGTATCTTTGATGATATTTTATTAAAAGAACGAACTTCTAAATAACTTCTGACGGAGACGAAGATGTAGAGCAGAATTAATATTTAAAACTTAAAACACTCTTTACCTGTTAATTTATATCCACTATGAAATGGAACATCTGATAAAAGGGATAAATCTCAAGATGGCCGCCAGTAACTAAACAGAAAACGCAGTACTAATAGAGGAATTTAAGTTGTGATAGAGGCCATAAACAGAACACTTATTGGTGTCATCTTCTTGAAGAAAAAAATTCAGTAGAAACACGAAGTACACATTTAAACAAAACAAAAACCTCACATTAAATCAAACGGTTATTTTGACAAATAGATGTGTACTAAAAACAAACATTGTATTTTAGAAATGAAGTGAAATATTTTGCCCATTCTTCGATATATATAATTTTCGATTTTTCTGATTGTAGAGAAGGAATACGCATTGCACACTGCCCATCGGACTGTATAGTAATGCAGGACAGATGCAATCAAAGAGCTGCAAAATGGTGGAGTCGCAATATTGTGTGCACAAGTGGAATAACAGCGTTACTAATGTAAAATTGAAATTGAAAAACATTAAAATATTTGTTAGATTTCACAATTTCCATTTTCATGAATCCAAACAGAAAAGATCACTACACATTTATACGATCGAAGTAATCGATACAAACTGTATATTCAACGATTATCAAACGCTTACATCTGACCAAGGCAGGGATAACTGAAATGGTTAACAAACCGTGGGCATATATATCTTATCAGGTTTCAAATCGAGTGCACCTGTTTTAGTCATAAATCTGAAATTTGATAATACTGCGAGCATTACTGATTAATAAATATGTGAGCTAATACATGATTTGTAAAATCAAACGGTCTATTCGTTAGCTACATGGGGTAGAGAATATTAACGAAGTATAGTTAACTCCACAACGTAATTCAGCCTGTATCAGTCTTATAAGCACCATCAAAAAGAGATGTACCATATACTCTGGACAACACAAGGCTGTCCCATATACTCTGGACAATAATAATAGGGCTGTACCATATAATTTGTACATACTAGGGCTGTCCCATATGGTCTGGACAACATTAGGGATGTCCCATATACTGTACACAATATTAGGGTTGTTATATATACTCTGTACAACACTTATTATAAGGATGTCCCATATACTCTGTACTTTACTAAGAATGTCCCATACACTGTGGACACTGTTAGGGCTGTCGCAGATAAACAATAACACTAGGGCTGTCCAATATATAGAAAAACTAAGGATGTCCCATATATTCTCTACAACATTAGGGCTGTCCCATATATTCTAGACAACACTCAGGATATCCCATGTACCCTGTACAAAACTTAGGATGTCCCATACACTAAAGACAACACTTAGAATGTCCCATATGCTCTGTACAACACTAATGATGTCCCATATGCTGTGGAAAACACAAAGGATGTCCCATATACAATTGACATCACTAAGGATTTTCTATATACTCTGTACAAAACATTAGGACTGTCCCATAAACTCTATCCAACACTACACCTGTCCAATATAAACTGGATAATAATAAGGATGTCCCATAAGCTCTGGACAAACACTAAGGATTTCCCATATGCTCTGGACAATACTAGGGCTTTCCTATAAACTCTGAGCAACACTAGGGCTGTCCCATTTACTCTGGACAATACTAAGGTTCTCAATATACTCTGTGAAACACTTAGGATGTGCCATATGCTGTGGACAACACTGGTGATGTCATATATGCTCTGGACAATGCTATATGACTGTCCCGTTTACTGTGCCCATCACTATGGATGTCCTATATGCTCTGGACAATGACCAATACTAGGGCTGTCTTATCTACTTTTGACAACACTAAGGATGTTCCATAAACCCTGGACAACACTATGGATGTCCGTTTACTCTAGAAACATTAGAGATGTTCTATATATTTAGGACAACATCAAGGATTTCCCATATCTTCCACACAACACTACACTATCAACTAATCAGATATATCCAGATGATTTCCTAGTTTTCTATTATCTTATAAAAGCCAAACATACATTGATATAGCTGTCCCATTCACTCTAAGGATGTCCAATATACTCCAGACAGTGATATGACTGTCCCGATTACTCTGAACATCACTGGGGGTGTTCCATATACTCTGGACAACACTAGGGCTGTCCCATATACCCTAGACAACACTAGGGCTGTCCCATATACTCTGGACAATGCTATGACTGTCCCATTAACTCTGACCAACACTAGGGCTGTCCAATATACTCTGGGCAGTACTAGAACTGTCCTATCAAGTCTTAACAATACTTTGGCTGCCCCATTCACTCTGGACAACACTAAGGATGTCCATTATACCCTGAACAACACTAGGGATATCTATTTACTCTAGAAACATTAAGGATTTCCCATATCTTCCACACAACACTACACTATCAACCAATCAGAAATATCCAGGTGATTTCCTTGTTTTCTATTATCTTATAAAAGCCAAACATACATGTGATGGCCAATTGGCAGGCAGATACATTACTGTACATTGATTATTTATACAAAGGTTGCTTATATAGAGGACATTGTCATGATATCTTGTTTTATCACTATTTTGCAGTTTTTCCTTTGATCTTTATGTGCAATATTATTCCATCTCACTCTACTAGAATGAGATGGGCCCATCTCAGCTTCGCTGTCAAGACGTCATTAAATAAACACTGACGTCACAATATTACAAAACAGTGATAAACAAATTATTTACGTTTTTTGAAACTCAGTGCACTTTCTTGCCATCTCATGTCAGGGCTGTCGCCCTTCGATGAGATACGACGAGAAAATGCATCTCGTTTCAAAAAACGTAAATAATCTATAATGCATGAGGAAAAGTGTTATTGCCTGAGCCAAAGGCAAGGTCATAATCAATGTCGAAGGCAATGCCTCTGTCTGGAGTGCAGTCAGGTATCATGACAATGACAGCTATATAGGCTACTTTTGTATTTATTTCATTGAAGAATTAAGAAACTATCGGTTTTAGACTGAATTATTTTATTTGTAGCTGTTTGCTGTATGACTTGAATGTGGGCCTCATGATATATTATTGTTCAGCATTTTCAGGCTATACACTTTTTTTACCTTAGATATTTTTCTTCATTTAGGTTGTGCATGTAGCCATGTACATAAATTTATTTACATAAATTGAAAAAATAAACAGTTTATGTTGCTTGTTACAGGAGAGGGCATTACAATGATGTGATAACGCCCTGGTTATCATGGCATGATACGGTAATGTCCTTATGTCACATTTCTGCAGATTAATTAATACCAACTGACCATGTTTTATCCAATTGAAACAAACATAATGTTACTGATTTGAAATATCAGAATAGCATTGGCTTTTAAAAAATGCATTTACTTATCTGAATATAGCTAAAATAGTGCTCATTCAAAGTAAAACATCAATAAGGCACTCAATCAGTCCCTACACAACAAGGCTATGTTAAGCATTATAATGTAAGTTTATTATTTACTTATAAAAATATATAAATAACAAAAAGCTTTGTAACAAAGAGATTGCAATACATATCTTCATCATTAAATGCAGAGTGATGTGCCCTAGGCATTAATTTACATACATATTCATATAAATTATTCTTTATAAATTCAAATCACAACCGAAAATCTCCTCAAACACCCATATGTATAGATTACCTGGATGGATACATGGTTCTATAGTTCGCCATATAGACAAAAATAAATGTTATATAAATTTAAAACATATCAATGCAACATTTTCTATTATTATAATCATGTCAATATACTATATTACTGATAAGTAAAAAAAATTGCCAATACATTGATTTCATTGATTCTATAACAAAACATGAAATACATTACTTGTTTAAATAGATACAACTAGTATAACAAAATAATCCAGCAGTTTTCAAAAATAACTTCTACAGGGCAATAAAAACATAAATGTCTTCATAAAATCAACAATGTAACAAAACAATTTAGTGATTTATCAAATAGCACATTTACTTCTCTGTATTCAAGGAATATTGAAAACAACTGTTTTCTGTTGACATGAAAACAGTCCATCTATGAAATGAGTAAATATCATTGAAACTTTAAAAAAATATATTGCTGTAAACAATAAGATAAACAAATTCAAATAACTAAATAATGATACAATTCACATGTATGATACAAATAATGTGTTTTGGCAGTGTGTTTTATTTCTCCATTTATTGCACAGTAACATGATCAATGAAAAGTTTCAGCAATGATCTACAAGTGACTTTTGATTTTCATGACAATGAACCCAAGTTTGTTTAGCACTGTCAAACACACAATAGTTGTCAGATGTGTCTGCCTGAGATATTAGTACTATTTTAGCAGTGTTTTATCCGATTTGACAGTCTGAGATATTAGTACTATTTCAGCAGTGTTATCTCTGATTTGACAGACTGAGATATTAGTACTGTTTTAGCAGTGTTTTATCCGATTTGACAGTCTGAGATATTAGTACTATTTCAGCAGTGTTATCTCTGATTTGACAGACTGAGATATTAGTACTGTTTTAGCAGTGTTTTATCTGATTTGACAGTCTGAGATATTAGTACTATTTCAGCAGTGTTCTCTGATTTGACAGTCTGAGATATTAGTACTGTTTTAGCAGTGTTATATCTGATTTTACTGCCCGAGATATTAGTACTATTTCAGCAGTGTTATCTCTGATTTGACAGTCTGAGATATTGGTACTATTTCAGCAGTGTTATCTCTGATTTGACTGCCTGAGATATTGGTACTATTTCAGCAGTGTTATCTTGTGTTGTATTTTTGGGACTCTACATTGTATTTCTGAAAATAAAAAAATAAAATAAAAATATGAATATTATTTTTATAAAAAAACAAAGAAATAAATCTTGTTTACCAAAAATATAAAAAATTTCTCATCTTAATTTTTGCTCTGTAAATTTTTTGCTATGTCATCGCAAGATAAAAACAAAATTAAAATGGTAATTTTTAGAAACTTGTAATTTACCTGTCTATTTGACTTGGGGATTTCTTCAACGAAATATGATGGCACCAGCCCGTATTGTCCATCAATCTGTAAAACAAAGTTTATGATTGTAAAAATTTTTTTTAAATGTGCATAATGACAATAACAGGTTTGGAGATGGAAACAAAAATTCTGAAATTAAACTAACTTTATTATTAGCACCTTTTCATTTTTTTCCCCACAATTTACAAAGTAACAGGCACTGATTTCACCAATCTGGTTTTTTTAGTTATATTTGGACAATCATGCGCCATGTTTGTTAGAACTGATCGATGTGTAAATGAAAAAAGTTTTACAGTGTTCAAAACAAAGTACTATAATAAAACAAAACTGATTCCCTGTTTACTCTTTTATGGCAGTAATCAATAAAAGAAGCCATCAGATATGGTTGCTGTCGTTGACTGTGAGTTGTGCATTGTTAAATGTGTCAGGTCTAACTTTTCTATAAGTACTGAATCTATATAATTATTTTTGTTGTTGTTTCGAATAGATGTATTTCTCCTTTTTGCAATATTTTTTTGGCTATATCAGGGTGTCCAGTTTTTATTTGAAGAGAAAGATAGATAGATTGATTGATTGATTGGATGTTTGCTTTATGTCAAGTGAGCAGTATTTCAGCTAAATTCAAGACAAGAAAAAGTTAACATTCAATTAATCAACAGAAAAAATTTAAACTCACACTGGAAAAGTATGACGTTTTGGGTAGGGACAGACAATTTAACGTTTTGTAGCGACTACAATAAGCCTGCTCTTTTTTAAAATCTAAAAAAGGGTCTTTATTGTTTAAGGAGCATGGCACTCTCAAAACACATTACCCACTATCGTCCGTGGCCAGGCTTTCTGTGTTATGACCCGATAACCCCCAACAAGAGGGTCTCCCTAATCTGCTACCTGGGGATGTGTTGGGCTGATCTGCAGGTAGAGCACTGGGAACCGTCCCAGTATGGTCCCAGTGAAGAGAAAGAAAGAGCACCCAGTGACAACCCTCCAGCCACCCTGCCCAATTTTGGGCTCTAACCTAGTGTGATTGCCTGTAAACTTACAGAACCATAAAAGTACCCATCACGTCTCTCTTCTCCGTAGATTATTATTGAATCTCCGGCATTAAATGCCAATTCCTGTGAGGTGTCGGCCCGTGGAGACTGTTTTCTGGGATCATAATCATAGATACCAAGGTACTGAAAATTTAACAAGAATTATTTTACAACACTTAATAGACATTTTAACTTGACTAAGAGTAGATCAATATTTTGTATTACTGTAAATGAATGTCTTTCCTAGTTCCCATATTAGACCTGAAGTCCAGAAAATAGAGTGAAAGATCATCACAAGACAAATAACTCTTTACACTGGACTGGTCCACTCATTTCAGATTATTTATGACATTTTGTTAGGGTTATAACCTCTCAGATGTGTGTTTGTTAATATATAACATACAACCAAGTGCATTAAAAAAAATTATTACAGAGCCATGTATCTACCACCAAGTTCAACACAAACACATTACATAGACAAGTTTCTTTTGATATCTGAATCTTACAAAAGTAATAAAATAAAAAAATCCCAAACTGAGTTACCTGTCTCTGAGCCAACTTTGTGAATTCCTGACTTGTTAGAATCCTGTCTTCATTCGATTCGGTGTCTCCATAGAAAATATCAATGATTTCTGACACTTGTCTCTCGCAGACGGATTCTATTCCAAATATATGGTCTCTATCCATGTTTATATTGTGAAGCACCAGTGTTGTTATGTTTGGCTTCATTAAATGTCTGTGGAGTTTTCCATCAACAAATATCTAAACAAAAAAGTTCAACATTCAATGTCTTGAAATTTAATTTAAATGAGATTTTTAATTATTATCACAAAAATAACAAAACAAGTATACAAGTATTGATCATTACACAATTTTCTAAGAGCCTTGTAACTCTAAAAGTTTATAAATTTTGTTATTTTTGTACTAAAAATTGCATTTTATTTTATCTAAAATTAAGTATGTATTTTTTCAAAATCTGAAAAATTAGTGATTGATGCAACCTGTGTGATAAAAACCTTGTACAGTAAAACCTGTATAAACCGGCTACCTATGGGGCCGAACAATATGGCCGGTTTGGACAATGGGCCGGTTTGTTCGGATTTGGAAATTCACCAGAAGTGAAGATGAAAACGGGGGTGTAAAAGACTATGGACACCTGTGATGCACACTCGTTTTATATGCACGGAATACATGAAAGAAATGTAATAAAATGTGTTATATGTAATAAAAGTTATAATAGACACTGATATTTTATTGATATATACACGAGTAATAATTTTGCAATAGTTTACCGCAAAATACATGTCACAGGTTCTTTGTCTTTCTCCATTTTTCTTCGCACGATAGTGTCCTCTGTTAGTGACTGCATGAGCAATCCAGGTAACGACAATCTTGACTGTTTGCAAAGTTTATCTGTATGCTATGTGTCATAGCCCTCAGACTTAATTCTTTACGAGATCGTTTTGGCGACAGAGTGTTACATCGTCAAATTTTCCCTTTTTTGGTGTCCTATCCATTTTTACTTTTGAAATTATTGGTTTTGAAAACGATTCACATTTATCTAAAACATTGGTTCATTAATATGATTCACTTTTGAAATCAATTCAAATTATGAAAATTAAATGGTTTTGAAAACAATTCACCTTTATTGTTCGCTTTGGTTCATTAATTAAATACGCCCTTAAGGAGACCTCATAATCCATGTAAATTACCTTGTTTTGATAGCTATCAATTAATAAAGTGAAAATATCTGGTCATGTAAATTATTCGGTTTAAACAGGTAAATTTTAATTGAGAAATGTGTATTGGGACTGGACATTAGGGTCATAATTCGGAATACAGGAGGTCCGGTTTATACAGGTTAAATTAACAAAGGACTTTAAGGGGAAAAAATGGGACCTAAATTTTCGGCCGGAATCAACAGGGAACTGGTTTATTCAGGGGCTGGTTTTAAAAGAATTTACTGTCTCATCTATATATGTGATACAAGATGTACTTTTGTCGGAACTACTTCTCGACATCACAATGAATGGTATAACCAATGATTCGGTGAATGACTTTCATTCTATGAATGAAATATGACGTCATAATACATGTGATGTTAGTAACTATATCTTATAAACAAATGCTTCGTTGAATAATAAATAATTAAATTTTAGACATTCAGTTTTGTTCTGCTCTTTGTATACATCTTAATTTTAGTTAAACTTGTTACATACATTTAAGTGTAGGTAGAACTACCTGTATCACGTCTCGACAGTTACATACATTCCGCATCACAACTTGACGCTGTGCGTCTCATAGTGATACGAATGTACACAACTGTCTCGACTTGATTCAGGTAGTTGTACCTATGCATAATGTATGTAATGTATATTTATCTTATTACCTTGTATCCTGTCACAGGAGTTTTTGGTGGTTTCCAAGACAGAGTTATCCCCCTTTCTGTATCAACAGCTTGAAAATCATCAGGAGGATCAGGAATGGCTAAAACAAATTATTATATGAATAAAACCAACTGGTAAAATTGTCTTCTGATTCTAAGAAGGCTTTTAAAACTAAATATATAAACACTTTATAACAACAAACAGTTTGTAATACATATCCCAGTATTAGAATGGACTTTGTCTTTAACGGAATGCAAGTCTAACTCGCTGGGGGTATAACATGACAGGATTTTACACTGTCCCGATACTACTTTTAATAACCATAATATAGGCTCCTTGTTAATCTATGTTGTAAACATTTTGCCATGTCATGGTGACCAATCTTTTGTTTAAATAAACAACTGTGCCATGAGTGCATGAATATAAACAATGCCACAAAATTGCAAGAAGTTTGATGAAAGCTTTCTTGAGTTAGAGTTTGACAACTAAAAAAATTGCTTCTTTTTTACAAACAAAATCCCATACTCTATAACAACCCCCCCCCCCCCACCCCCCCCCCCACCCCCCCCCAGAATTTACCAAAAATGAAAGTAAGGTTGCATCTACCAAAATTAACAATTTCCCAAATGTTCAAGAAGACTGATGAAATCATTTTTGAGCTTTAGTCTGAAAAGTATAAAATCCCCATTTTTTCCATGAACAAAGTCCCATAACTCTATAACCATATATAACAATTTTACCAAAAAAGAAGCTTGCATCCATCAAATAAACAATTCCGCAAACTTTCAATTGGTCTCACAAGTAAAAAATCCACCTTTTTTCACAAATAAAGCCCCATGATCTGGGATTAACATTATTGTGAGCAGTTTGAAGAGAATCTGTGAAGACATTCTCAAGATACAGTACAAAATGTGGACGACATATGGGCAGAAAAACAGAGGTAGACAGACATTTGTATACCATAATATGTCCGTAACAGACAGGCATAAAAAAATGATACATTCTTCACCCTTTCATATACAAGGTGTCATATGTCCACTTTTGAGTCGTACCATCTAAATATGGCAAGACAAACTGTGTCTATAATCACATCTGTGTTTGTTATTATTGTCCTATATTTTCTTACTGGCATCATAATGGAAATAACTTTATTGAACTTTAACCACTGCAAACAATGTTGCATGACTGTATTGCCAGTTTCACTTTGAAATCTGTCTCTTTTAGTGAATGAACTATTACTTGATTTAACAATGAACAACCATGTGAGCAATAAAACATATTTTTTATTAAACTCAATGTATGTTACCTTGTTTCATCACATGACTTTCTTGACCAGCTGTCTTCTGGTACCCATTAGACTTTGGACTTGAGTTACCAGTTCTTCCTTGTTTGACAAGCTGGCCATACATTTGTACAATGTTTTCTGGGGATGTGTTTAAGTGGTTTGGAGGCTTATCATATTGCTGCCACCTTCGGTTTTTGACAGAAGGCAAATGGTGGCCATTTACTAGGGATGGTCTTCCTAGGTACCCAGAAGGTACCAGTCCAACCTTCCCATTGACTTCTGCTTCAAAATAACCTTTATCATCTAAAGGACCTAAATAGTAAAATAAGATTAAAATAAAATTAAAAAAATTATAAAATTTTAAACTGAAGTATTAATATAGCATATGATATACCCCTTTTAAAAGGTTTAAAGCAATAAATCTTCTGCAAGAACTCTTTCATACAATTTTAACATACATGTGTACATGTAATATTTATATATTTCTTTAAATCTGTAACAAGATAAAAATTACATTCCTCTGATTTTCCTTACACAAATCCTAATAAACAAAATGTACATTTAATTTGCAGCATGCACACACACACACACACATTTACAATTTTAATTTTTTGTTTGTTTTAAGTAAATGCTGTTTTTTCAGCAATATTGTTGCATCTTGTTTTTGAAGGTGACAAATACCCCATAAGAGCCCCTTTACTACAGCTGGAGAAATGACTGCATTTTAATTAAAGTTTGTTCAGCCATTTTGCCATATGATATGCTAGGGACCATACTCTAGCTCCTGTTTGCCATTTATTAATAAAATATAAGATGATTCTTAATACTGAATTTCACATGCACTGCGCTTATGATTTACAAAAATCTCCAAACTAAAAAATGTCTAATGAAAATATTACCGGTAACAACTACATTATCTCCCTTTGATAGTTGTAACTCTAGTCGAGGACGATTACTTTTAGAAAATACTGATGAATCATAGTCAGATACTGCAATAAAATGTGGATTTTTTGGCATCTCTCCTTGAACAAACTTTTCTGACGTTGTTAGAAGTCGATCATTTTGATCAGGTACTTTACCATTTAATGTCTGAAAAGAAGAACAGAATATAATGATCTAGGTAGTGTAACATGTAAGTGAGTGGTAATACCATAAAACACCAACACTGTGATAGATCCATGAGAAAAATGCAATATAAAATTACGAATAAATTGTACAAGAATAGTGACTTAATTTTCTATCTGACAATGGAAGATCAAATCCTGTGATGTTGTATTTTACTATGATGAACATTCAGAAATGTAAAATAGAATTAATTAATTTGGTGAGTTTATTCTCATGTTGGGATTTAGTTGTAATAATTATTAACTACAAAAAATATTTTCTTCATCAAGAGATAACAAAATTTCCCACAAATGAGAAAATATTTTTGAAGTTAATCCTTAAGTAAATGAATTACAGATTTCTGCTTTTAAGATCTTTTCTAAAACAAACCCACTATTGGAAAAACATTTTAAAATCTTCTATATTATACCTGTGGACCATATGAATGAACAAATCTTGGAAACAATGTTTACCTGCACTTTACTAATTTTAAATAAAAAAAAATATATATATTTCTATATAATCAGTAGCTAGTGAAAACTGACTTTAATTTACATACCAAAGATGAGATTTCATAATCTTCTTTGTCCATGTAATTTTCCATCATTTTCAGTTCCTCAAGGAGTGCTGAAGATTTTCCGGTACCTTGACAAAATTCGTCTTTGAGACGACGCAACAAACTATCCTGAAATAAAAAAACCCACATGATTAAAATAAAGTTAGTCAAGTATAATTTTTATTTAATAAAACTGGACCATAGTTTTCGTAAGATTTTTTTATTGATGTATTACAACCTGTTTTCAGTTGCAATTAAGATTGTTTGTTGATAATTTTTCACCTTTACCATCTTCAGCCAGATTTACAGATAATTTTATAAATTAATTTAATCTTTTGTTTGGGAGGATTTCTAAAAGACAAATCTTGGTTGCATTAACAAAAGTGGAACAAGCGTAGATAAACTGATGAAATAGTGTCAAAGTAACAAGTTGTCATGTGATGACCTTTTACACAGTGTCAAAGTAACAAGTTGTCATGTGATGACCTTTTACACAGTGTCAAAGTAACAAGTTGTCATGTGATGACCTTTTACACAGTGTCAAAGTAACAAGTTGTCATGTGATGACCTTTTACACTGTGTCAAAGTAACAAGTTGTCATGTGATGACCTTTTACACAGTGTCACAGTAACAAGTTGTCTTGTGATGACCTTTTACACTGTGTCAATGTAACAAGTTGTCATGTGATGACCTTTTACACTGTGTCACAGTAACAAGTTGTCATGTGGTGACCTTTTACACTGTGTCAATGTAACAAGTTGTCATGTGATGACCTTTTACACAGTGTCACAGTAACAAGTTGTCATGTGGTGACCTTTTACACAGTGTCAAAGTAACAAGTTGTCATGTGATGACCTTTTACACTGTGTCAAAGTAACAAGTTGTCATGTGATGACCTTTTACACAGTGTCAAAGTAACAACTTGTCATGTGATGCCCTTTTACACTGTGTCAAAGTAACCAGTTGTCATGTGATGACCTTTTACACAGTATCAAAGTAACAAGTTGTCATGTGATGCCCTTTTACACTGTGTCAAGGTAACAAGTTGTCATGTGATGACCTTTTACACAGTGTCAAGGTAACAAGTTGTCATGTGATGACCTTTTACACTGTGTCAAAGTAACCAGTTGTCATGTGATGACCTTTTACACAGTGTCAAAGTAACAAGTTGTCATATGATGCCCTTTTACACAGTGTCAAGGTAACAAGTTGTCATGTGATGACCTTTTACACTGTGTCAAAGTAACCAGTTGTCATGTGATGACCTTTTACACAGTGTCAAAGTAACAAGTTGTCATATGATGCCCTTTTACACAGTGTCAAAGTAGCAAGTTGTCATGTGATGGCCTTTTACACAGCTTCAAAGTAACAAGTTGTCATTTGATGACCTTGTACACATTATCAAAGTAACCAGTTGTCGTGTGATGCCTGTTTCTGCTTTGTACCTTTTCTCTACATTTCTGTGAGAGCTGACCAATTCTTGCTTTCAGTGAAGCAATTGTCTTTGATGAATCTTCTTTGGTCTTTTCCAGTGAGGATATCTGAAAAAAACATGAAGCAAAAGTGTTAATAAATTGCCAGTATTTTTTCTTTTTTCTGATTTCTTACAAAGACAAATGGTTTTGACATCAAATTGAGAGTTACCTGATCATGTCTTAAGGTGATACCCATGTTCTCTTCCTATAAAATTGTAACAATAGAAATGACTGAAGCAATTAATCCAAATAATTTATAAATTATCAAACTCTTAAATAATACATTCTAGTCATAATGACAATTCACAAAAAATAATTTTATAATTTTATGTATAACACAATAGGCTTGTCGAATCAAAACTTGTGTCAACTCTTTCACACAACGAATGCAAAATACATCCTCATAAGAGTGACATTATTAAAGGTTGCAAAAATAACATTGGATCGTTACAAATAATGTATAAAATAAAGTAATTGTTTGTGGCAAAATATTTTGAAACAGAATATAACAGAACAGAACTGACATGACATTACACAGTGTTATTTACTAGTATTTCTTCTTCATTCTTGAAGGGGTGGTTATTTTTATCACCTTTTTGTTTTTTTACTACTGAGCATATACAACTCTGGCAAATTTAACTACACAATGTTCCTTGTTACAGTTTAAAGATTTTCAGTCATATGTTATCCAAACAGTTTCCTTACTTTTCTTGACTATATACTTTCTATATATTTTAGTCCCTGATACACTCATGTAGAAAATCAAATTGGTGCATTTCAGCTTCAAGCTCATTAGAAAAGCATCAATTCCTACTTAGTTGGGCAAAATTCAAATTAAATGTTTTTGGAGTAACACCTTACTGGGACTTAAGGTCTGCCAAAATTTAAAAAAAAACTGATAAGGAAACATAAGAAAGGCTGCCAAAATTAATATCTGAAATCGAGAAAAGTGGATTACATGAACTTTTGCCACACACCATTAAATCTGTACATCATGTTATCTACAAACAAAAGTGCAAGACTTAGGGGAAGTTGCCAAAGGGAGAAATCTGTCAATCAGAATATCTACAAACAAAAGTGCAAGACTTAGGGGAAGTTGCCATAGGGAGAAATCTGTACATCAGGCTATCTACAAACAAAGGTGCAAGACTTAGGGGAAGTTGCCAAAGGGAGAAATCTGTCAATCAGGCTATCTACAAACAAAGGTGCAAGACTTGGGGGAAGTTGGCAAAGGGAGAAATCTGTACATCAGGCTATCTACAAACAAAGATGCAAGACTCAGGGGAAGTTGCCGAAGGGAGAAATCTGTACACCAGGCTATCTACAAACAAAGGTGCAAGACTCAGGGGAAGTTGCCAAAGGGATAGGAAACAGTGGTGTGCAGTGGGCAACAGCAATATTAAGGTATATAAGTTTGACTAATGGAAGAGGTAATTAATATTGTGGTAATGTCAAAGATAAAGTAATGCAGCAAGGTAGTACATTTTATCCCACAAAGGAGTATGCCAAGTTCAAATGGTTTTTGAAAATGTCCCAGTAATGTTATGAACCCAGTTATTTATGTAAGAATGTGTCAATCAGTCAAAGTTTACAATATTTGGGTTAAAAACATAGTGAGGATTGATAATGGTACTTAGTATTAAAATCAACTACTAATAGATCTAACTTTATTCATAAAGAATTCTCAGTCTTCATAGTTAAAGTTGCCTAGGAGTCATGTCCATTGTGTATTTATTTTTATTTCTAACATTTTATTTCTTTTCACTGAAAGAGGCCTTGGTGGCCGAGTGGTTTAGGTAGTTTTTCTACTATTGATCACATGGTCTGTCAATACTGAGATTGGCGGGTTCGAGTCTTTATGCCGGCAGGGTGCGCTTGACTTCAATCTGAATTGACAAGGGTCAGTTTTCCTACTGAAGATCAGGTGTTTTCTCTGGGTACTCTGGCTTCCTCCCCCAATAAAACTGAACACCATGAAATAGCTGAATTGACAAAGTGGTGTTATACAACATTCAAGCAACAAAAACCACAAATCGTTTCACAGGTATCTTGATACCTAATCCATTGATAATAAGAATTCTGAATAAAGGTAGTAGTTATCTAGTTATCTTTAAAAGTCTTAAATTGCACCTTTTAAACAATAATATAATTACATGAAAACTCAACTAAAGTTACATAGCTGTGACTTTTTTTCTAAACATGCTGCAGAAACAGTGAATTGAACAACATAAATAATAAGTAGGAATGGTGAACCAGGTCACTTCTGTAGGGATGGTGAATCAGGTCACTAATTTTAAAAAATATATATTTGTGAAAGAAAGTACTTATTTATTTTTAAATATATATATTGTGAGAGAGCTTAGCATTCCTGGGTGTTCCTAAAACAATTAAACAACACATAACAATACCCTTTGTTTAATTTTATCATAGTCTTGTACAAGTCTTTGTATACTGGAGTTTTCTTCTTCAAGGGAGATAATTTGAACTTTCAGCTCTTTAATTTCTGTTATTTGACTGTTAACTCGTTCAGTCTGTACGTAAACACCAAATTAATTTATGTGAATTGTTCTTTATCAGTGCCATTTAAATATTAAAAAACAACATTTATTTGATAAAAATTTTTAATGTTGAAAATTATTTACAGTGAATTATAAATACTTGGTCTTGAAACTCAAAAAATTTGACAACAGAACAATTTAATCCCTTATAAAAAAAATTCCGGAATAAAAAATCCCATTTTCTCCAAGATTAAAAAATATGATGTCCAGTATTTTGTCATACTACCTTGTCTTCCAACAGTCTTGAAAAGCTTTGCATTTTGTCATCCAAACTAGTTTTCTCAAAGTCTAACTGATGTACATTTTTTGCCTTTTCCTTCAATTGGGCTATTTTAAACTTCATTTCATCTCTTTCAACTTTTAACTTGTTAGCCTCTGTTTCCTTTTCTCGTAGCTACATACAGTAAAGAGGGAAGATGTAAAGCTATTGTTAGTAAAGATGTCAGAGGTCAAGCTATTGTTAGTAAAGATGTCATAGGTCAAGCTATTGCTAGTAAAGTTGTCAGAGGTCAAGCTATTGTTAGTAAAGATCTCAGAGGTCAAGCTATTGTTAGAAAAGATGTCAAAGGTCAAGCTAAGATGTCAGAGGTCAAGCTTTTGATAGTAAAGATGTCAGAGGTCAAGCTTTTGATAGTAAAGATGTCAGAGGTCAAGCTATTAATTGTTAGTAACAATGTCTGAGGTCAAGCTATTGTTAGTAAAGATGTCAGAGGTCATTTTATTGCTTTTAAAGATGTCAAAGGTCAAGCTATTGTTAGTAAAGATGTCAGGGGTCAAGCTATTAGTAAAATGTCAGAGATCAAGCTATTAGTAAAATGTCAGAGGTCAAGCTATTGTTAGTAAAAATGTCAGAGGTCAAACAATTGTTGGTAAAAATGTCAGAGGTCAAGCTATTGTTAGTAAAAATGTCAGAGGTTAAGCTATTGTGAGTAAAGATGTCAAAGGTCATTTTATTGATTTTAAAGATGTCAGAGGTCAAGCTATTTTGAGTAAAGATGTCATAGGTCATTTTTTTGCTTTTTAAGATGTAAGAGGTCAAGCTATTGTTAGTAAAGATGTTAGAGGTCATTTTATTGTTTTTAAAGATGTCAGAGGTCAAGCTTTTGTTAGTAAAGATGTCAGAGGTCAAGCTATTGCTAGTAAAAATGTCAAAGGTCAAGCTATTGTAAGTAAATGCTTGAGTATTGTAAGTAAAAGTATTGCACATAAATGAGGACTATACACAGTGTAAAAAGCTGTGTATAGTTCGCATTTAAGTATTGCCCGCATGCCTTTCATGGGCCAGACAATTGCAGAAAAATTCTTATATGCATGTACAATCTGCACGTAAAAATTTTCAAAAAAACATCGAGTCAGACTTGGTCAGGCTTTTTAACAAGTTTTACTGTAATATGTAATTTATTCTCTTTTAAAATATCATTTATGTTTATAGTTTTATTCATTTCTAGTGATTGTAATAAATTAAATAAAAAATAGTGCATACTCGTAGCGTCTATTTTGATCGTTGTTAAAACGGTTACTAACACATTAACGAAACCAAAACAATTTGTCAATTTTCATTTATCAACGAAAACAAAAAAAAAAAAAGATTACACTTACATAACGAAGCCATTTGCATTTTACGCAATACAGGTTACACATCTACTATTTTCGTATCTGTTTTAATTTTTATTCATCCTATATAATTATTATAATATTACTAGAAATAATTTAAGTAAAATTTAATATCATTAAAACTTATCTATGTGGAAGTGTAAAAGAATCATGTTAGAATAGTATGAAAAAACCGCGTATAACAAAACAACAAAATGGCGACCCTCATTGACAACAATCAACTGGCAGAAAAAAACTCTATCAAGTCTGTATTTACGTATAATCCGCACCATTCCTTTCCAACTTAGATTAAAAGAAAAAGACCGTAGACAATATGACCCTAATTACGGTAAATAAAAATTATTCCTACCTATGTATCCCAGTTAGAAGGATTGAAAACATAAAATATTCTGAAATGTGGCCATATTATTGATGTTTTCTGTAAGAACATTTTTTTACTTACTTGTTCATAAAGGTTATTATAGTCCTCCTTCAGGTGTTTTTCTGAGGAGTGTGATGCTGATATTTCTTGCTCTAAACATCGTAACGATTCTAAGGCATTCACTCTCATATCTTCTACTGCTCTGCATTCTTCCTGCCACTGTCGTAACTCTTGCATTAAACTGTCCACTTCATTTCTCTGGCAACATTTTTAAGCAAATTACAATTATATCAGAACTTCACTGCCTATCGAAGGTGGGGGGTTTTCTCCGGGTATTCCGGCTTACTCCCCCAATAAAAACTGGACGCCATGATATTGCTGAAAAATTGCTGAAAGTGGCATTAAACACCATACAAACAAACAAGAACCTCAATGGTCCACCTCTAAAGGAGCAAAAGGTAATCAGTTGTTGTCTTAGTTCAATAGACAGAAACATAATATTGTCTGAACATTTTACAGATCTTTCTTAGTGCCTGCTTCACTGTGTGAGAAATCGAGTTTGAGCAACAAAAGTCAACGATTAATATTTCTAAATAGCTTGGCAACATCTGTCCAAATGATCAGGAATTTGACTACCACAAGGAATTTACTGTCATACGGCAGTGGCCAGCAAACATGAATAAAAATCTGACCCAACAACAAGCTAAAAAAAGAATTTAGATTGCTCTTAAAAATATTTTTTTTATTTTTTTTTTGTGAAAGGTAAAAATTGACAAAATATTACATTAGTTAAATGCAACTAACCTTGGCAACAAGTTCTCTGTCTTTTCTACGAAGTTCTGCAGTGACATCACTAAAGGAACTGTTTGGCTCCTTACTTAAAAGTTTTTCTTTCATCTGATGCATTTCAACTTCTAAATTGTTTAGAATATCTCTATCACTTTTATTCTCCTACAAACAAAAAATAAATAATACAGTCAAACCTGTCTTAGCGACCCCCTCCATATAACGACTTCTGTGTTATGCAACCGTATTTATTCCTCCCGAGCATTTTCCCATTCATTTTACCTGTATATAACGACTCCCTGTCTTACGCGACTAACGACCGTCTTTTCCGTTCGTTTTGACCAAGAAAACCTGTCTAAAACGACTCTCGGGACTGTTAAAATCATTAAGCAATAAATAAACCCTGTCTGACGAAAAGAAGATTCGTAGACCATTGGCAAGGTTCTTCGAAACAGAAAACTAAAGTATGAAGCGATCAAAAACTGTTTTATTATCTTAGAAGCGATGTTCAGATTCCCTGTAAAATTTGAAAAGTCGTCAATGTCGACATTGGATTTTGTTGCCATTCGGGTTGGAAATGATGATGTTTCTCATAACGGCGTGTTTATTGTATAATCACGCCATTTTGTTTTACAAAGGGAAATAATCAATACGAAACCGGTGTACACTGGTTCTAAACCAACTTGCACTTTCTTCATAGAGCTTGTTGTTAAAACTCAAGGAAACTGGTAAAACCGGTACAAAGAAAAATACAACAACTAAATGGGGGAATAAAGTTGACCTGCGTTAATTCAATCTGCAATCAAAACGCTCATTATTGTTGTATATTTTGTACTTGTGTTATTTACATAAAATAAATGTCATATTTTATTGTTTACTTAATAAAACAAACAATGCAGGTCTTCAATTAACTCTTTCACATGCTGACAACATGACTTTGTTTATTGGTCTGCAAACATCATGACCTGTGTATAAATACCCCCTGTCTTATGTGACCTTTTTCACAATTTCCCTTCAAAGGTCGCTTAAGACAGGTTTGACTGTAGTCATTAGTGTGTTTTATTAACATATGTAAATACTAATTAAATGTCATCTCAGGGGCCTTGGTGGCAAGTGGTTTTGGTAGTTAGCCATCTACTAGTGATCAGTGGCAAGTCTGACTCTGGGCTTGACTGCAACCTCAATTGACAAGAATTATTCATTATATTGCCATAGGTTGGAGGTTTTCTATTGGCAATACAGCTTCCATCCTCAATAAAAACTATAGGCCATGATACAGCTGCCAAAAAAGTGTCATAAATCCAGGATTTAACAATCAAACAAACAATGTTTTAGATGCATTTACAGTACTCATATTTTTATTCTCAGAGCATGTTACTTTTCAAGTTTAGTGACTAATTATACACAACATGAAGCACATCATATAGAACCACCAAGACGACTTTCATACAACACTCTCTATGAATCAAGAAACATCTTGTACTCATTGCACATCTAACAGACCTGGCACTAGGGTAGACCTCAGGGTCCAAATTAGAGCTGCCCAGCTGGCACATATAGGGTATCCCTCAGAGGAGGATGGTTATATCCCTATTGACCTGGTACTAGGGTAGACCCCAGGGTCCAACTTAGAGCTGCCCAGCTGGCACATATAGGGTATCTCTCAGAGGAGGATGGTTATATCCCTATTGACCTGGTACTAGGGTAGACCCCAGGGTCCAACTTAGAGCTGCCCAGCTGGTACATATAGGGTATTCCTCAGAGGAGGATGGTTATTTCCCTATTGACCTGGTACTAGGGTAGACCCCAGGGTCCAACTTGGAGCTGCCCAGCTGGCACATATAGGGTATTCCTCTGAAGAGGATGGTTATATCCCTATTAATTAATTGTTTGATAACTGGCTCTCATCCTGAATACAACTAAAATACTGCTCTCTGGACCTCAAGTATGGAGATTAATAAATAAATCAATCAAATAATCATTAACTTATACATGCCTTCTAAAAATTTTGATGAATTTGTCATCACTTTCAAAATTTCTACTAACTGAAATTTTTGTTTTGGAATAAAGAGATAACAAGAAACTAGAAAACCTGTATTTTTTTAAATCTGATTTTAATCAAAATTATGAAATGAAAACAAATGTGGCCATACAGAATAAATATCAAACTTACTTTGTTACTAAGCAGACGCTGTAAAATATCTACAAAAGATTCTAGAATTTCTATGTATCTACATTTTTCTTCTAGTTCCTTCTCTAACTTGTTGATCTGTAATTACATATAAAGACAAATAATAAACATTTGCAATAAAAAAAACGCTTCTACTAAAATTAATCAGTTTGTACAAGTTCTGAAGTTTAATAACCAGTTTAATTTACAATAGACTGTGTTTTTAACTTATCGTAAATGTTAAGAGAGAGGGGTGTTACCCAGACTACATGTACTTCCAATAAAGAATATAAATTTAAAAAAAATTACAATAATGCAGGCAAATAATTTCACTAAAAAAATGTAATTGGTGCAAAACTTAGGACAAATCCTTAGGATTATCCTACAACAAGTGTACGATGATTTGTATTTCACAGATGAACAACATGCAGACATACCCGGAGCCTACGTCTTTTTGCTGGAGAAAGCTTCAAATACAAACAAAGCTTCAAGTTCACACAATTTAACTGATTATCCATACAATAAATAGAAATAAATGTATCTGGTGATAAGCAGGGTCAATTCTTACATGGAAATCACTTCCAAACAAATTAGAAAAGAAGGGCTCAGAAATGTTGGTAGAAATAAACTGAAGCCTAGAATTGTAATATCATAGTATGCTAGTACGCTCGAATTTCGGCAATGAAAGTGTGTAGCTTTAACAGACGTTAATTTCATGGAAACGCACTGTATTTTATTATTTAGGAGTCATTTGGTTAGAGCAATAAATGCAAGATATTTTAAAAATAGTTTAGCCTTGGGTTCATTTTTTACATTGCTGAATGAAGGAAAATCGCCGAAATTAGAGTATAGACAAAAATCGAGTGTGTGGCCATAATACTGAAATGTGCATAACAATCAATAACATTCAATTATAACATTATATTTTCATGATAAACAAGTTTGATTGGCATCAACACATTCAGGTAATTATTCCTGTCATGTCTAGTAATGTAAGAGATTCTTTGATTTTAAAAATTATAAAAGTTGGCTAAATCTTTATTTTTCTAAAAATACCTAGATAGGGAAGTTTTGTTTCTATAACTACATTATGGAGTTCTTTTTACATTATCATATTTAACTGCATTATCTCCCTTTAATTTGTTCCTTACCTCATCTTTACTGTGTTTGATTTCCTTTTCTGCATTTTCATAATTTCTTTTGGCTTCGTAAGCCTGGAACAGAATAAAAATGTAATCAAAACCTAGGTGACGCTCTTCAATTTAATCTGAACTGAGCTGTAATTTATTGAACTTTAAAACTTGTATCAGAATTTTACCTACAAATTGTGAAACTACTAGGTTTGATTCTTTGGTGAGTAATAAAGAAATATAAGATAAATATGCATTATTTCAAAACATAAAAATCCAATTACTTTCATTTTTGACTCTCATCCTAAATATAAATTAATACTTTTCAAATTACTACCTTAGTTTTCCATGTAAATAAACTTTCTTCCTCATCTGAGATCTCAGAATCAGGAGTTGTTCTCTTCTGAAACACGATTCAACATGAATCAAAATTTCATACCAAAATTATAATTTTAATACATTTAATCATTTTAAAATATTGAAATATTAAAAAAACTTAAAACTAGAGTAAAAACACCTGTGAGCAATGCTCACCATTGATACCCCCCGCTTCACAATTACTTTGAAAATTCAGGTGTTCTTAATTATGAAATTGAAACTTTATCTAGTTAAACGTGAAGGCGAAATTGCAGATAATACATGTAACCCTCCCCAATCCCCCAAAGAATGGCATCCCCTATGTCAATGACGAAGTCCATGTTTTTCTATGGGAAACCTCCAATAATATTCTGATAAAAATGTTTAATATCCAATGCACAATGGCAATATGTGACCAAGATTCTGTATAAGTTTCAACAAATTCCATTCAGTGGTGTAGGAATGAGTTGCACATAAAAGATGGGTATCCCATTATGTCAATGACAAAGTCCATGTTTTTCTATGGGAAACCCCAAATATCATTCCAATCGAAATGTTATATATCTAGTGCACAGTGGCAATATTTGACAACATTCTGTGTAAGTTTCATCAAATTCCATTTAGTGGTGTAGGAGGAGTCGCACATAAGAAATGGGTATCCCCTTTTGTCAATGACAGTCCATGTTGTTCTATGGGAAACCCCAAATATCATTCCGATCAAAATAATAAATATCTCCTGCACAATGGCACTATGTGACAAGGATTCTGTGTAAGTTTCAACAAATTCCATTCAGTGGTGTAGGAGGAGTTGCACATAAGACATGAGGACCCCCTTAGGTCAATGACAATGTCCATGTTTTTCTATGGGAAACCCCAAATATCGATCCGATCAAAATGGTTAATATCTCCTGCACAATGGCACTATGTGACAAGGATGCTGTGTAAGTTTCTTTAAATTCCATTCAGTGGTGTAGGAGGAGTTGCACATAAGAGATGAGGCCCCCCTTAGGTCAATGACAATGTCCATGTTTTTCTATGGGAAACCCCAAATATCGATCCGATCAAAATGTTTAATATCTCCTGCACAATGGCACTATGTGACAAGCATTCTGTGTAAGTTTCATTAAATTCCATTCAGTGGTGTAGGAGGAGTTGCACATAAGAGATAGGACCCCTTAGGTCAATGACAAAGTCCATGTTTTTCTATGGGAAACCCCAAATATCATTCCGATCAAAATGTTAAATATCTCCTGCACAATGGCACTATGAGACAAAGATTCTGTGTAAGTTTCATCAAATTCCTTTCAGTGGTGTAGGAGGAGTTGCAAATAATAGAAAGTGTAACGGACGGACGGACGGACGGAAGGACGGACGGACGGACGGACACCATGAACACTATATACCCCCCGCTTTTCAAGCGGGGGGTATAATAATTAAAATAGAATTAATTTTTAAAGCAATAAATCCTATATGACAAAATTCTAAACATGGTTTGAAGTTGACCTTGGACATTTCAGTGCATATTTGGCATACATTATACAATACCATCACACCTCATTACAATAACATATATTATTATTATTATTTCTAATTTCATAACTGACACACAATTCCCACAATGCACTATAATTAACTTTATAAATCATTCTAAGTAACATTGTTATTGATTGTTGACCATGAAAATCAGGGGAGACTATTCAGTAACTTTCATCTTTTTGTAATCTCACGGATTTACCCATCATGCCACAAACATGATATTATAAACAAAATTGGCAGCTGACTTGTTGTTTTCTTTTTTACAACCTTTATTGGCATAATTATTATAAATATTGACTGGTATGGTTGCGTATCATGGTCTTGGTTTTAATTTTTAAAATTCATGTGAAAGTTGGGACCAGTACATTATGCCTTCAAATATCCAATAAAAACTTTTGTTAGAAAACCTTTTATTGCTTCTAATGTACTTTTTGAACCAACATATTTTTCAGCTAATGTTCAGATGTAGGAATTTGTTTTAATGGGTTATCACTAAGGAATAAGCTTTTTAAAGCAGTTTTTTTTTTATCAGTAATACCAGTCAATATTTTTTTAGGGTCATTCATAATTGTTCACGAGTTTGCAAAGCGCAATATAAAAGGGGGGGGGGGGGGGTGTTTAATGTCAACATTTTATCCGTACATTTTTTAAACTTCTAGCTTCCGAAACTGTTTTCCGCTTTTGCAACGTTTTCAAAGTCATTTAAATGTTTGGAAAGACAAATCTCAATCTGCATGTCCCTCCGAAAACTGGGTGGGTAAATAGGATAAATAGCCCATTTACAAACATCCAAGGACTGCATATAAACATTTTGTTAATCAGTTTTATTGTCAATATTGTAACAAATCAACCACGAGAAACTGTAATCATGAGAGCAAACAAAAAAGAATGGAGGTTCTTTATTTGCCCTCCTGATTATACTATTGTGGTTGGCCGTTAAAATTTGGACTGTAAAACTGATTGACTAAATGTTCATACATAATCTTTGGATGTAAATTTTTTATCCTCAAAACAAAGACCAGCTGTTGAAGTATCAAAACTAAGAAAACCGTTAACTTGAAAAATGAAGGCAAACAAATTTAAACAATAAAAAGGTTTCAGTAGTTTTTATGTATTTTTTTAATTTTTTTCTGGTTGTGTTGTTTATACTTTCACACCTTGGTTGTTGCTTTCAATACAATATATTTGCTTTATGATTAAATTAAGTAGTATAAAAGAAGTAGAAAAGTGGTATATGGGACAAAGAGAACAAATTTAAGAAAAAGAGCAAACAAGTTTGTCAATAAATGACAAAATTCTTGCACTCTGCAACATTTAAATTAAGATGATTGTATACCAGACTAGTTTTCAGGAACGATAAGGTATTACAGAACTCATTTTAAATCGCAGTGGACAGTTTGGTTACATATACTGGTGACATTGGTAATTGTTGATTAAAAATCTCAAGTATACTGCTATATTGTAAAAGCCTCAAAAATGTGGAAAATTTTATTATAACATGATATGCAAAAGACATTTGAAGCAATCGCAAGAACATAAAATAGGAATGGCTATGAAAATATATCAATTATTAACCCTGCATGTGGATGTGCAGACTTGCAAAAAAATGTTGACATACTCTTTTGGAGAGGGAGGTTGTTTTCAGAAAGACTGCTCTTTGCTTTGCAAACTTGTGAAAAATGTTGACAGTTACGGATGCTTAAAGTGTTTAGTGTTGGCAATACTTGAACTAACATTATCATAAAATTTGTTCCTGTGTTTAAAAGTGAGTAAAATGTCAAAATAATGTTCACCTCTAGTGTCTTTCCGATTTCAATAATTTTCTCCCTTAGAGATGTGCCTCTTCCTGTTGAGGCAGTCACATGACCACTGTCATGGATACTGATGGATCTAGGAGCAGCAAAATTGACTGGTGCAGAATGACTCTTGATTTCTTCAACAAAATCTAGATGTAAAAAAAATGTTCTACAGACAATTTTGAAAGATTTGATTGGCTGCAAAAATTAAAAAATGTATTGCAGATCAGATCCTAATAACTAGGAACAAAATATAGTTGTTGCCATTCAACAACATATATCCCCAATACTCCAGCTGGTTTTTGTTATGTTCAAGTTCTATAACCCAATGATAGCTGTACAAGTGATTTCTGTACAGGAAGTTAAAGACTACACAAGTTGATGGTGTTCAAAAACAAAAAAGGGAACACAGATATTTACAGCAGAATATTTGATGTAAAAAAAATTAAGTTCATTCTTACTGAAAAAAATAAACGTTAATGAATTAAACATTGATTAATCAAAATATAAATCTTAATTACTTACTGTATCAATAATATTAAAAGTTATATACAGATTGCTATAAGATTCATTAAAACAAGTGTGGACACAGAAAAACGTCTCGCCTGAATTCCGCATCAGTAACGAAAATAAATTTCGTCATAAGCATTACGTAAATAGCATTAATTATGAGCAGCGGCCTGTATACCAATTATTGTCACCATACTATGCATAGTTACAGAGTAACTGTCCTAATACAAAAACTTTAACGAAGTCGCTGAACCGTTAAATTGAGGTCAAGGTCAGGTGACACCTACCAGACAATCATTTACTATTCATCAGCAACCTATATACCAAATATTGTCATCCTACCATGCTTGGTTACAGGGGAACAGCAGTAACCTAAAAACTTTAACGTAGTCACTGGACCGTGAAATTGAGGTCAAGGTCAAATGGCACCTACCAGACAGTCATGTACTATTCATCAGCAACCTATACACCAAATATTGTCATCCTACCATGTGTAGTTACAGAGGAACTGTCATAACCCAAAAACTACAAGCGTGGTCGCTGACCAGTGAAATTGAGGTCAAGGTCAGGTGACACCTACCAGACAGTCATGTACTAGTCATCAGCAACCTATACACCAAATATTGTCATCCTACCATGTGTAGTTACAGAGGAACTGTCATAACCCAAAAACTTTAACGTAGTTGCTGGACCGTGAAATTGAGGTCAAGGTCAGGTGACACCTACCAGACAGTCATGTACTAGTCATCAGCAACCTATACACCAAATATTGTCATCCTACCATGCATAGTTACAGAGGAACTGTCGTAACCCAAAAACTTTAACGTAGTCGCTGGACCGTGAAATTGAGGTCAAGGTCAGGTGACACCTACCAGACAGTCATGTACTAGTCATCAGCAACCTATACACCAAATATTGTCATCCTACCATGCGTAGTTATAGAGGAACTGTCGTAACCCAAAAACTTTAACGTAGTCGCTGGACCGTGAAATTGAGGTCAAGGTCAGGTGACACCTACCAGACAGTCATGTACTAGTCATCAGCAACCTATACACCAAATATTGTCATCCTAACATGCGTAGTTACAGAGGAACTGTCGTAACCCAAAAACTTTAACGTAGTCACTGGACCGTGAAATTGAGGTCAAGGTCAGGTGACAGGTGACTGACTGGCAAGTACTCATCATAAGCTACCTCTGGACCAAATTTGATGGACCTAGGGCTTGGGCTTACAAAGATATGAAGCAAGATGTCAAGTGTTTACGCCGCCGCCGCCGCCTGATTCCCATACATATGTCTCGCCTCCAGCGACTTTCGTCGCAGGCGAGACAATAAGGTTTTTTATGGAAGAAATGACATATCTGTAACATAAAATGTAATGATTTTTTAAAAATGTTTTTAATTTTAACACTAAATTTTAATATATTTACTGAAGAAACAATTTACAGTGTGTAATTTGGTTGTATAAAATAAGTTGCATTTTAACAAAGAATGCAGCAAGAATATCTGAGTGTTACAACAGTACCATACCATGCATATCGTCTGCACTGTTCCTTTCCGAGCTTGGTAAGAAATATGACAAACTGTCTGGGGTTTTAGAATATGGAGGCATCATCTGATGTGGCCCTGATTGTGGCTTCACTGCCACTGTCAAGTCTCTACCGTCTGTTGAAAGGAATTTTCGTCTTTTCAACACGGGACTGGACGTATTGGATTCTGTGTCATTCTGAGTTAATCCTTCACTTTCAGAAGGTAAATTTAAACCGAGTACAAGTTCCTCCTCTTTATTATGAGAATCACCCGGTCTGCTGGAATGTAAGCTGGTTGCCTGCCCAACTGTTATCCATTTTCTCTCTTGAGATTTGACTGGAACATGTGTTTCAACAGTCTTCCAATGGATTTCTTCGATAGAACTGTCAAGATCATCACTATCCTTATCAAGATGGCTGATCAGTTCATTAATTAATCTTTTCTTCTCTTCTGCTGTAGGTTTTCTTTGATCTGTACCCCTTTTATTCTGGAAAATTTAAAATGGATATTTTCAAATCATTACATCATGTGACAACCAAATAATTACTCTTTCAAGACCTGTGTACATTTTAAAGTATAGTCTGTGTGTTTGGAACATAGAGTTGTCTCCCATTACCAAAGTCCACATTACTATGCAATTGGATAGCTGATGTGTAAAAAATCATTATTTTTAGCATTAACAGTGAGTTGGTGATAACTGTTTCTTCAAATGAATGTTATGGAGGTTATCAACACCCCAGTACACAATAAATTTACTCTAATGTCCTTCAAATCACAGAGTTAAATAACCATAATTTAAAGAGACATTTCTTTACACTACTCTTTCAATTATTATAAATAAATAAATAGTCCATCTGTACCTAATATGTATCACACAGTAACATAAATGCAATTTTTTATAGGTTCCTTATATACTCCTAAATTCAAAGCATTCTTCCACAGTAAATCAAGTAGAAATTATTATACAGCTTAAGAGTAAGTAATATATTAATATATATTTTTAAATGTTCATAAAACTGATTAAAACACTTTCTAAGAAAAACAATTACTGATTATATACATAAGGTATATATATATAAATACTTCCATATTACCTTTAATCATTCAATGCTAGTAGATTTATTAAACTGAAATATGTTAGATCATAAGATGAATTGTTTTCCAATTGACATCTTATGTCAAACTTTGTTCAACCAACTTATGTTAACCAGCCCAATAAATATTGCCCAGAGTTAAGCCAGCTCTAGCTCAGCCTGTTTCTTTTCTAATTGCTTGGTAACTATGATTAACACCCAACTAAGTAATTAAAAAAAAATATCCAACAAACTGAATCAGCACCTTAGTCTAATGCTATTTTTTGTAAAAGTGAACCTTCACCCATATTCGCTTCAAAGCAAGCGCTAATCAAGTTAATATTTATTATGCCAGATTTCTCTATAAATGAATTTTTTAAAAATTTTGTTTGCTAAGCTGACTGATGTCTCCTAATAACACATTTTTATATTGCCTTGTAACATGCTGGTTCCCTGTCCAAAAAGCTGCTGGTTACCTGATTTAACACAATGAAATGACCATCCTCTGTTACCTCTAATTCAGCTATACTTGTTTCAACCTTGTGTCAAAAATGGAACAACAATTACATGCAAAAATAACAGATTTATTGAACAGGGCCATATCATATTTTAAGCCACTCAGCTGTATCATGGCAACCAGTTTATAAAGGGCAGAAGCCAGATGTACCCAGTAAAAATCCTGGACCTTGTGCAGAATAACTGGCAATCCTTGTTCTGGCCAAAGTATTATGAAGGAAAGCCTAATCAAACCCAATATTAAACAGATTTGATGAAACTAAAGGGAAACTGTTTGAAATTATTTTGGTATCTATTTCAATTCCTGTAAATAATGTGACCTACATTTTTTTAACTAGTCTGACCACCAATACAGTTTTGAATAATTCACCTGGAAGGTATGACATTCGAATAAATTAAACCAGTAGGACACTTTCCAAAGTGTAAATATAAAAATTGTTGTCAAAGAATCAAAAGCTACATTACCAGTACTTTTCTTTTTTTCAGTGTAAAAGTTTTGTTTTGCATTGAAATTGTCACCCTCTCGCCTCCTTAAACAGACAGAAGGTCAACTTGGTCCTAACTCAGATAAGAGTACTTACTCTAGACATATATTCATCAACAGTCCTAGTATCTGACTGGTCATCGGGATATCTGGCCGACTCTAGGTCTGTACTGACCATCTGTCTCACCAGGTCTTCTAAAGGTTGACCAGTCACAGAGGTGACAGTCGTCATATTTCTCCCCTCTGTAAGCTGACTAGCTTTTCCTACAGGATGATGGCCATTTATTAAATTCACTGAAACATACAAAGACTCCTTGAACAGCTAAATATCTCAAGACAATTTTTCAACATGTTTTCATTCATTGAATTATGTCCTTGAATGATCAGGTTTATGTCTTTATTTTTTATCTCTCATATGGTTAAAAATCATAACATATTGTTTTTTGTTCAAAGCAAAAGAAACAACTAATTCCTTTTCTAAGTCCTGTCTTGTATATGGTAACAGAGATTGCGTTCTATTTGTATTATTATTTAAAACAACATGTAACAATATTTTAAAAAACAAATTACCTGTTAATAGAATTGCAAAATGTACCATTGATACATTTAAACTTGAAAACTGATATTTTGTTGTTAAAATATTGTCCAAGTCTAATATGGCTAAGTGGGCAAATTGCATTACCACTTTCAGGAAGTTTTAAGTGGCAATTGCACGACTGACCAAAATTAACTTCCCACCTGCTGATCATAGGGAAATGCCAACCCTCTGACCATAAGGAACTTCCCAACTGTTGACCATAGGGAAATGACAACCCATTGACCATAGGGAACTGCCATGGGAGCTGACCATAGGAAACTGCCCAACCACTGACCATAGGGAATTGCCTACCCATTGACCATAAGGAATTGTCCACCAACTGACCATAGGGAACCGCCAACCCAAGCATATGGTAAATTTATCATAGGGAATTTCTGACCCAGTGACCATATGGAAATGCCCACCTGCTGACCACAGGGAAATGACAACCCACTGACCATAGGGAACTGCCCAACTTATTGACCATAGGGAATTGCCCACCCATTGACATTAAGGAATTGTCAACTAACTGACTATAAGTAACTGCCAACCCACTGACCATATTGAACTGCCAACCCACTGACCACAGGGAACTGCAATCCCAAGCATATGGTAAATTTTATCATAGGGAACTGCTGACCCAATGACCAAAGGGAAATGCCATCTCAGTGACCATAAAGAACTTCCAAACTAACTATAGGTAACTGCCAACCCAATGATCATAGGGAACTGCCCACTCAATGACCATAAGAAACTTCCAACCCACTGACCATAGGGAACTGCCAACCCACTGACCATAGGGAACTGCCAACCCACTGACCATAGGGAACTGCCAACCAACTGACCATAGGGAAATGCCAACCCACTGACCATAAGGAAATGCCAGCCAACTGACCATAGGGAAATGATAACCCACTGACCATAGGGAAATGCCAACCCACTGACCATAGGGAAATGCCAACCCACTGACCATAGGGAAATGCGAACCAACTGACCATAGGGAAATGACAACCCAATGACCATAGGGAAATGACAACCCACTGACCATAGGGAACTGCCAACCCACTGACCATAGGGAACTGCCAACCAACTGACCATAGGGAAATGCCAACCCACTGACCATAGGGAACTGCCAACCAACTGACCAAAGGGGACCGCCAACCCAAGCATATGGTAAATTTATCATAGGGAACTTCTGACCCAGTGACCATATGGAAATGCCCACCTGCTGACCACAGGGAAATGCCAACCCACTGACCATAGGGAACTGCCAACCAACTGACCATAGGGAAATGCCAACCCACTGACCATAAGGAAATGCCAACCAACTGACCATAGGGAAATGATAACCCACTGACCATAGGGAAATGCCAACCCACTGACCATAGGGAAATGCCAACCCACTGACCATAGGGAAATGTGAACCAACTGACCATAGGGAAATGACAACCCAATGACCATAGGGAAATGACAACCCACTGACCATAGGGAACTGCCAACCCAATAATCATAGGGAACTGCCCACTCAATGACCATAAGAAACTTCCAACCCACTGACCATAGGGAACTGCCAACCCACTGACCATAGGGAACTGCCAACCCACTGACCATAGGGAACTGCCAACCAACTGACCATAGGGAAATGCCAACCCACTGACCATAAGGAAATGCCAACCAACTGACCATAGGGAAATGATAACCCACTGACCATAGGGAAATGCCAACCCACTGACCATAGGGAAATGCCAACCCACTGACCATAGGGAAATGCGAACCAACTGACCATAGGGAAATGACAACCCAATGACCATAGGGAAATGACAACCCACTGACCATAGGGAACTGCCAACCAACTGACCATAGGGAAATGCCAACCCACTGACCATAGGGAACTGCCAACCAACTGACCATAGGGAAATGCCAACCCACTGACCATAAGGAAATGCCAACCAACTGACCATAGGGAAATGATAACCCACTGACCATAGGGAAATGCCAACCCACTGACCATAGGGAAATGCCAACCCACTGACCATAGGGAAATGTGAACCAACTGACCATAGGGAAATGACAACCCAATGACCATAGGGAAATGACAACCCACTGACCATAGGGAACTGCCAACCCACTGACCATAGGGAACTGCCAACCAACTGACTATAGGGAAATGCCAACCCACTGACCATAGGGAACTGCTAACCAACTGACCATAGGGAAATGACAACCCACTGACCAAAGGGAAATGCCAACCAACTGACCATAGGGAAATGACAACCCACTGACCATAGGGAAATGACAACCCACTGACCATAGGGAAATGACAACCCACTGACTATAGGGAACTGCCAACCCACTGACCATAGGGAAATGACAACCCACTGACGATAGGGAAATGACAGGCCACTGACCATAGGGAAATGCCAACCAACTGACCATAGGGAAATGACAACCCACTGACCATAGGGAAATGACAACCAACTGACCATAGGGAAATGACAACCCACTGACCATAGGGAAATGACAACCAACTGACCATAGGGAAATGACAACCCACTGACCATAGGGAAATGACAACCCACTGACCATAGGGAAATGCCAACCCACTGACCATAGGGAAATGACAACCCACTGACCATAGGGAAATGACAACCCACTGACCATAGGGAAATGACAACCCACTGACCATAGGGAAATGCCAACCAACAGACCATAGGGAAATGACAACCCACTGACCATAGGGAAATGCCAACCAACTGACCATAGTGAAATGACAACCCACTGACCATATGGAAATGCCAACCAACAGACCATAGGGAAATGCCAACCCACTGACCATAGGGAAATGACAACCCGTTGACCATAGGGAAATGACAACCCACTGACCATAGGGAACTGCCAATCCACTGACCATAGGGTAATGACAACCCACTGACCATAGGGAAATGACAACCCACTGACCATAGAAAACTGCCAACCAACAGACAATAGGGAACTGCCCTCACACTGACCATAGAGAACTGCCCACCCACTGATCATAGGGAACTGCCAACCCAATGACCATAGGTAAATGCCCACCCATTGACCATATGGAACTGTAGACCAACTACTGTGAAATACTTTTTATTCGTTGGGTATCAATTTTCGTGATTTTCGTGGAGGCCTCGGACCACGAAATTAAAAATCCAACGAAGAATAAAACTTCATTAACAGGTGGGAACTTGGGAACAACGATCTGGAAATGTCAACCAACTGACCATAGGGAAATGACAACGCAGTGACCATAGGGAAATGCCAACCAACTGACCATAGGGAAATGCCAACCAACTGACCATATGGAAATGCCAACCAACAGATCATAGGGAAATGCCAACCCACTGACCATAGGGAAATGACAACCCATTGACCATAGGGAAATGACAACCCACTGACCATAGGGAAATGCCAACCAACAGACCATAGGGAAATGACAACCCACTGACCATAGGGAAATGCCAACCAACTGACCATAGGGAAATGACAACCCACTGACCATAGGGAAATGCCAACCAACAGACCATAGGGAAATGACAACCCACTGACCATAGGGAAATGCCAACCAACTGACCATATGGAAATGCCAACCAACAGACCATAGGGAAATGCCAACCCACTGACCATAGGGAAATGACAACCCATTGACCATAGGGAAATGACAACCCACTGACCATAGGGAAATGACAACCCACTGACCATAGGGAAATGCCAACCAACTGACCATATGGAAATGCCAACCAACAGACCATAGGGAAATGCCAACCCACTGACCATAGGGAAATGACAACCCATTGACCATAGGGAAATGCCAACCAACTGACCATAGGGAAATGACAACCCACTGACCATAGGGAAATGCCAACCAACAGACCATAGGGAAATGACAACCCACTGACCATAGGGAAATGCCAACCAACAGACCATAGGGAAATGCCAACTCACTGACCATAGGGAAATGACAACCCATTGACCATAGGGAAATGACAACCCACTGACCATAGGGAACTGCCAACCAACAGACAATAGGGAACTGCCCTCACACTGACCATAGAGAACTGCCCACCCACTGATCATAGGGAACTGCCAACCCAATGACCATAGGTAAATGCCCACCCATTGACCATATGGAACTGTAGACCAACTACTAGTAACTATAGGTAACTGCCAACCCACTGACCATAGGGAACTGCCAACCCAAGCATATGGTCAATTTTATCATAGGGAACTTCTGACCCACTGATCAAAGGGAAATGCCATCTCACTGACCATAGGGAATTTCCAAACAACTGACTATAGGTAACTGCTAACCCACTGACCATAGGGAACTGCCAACCCACTGATCATAGGGAACTTCCAACCCACTGACCATAAGGAACTGCCAACCCACTGACTATAAATAACTGCCAACCCACTGACCATAGGGAACTGCCAACCCACTGACCATAGGGAACTGCCAACCCACTGACCAAAAAGGGAACTTTCCACCTACACTTCAAATTGTATCAAAGTCAGGTGCAAAATGTAACAATACTGTTACAACAAATAAAGCAATATGTATAAGTAGGATTCAAAGACTACATGATAGGTGGGCTGGGATCCCCGTGTATCCAGAAATTTAATGAATAATTAGTTCCAGACTTACGTTATAGATTACAAACTTTTTTTTAAATAGAAAAATACTGAATCCCCTCTAAAGTTAATATAAAAGTATAATTCTTTTTCCTAAAACTCCACCTTTTTCACCCAAAATTAACTTCAAAAGAAAAATGACAAATTGTCTAAACATTAGTCCAGAAAGATTGTGACCTTTGTTATCAAATAGGAAAATTCCATTAACATTTATATTTAAACCTTAATAATCATTCAGCATCTGACAACAGTAAGTTTTATTGAAGTAACAGCTTAAGAAAAAATGTGTATATGAACAAAAATATTTCATAAATGCTGACCTAAATCACTGGTAATAATTTGTGAAGGTTTTATAAGTCAGACTCAATGACCAAATAATAATGATACTTTAATTATAATCCACTTAATAAAATATTTAAATCCCCACCTGTCTTCTGAGTTTTGTGTCCATATATCTCACAGAAAGAAAATAAAGACCAGTGGAATTCTTTTATTGTATACAGATATTTGAGGCTCTTAAGAGGTAAAATATTGATTGTAAAGAAAATGTACATGTACACCTTGTTCTGAACATAAATAAATAGTTTTTTTACAATTGATTAAGTATCTGACATTAAATCATACTTATTTAACTGGAATAAGGCATAATTAAAAGAAGCATCTAAATGATAATAGTCTAGGTCATCACAAAGCTTGACACAATCAACTGGTTTACAGAGGTTACATCATATTAATGAAATATTGTTTGACTGACATTCAGGAAATAAAATCTAGCTTTAACATTTTCTACCTGATGAAATTTAATCAGAAACTTTCTTTGTTTTTTTGTTTTTATTTTGAATTTATTTGAGTGCAACTAGAATGAACTTATCTTGTTAAGCTTGGTTTAATTATAAATAAATTTATTGAAAAATCATGTCATGTGGTTGACAGAAAAGTGAAGAGTGATTTTTGTTCCATAACAATAAAATAATAGCACATTATCTTAATGACATGTCAACATAATTTTGCAAAGGCCAAAATAGTCTAGTACAAAATAAAAACATTTTTAGGACGCATACCCTTTTGTTTCCCCTTCAAGCATCTGTTACCATATATAGATCAATAAAATGAATAATTAATAAATACTACAATAAAAAATTCTTATGAATGATACAATGAAAGTACATACTTTTCAAATAAGACTTTAGCAGGGACATTAATTGATTGCTTATTTTATTGCATGCACATAAATGCAATATTGTACCTCATAAAGAATTCAAATTAAAATTACGTGTTAAAAGACTTTATGTACTTATCAAAAATATTAAAATTTGCAGAAAAAACAATCTAAAAAACTGTACATGACTCATCTTGTCACTTGTTTGGATTATTACATCAGAAAAGGCTTTATGAAACCAAAGTCATACTCAAGTTCTAATGCAACAATGGATATCTCCTTCATTCTGATTGGACAAAATGATTGGTGCTGTCTGACAATAGAGCAAAAACATACTTTTTGCTTCAACTTAAAAAAATGTATTGATTTAGTCAGTTAGGTTTGTTTGTTTGATGGTGTTTAATGCCACTTTCAGCAATTTTTCAGCTATATCATGGCGTCCAGTTTTTAAGGAAGCCGGAGTACCTGGAGAAAACCCCTGACCTGCGGTAGGAAAACTGGCAATCCTTGTCAATTAAGATTGGAGTCGAGTACACCCTGCCTGCAGTGAGATAGTCAGTTAGGACAGACATTTAGAGTCAATGGGCAAATTGATGGTCACAAATATCAGTTTACATGGTTCTGCTCGAGTTTGCAGTCAGCAAACTCAATTTGTGATCATCCAATCACAAACTAATCCTGCCAAATCTTCAAATACAATACAACTACCTACTTAATAAAACATGTGTATTGCCTGTCCATCATTATGAAAAAGTATGACGATGTACAGGTGTTTATTGTACAAAGGTGTTCATTGTACAAAGGTGTTCATTGTATGATTGTGTTCATTGTACTAAGGTGTTTATTGTACAAAGGTGTTCATTGTACGAATGTGTTCATTGTACTATGGTGTTCATTGCACAAAGGTGTTCATTGTACAAAGGTGTTCATTGTACAAAGGTGTTCATTGTATGAATGTGTTCATTGTACAAAGGTATTCATTGTACAAAGGGGTTCATTGTACGAATGTGTTCATTGTATGAAGGTTCACTTAATATTGAAGATAATAATAAAGCACTCCCTTTTATTCTTTTTAAGTCTATAAAAATTCCTCTGAATATTTTGACAAGCTTAATGTTTCAAAGCAAAATGAATACAATAAATACAAAAAGTAGTAAAATCTGACAAAATAAATTATTTATTTGACTGAAATTAAATTAAGAAGAAAGAAAACTGATGAAATTAATTATTTACCAGAATTTAATATAGGAAGTATTTCATCCCACTGACCATCTGTAGCAAGCTGTCTGAAAATCTACAAGGAATAAATGTGAAAAGATTGATATAAAGAAACAAGTGTATGTAACAATGCATACAGTAAAGCATAACAAGTTTTATAAACTTTTAACTAAAATACCATAATTGGCTGTGTATAACATGCAATAATATATTATACCCACCCAATCAAATGTTCTTACAAGATTGGACTTTGAGTATATAATACTCACCTAGGCTGATAAGTGACCATCAACAAATTCTTATAGAGTAAAATAAAGAAGCTGTTGTCCAGTGCATCATTTATAAGCTGTACAAGAATGGTTAAATTACTGTCAGTAAACAAGAATATGGCACATACAATGTAAGTGATCCCTAATATCGCCCCTGTTATGTAGGTCACACAAAAATGTATCTAATAGGGGCAAATAACTTTTGGGGCCTTCATTTATAATAGTAAACGTCTTTTTTGTTCTTAAAAAGGATGAGAAAAACTGTTTAAGTTCATACATGATTACACTTAAGCAAAAGTAATTTGTCAATCATCAATTAACTTTAATTACCTGAAGATGAGCATCACTCTGAAGTAATCTGTCTTTCAGTATTTTCAGTTCTTTTTCTGTTTCAGGTGCTTGCTGAAAAAAGAAAAGATATTTATAAGATTCATAAAATCTGATGTGGACTTCTAATGGGTACTAAACCTGGCTAAGGTGAAGAAAATTATATCTTTGTTTCTAAAAACTGTTTTGCTAGATATGCTGGTGAAGACACAGTGGATTTCTATCCACAATGAAGGGCTGTTTAATCGACCAGATGACTGGGGGTTTTTTGTGATGTATGTGCAAACATTTATAACATCTATAAAATCTCTTAAAGCATGAATATATCAAAGAATAAAGAAAATTCTATTAAGACACTGCTGTGGTATATCATCGAGACCAGTTTTTTATTAGTGGAGGCAGCTGGAGTAGTCTAAGAAAAACCGACCTTCTGCAGGAAAATTCAATCCTTAACAATTGAGGATGTAGTTGAGCACACCTTGCATGCAGGTAAGGCTTGAACCCACAACTTCATTGTTGACAGACTAGTGATCAATAGTAGATGACTAACTTCCTTAACCAATCGGCCACCAAGGCCCCCTGGTGAAGAAGGAGAAAATTGTTTATTTTGGGATATAAGTGCTAGTGCAAGAATGACTGTTTCTTTAGCAATCATACTCATAATTTAAGTAATCAAATAAACATCTTCTTGATCATGCTTTAATTGGGCCTAATGTCCTAAATCTGGCTTCATTATGTATAAAAGGGCCTTATATATTTACCTTGCCCTGTAGTTGCTGGTCAATTTTTAGTTGTAACTGAGCATTCAACTGCTCTGTGTTACTCAGCTGAGCTTCTGTATGCTCTAGTAGGGCCACACGTGCCTCCATTTGTCGAAACTCCTTCTGAGGTAGTTTGACTGTAGACTTAGAAGATGCTAGATTCTGGTACTCCAGTAACCTGCTCTTCAGATGTATGTTTTGTTTCCTCATTATAACCAACCTCTGTTGGCATTCCTCCAGTTTATGAGGGATCCCTGATAATTCTGACATATCCTTCAAAATACAGTAACCATTATGTTCATTCCTAAAACTTAAGTTAAAACTTTTTAACTTTCTGATACAGGTAATTACTTTGTTACATTTAAATTAAGATACCATCCTTTCAATGAAAAAAATTTTTTTTTAGCATTATTCTATCCTTAAAACAGTTGGACAAACACAACGGTCATGTGACCTCACATCACATCATTCTTTACTTAAGTGCTGGTCATCTCACCGAGAAATTAGGAACTTTGAAACATAATTCCAAACACATGATTTGCCCCCACTCCCTTCCACCTTTCTATCTAAAGCTGTGGTATAATATGGGATTTGATTAATTTAAAAAATCAACCTATTTTTGTATCTCCTGTATTATAAAATGATCTCTTTAACACCACATTGAGTATTATACATTGTTAATTACGGTACAAACACTTCAGAATTGGTGGACTGATTGTGATACCATACTGGTAATGTATGTTTGATGTTATCTTAATGGTCTATGATAAAACAAAGCAACATAAACATTTCACTAACAACTACTTGACCGTCCTAAACATTCATATTTCACCTAACAACAGGTCAGTTGGGTTAGGTTCATCAATAGTGTTTTCATAAAATTCCATTACTGCAAAACCAGCTATTATTTAGATAGGCATTTTCACTTTTATTGTTCGATTTGTAGTCAAATATAACAAACCCTTATTAAGCTAAGACACCAATGGATCGCTCAATGACCACCAAACCCTAATTAAGCTAAGACACCAATGGATCGCTCAATGACCACCATTACAATTTAACATTAACCAACGATGTCAAGCTACATTTGGGGTAATATAAGTCCCAGAATTCGTTTTCTAAAATATTATTGCAACATTAAAAATACTGGTGCACTGTTGACAAATTTTGTTAATCATTTATTCTGCATCTACCACAATGCTTTATTTGTAAATAATGACGTCCTTGTACCTTGGTCCTAAAATCTAACAATATTTAGTATTCTGTATTCTGTACTGGTATTTGTGACAACAGGCTATCACACGAATATGCGCTTAAAATTTCTAGTCCAAAATAGGCTAGAAGTGCACTTTTCATATTTTTCATTTGTATAAAATGTATTTTCTGGATTGCAGAATAAAAACAATATTGTCAGAAATTATAACGTTTATTTATACTCACCGGGAAACATGTAAGAAATGCTCGACATAGACTCACATTTCTACCCATTTCTAAGGCTTGTACAAATAAACTGTATATTCTTACAATGTATGAATATTGTATATTAATTACAAAACAGATAGAAAATACTCGACATAGTCGTACATTTTCTACCACCTTTCAACAATTAAGTTTATAGATTCTTTTTTATAATGAACATTAAATATGAGTTTAGAAATAATTTTCACAAAGTTTCAATTAAGTGCACTCACCTGACTGTCTAAACTTTCCATTTGCTGAACTTTAAACTTCAAACGATTTTCACTTCTTTGTAAAGTACTTATTTTTTCTTTTAACATTTTTTCATTTTCTTCCAGTTTGCGTAACTGTTCCTCAACATCTACTCCAGATAAACGTTTCTCCTTCACTTTACTTTCTAACTCTTTCTCAGATTTTTCTAACACATGTTTTTCCTCCTTAAGTTGTGAGTAAGATTCCTGCATGGAAACACATTGATGGTCTAACATAATCAGCTGACTCTGTAGCTGTGATGTCTGATGAATCAATGCTGCGTTTTCTTGTATGGCTTGATTTAGTTGCTGTGTAAGCACTATATTGGCATTATGAAGCTCCACGGCATGAGCTTCTGTGTTACTTCCTGAGCTCTGTAAATCTGACAATCTTTCATTCAGGTCTTTTTCTTTCTTCTCCTGTTCATTCATTCTCTGCACAAGATTTGCTTCAGCATTTTCTAATTCTTTTAACCGTAAAGTCAAATATTCTGATTTTTCTGCCAAGTTAAGTTTCTCTTTCTCAACACTGTCTAATTGTTTCTTTAGATTATGTTCTGAAACTGTTAATTCTGACACAGATGTTTCTAAATTGGCTGATTTAGACAACCAAACAGCTTCATCAAGTTTGTATTTTCTAACTAGTTCTTTAAGTCTTTTTTCTAAAATTTCGAGTTCATGAATTCTATCCTCCATTTTACTTATATTATTTTCAAGCTCTTCAATACGTGTATATAAATTGCTTTCTGATGTTTCAAACTTCACTGCTTGTTCTTTCAGCATCTTTTCCGATAGCTGCAGTTCTCTTATCTTAACATTTTGTTCGTGAATCAAAGCTTTGTCCTTTCTTGCAATTTCATGTAATTCTTCCCTGTCTGTCTCTAAGTCAGAAACCTAAAAAAAAAAGAAAATTAATATATAATATGATGAGGTGGTGTCTAGAAAAAGGCATCAACTAGGGGAGATAATTAGGTAAGTTACAAATACATGCAAAAAAAATGTCATAAAAGATACAAAGGTTACAAAATTTACTATGCCAGTCTAATAATGATTAAAACTAATTATATATTAGCAGGTCAAATAATAAAAAACATTTAAGACCTTTTATTGCAAAAATTCACAAAATTTCTAGCAAGTCCAGTTTCCGCCATCTTTACTTTGTGAGTAGACAAAATGTTTTGAATAAAAAAATTTAGACCAACTATATCCTTGAATGAATCCATGATATTAGTGTTAGCATGAAGTTTGACTACTGGGCAGGCAAACATATCTTAAAACTACATACAATTTTTGAAACATTTTGGATTAAGAAATACAAAATGTTTAACTTTAGAATAATATAATCAAATAAATTGTCAAATTTATTCAAGGATAAAAAGCTGTTTATTAAAATTCTAAAATCAATCAAAACATTTTCCTTAGCATTTATTATATTTGTGTGTGTAGCAGATGAAATACTGATGATCAACTAAAAACGAACTTTGATGTAAAACATTTCTGATTTAAAGTTGTCTCTACAGTATGTTACCTGTTTCTTCAAATGTTTCTCCAGTTTTTCTAACTCCATGATTTTCTGACGGAGGATGTCCTCGGGCTTTTCTATTTCTCCTGTCATGGTTTCCTGTTCAATCTCTGAGACAGTTGTTTGACTAGATTTATCAATGTTGGTGACACATGATTTTCCTTCCAGTTGTCTACAATATTCTAGATTTTTTGTCTCCAATATATTCAACTGTTTCTGGAGGGAATCTTTTTCCTTCTGAACAGTGGATAGACTTTTGCCTAAATCTTTTATTTCTGAGTTATAATGGTTTTCCAGTAACTTGTTAGCATCTCTGCAATATACAAGTAAATATAAATAATTGTTAAAAGTACTGAGTCCCTTACCGGCAAATAAAATTTTCAGTTAAGTGCTATAATTTCATTAAAAATCATCTAACTTTAAGAAAATTCAAACTTGATCATCTCATAATTGTTGACTCATATACCAAATATCAGCTTAACTTCTGCAAATGATTGGAAATAAGTCAGGAAAGCTGTTAATTTTAAGAAATTGTCTAAGTCCAATGGGCCATAACTTTGTCCAGAACACAATTCAACTTGATCTGTTACTTATGATGGTTGACACTCATACCAAATATCTGCAACCAGAAAAGTTAGGAAAAATATGTGTTTGACAGATTGACAGACTGACTGACAGACAGAAGGAGAGCAAACCTCATGTCACCTTCACTTATACTGGTAGGGGAGTAAACATTTAAGTGATCCTGAAACTAGCTGAAAAAAAATTAAAAAAAATGATTCTATGAAAATTAAATCAAATTCCAATCAGTGGTATAGATGGTTTTTTCACCCCCCAGTGTAACAGACGGACTGACACACCCATCACTATATATACCACATCTGAGAGGAAATCTGTTATAAAGAAACCTTAATACCATGTTACCTTACTAAAAATCTGGGTCAAATATCTTATCAGTGTTTAAATGTTTACAGTCATGCAATGTACACAAAGCATTTAAACTGAATGAGATTTAATGGCTATTCTGTTATGCTTGCCTTTTAAACTCCTAACTTGTTTTGTTAATGTATACTAGATTTTCAAAATGTTTGGCATATTTAATATTCTCAGCATATTTAAAAAAAAATTCAGGACTTTTATTTGAAAACATGTACACAAAATTTAATATTTCAACTATTTTTTTTTTCAACAAATAATTTAGTACAACTTTTCTGCATACATGTTTAAATTTCAATAACACAGTAATATATGTATAAACATATTGTGTTCAAGGCACTAACTAAATAGAGCTCAAAAGAAAGCAGTTTCTAAGGTAGCAGGTATATCTAAAAAGAAATTAATCACAACCTTTAAGTAACCCCACCCATCCCCCAAGAGGAACTTGATGGACCCCTCCCCTGCAATTTAACTTTAAGATTACTACCTAGATTTTCTGTAGTTGAGTTTATTTAAACATATTTTATTTGTATACATATAGTCATGGACTAAAGTCATTGCTATTAAGATTGGTTGGTTGTTTGGTGTTTACCGCCACTTTCAACAATTTTTCAGCTATATCATGAAGTCTAGTTTATACTGGGGGAGGAAGCAGGAACACCTGGAGAAAACCCCCAACATGCAGTAGCAAAACTGGCAATCCTTGTCAATTAAGATTGGAGTCGAGTAAATCCTGCCCGCAGTGAGACTCGAACCCACAACCTCAGTGTTGACAGACCACGTGATCAATAGTAGACGAACTACCTTAACTACTCGGCCACCGAGGCCCCCATTGCTATTAAGGTACTTTATCCCTGAGCTAATTCATGTTGAACATGTTATAACCATACTGGGTACATGAAATATACTGCTACCAACTATGGTACATAAAACTGGTTCAGAAACCATACATCTATACATGTAGGTATCCACATTACTTGTTCAAATGATAATCTTTAGAAACAGATAAGATTTCTTACCTTTCTGAGAGTGAAATTAAAATCCATGTGTTCTGATTAAATCAACAAGATTTGGCATGTCAACATTTACCTTATTATGATTTGGACAGGTAACATCCAGGTAAGAAAACATCAAAGTTAATCAATAATCAATCAGCTTTATTTAGAGATTAATTATTGACCTGGCCAAATGTCAGGTAATATAGCTTGTTGATTATATGGTAATTAATACCCGACTTTTTATTGATTATCGGATAATTAATAACACAGCTAAAAGATCAATAAAGAACATTTTACTTTAAGAATTCAATACACAATTGTCATCATTTGTTGGTGTACTGCATTATTTAAAAAGATCTAAATTCTTTACATTTCAAGCATTTATACACACAAACCTTAAAAAATACTATTTAAATTTGTTTACCCGATTTAAAGCAAAACTTTAACATGATTCTTTATTTAATTAGGTTCAGAAGGGTCTTACTCTAGACAATAGGGTTGAGTCTGTTATTTTGCATAAGCAGTGTTAAGTGATCAAAATACACGGATTTAAGTTGTACAACTGCCTATCGAGTCTGTTATTTTGCATAAGCAGTGTTAAGTGATCAAAATACACGGATTTAAGTTGTACAACTGCCTATCAGGGAACTTGCTATTTGTCAATTATTTTTTGGGGAAATTCTTGATAAGCTCCCCATCCCCTCTTTCCTTGCCATACCTCTATGGATCTTGGTCCTATACAGTATGGCCATGGACTTGATTAAGCACTCGATTATGTTACTCTGTAAATTCTTCTTGCTGTACCATGAGCAAGGATTAACAGGTACTTATTTATTTTAAGTAACAAAAATTTATTATATTAGATTTCAGATTGATTGGTAATTAATGTCAACACAGGCTATAGTTAATCTCTACTGTACATGTAGAATGAAGCAACTTATATAACCTAAGATAACTTTCATTAATACCATATAAAATCAATATTGATCAAATATTACTGTCTGCTTCAAATTGCAATTAACTTAATTTTTTGGAACCAGAGAAAACTGTCAGGATTTTCTAACTCCATGATTTTGTGTTAATATACAAACCTGAGTGAACTGTCATGATCCTCCAACTCTGTGATTCGGTTTAATATACAAACCTGAGTGAACTGTCATGATCCTCCAACTCAGTGATTCTGTTTAATATACAAACCTGAGTGAACTGTCATGATCCTCCAACTCAGTGATTCGGTTTAATATACAAACCTGAGTGAACTGTCATGATCCTCCAACTCTGTGATTCGGTTTAATATACAAACCTGAGTGAACTGTCATGATCCTCCAACTCTGTGATTCTGTTTAATATACAAACCTGAGTGAACTGTCATGATCCTCCAACTCTGTGATTCTGTTTAATATACAAACCTGAGTGAACTGTCATGATCCTCCAACTCAGTGATTTGGTTTAATATACAAACCTGAGTGAACTGTCATGATCCTCCAACTCTGTGATTCGGTTTAATATACAAACCTGAGTGAACTGTCATGATCCTCCAACTCTGTGATTCGGTTTAATATACAAACCTGAGTGAACTGTCATGATCCTCCAACTCTGTGATTCGGTTTAATATACAAACCTGAGTGAACTGTCATGATCCTCCAACTCTGTGATTCTGTTTAATATACAAACCTGAGTGAACTGTCATGATCCTCCAACTCTGTGATTCTGTTTAATATACAAACCTGAGTGAACTGTCATGATCCTCCAACTCTGTGATTCGGTTTAATATACAAACCTGAGTGAACTGTCATGATCCTCCAACTCAGTGATTTGGTTTAATATACAAACCTGAGTGAACTGTCATGATCCTCCAACTCTGTGATTCGGTTTAATATACAAACCTGAGTGAACTGTCATGATCCTCCAACTCTGTGATTCGGTTTAATATACAAACCGGAGTGAACTGTCATGATCCTCCAACTCAGTGATTCGGTTTAATATACAAACCTGAGTGAACTGTCATGATCCTCCAACTCTGTGATTCGGTTTAATATACAAACCTGAGTGAACTGTCATGATCCTCCAACTCTGTGATTTGGGGTTAATATACAAACCTGAGTGAACTGTCATGATCCTCCAACTCAGTGATTCGGTTTAATATACAAACCTGAGTGAACTGTCATTATCCTCCAACTCTGTGATTCGGTTTAATATACAAACCTGAGTGAACTGTCATGATCCTCCAACTCTGTGATTCTGTTTAATATACAAACCTGAGTGAACTGTCATGATCCTCCAACGCAGTGATTCGGTTTAATATACAAACCTGAGTGAACTGTCATGATCCTCCAACGCAGTGATTCTGTTTAATATACAAACCTGAGTGAACTGTCATGATCCTCCAACTCTGTGATTCTGTTTAATATACAAACCGGAGTGAACTGTCATGATCCTCCAACTCAGTGATTCTGTTTAATATACAAACCTGAGTGAACTGACATGATCCTCCAACTCAGTGATTCTGTTTAATATACATAATTTACAGGTGGTCAATTCCTTCAGAATCAACTGGAATGGTTCCTCTAGGGTAATCTGAAATTAATAGGTTAATAATATCATAGGTTTTTTAAGTAACTCTAGACTTGTAACAAGTGTGGACACAGAAAAATGTTTCTCCACCATTCAACATCAGTAATGAAAAAAATTACTTCATGAGCCACATGTAAAAAGCATAAAATTGTCATCATTTAAATTATACAATGCATTGTTACAGAGAAACTGACCTAATACAAACAACTTGACCATAGTCACTGGACGGTGAAATTGAGGTCAAGTCCAGGGGACAGGTCAGTGACTGTCAAGTATTCATCATAAGCTACCATTGGGCAAAAATTGATGGACCTAGGGCATAAGCTTATACAGATATTAAGCCAAATGTCAAGTGTTAACATCACCGCTGCTGCCGGATACCTAAATATATGTCTCGCCTCCAGTGACTATCACTGCAGGGGAGATAAAAACTTCAAATAGAATTACCTGAATACCTTACTATCATGACCTAAAACCTCTAGCAGCAAGACAAACACATTGAATATAACAGGTCATTACTTATATAGCAATAGGTAAATAAATAGTCTATATTTACATAAAGGTTTGATTTAGGGATGTTTTATGTTGTAGTATAGCCAAATGTCAACAATGAAAATGAGTTGGAGCCCTACTGCAAGTATGGTGAGCTTCACTGCAACCTTATTTGACAAGGACTGCCAGATTTCACCAGGTACTCTACTAGTAGCTTTACCCTCCATTAAAATTGAATACTAAATGATACTAAAGCTGAAAAAATTCATTAAGCCCCACTAAAGTAAACATTTTCAAATTGCCTATATGTGTGGGTGGTCTTCTGGCTGTGTTTTTATGTATTTATTGACATCTATGGGTAAGTGGACTGCTGTAATTGGCTATTTATAACACACAATGATGTATTATAGGCACCCAATACAGCATTCTCACAACAAGGTGTAAATACTCACCCATGAAGACAAGATGATCTTAAGCAAATTAAGTGAGTAACATACACAACAGATTACAGCACTGAGCTGTCTTTACAACATACATGTTGTAATGGACTAACTATTACCACAATCAGTTCACTTAAAGAACTTCAATTCATAATATTTACTGTAACTTTTACATGTCTAATTAAGGATTATATACACAATTATACACTGAGTTAATCTCAAAAGACTATAGAGGTGAGAACAAAACAATATTTTTCTGGGATTGTCCATTTCCTTATCTTAAGGGAAAGTCGGGTAGTTCATAATATTATTTTCATTTTGGAATACACTTGTACATATAATTTTTTCTGTCAAATATTTGTATAATATTATTATACAGGAAAAAAGAATTGTTTTGAAGAATAAGAATCTGAAAAAAATTTAAAATACCTCTAAACCATCCTGCTCCCCCCCCCCAAGATATTAATGTTTGGGTCCTTATTCATGTAATGCTGGACAAATGCAATGTGTTTCCCAAAAATCTGACAACAAAATCCTTTATATCCAAATAAACACTAACATGACTAACAATTATGATTTTCCTTTGCAAAAGAATGTAATTTATGTTGAACTTTAACCTTCCTCCATTTAAGTAAATAAAAAATAAATTGTAAATAATATTGGTTGTTATCTGACAAAACCCAACTGAAGTGAAAATAATAAAATACTAGATACTAGTAGTTATATAAATAATATAAGCCAGTTTACTATCAGAGATCTTACAACTTGTGAATGTTCAAACCTCGCTGAATTGAAATTCGTAAAATACTTTAAAAGATAGTTATATAAATAAGCCAGTTTACAATACAAATAATATACCAACTTTAAATTCTCAAAAATCCTTTGAATTGAAATTATTACAATACTTTTGAAAGAGGGTTATAGGAATAATAAGCTAAGGTACAACCTTAAATGCTCTGACCTTTGCCCAGCCCCTGTATTTGATACAACCCACCTATAAACATGATAAACTACCCTTTGTATACCCCCACCATTTAACTATTACTTACCATGTGACCAGGCAGTACACATTCAGACGATGAAGATGTATCCACTTGTAACTGGTCCCTGTAAGTCTGAATTATATCCTCTAAAGCACTTTGGAATGTGGATACCTGTTTTGGCAAATTAAGGTTTGATCCACAGGTCATACATGTATCACTGTGGATACTCTCCACGGTGTTTTGGTTGCTATCCGGACTAGATCGTGAACCTTTCATTACTTTTGATTGTAAATAACTATTTGATTTTCTGACAATTTCTAATTGTTTTTCAGCATCATTTTTTAATTTTGCCATTTTTTCAACTTCCAGCTGCAGGTCCATGTTTGACTTGTCAGCTTTTGTTACCTGAGATTTTAATTTAAGTATCGTTGTTTTAGAATTTTCTAAATTTGATCGAACTTGTTCATAAAGTTCATCCATTTCTTTAAGTTTGGACTCCATCTGCTCACGAGAAATTTCTGCCCATGTCATTTTCCTCTCAGCTTCCTCTTTTGATTGCAAAGCATCTTTAATAGTCTTTTCTATTTCATCTTTAGAATTTTGAACACTTTCTAAATTTGATTGTAATTCATGATTTGATTTTTCAACATTTTCTAGTTTTGATTCAATTTCAGCTTTACTATCCTCAACTTCTTTTAGTTTGATTGTGATATCTTGAAATTTATTTTCAAGTTCAATATTTGATTGTGTCAAGGTATCATTTTGATTTCGCATTTCAATGTTGTCTTTTTTCAATTCAAATTCACTCTCCTCCACTTGCGCTAATTCATCTTCTAGTCGCTCAATTTTTATGTCCAACTGATTTTTCAGTGTATCAAATAATTCAATGTCCTCTTTTGAAGTTTGTAATTTATGTTCAAGTTCATCTATACTGTCCAGTAACTGTTCTTTTTCTTTTTCCAAAGAATTAAAATTTTCTTTTAGAGTTTTATTGCAATTTTCAGTTTCCTCAAATTTGATGTTCATTTCATTAAGTTTCAGTTCTAGCTCCTTCAAATCAGTTTGAGCTTTAAACAACTTTGTTCGTTCATCTGACAAACTTTGATATAACTGATCCTTCTCCCTAGTCAAATCTGCCTTTAAATGTTCAAGTTCAAGAACTTTTTCAACGTTTGCTTCATACTGACCAGGACTGACATCATTTGAACCCGATGAATGAAGTTCATTTCTCAAAGTGTTATTTTCCAGTTTCAAACTTTCAACTTTTGCTTCTAAATCTTCCATAGCACTCTGAACCTCTGATAATTCCTGCTCAACCTCAATCAAACGATTTTCGGCAGCTTTTGCCTTCCTCAAATCATCTCTAAGATGATCTTCAACTTCTTCTAATTCCATAACTCTTTCCATCAATTTGTCTTCTGCTCCTTCCAACATTTTTATTTTGTCAGATAATTGTCTGACTTGTTTATCAGTTGCTGTCAAATTTGTCAATTTTTCTGTTAAACCTTGATTTTCAATCTCCAAACACTGCAGCCGTTCAAACAACCCAGTAACCTTACCAGGACTGTTGTCATTTTTAACATCCATCAGATCAACAGTATCAGTTATTTTATCACAATGTAAATGGACAGGTTTACTGCCCAATGACTGAGATTTACTGTGAAATTCCTCAACAAGATTGTCACTCAGTAAAATCTCCTGAGCTGTCAGTGATGATGGAATGTTATAATTACCCAGGTCATTGGTATCCGTTCCTTGATCACATACACACTTACTACTATTTGAACAGGTACTTAGGCCCTGATCAACCTCCTTAAGTTCAGTCATGCTGTCAGTAAGATTTGCACCTATATCCTTGTTGTTATCAATCTGAGCCCTTAGGCTTTGTTCTATCTCCTCAAGTTCATTCACACGGTCCATCAATTTAATCTCTGCATCTTCAAGTACGTCAACTTTCTTACGAAGGTGTGCTACTTCTGCAGCTTGATGTTCATATTTGTGTAATCTTTCTAGACACTCCTGCTCAGAGGAATCAAGTTCAATCAATCGTTCATTTAAATCGTCATTTTCCAGTTGGATTTGTTTCAGTTCAATTTCCGTTCTATCTAAAACTTCTTCTAATCGACACTTCTCAATTTGAATTTCATCCAATTCCTGTTTCAATCTGTCTATTTCTTCCGATTGTGATTGTTCCATTTCTTCATCATTCTGACTTAACTGAAACACTTTGTCAATAAGTTGCCGATTCTCTTCACCTAACTGTTGGTTTTCCTCTTCTGCAGCCTGAAGCTTTTCCATCATTTCAGTTTCAAACTTTTCAAATTGAGTTATTTTATCTCTAAAAATCTCTTCCTGTTCAATATACTGTGCAATTTCTTTCTCTAAATGTTCAATCTTACCTTCATATTTCTCTTCCATGTCTTTCATTCTTTGTTTTAAATCTGATTCAAAGTCCTCCATGGAATCTAACTGACGTAACAGATTTTCCTGAGAACGATGTAACTCATGTATCTTTCCTTCGTAATTCACAACTTCTCCAGAAGAATACCCCTTCCTTTTATTTGTCTGTAACTGAAATCTTAAATCCTTCTCTTCTCTCTCCATTTCACTAATTGTTTCACTTAGTTTTATTTCATTTTCTTTCAATTTTGAAACTTGTTCCTGTAAGCTTTCAATTTTGGTGTTCTTTGTTTCCTCCAGTGAACTCAGTGTAGTCTCCAAACTATTAATCCTGTGAAGTAAGAACTGAATAGTTTGATTAATCTGAGAATTGTCCTGTGATTGGTCACATTCCGACAGCTCCATGGCCAAAGATGGCCGATGAGTGTCCATTTTGATATCTTGTTCTTCTAGTTTACTTTTCAGTTCTGAATTAGATGACACAAGCGTTTTAATTTTTTCCTCAAGTGACTGAATTCTGTTGGTATGTTCCTTGGCACTTTTCTCCCAATTGTTCCTCATAATTTCCTCATTTTCCTCAAGCTCAGAGCATCGCATTGTCAGTGAATCATTTTCGGATTGTAATTCATTAATTGTATCATTTAATTTTTTGTCAAATGAAACGTCTGCTTCAAGTTCTTCCTTAAGATCTAGTCTCTGTTGTAGTTCTTTATTTCTCAACTCAAGTTCGTTTATTTTTTCAGAAGAAATTACTTCTGCCTTCTCCAAAATTGAAACCTATAAAATTTCAAAAAGTAAAAATTGACATAGTATGCAATAAATTTGGTTTCAAATAAATTATAACAGGCACAATAAAACCTTTCTTTAGAGACCTCCCTCTATAACAGACAACTTTTTTTAGAGATTGCTTTAAAATCCCACTTATCTGTTAATTAACTACTAGTGCAAAATAAACCAATTTAATCATTCTATCACTTTGCCCTGTTAAATATGTTATTTTTTTCTCTTAAAGTAACATTTATATATTAACTATCTCCAGCGGCAAACTTTATTAATCAAGATGAATGTAAGGTACAATCTATACATGATTGTTAAAGAAAAGTTTGGTAGTGTGATTGTACTTAAATTTGTGAGAATTGATTTCCCTTTCTTAAAAATGATTTATATTCTTTTTAAAATTCTTAATTCCAATTTTTTAAAATAAAAAATTGGATTATTTAGGGATTTGAAATGTCATGGGTTTGGTCAATGATAAAATCCTAGGAAAATGACTTCCAAGAATATTAATAATTTCACAACACACTTATAATATACACTGTAAGTACATGCATCAACAAACATTCTCACTTAAATGTTTTGTGTGTGTGCATTAGTCCTCAGGTTATTGACAATTTAGTATAAATATGTCATTTATTGTACTTTTAATAACTCTTCATTTAGGATGTTTCTTAAATATTGTTATCATAACATTAAAAAACATTTTATGTAAAGAAAAATAAGCCTACAGAGATTCAAATAGTATGATCATTTTATAATTTAAAACTTTTAAAATTTGGTCATCTCCATATATAGTCACTCTGCAAAATCCAGAAATTATTTTGGAAGATGTATTGTATTCACAGCTCAATGAAATAAACCTAATAACAACAAATCACTGCTGAAAAAAATAAAATGTTTGGTTGACAATCATTATGTATTTATATGTAAATAATTGTAATTTATGCTACATGCACTCACCAAAGGTTAAATTATTCAAACGAATAATTCATCAGTAATATATGACATGCACACTCAAGCAAAAAATATTATGAAAATTAAAATTTATGATGAAGTATGATGTCATATGATGCATTCATGCAGAAATGATATTACAAATATGGAATATTTGCTTCAACAAGTTAAGATCTTAATTGATATATATTAAATACATGCCAAATATTCAGAAAAACCCCATACAGATTCAATGAGGGGGGGGGGGGGGGGGGGGACATCAAGCATTTCTTCAAATGGGAGAGGAGAAACATGCAAAAAGTTTAGTTTACAGAGGCTGCAGATAAAAGAAGAATTCTTGGTTTAAACATGTGTAATCAGTTTCATACAAAAGAATACTTCCAACATTCAACAATTTTGCCTAGTTCTGTGGAAATAAGCCAGTTAAAAGACATATTAAAAAACTTCAAGACAATGTTCTAAAGTTATCTCCCTTTTTCTAAAATTCTACACCAAACAACCTACAAACTGGTCTAAGCAATCTACAAGTATCACACAAACAAGGCACATTCTTTATCTATGACTATTAATTTCTAAATACTTTTTAACAGTCATACACACCCTTATATAATAAAATTAACATAGAGGAATGCCAGTAGTTAAACACGATATGAAAGATAAATATAAAGCTTGAATTCTTTTCAGTAATAAACTACTAGTAGAAAAAACAAATATTTTTACTTAAACCAGATTAACAGCTATCTTAACATTTGTTTAAAAAATAAAAATTTGACGGAACAAATCTGCATGCAATCTATGCAGTAATGGCCGATCAGTCCTTGCAAACAAAATAAATTGCTACGATTATCAAATGATGCAATTGCATGATGCATTTCAAGCTAGGACCCTGTACCTTCTCAGTAAGTCGACTCTCTAAGGCATCTTTATCAAGTATAATTTCCTTCAGTTCTTCAATTTTTAACATGTATTCTTGAGCCTGTCGCCGTGCGCTAACCACCTTCTCTTCTGCCCTTAGAGTCCTGTCACGCAGCTGTGATTCACTCTGCTCCAACCTCTGCTGATGTTTTTTCTGCAATTTTAATTTTCTCTGAGTTGCTTCTCAGTCGCATCAAATTGATTAACTTGATCTTGCAGGTTTTTACATAAAGAGTAGATTTCAGCAATCTTGTTTTCATCTTGTTCTAGCTCTTCTTGTCTTATGCTACTATTGTGAAGTTCATTTTTCAAAGAAACATTCTCTTCATGAATTTTGCTGACTTCTTGACTAAGAAGGTTCAGATGAAGTTTCAGTTGTGACAAGTCTGATGTGGACATATTCTGATGGTCAAATATACGATTTAATGCGAAAGAACTTTCACGACTTAAAACCTCAAAATCGACACAACTGTCAGAATATGTGTTACCAGGTTCTGAATTTAACGAGAAAGACAAATTTTGGTCCCCACTAAAGTCTAAACTGGTATTACTCATATCTCTGGAGGAATAATTAGAATCACTTGAGCTAGTCCTGCGCCTGGGAGAACTCCCATCCCTGTCTCGCCTGGGAGAACTCCCATCCCTGTCTCGCCTGGGAGAACTCACATCCCTGTCTTTGCAAGCACTAGTTCTCTGTCCTGGAGAGATGGAGCCATCATCAACCTGTAAGATCAGTATCAGAGAGCATGTTTGTTAGCAAGTGTTAGACCACATCCTCTTCATAATTAAAACCTTTACCCAAACACTCGGCCAATCAGTATCTATTACCATGTAATAATTGCTAATTAATGTTTCATGCAAATGAAATGAATGATAATGAGATATAACAGTAAAAGGGGTGGAAACGCTATTGATATTGTTCTAGAATATGTAGGAATAAGAGCTTTAAAATTCTAGCCACATAAGGTGAGAAAATATGCAGTGAGTACATAAAGAAACAGCAGGGATTCTGAAATAAACAATACTGCTATCGGTACTAATATGTATTTGGTTT